>CM014093.1:5770473-6370473 GCA_004119915.2 Collichthys lucidus
TAGACCTGGTGTGAAATTGCACTGAATCTCAGCTGGCACTGATAGAGCTAATTAGAACTGATCAGCAACATCTGTTTCACTGCATGAGTGCTATTTTTAAAGCTGGCCTGTGGAACAGGCAGCACTCTACCTTGGTGACTGAAACAATGGGAGCTGTGTGGGCCTTGCTTATGTCTCTCCTGGCTGTATGGCTTGCTAAAGGTTTTTTTTTTTAAAAGTTCCATTTACTGTTTTAAGCTTGTGTTTAAAAAAATGGTGGTGAAATAATGAAAATGTAAGCATAATTTTAGATATTTTCAGCCAAGATTGTCTGGCTACAAGTGTATGCTTTGGTACAACTGTATTAACAATTGATTCCTGATATGTAATTTTAGCTGTGACAGGTCTGTGATATATATATTGTGCTATCAAATGGCACAAACATTTGATTAACAAGCTAAGTGCTCTGTCCTTAGGATCTTGTTTGGCAGTTGGGACACATAAAAACTGCCATCATGAGCTGCAGGTGACGAATGGTAAGTATACTTGTGACCAGATCTTTTCTGAGCTACCTTTTGAATCTTAACCTAAATTTCCTCTTGTACTCCAGATCTGTCTCCTAATGAACTCTCTATAAAGAAGGCCCTAGCACTTCTCCGGTCAATGGTGTCCACACCAAAGGCGAATGCTAAAGAAGGTGAGCATGCATAACTTGGTAGAATGCATGTTTGTGTAGAGTCTTATTACTAACCTTCCAAGTTAGATGTGTTTTCTGGCACTGAATTGCCTTGATGTTGGGTTTCCAACAATGTTTGAATAAAACTACAATGACAGATTTACAGCTCCTGTTGAATTAAAATTATGCAAACAACTATAGTATACATTGGCATCATGGATACAACATATTCAACTTATTTTACTGATTTAACTGTCTTTCAGTACAACTGGAAACCAATCAAGTTGATGAGGTATCAATTGGCCAAATGAAACCTAAACAGCCCTTGATAGCCAGCGACAACGCGACCACTACAGGCGGGGCTCTGGGCGACAACGCGACCACTACAGGCGGGGCTCTGGGCGACAACGCGACCACTACAGGCGGGGCTCTGGGCGACAACGCGACCACTACAGGCGGGGCTCTGGGCGACAACGCGACCACTACAGGCGGGGCTCTGGGCGACAACGCGACCACTACAGGCGGGGCTCTGGGCGACAACGCGACCACTACAGGCGGGGCTCTGGGCGACAACGCGACCACTACAGGCGGGGCTCTGGGCGACAACGCGACCACTACAGGCGGGGCTCTGGGCGACAACGCGACCACTACAGGCGGGGCTCTGGGCGACAACGCGACCACTACAGGCGGGGCTCTGGGCGACAACGCGACCACTACAGGCGGGGCTCTGGGCGACAACGCGACCACTACAGGCGGGGCTCTGGGCGACAACGCGACCACTACAGGCGGGGCTCTGGGCGACAACGCGACCACTACAGGCGGGGCTCTGGGCGACAACGCGACCACTACAGGCGGGGCTCTGGGCGACAACGCGACCACTACAGGCGGGGCTCTGGGCGACAACGCGACCACTACAGGCGGGGCTCTGGGCGACAACGCGACCACTACAGGCGGGGCTCTGGGCGACAACGCGACCACTACAGGCGGGGCTCTGGGCGACAACGCGACCACTACAGGCGGGGCTCTGGGCGACAACGCGACCACTACAGGCGGGGCTCTGGGCGACAACGCGACCACTACAGGCGGGGCTCTGGGCGACAACGCGACCACTACAGGCGGGGCTCTGGGCGACAACGCGACCACTACAGGCGGGGCTCTGGGCGACAACGCGACCACTACAGGCGGGGCTCTGGGCGACAACGCGACCACTACAGGCGGGGCTCTGGGCGACAACGCGACCACTACAGGCGGGGCTCTGGGCGACAACGCGACCACTACAGGCGGGGCTCTGGGCGACAACGCGACCACTACAGGCGGGGCTCTGGGCGACAACGCGACCACTACAGGCGGGGCTCTGGGCGACAACGCGACCACTACAGGCGGGGCTCTGGGCGACAACGCGACCACTACAGGCGGGGCTCTGGGCGACAACGCGACCACTACAGGCGGGGCTCTGGGCGACAACGCGACCACTACAGGCGGGGCTCTGGGCGACAACGCGACCACTACAGGCGGGGCTCTGGGCGACAACGCGACCACTACAGGCGGGGCTCTGGGCGACAACGCGACCACTACAGGCGGGGCTCTGGGCGACAACGCGACCACTACAGGCGGGGCTCTGGGCGACAACGCGACCACTACAGGCGGGGCTCTGGGCGACAACGCGACCACTACAGGCGGGGCTCTGGGCGACAACGCGACCACTACAGGCGGGGCTCTGGGCGACAACGCGACCACTACAGGCGGGGCTCTGGGCGACAACGCGACCACTACAGGCGGGGCTCTGGGCGACAACGCGACCACTACAGGCGGGGCTCTGGGCGACAACGCGACCACTACAGGCGGGGCTCTGGGCGACAACGCGACCACTACAGGCGGGGCTCTGGGCGACAACGCGACCACTACAGGCGGGGCTCTGGGCGACAACGCGACCACTACAGGCGGGGCTCTGGGCGACAACGCGACCACTACAGGCGGGGCTCTGGGCGACAACGCGACCACTACAGGCGGGGCTCTGGGCGACAACGCGACCACTACAGGCGGGGCTCTGGGCGACAACGCGACCACTACAGGCGGGGCTCTGGGCGACAACGCGACCACTACAGGCGGGGCTCTGGGCGACAACGCGACCACTACAGGCGGGGCTCTGGGCGACAACGCGACCACTACAGGCGGGGCTCTGGGCGACAACGCGACCACTACAGGCGGGGCTCTGGGCGACAACGCGACCACTACAGGCGGGGCTCTGGGCGACAACGCGACCACTACAGGCGGGGCTCTGGGCGACAACGCGACCACTACAGGCGGGGCTCTGGGCGACAACGCGACCACTACAGGCGGGGCTCTGGGCGACAACGCGACCACTACAGGCGGGGCTCTGGGCGACAACGCGACCACTACAGGCGGGGCTCTGGGCGACAACGCGACCACTACAGGCGGAGCGGACTGGCGACATGGTCGCCGACAGCCTGATTTCTAACGACAACACAGAACGTTTTAGGGGAGCTGTTCGTAAATTTACAGAAGTCATCTGTGCATGGTGCTGTGGCTCAAGCAGGCAGAGGAAAAGCTGCAACCCTGAACTCCTTGGGTCCACATCAGGGTTTCAAGATCAAACTCCCTTACAGTAGCAGGCTTGAGGAACCATGCAGGAGCTAATGTTTCTGCATGTTGTCTCTGGTTTTAAATAAAACTCTTTACTGATATCTTTTCTGCCGTTTTTCTTCAGATATTGGCTTCATGGATGGGTTAAATAACAAATGTGGCACTTGTTTATTTGTTGCAAATTAGGGAAATTCACCATACATTGCTAAATTGCATTCAAGACTAATGCTGAACACGTGTAGTTAAAGTACTCATGAAAGTTTGCTTGAGGATTGTCAGGATTTCTCGTCTCAATGAACTGCCTACAAGTGATCTGACCTGCTTATCCTACACTTGTTGCAGCATACAATTGCTGCTATAAATGGCAAAACTTCAAATAGCCAGTGATGTCTCATTGACATGTGTTTTAAAAATGCTCCCACAAAGTATTACACTCTAGACCAAAGCTTACCACATAGGTTGTAGGCTGCCAAATATTTTAAAATGAGTAATGGTACATGCTACTTGAAGACAGGAATGAGACTCGCGTTACATTTTATTTGCATGATTCAATAGTTACACATTTAGAACAGTTTGACAGTAATTTGCATTACAAATAATTGAAGCCCTGCTGCTACAATTATGAATTGGTCCACGTGAGTGGATCCTAATGTAACTTTTTTGTGGTCACTGACAGCCACATCCGTGTGGTAAGAACCCAGTCTAATGTAAGCTGTATTTTGTCTTCAGTCACTGTCGAGTCACTTGCAGCATTTCCTCCACAGACCGTAGCTTCACCTCTACTTATCTCCACACTGTCAATCTTCTCCCAGTCTGAGAAAATCACTGGTACGACTTACACATAAATAGTAATTGTCACATACCAAACATTGTATAACAAGTGTGTGGCTTTTTTGGGGCTTTGAGATCAGATCATTATGAGACATTGTCTTTTGCATCTTTGTAGTCATGCGATTGACGTTCCAATAAGGAAAGTTAAATCATCCCCAACAGAGGCTCTGGCCCAAGGGACCTGCTGAAGCTATGTGTATGTACTGTCTGTTTTAACCACTAGTGGGTATTGTTTTTCTTTATACTGACTACAGATGAGCATAAAGTGTATAAATTTGATTAGGAAAGATCAGCATAGGTTAATGGGTGGTGAGCACACAGTTCTTATTGTAAGTTATCCTTTTCATCTTTGAAATACATGAATCACTCAAATGGAAAGTTTATTGTGGATATTTGATTTCTTTGTCTCTGAATACATGCCAGGAACGCCACCTGGGTCAGTGCCTGGTACACCTGTTCAGTAATTCATCCATGAATTAGGCTGAATGAAAATGGTCTCATTGTTCTATTCATCTTTTGCTTTATTTTCTGTGAATTGATATTGGTACTAAAATCTAAGCAACTCATAACTCTATGACTAAACAGACAAATTCTGGGATCAGACTACATGATATCAGCCCAATAATGGCCCACCTAAACAGCTGCAGGAGAGAAAATGGGAGTTATTTGCTTGCTTATTGCAAGTAGTTTGCTCCCAGGTCAGATAACAGGGCTCAACAGAAGGCAATCAAACAACCAAGGGGACAGTAGAGTACCTCTCTTTTCCAGCAGGCCACTGGTGAACCCGGCTTGGCAGCAGATACATCCAACATACCTGAGTCCATGTCCTCCACCAAGGATCACGCAGTGTCAAAACTATTGTTCATAGTGGTGGCTATCACTCCAGTGGGGCCGGTTTTCAGCCAGCCACTACAATACAGACCTGGAAAGAAAAATGTGTTACTTTTTATTTTTTAGCTTTATAAATGGTCTTCATGATATTTATGGTGTACCTGCAGCTTGTTGAACACGGCACATATTGTTAGGGACGATGGCTTTGCGGGAGTCAAACGGCCAGAGATGTAAAAGTACTGGAGTAACAGAGTGGAGTAGAAGTACAAGTGCTATATCAAAAAACTGACTCTAGTAGAAGTTGAAGTGTTCTTTAAACACTATACTTAAGTAAAAGTACTAAAGTATTCAAAATGTTATTTACTTAAGTATTGCAAGTAGAAGTATGTAAAAAATTTCTACTCAAGTACTGAAAGTACAGGTAATGTTTATATTACTTCAAATATTTATTAAGGCACAACTTCTGATGTTACAGTGTTATAATGTAGAGTTTTATGATTTCCCGTGGTCTGTGAATGCGTCTGAATGAATGCGAGAGCGAGGGGGCGGGGCAGCAGGTGAGAGAGCGCACCTGGGTGAGTCAGGTGACTTGAGTTTTAAAATCCAAAAACTTGGTTACTTCCAGCTTGTTGACCACCAGTCCAGATGCCTGCTGCTCTGTTGTTGTCAGGGTTGGCCAGGTTTCAACAGGGCTTTGGAAGAATCGAAAGGCCCGGGGCGCCTTGTTTCGCCTCTCCTGCTCCTTCTCTCCTGGCGTCAGTGAGGTCCAATGTCAGCCTTGCTCTTGGTGTCCCAATACGTGGCGATGCACTTTTGACAGAAGGTGTGACCGCAGGGGATGGTCACAGGGACTCGGACACGCTCAAAGCAATATGATGCAGGTCAGATTTGGATTCTGAGACTCCATCTCCAGTCATCCAGTGTTCAACTCTCAGAACTATAAACTCTCCCAGAGCACTGGAGCATGGTGCTGCTGATGCAAAGTGGATCTCTATGGAAATGCTCTGACTGACTCCAACAGGGACTTGGATGACTCTGATCATGCTGTTTATTGATGAATGAATTAAACAATTTAGCAAAAATGGATAAATACATAAATACAATTATAAAATGCAGTGATAAAATGCTGACCATAGCAATGTTTCTGAGATGATAAAACGAGATTTTCATGACATTTTCCAATGTGTGAATCAAAACTGAGCTCAGAATCCAAATCAACTCCAAGGTTTTTGACCTGCTTCAGTCCATGATCCTTCACACCACATAGTCTCCCTGGGCTTTTTGCCCAAACATTATGATCTTAATTTTGTCTTTTTGAGCTGAATGAAGTTGTGTTGACATCCAGTCCTTTAGTGCATGACATAAAGTATCAATGGGACAGAGGTCATGAGGGAATGCAGAACTATATACCTGGGTATCATCAGCACAGTTATGAAATCTAATGTGCTTTCTGCTGACATCACCAAGTGGGAGCATATAAGGGCTAAAAAGGTTTACTCGTTATCAGTGTTAATTAACAGTCAGAGATCATTTTAAGGTGGATTTGGTTCGATGACTGTGAACGTCTTCTGACTTGTTTCATTTGACATGAGAACAAATCCACTTTGACTTTTAAACAGATTTAAAGCTATACCTGTGAAAATGTGACTAATTCTGAACAACTGTGGCACTGTTTGATCAATATAACATGAATTAGTTCTTTTAAATACAGGAACTGTTGATGTTGAGTTTGTTTGTGTCAAAGTCAGAGAGCCGTGTCTCTCTACAGTGAGAGGTTTTTGTACGGCGACTCAATCAGTTTGTATCACTGTGGTGGACTTTTGGTGGAGGAACAAGGCTGCATGTTGGAAGTAAGTTACATTTTTGTTGAATTTTACAGCTTTTTGAGCAACATTTTCTTTTCCACGCGTACATTTTTATCTAGAAATGTAAATATTTGATTTTACATATTTACTTCTATTTTCTTTTTAGTGGTTTTTATACAAAAGTGCAGTTTTGTATTTGAAATTAAGTCATGAAATTAACGACTATAATTGGTTGTTGCAGAGGAGAAGTCATATATTACATTTTTAAAGGAAAGTTGGAACTTGTAGTTTTGTCAGACAAAGTCAGAGAGCCGTGTCTCTCTACAGTGAGAGGTTTTTGAACGGTGGCTCAATGAGTTTGTATCACTGTGGTGGACTTTTGGTGGAGGAACCAGACTGGACGTTGGAAGTAAGTTTCTGCTCAAATAATAAATATGGTGTCATCAGTTAACTTTTTCATTTCTGTGTCTAAACACTTGCAGTAACTTTAAATTTCCATCGGACTGGACGAAATCACTTCAAAGAATGAATTTTAGTCTTTGTTTCATGTTCCAGACTAATTTGTGAAATGTGAACAGCTTGAAATGCAGGAAACATTAAAGAACACTCATACTTTACTAAATTAAAATGTAACCATTAATTCTCTGTTTAAAACTGTTTGGAAATTGAGTTTAGAGTTTTAAATCTCTCATATAATGTCTGCGATGGTCTTTTAAAATCATTTTGACGGTTTTCTGAGGCTGTTTGGTTTCAGATGTGTCATATGAATATTGTTTATATGGCCATCAGGTATTTTTGGCTCATAATGCTCTTTGACAGAGGATCTGATTAACCTTCATCACCTTTTGACAAAAAGATTTTTTTAACTTCATTTTTAAATTGTTATTTTGTTGTTTAAAAAAACATTCATTTCCAGTGTAGTTTGACATATGTCAGGTCATTCTGTATGATGATTCTCTGTGCTGATATGCATGACAGGCTTCGTAAAAGGAAGTGAAACAATGTGTGAGTGAGTGACTGTTGGAGCAGAAAAAACATCTGACAGAAACTCAACTCTCACACAGTAAAGGTGTCCAAGTGTCTTCTGGTTGATTGACATTTGTATGGTCCCTGTCCTCTAAGCTGATTGGTGTCTTCTAGGTGATGCCGCACCCACCTTGACAGTGCTGCCCCCTGCCAGTGAGGAGCTGCAGCAGGGGGAGGCCACGCTCATGTGTCTGGCCAACAAGGGCTTCCCCTCAGACTGGAGTCTGGCCTGGAAGGTGGACAGCAGCAGCAGCATCAGCTGGGAGGAGAGCAGGAGCCCCGTGGTGCTGGAGAAGGACGGCCTCTACAGCTGGAGCAGCACCCTGAGGCTCACTGCAGACCAGTGGAGAAAGGTGGACTCTGTGACCTGTGAGGCCACCCAGGGCTCCCAGACTCTCTCACATACACTGAGAAGAGACCAGTGTTCCCAGTCCTGACCTGACTCACTGGGACTCTGCTACTGGTTTTACTCTGCTACTGCTCTCAGTCTGTTCTCTCTCTCTGTTTCTCTCTGTCTCTCATGACATGTTTCAATATTAACATCTTCTTTCTTGTTGATGGTTTCAACAATTTAAAAAAATAAAGATTTCATTATGTATATATAAAAGCAACTTGTCTTTCGACTTCCTTTCTTTGACATATATTATATATTAGGAACATTAATCAGATCAATGCACAATATGAAGTCCATTTTCTCCCAAATTACAACCAGCTGCAACGAACCATAAACAATAACAGAAAAATATAATATCGGTCTATAACTACATAGTTTGAAGAGAATTTTGTCATATTTGGGATAACTCTAATATCACATTCTTAATTGAACACTGAGGTAAAAGTTGTTCAAAGTTTTTCACACTTCTCTCCAGATTGTTTCTTTTGTGCAGCTGAACATGTTCACTGTCTTCAAATCTAAAGGGAAGAGATAGGATGAGAATATTCCTAAAACGTCTTCCAACAGGATCTCTCGCACACTTTATTAAACAGACGTTTTAGAGGATTTACTTGAGTTAAATATTTCCATGTGCTGAAATATAAAGTCCAAACTGTGAGCTAAAGTGAAGAGCAGTGAATCAAGAAAAGATGCTTTGACTGATCAGATTAGGGACTGAAAGATGGGAGGTTGAGGATGTTGTGTTGTATGACAGACTGTTGTTTGCACAAAGGCTTATTTTGGATTTTCTGTACGGAAGCAACCAGAGGTTTGATTTACAATAACAGAAGTCATGAAGATACAGGATGCTCATGTCTACTGAATGTTTGTAAATACATTTGTAATGCTGTAAGTGTAACCTTATTACACTTACAGTATAAGGTGAATTGTGTAATTATTTCTATAAAAAGTACGGTTTGTGTGTGTGTGTGTGTGTGTGTGTGTGTGTGTGTGTGTGTGTGTGTGTGTGTGTGTGTGTGTGTGTGTGTCCTCAGTGAAGTGTACCAGTCTCTGCAGTATCTTCCAGCTGCAGCAGTCAGTTCAGTTTCTGTTCAGTCTGACTGAGGGAGGTTTTTGTACGACGCTTTTTCACTGTGTGAACACATACACACTGTTGATGTAGTGTTCACTCTGACAGTAGTAAACTGCTGCATCTTCAGTCTGAACTCCACTGATGGTCAGAGTGAAGTCAGAGTTTGATCCACTGCCTGTAAAACGAGCTGGAATCCCTGATACTCGAGTGCTCGCATAGTAAATGAGCATTTTAGGAGTTTCTCCATCTCTCTGTTGGTACCAGGCTAAAAGATGGTTATTGTTCCAAACATGAACATTCTGACTGGTCTTACAGTTGATGGTGACAGAGCCTCCCACAGCAGAGCTCACTGCTCCAGGCTGAGTCACTGTGACCTGGCCTCTGGACTCTGAGGATACAGACACAAAAACATAAAGCAGCGTCATGGTTTTGTCAGCTTCATTTCAGAGGGACGGATGTTCATAGAGGAGAGGAGTTTGATTCTCTGGACTTTACCTGTGAAGCAGCAGCAGAGGAGAGTCCAGATGAGGACGGAGATCAAAGTCATTTTTTGGATGAGGAGGATTTCTGTGGCTTCTGTTGTCATGAAGGACAGCTGTCAGTCATCCAGTGTTCAACTCTCAGGACTATAAACTCTCCCAGAGCACTGGAGCATGGTGCTGCTGATGCAAAGTGGATCTCTATGGAAATGCTCTGACTGACTCCAACAGGGACTTGGATGACTCTGATCATGCTGTTTATTGATGAATGAATTAAACAATTTAGCAAAAATAGATAAATACATAAATAAAATTATAAAATGCAGTAATAAAATGCTGACCATAGCAATGTTTCTGAGATGATAAAATTAGAATTTCATGACATTTTCTAATGTGTGAATCAAAACTGAGGTCAGAATCCAAATCAACTCCAAGGTTTTTGACCTGCTTCAGTCCATGATCCTTCACACCACATGGTCTCCCTGGGCTTTTTGCCCAAACATTATGATCTTAATTTTGTCTTTATTGAGCTGAATGAAGTTGTGTTGACATCCAGTCCTTTAGTGCATGACATAAAGTATCAATGGGACAGGGGTCATGAGGGAATGCAGAACTATATACCTGGGTATCATCAGCATAGTTATGAAATCTAATGTTCTTTCTGCTGACATCACCAAGTGGTAGCATATAAGGGCTAAAAAGGTTTACTCGTTATCAGTGTTAATTAACAGTCAGAGATCATTTTAAGGTGGATTTGGTTCGATGACTGTGAACGTCTTCTGACTTGTTTCATTTGACATGAGAACAAATCCACTTTGACTTTTAAACAGATTTAAAGCTATACCTGTGAAAATGTGACTAATTCTGAACAACTGTGGCACTGTTTGATCAATGTAACATGAATTAGTTCTTTTAAATACAGGAACTGTTGATGTTGAGTTTGTTTGTGTCAAAGTCAGAGAGCCGTGTCTCTCTACAGTGAGAGGTTTTTGAACGGCGACTCAATCAGTTTGTATCACTGTGGTGGACGTTTGGTGGAGGAACAAGGCTGCATGTTGGAAGTAAGTTACATTTTTGTTGAATTTTACAGCTTTTTGAGCAACATTTTCTTTTCCACGCGTACATTTTTATCTAGAAATGTAAATATTTGATTTTACATCTTTACTATTTTCTTTTTAGTAGTTTTTTATACAGAAGTGCAGTTTTGTATTTGAAATTAAGCCATGAAAGTAACGACTATAATTGGTTGTTGCAGAGGAGAAGTCATATATTACATTTTTAAAGGAAAGTTGGAACTTGTAGTTTTGTCAGACAAAGTCAGAGAGCCGTGTCTCTCTACAGTGAGAGGTTTTTGTACGGCAGCTCAATGTGTTTGTATCACTGTGGTGGACTTTTGGTGGAGGAACCAGACTGGACGTTGGAAGTAAGTTTCTGCTCAAATAATAAATATGGTGTCATCAGTTAACTTTTTTTGATTTCTGTGTCTAAAAACTTGCAGTAACTTTAAATTTCCATCGGACTGGACAAAATCACTTCAAAGAATAAATTTTATTCGTTGTTTCTCCTGTTTAACCCCAGTGTTTTTATGACATGTTCCAGACTAATTTGTGAAATGTGAACAGCTTGAAATGCAGGAAACATTAAAGAACAACACTCATACTTTACTAAATTAAAATGTAACCATTAATTCTCAGTTTAAAACTGTTTGGAAGTTGAGTTTAAAGAGTTTTAAATCTCTCATATAATGTCTGCGATGGTCTGTTAAAATCATTTTGACGGTTTTCTGAGGCTGTTTGGTTTCAGATGTGTCATATGAATAGTGTTTATATGGCCATCAGGTATTTTTGGCTCATAATGCTCTTTGACAGAGGATCTGATTAACCTTCATCACCTTTTGACAAAAAGATTTTTTTACATTTATTTTTAAATTGTTATTTTGTTGTGTGAAAAAATATTAATTTCCAGTGTAGTTTGACATATGTCAGGTCATTCTGTATGATGATTCTCTGTGCTGATATGCATGACAGGCTTCGTAAAAGGAAGTGAAACAATGTGTGAGTGAGTGACTGTTGGAGCAGAAAAAACATCTGACAGAAACTCAACTCTCACACAGTAAAGGTGTCCAAGTGTCTTCTGGTTGATTGACATTTGTATGGTCCCTGTCCTCTAAGCTGATTGGTGTCTTCTAGGTGATGCCGCACCCACCTTGACAGTGCTGCCCCCTGCCAGTGAGGAGCTGCAGCAGGGGGAGGCCACGCTCATGTGTCTGGCCAACAAGAGCTTCCCCTCAGACTGGAGTCTGGCCTGGAAGGTGGACAGCAGCAGCAGCATCAGCTGGGAGGAGAGCAGGAGCCCCGTGGTGCTGGAGAATGACGGCCTCTACAGCTGGAGCAGCACCCTGAAGCTCGCTGCAGACCAGTGGAGGAATGTGGACTCTGTGACCTGTGAGGCCACCCAGGGCTCCCAGACTCTCTCACATACACTGAGAAGAGACCAGTGTTTCCAGTCCTGAACTGACTCACTGGGACTCTGCTACTGGTTTTACTCTGCTACCGCTCTCAATCTGTTCTCTCTCTCTCTCTGTTTCTCTCATGACATGTTTCAATATCAACATCTTCTTTCTTGTTGATGGTTTCAACAATTTAAAACAATAAAGATTTCATCATGTATATTATAAAAGCAACTTGTCTTTTGACTTCCTTTCTTTGACATATATTATATAATAGGAACACTAATCAGATCAATGCACAATAAGAAGTCCATTTTCTCCCAAATTACAACCAGCTGCAACGAACCATAAACAATAACAGAAAGAAAAATATAATATTGGTCTATAACCACATAGTTTGAGGAGAATTGTGTCATATTTGGGATAACTCTAATATCACATTCTTAATTGAACACTGAGGTAAAAGTTGTTCAAAGTTTTTCACACTTCTCTCCAGATTGTTTCTTTTGTGCAGCTGAACATGTTCACTGTCTTCAAATCTAAAGGGAAGAGATAGGATGAGAATATTCCTAAAACGTCTTCCAACAGGATCTCTCGCACACTTTATTAAACAGACGTTTTAGAGGATTTACTTGAGTTAAATATTTCCATGTGCTGAAATACAAAGTCCAAACTGTGAGCTAAAGTGAAGAGCAGTGAATCAAGAAAAGATGCTTTGACTGATCTGATTAGGGACTGAAAAATGGGAGGTTGAGGATATTGTGTTGTATGACAGACTGTTGTTTGCACAAAGGCTTATTTTGGATTTTCTGTACGGAAGCAACCAGAGGTTTGATTTACAATAACAGAAGACATGAAGATACAGGATGCTCATGTCTACTGAATGTTTGTAAATACATTTGTAATGCTGTAAGTGTAACCTTATTACACTTACAGTATAAGGTGAACTGTGTAATTATCTCTATAAAAAGTACGGTTTGTGTGTGTGTGTGTGTGTGTGTGTGTGTGTGTGTGTGTGTGTGTGTTTGTGTGTGTGTGTGTGTGTGTGTGTTTGTGTGTGTGTGTGTGTGTGTGTGTGTGTGTGTGTGTGTGTGTGTGTGTGTGTGTGTGTGTGTGTGTCCTCAGTGAAGCGACCAGTCTCTGCAGTAGCTTCCAGCTGCAGCAGTCAGTTCAGTTTCTGTTCAGTCTGACTGAGGGAGGTTTTTGTACGACGCTTTTTCACTGTGTGAACACCAGTGTTGGGCACATTACTTTGAAAAAGTAATTAGTTACAGTTACTAGTTACTTACCCAAAAAAGTAACTGAGTTAGTAACTGAGTTACTACACTATAAAAGTAACTAGTTACCCAGGAAAGTAACTAATGCGTTACTTTTTTAAGTTAAAAAATGCCAAATAATTTGGAGTAAAGCAAACAACAGATACCCATACAGGTTTTAATGTATTGCACCTCAACGCAATTACAACTGAACTTCAAGCATTTTCTTTACTTACAAATGTAAGTAGGTAAACAATATGACATGTTTTACACTTGACATGCTGCAAATTAAAACAAACTTTCAATGGCAGCATGTTTTCATACCACATACCTCCCTATCATTTTATTGAGTTCTTGCTGTGTGGTAAGTTTTGGGCTAGAAGCTGAAGCAGAAAAATCCAGCCTTCCTTGTTAGCTAGCTTGCCTTTATCGTGGGGCATGCCGGTGGCCACTAGCTTAACAGACGCGTGTGCAGTCGAGAGATGCTTCATTAAATTCGAGTTGCTTACATTTGACGTGGACAAAGTCTTTGGTCTTAGACACAGTGTGCATGTAACATGTACATTTTTACCTTTTACCTCGACGAGGTTAAAATACTGCCTATACTTCCACCGTGAAAACGCTGTCTTAGACTCAGCCTCGGGACTCGCCATCTCATCTGACATGCTGTGCGTGTGTGTGTGCGCGCGCGCTACGACCGTGTGTTGGTTTGTGTGTATACCCGCCCACCGGGTGTCTCTGGTTGGCTCAGCATGAAATCTCTGCTTTAGCCAATCGTCATTACGTGTCCCGCCCTTACCAAAGGGAGAAAAAAAGGCATTCCTGTATGCGAGTTGAGTGAGGTGCCAGTTTCTAAACGAGTAGGTTGGTTCAGTAACGCGAGGTAACGGCGTGTTGGTACCGGTAACGGCGTTACAACGATAGATGAAGTAACTCGTTAGATTACCCGTTACTGAAAAAAGAAACGCCGTTAGTAACGGCGTTTATTTCAACGCCGTTATTCCCATCACTGGTGAACACATACACACTGTTGATGTAGTGTCGACTCTGACAGTAGTAAACTGCTGCATCTTCAGTCTGAACTCCACTGATACTCAGAGTGAAGTCAGAGTTTGATCCACTGCCTGTAAAACGAGCTGGAATCCCTGATACTCGAGTGCTCGCAAAGTAAATGAGCAGTTTAGGAGTTTCTCCATCTCTCTGTTGGTACCAGGCTAAAAGATGGTAATTGCTCCAAGTATCAACATTCTGACTGGTCTTGCAGTTGATGGTGACAGAGCCTCCCACAGCAGAGCTCAGTGCTCCAGGCTGAGTCACTGTGACCTGGCCTCTGGACTCTGAGGATACAGACACAAAAACATAAAGCAGCGTCATGGTTTTGTCAGCTTCATTTCAGAGGGACGGATGTTCATAGAGGAGAGGAGTTTGATTCTCTGGACTTTACCTGTGAAGCAGCAGCAGAGGAGAGTCCAGATGAGGACGGAGATCAAAGTCATGTTTTTGATGAGGAGGATTTCTGTGGCTTCTGTTGTCATGAAGGACAGCTGTCAGTCATCCAGTGTTCAACTCTCAGGACTATAAACTCTCCCAGAGCACTGGAGCATGGTGCTGCTGATGCAAAGTGGATCTCTATGGAAATGCTCTGACTGACTCCAACAGGGACTTGGATGACTCTGATCATGCTGTTTATTGATGAATGAATTAAACAATTTAGCAAAAATAGATAAATACATAAATAAAATTATAAAATGCAGTAATAAAATGCTGACCATAGCAATGTTTCTGAGATGATAAAATTAGAATTTCATGACATTTTCTAATGTGTGAATCAAAACTGAGGTCAGAATCCAAATCAACTCCAAGGTTTTTGACCTGCCTCAGTCCATGATCCTTCACACCACATGGTCTCCCTGGGCTTTTTGCCCAAACATTATGATCTTAATTTTGTCTTTATTGAGCTGAATGAAGTTGTGTTGACATCCAGTCCTTTAGTGCATGACATAAAGTATCAATGGGACAGAGGTCATGAGGGAATGCAGAACTATATACCTGGGTATCATCAGCATAGTTATGAAATCTAATGTGCTTTCTGCTGACATCACCAAGTAGTAGCATATAAGGGCTAAAAAGGTTTACTCGTTATCAGTGTTAATTAACAGTCAGAGATCATTTTAAGGTGGATTTGGTTCGATGACTGTGAACGTCTTCTGACTTGTTTCATTTAACATGAGAACAAATCCACTTTGACTTTTAAACAGATTTAAAGCTATACCTGTGAAAATGTGACTAATACTGAACAACTGCAGCACTGTTTGATCAATGTAACATGAATTAGTTCTTTTAAATACAGGAACTGTTGATGTTGAGTTTGTTTGTGTCAAAGTCAGAGAGCCGTGTCTCTCTACAGTGAGAGGTTTTTGTACGGCGACTCAATCAGTTTGTATCACTGTGGTAAAAATTTGGTGGAGGAACCAGACTGGATGTTGGAAGTAAGTTACATTTTTGTTGAATTTTACAGCTTTTTGAGCAACATTTTCTTTTCCACGCATACATTTTTATCTAGAAATGTAAATATTTGATTTTACATATTTACTTCTATTTTCTTTTTAGTGGTTTTTATACAAAAGTGCAGTTTTGTATTTGAAATTAAGTCATGAAATTAACGGCTATAATTGGTTGTTGCAGAGGAGAAGTCATATATTACATTTTTAAAGGAAAGTTGGAACTTGTAGTTTTGTCAGACAAAGTCAGAGAGCCGTGTCTCTCTACAGTGAGAGGTTTTTGAACGGTGGCTCAATGAGTTTGTATCACTGTGGTGGACTTTTGGTGGAGGAACCAGACTGGACGTTGGAAGTAAGTTTCTGCTCAAATATTAAATATGGTGTCATCAGTTAACTTTTTAATTTCTGTATCTAAACACTTGCAGTAGCTTTAAATTTCCATCGGACAGGTCGAAATCACTTCAAAGAATAAATTTTATTCGTTGTTTCTCCTGTTTAACCCCAGTGTTTTTATGACATGTTCCAGACTAATTTGTGAAATGTGAACAGCTTGAAATGCAGGAAACATTAAAGAACAACACTCATACTTTACTAAATTAAAATGTAACCATTAATTCTCTGTTTAAAACTGTTTGGAAGTTGAGTTTAAAGAGTTTTAAATCTCTCATATAATGTCTGCGATGGTCTTTTAAAATCATTTTGACAGTTTTCTGAGGCTGTTTGGTTTCAGATGTGTCATATGAATATTGTTTATATGGCCATCAGGTATTTTTGGCTCATAATGCTCTTTGACAGAGGATCTGATTAACCTTCATCACCTTTTGACAAAAGATTTTTTTAACTTCATTTTTAAATTGTTATTTTGTTGTTTAAAAAACATTCATTTCCAGTGTAGTTTGACATATGTCAGGTCATTCTGTATGATGATTCTCTGTGCTGATATGCATGACAGGCTTCGTAAAAGGAAGTGAAACAATGTGTGAGTGAGTGACTGTTGGAGCAGAAAAACATCTGACAGAAACTCAACTCTCACATAGTAAAGGTGTCCAAGTGTCTTCTGGTTGATTGACATTTGTATGGTCCCTGTCCTCTAAGCTGATTGGTGTCTTCTAGGTGATGCTGCACCCACCCTGACAGTGCTGCCCCCTGCCAGTGAGGAGCTGCAGCAGGGGGAGGCCACGCTCATGTGTCTGGCCAACAAGGGCTTCCCCTCAGACTGGAGTCTGGCCTGGAAGGTGGACAGCAGCAGCAGCATCAGCTGGGAGGAGAGCAGGAGCCCCGTGGTGCTGGAGAAGGACGGCCTCTACAGCTGGAGCAGCACCCTGAAGCTCGCTGCAGACCAGTGGAGAAAGGTGGACTCTGTGACCTGTGAGGCCACCCAGGGCTCCCAGACTCTCTCACATACACTGAGGAGAGACCAGTGTTCCCAGTCCTGACCTGACTCACTGGGACTCTGCTACTGGTTTAACTCTGCTACTGCTCTCAGTCTGTTCTCTCTCTCTCTTTCTCTCTGTCTCTCATGACATGTTTCAATATTAACATCTTCTTGCTTGTTGATGGTTTCAACAATTTAAAAAAATAAAGATTTCATCATGTATATTATAAAAGCAAGTTGTCTTTTGACTTCCTTTCTTTGACATATATTATATATTAGGAACATTAATCAGATCAATGCACAATATGAAGTCCATTTTCTCCCAAATTACAACCAGCTGCAACGAACCATAAACAATAACAGAAAGAAAAATATAATATCGGTCTATAACTACATAGTGTGAAGAGAATTGTGTCATATTTGGGATAACTCTAATATCACATTCTTAATTGAACACTGAGGTAAAAGTTGTTCAAAGTTTTTCACACTTCTCTCCAGATTGTTTCTTTTGTGCAGCTGAACATGTTCACTGTCTTCAAATCTAAAGGGAAGAGATAGGATGAGAATATTCCTAAAACGTCTTCCAACAGGATCTCTCGCACACTTTATTAAACAGACGTTTTAGAGGATTTACTTGAGTTAAATATTTCCATGTGCTGAAATATAAACTCCAAACTGTGAGCTAAAGTGAAGAGCAGTGAATCAAGAAAAGATGCTTTGACTGATCTGATTAGGGACTGAAAGATGGGAGGTTGAGGATGTTGTGTTGTATGACAGACTGTTGTTTGCACAAAGGCTTATTTTGGATTTTCTGTACGGAAGCAACCAGAGGTTTGATTTACAATAACAGAAGTCATGAAGATACAGGATGCTCATGTCTACTGAATGTTTGTAAATACATTTGTAATGCTGTAAGTGTAACCTTATTACACTTACAGTATAAGGTGAATTGTGTAATTATTTCTATAAAAAGTATGGTTTGTGTGTGTGTGTGTGTGTGTGTGTGTGTGTGTGTGTGTGTGTGTGTGTGTGTGTGTGTGTGTGTGTGTGTGTGTGTTTGTGTCCTCAGTGAAGCGACCAGTCTCTGCAGTAGCTTCCAGCTGCAGCAGTCAGTTCAGTTTCTGTTCAGTCTGACTGAGGGAGGTTTTTGTAACGACGCTTTTTCACTGTGTGAACAGATGCTGACTGTTGATGTAGTGTTCACTCTGACAGTAGTAAACTGCTGCATCTTCAGTCTGAACTCCACTGATGGTCAGAGTGAAGTCAGAGTTTGATCCACTGCCTGTAAAACGATCTGGAATCCCTGATACTCGAGTGCTCGCAAAGTAAATGAGCATTTTAGGAGTTTCTCCATCTCTCTGTTTGTACCAGGCTAAAAGATGGTTATTGTTCCAAACATGAACATTCTGACTGGTCTTACAGTTGATGGTGACAGAGCCTCCCACAGCAGAGCTCACTGCTCCAGGCTGAGTCACTGTGACCTGGCCTCTGGACTCTGAGGATACAGACACAAAAACATAAAGCAGCGCCATGGTTTTGTCAGCTTCATTTCAGAGGGACGGATGTTCATAGAGGAGAGGAGTTTGATTCTCTGGACTTTACCTGTGAAGCAGCAGCAGAGGAGAGTCCAGATGAGGACGGAGATCAAAGTCATGTTTTTGATGAGGAGGATTTCTGTGGCTTCTGTTGTCATGAAGGACAGCTGTCAGTCATCCAGTGTTCAACTCTCAGGACTATAAACTCTCCCAGAGCACTGGAGCATGGTGCTGCTGATGCAAAGTGGATCTCTATGGAAATGCTCTGACTGACTCCAACAGGGACTTGGATGACTCTGATCATGCTGTTTATTGATGAATGAATTAAACAATTTAGCAAAAATAGATAAATACATAAATAAAATGATAAAATGCAGCAATAAAATGCTGACCATAGCAATGTTTCTGAGATGATAAAATGAGATTTTCATGACATTTTCCAATGTGTGAATCAAAACTGAGGTCAGAATCCAAATCAACTCCAAGGTTTTTGACCTGCCTCAGTCCATGATCCTTCACACCACATGGTCTCCCTGGGCTTTTTGCCCAAACATTATGATCTTAATTTAGTCTTTATTGAGCTGAATGAAGTTGTGTTGACATCCAGTCCTTTAGTGCATGACATAAAGTATCAATGGGACAGAGGTCATGAGGGAATGCAGAACTATATACCTGGGTATCATCAGCATAGTTATGAAATCTAATGTTCTTTCTGCTGACATCACCAAGTGGTAGCATATAAGGGCTAAAAAGGTTTACTCGTTATCAGTGTTAATTAACAGTCAGAGATCATTTTAAGGTGGATTTGGTTCGATGACTGTGAACGTCTTCTGACTTGTTTCATTTGACATGAGAACAAATCCACTTTGACTTTTAAATGGATTTAAAGCTATACCTGTGAAAATGTGACTAATACTGAACAACTGTGGCACTGTTTGATCAATATAACATGAATTAGTTCTTTTAAATACAGGAACTGTTGATGTTGAGTTTGTTTGTGTCAAAGTCAGAGAGCCATGTCTCTCTACAGCGAGAGGTTTTTGTACGGCGACTCAATCAGTTTGTATCACTGTGGTGGACGTTTGATGGAGGAACAAGGCTGCATGTTGGAAGTAAGTTACATTTTTGTTGAATTTTACAGCTTTTTGAGCAACATTTTCTTTTCCACGCGTACATTTTTATCTAGAAATGTAAATATTTGATTTTACATATTTACTATTTTCTTTTTAGTAGTTTTTTATACAGAAGTGCAGTTTTGTATTTGAAATTAAGTCATGAAAGTAACGACTATAATTGGTTGTTGCAGAGGAGAAGTCATATATTACATTTTTAAAGGAAAGTTGGAACTTGTAGTTTTGTCAGACAAAGTCAGAGAGCCGTGTCTCTCTACAGTGAGAGGTTTTTGAACGGCGGCTCAATGAGTTTGTATCACTGTGGTGGACTTTTGGTGGAGGAACTAGACTGGACGTTGGAAGTAAGTTTCTGCTCAAATATTAAATATGGTGTCATCAGTTAACTTTTTAATTTCTGTGTCTAAACACTTGCAGTAACTTTAAATTTACATCGGACAGGTCGAAATCACTTCAAAGAATAAATTTTATTCTTTGTTTCTCCTGTTTAACCCGAGTCTTTTTATGACATGTTCCAGACTAATTTGTGAAATGTGAACAGCTTGAAATGCAGGAAACATTAAAGAACAACACTCATACTTTACTAAATTAAAATGTAACCATTAATTCTCTGTTTAAAACTGTTTGGAAGTTGAGTTTAAAGAGTTTTAAATCTCTCATATAATGTCTGCGATGGTCTTTTAAAAAAATTTTTGACGGTTTTCTGAGGCTGTTTGGTTTCAGATGTGTCATATGAATATTGTTTATATGGCCATCAGGTATTTTTGGCTTATAATGCTCTTTGACAGAGGATCTGATTAACCTTCATCACCTTTTGACAAAAAGATTTTTTTTACTTTATTTTTAAATTGTTATTTTGTTGTTTTAAAAATATATAAATTCATTTCCAGTGTAGTTTGACATATGTCAGGTCATTCTGTATGATGATTCTCTGTGCTGATATGCATGACAGGCTTCGTAAAAGGAAGTGAAACAATGTGTGAGTGAGTGACTGTTGGAGCAGAAAAAACATCTGACAGAAACTCAACTCTCACACAGTAAAGGTGTCCAAGTGTCTTCTGGTTGATTGACATTTGTATGGTCCCTGTCCTCTAAGCTGATTGGTGTCTTCTAGGTGATGCGGCACCCACCCTGACAGTGCTGCCCCCTGCCAGTGAGGAGCTGCAGCAGGGGGAGGCCACGCTCATGTGTCTGGTCAACAAGGGCTTCCCCTCAGACTGGAGTCTGGCCTGGAAGGTGGACAGCAGCAGCAGCATCAGCTGGGAGGAGAGCAGGAGCCCCGTGGGGCTGGAGAAGGACGGCCTCTACAGCTGGAGCAGCACCCTGAAGCTCGCTGCAGACCAGTGGAGGAATGTGGACTCTGTGACCTGTGAGGCCACCCAGGGCTCCCAGACTCTCTCACATACACTGAGAAGAGACCAGTGTTCCCAGTCCTGACCTGACTCACTGGGACTCTGCTACTGGTTTAACTCTGCTACTGCTCTCAGTCTGTTCTCTCTCTCTCTCTTTCTCTCATGACATGTTTCAGTATTAACGTCTTCTTGCTTGTTGATGGTTTCAACAATTTAAACAATAAAGATTTCATCATGTATATTATCAGTGACATGTCTTTTGACTTCCCTTCTTTGAAATTTTACATGTAACATTAGTCAGTTTTATGTACAGTAACAAGTCCATTTCCCCAAAATGAGTTTTTAATGGTTTTAAGACTATAGATACTCTTCTATGGTTAGATCTATATTATTACCTTTGGTAACAATACATATACTTAGAGCACTTCAACAGTGAATCACAACACAGCTATCTGTTATTACTAACATTAGCCCTTGTAGAAAATCCATGTTTTGTCCATGTGTTGTTAATTTGTACCTGGAGATGATTCTTATTATCTTATTAAAAATAAAAATGTAGAAATAAAAAGCAGGGCGTCATCTGCATGAAGTGATAACTGTTTATAGCTCACTCCTGATTCTCACTGCAGTGGTAAATGGACTGTAGCTACAGTGCTTAACAAATGTATCAGACC
This sequence comes from Collichthys lucidus, assembly GCA_004119915.2. Lineage (NCBI taxonomy): Eukaryota > Metazoa > Chordata > Actinopteri > Sciaenidae > Collichthys > Collichthys lucidus. The sequence continues at coordinate 5,792,443 of CM014093.1, forward strand.
ACCTGTCAGAGACCATCCAGCACCATGAAGTGCTTTAATGCGGACTCTTTCATTTTCAGTGAGCTCTTGACTTTTTACCATTTTGAGCCGTGGCATAGACTTTACAGTCTGTAGTTGTTTACACTACATATCATTCACCCATTCACACACATTCATACATTGATGTTTATGCGTTAGCTGCAATGCAAGGTGCCAACTGCTCATCAGTTTTTAGAAGTTAACCATTCATATGCATTTATACACTGATTGCGAGGTCTGTAAGAGCAATTTGGGGTTCAGTGTCTTCCCCAAGGACACTTTGGCATGCACACTGGAGGAGCCAGGGATTGACACACTGATCTTCTGATTAGTGGATGACCCGCTCTGCCTCCTGGAGCCACAGCCATTGGTCAGCACTGCCATCTAATGTAGCTGAACTAAAACAGGTGGTGACACAAAATGATCAATAGCCCCTGTACACTTTAAGACAGAAGAGTGTTTTAGGTTTAAGTAATCTGATGCTCTCAATGCATAACTAGATATTACATTCATGATGATTAAATAAACTATGATAAATGCCATCCATCCATCCATCTTCTCACGTTTATCCGTAATCGGGTCGCAGGGGCAGCAGCTTCAGCAGGGAGGCCCAGAGTTCCCTCTCCCCGGCCACTTCTTCTAGCTCTCCCAGGGGGACCCCAAGGCGTTCCCAGGCCAGCCGATAGACATAGTCCCTCCAGCTTGTCCTGGGTATTCCCTGAGGCCGCCTCCCGGAGAGACATTCCCGGAACATCTCTCCAGGGAGACGTCCAGGAGGCATCCTCACAAGATGCCCGAGCCACCTTAACTGGTTCCTCTCGATGCGGAGGAGCAGCGGTTCTACTCTGAGCTCCTTGCAGATGGCCGAGCTTCTCACCCTATCTCTAAGGGAGAGCCCAGCCACCCTGCGAAGGAAGCTCATTTCAGCTGCTTGTATTTGCGATCTCATTCTTTCGGTCACTACCCAAAGCTCGTGACAATAGGTGACGGTAGGAACGTAGATCGACTGGTAAATCGAGAGCTTCGCCTTTTGACTCAGCTCCTTCTTTGCCACGATGGACCGGTGTAGAGTCTGCATCACTGCAGAAGCCACACCGATCCGCCGGTCGATCTCTCGTTCTATCCTTCCCTCACTCGTGAACAAGACCCCGACATACTTGAACTCCTCCACTTGAGGCAGGACCTGATTCCCGATCCGGAGACTGCACTCCACGCTTTTCAGGCTGAGAACCATGGTCTCAGATTTGGAGGTGCTGATTCTCATCCCAGCTGCTTCACACTCGGCTGCGAACCGCTCCAGAGAAAGCTGAAGGTCACGTTCCGATGAAGCCAACAGGACTAGATCGTCCGCAAAAAGCAGCGACCCAATCCTGAGGCCACCGAATCTCAGCCCCTCAACGCCCTGGCTGCGCCTAGAAATTCTGTCCACAAAGGTTACTAACAGAACCGGTGACAAAGGGCAGCCTCGGCGGAGTCCAACTCCCACGGGAAACAGGTCCGACTTACTTCCGACAATGCGGACCAAGCTCTGGCATCGAGAGTACAGGGACCGGATAGCCCCTCTAAATGGGTCCGGAACCCCATACTCCTGGAGCACCGCCCACAGGACTCCCCGAGGGACACGGTCGAACGCCTTCTCCAAGTCCACAACACACATGTAGACTGGTTGGTTGCTCTATTTGGTGATACTGAATTATTTATTTTATATAGAGACACAGTGTGACATTGTTTTCTATTTTGTTGCATGGTCTCGTAATAAATAGAAATAGTGAATGATAAAAGTGTTAATCATGAGTGTCTGGTTATTGTCCACATGTTTTGCTAAATGTGCCTAGTCATACAGCTCATTTTAGTTTTTCTCATGTAATGTGAATGTGGAGGGAATGGTGTTGTTGCCAACCAGGCTGTGTCTGTGCCTGGTACACTTATTGAGTGATAGTTATTTTTATTCATAGCTCTTCCTCAAGTACTTGTCTGTTCACCTGATGAGCATTTCTCCTTATTTTATGACCTCATAAGACTCTGTTGTCCTACTCAGTGCAGTCCTCTTTTTCTAAATCATTAAACAGCGATATCGTAGCAGCAATGATAGTTGATGATATTAGTAGGTAACACTAGTTGGTAAGTTAGCTAACTTTACTCGGTTCTATTTTCTCTTCACTTTAAGGTTTTATTAACCTTTTCTTTTTTTACAGGTGAAAAACCACAGCAGTTTCTCTCCTTTTATTTTTTTCACCTACATAGCCCTTGTTATGTTGTATTGCAGCAGTATTGTGAATTTATTTTGCCTGTGCTAGAATTGCCCCAAACAGTCCTGCAACCACTCACACATTAACATGTAGGTTTACCGTCCTTCATCATTTAGAGACCTATCCAAGTTTGGTACTTTTTAGGAGGGGAGTCTTATTTTTTCAAATAGCTGGTTTTACCAGTGCTGAGGAGTTTTTTAGCAGAGGTCTTTCATACAGAAAATTATTAAATTATAATTAAAAGCTGCTTCAATCTGTGTCTGATAAAGGTGGCGGCTGTAGATCTCTGATCCTTCAAAGGACCGTCTTTCTTGGTGCAAAAAGGTGCTGTTCCCTGTTTGTGACACCACTTTTGTGGTAACCATTATAAAAGAAAAAGGGTTTAAATGAGGAACACATTTTGCCACAAACACACTTAAATCAAACTTTGCTTTGTGTGTGTGTGTGTATGTGTATGTGTGTGTGTGTGTTGTGTGTGTGTGTGTCCTCAGTGAAGTGTATCAGTCTCTGCAGTAGCTTCCAGCTGCAGCAGTCAGTTCAGTTTCTGTTCAGTCTGACTGAGGGAGGTTTTTGTATGACGCTTTTTCACTGTGTGAACACATACACACTGTTGATCAAGTGATCACTCTGACAGTAGTAAACTGCTGCATCTTCAGTCTGAACTCCACTGATGGTCAGAGTGAAGTCAGAGTTTGATCCACTGCCTCTAAAACGAGCTGAAATCCCTGATCCTCGAGTGCTTGCAAAGTAAATTTAAAATTAGATTTCTGTGGCTTCTGTTGTCATGAAGGACAGCTGTCAGTCATCCAGTGTTCAACTCTCAGGACTATAAACTCTCCCAGAGCACTGGAGCATGGTGCTGCTGATGCAAAGTGGATCTCTATGGAAATGTTGACTGAAGAGAAACCAGTGTTCTCAAACCTGACCTGACTCACTGGGACTCCTGCTCTCAGTCAGCACCCCCGCAAAAATATGTCTCTCTATATTCACACTAATTTTAACCTCTGATAGTGCATTATCGACGGACACTTCAAAGAATGAATTTTATTCGTTGTTTCTCCTGTTTAACCCCAGTGTTTTTATGACATGCTCCAGACTAATTTGTGAAATGTGAACAGCTTGAAATGTAGGAAACATTAAAGAACACTCATACTTTACTAAATTAAAATGTAACCATTAATTCTCTGTTTAAAACTGTTTGGAAGTTGAGTTTAAAGAGTTTTAAATCTCTCATATAATGTCTGCGATGGTCTGTTAAAATTATTTTGACAGTTTTCTGAGGCTGTTTGGTTTCAGATGTGTCATAAGAATATTGTTTATATGGCCATCAGGTATTTTTGGCTCATAATGCTCTTTGACAGAGGATCTGTGTGAGGAAGTGTTACCTCCCTCTGTTTGCTATATACATTTTTATTGCTTTCAATTAAACAATGGTTTGTTTGTCACCTGGTTCCAATCCTCTGTGCTTCTGGGCGTGGGAGTAAAGAGAGAGCACGCCTCTATAGGCATCCTTTTATGGAGACTAAGAGGAGGTGGGGTTTTCCTTTGATTGGAAGATGGAATGGGTGGAAATATTTCGGTTAATTAGGGTAAATTGTTCGTGTTGTACATGTCGTAGATTAATTCCGAATGTACTGTATTTTTGGCTTTATATTGCAGAATTTAATATGTATTTGTTGGTACAATCAAATCAAGGAAATGGTGTTTTTTTTGTTAATCATGTCTGTTGTCCTTTTCCCAGATCTACTCTGATAGGCTGATTTGAACTGGAGAGAAGGCCTATCAGAGTATATATATATGTTGAGAATGATTTTTGGGTTGGTTTTTTTTTTTTTTTTAGTTTTTGGGAATGCTATGAGCAGAGCAGCACCTCGTTTGCCTTTGTTAAAAGACCCTCTTTGTTTAGTCTAAGAATAAAAGTCAACTTGTTTTTCGGCACACCTCCTGTCCAGCGTGATGTCTTTGTGATCCTGCATCTCTCTTTACAACAGTCTGATAACATGTAACCTTCATCACCTTTTGACAAAAAGATTTTTTTTTTAACTTTATTTTTAAATTGTTATTTTGTTGTTTAAAAAAACATTCATTTCCAGTGTAGATTGACATATGTCAGGTCATTCTGTATGATGATTCTCTGTGCTGATATGCATGACAGGCTTCGTAAAAGGAAGTGAAACAATGTGTGAGTGAGTGACTGTTGGAGCAGAAAAAACATCTGACAGAAACTCAACTCTCACACAGTAAAGGTGTCCAAGTGTCTTCTGGTTGATTGACATTTGTATGGTCTCTGTCCTCTAAGCTGATTGGTGTCTTCTAGGTGATGCCGCACCCACCCTGACAGTGCTGCCCCCTGCCAGTGAGGAGCTGCAGCAGGGGGAGGCCACGGTCATGTGTCTGGCCAACAAGGGCTTCCCCTCAGACTGGAGTCTGGCCTGGAAGGTGGACAGCAGCAGCAGCAGCTGGGAGGAGAGCAGGAGCCTCGTGGTGCTGGAGAAGGACGGCCTCTACAGCTGGAGCAGCACCCTGAAGCTCACTGCAGACCAGTGGAGGAATGTGGACTCTGTGACCTGTGAGGCCACCCAGGGCTCCCAGACTCTCTCACATACACTGAGGAGAGACAAGTGTATGAGGGGCCGTCAGGGACATTATTCAGAAATACCTCTCACACACACTACTGAAATATTACGCTCTTACACACACTACTGAAACACTCTCACACACACTACTGAAATATTACGCTCTTACACACACTAGTGAAACGCTCTTACACACGCTACTGAAACACTCTCATACACACTACTGAAATATTACGCTCTTACACACACTAGTGAAACGCTCTTACACACGCTACTCAGAGCTGGGCACAAATACATCATAAAGTATTTTGATGTAAAATACAAATACTTGGTCAAAAAATTTATCAAAATAAAATACAAAAATACTGGTCTAGAAAATGTATCAAGATAAAATACAAGTATTTTGTATTTTGAAAATACAAAAATACACATGAAATAATGCCAGGATTTTCTTTTATTCTTCTTATTATAACAACAAAACATTGCTTGTGAATGGTGGTACTCCATCACCTTAAAGTTATTTCTCAAAAAAAGTACTCTTCAAGCTGAAATTTGTTTGCTTGCACTAAACTATGATTACAATGACATGTAAAAGTCAGTGTTTCGGTCTGCATTTGAAACTGAGGAGCATACAGCAAATAAAAGTGGAGGTTGCTAAATTGAAATCCAAAGATTAAAAAAATTAAGCTACAAAACAGAAATCACAGACCAGTTAGAGCAGTAAGTGTTCAGTTGTTTTTCAGGAAAACCAACTTCTCGAGCATTTCAGGTGTCAACCAGCGTCTGTGAGGCCGGTTGACAAGTCCAGCGAAAGAAAACAAACGCTCGACTGGGGCTGATGATGGTAGTGTGGTGTTGAATCTAACAAAGAGACGTTTTATTAAAGGATATGAATCCAGGGAAGACAGGTCCTTCCTAGGATCTTCCAGGAAGTGCAGGGTCTCCAATTCTGCCTTGCTGTGGCTCGGCAGGGTTTCTTCCTGCATCTGGTTGTCTGGTCCTGTAAAAATTGAAGACAACACACAAGGGGCATACAGGGCCAATCAGAGACAGCAACCTGGTTCTCACCAGACAGGACAAACAGACAGATGAACAACAACCAGAGTGCAACATCTGGCCGAACACCATCCTGTGGACCAGATAATCATAAATATGGCATTCTTCATATAAATTAAAGTATAAATAGTATAAGTTCAAGTATGAATACAGAAATTGGCACTAAAGCTACAAACATGTTAGTGTACATGACTTATTTATTATTTTTAAGTGGAAATAAGTACTTCTCACCTTGATCAGCAAACACAAAGAATTCGTCATTCCCCTCGCTTGTGCTTGATGTTGTGATATCACTTTCTGACAGCAGACCCATTTCGTCAGCTGAGTGCAGCATCAGTTGTTGTATTCTTTTCTTTTCTAAAGCCAACCTTGGGGGTAACCATCGCATTTTAAAATATGGATGCGTTGTTGTTGCCAAGATGGCCTCGTTAACATCATGCTCCAGCTGCAAGAAGTTCAAGAATCGCTTTCTGAAGCCCGCTATTGTAGCTTGTAGCACATGTGAACAGAGAAGCGACAGGTTTTAAGCTTGAGGTCGTCAGCTTTGCCTTGTATCGCAAACAGAGTGGGGCAAAGCTCGCCATAGTAGCAAGAGTTTGACCTTGAAGACGATCAATTGAGATGGCAATAGGTCTCAACACTTTGCAAAATTCTTCAATGTAGTCAAGTTCCATTTCCCTGAATGTGGAAGTGCAGGGCATCATGGCATATAGGGAGCTTGTCACGTAAGAATGACAGCTGGCTCAAGGCGTCATACAGGGAGTTCCACCTTGTAATGCAGGGTGTCTTCAGTTGCTGTTCAATTACATTCGCCTAGCGTTTCAGCACTCTTTGGTCTACCAGATGCTGTCCACAGTGCTGAGCACTTGGCCATCGTTGAATGATTCAGCCTGCTGAGGTGAGAGAGTAGCAGCTGGTGATCAATTTCTTGACATCTGTAGTTGAAGATTAAACTGAGTGTATGTGTTGCACACGGACGTGTGTGTGGTAAAAATGATGGAACATTCAGATGGTCTTCTCTCTCAGGGTCTATATGACCAGGAAGGTCAGTTCTTCGTCCAGCTCTTCAACTTCATCTGGATCACTTGTTTTTCCCGTGACACTAACTCCACAAAGGCCTTTGCGAAGTTGGACGCATTGTAGTCACTGTAGACACTATAGTGTCTGAAGAAAGCCCATACTCTGTGTGAATCTCATCCAAAGCTCAGCTATTCGGTTTTATACGTATGTGGGCTGGGAAAATGCCTAACAGCAAGAGTGGCTGATTGCCTTTCCAGTGTGTCTCCATTTATCCAATGCACTGTTGCTCCCAAATAGCTGGTTTTCTTTGTAGACCAAATATCACTGTACTAACATATTGCACATTTCTGAGCCTTCTTTCAGCAGCTTTTTTCGCCAGAATTACCTCTCCGTCAATCCTTCGTCCTAGTGTGCGTCTGGACATAACATTTGCACCAGGGGTAAGGCCTTGCACAAGGTCAATGAATTCAGGTTGTTCAATTGTGGCAAGTGCGTGCATGCCTTTGACATAAAGGATTTGACAAGGGAGTCAACCTTAGTTTGTGGTATTGATGGGCTGGCATGATCGAACAAACGAGTCTGCCTGAAAGTTTTTGATTTTTCTTTTGGCCACTGGCATATTCCTTTTTATGATTTTCAAATTCCTCTATTTTTTCTGGATGCCGTCTTTTCAAATGCGTCTTGAAATTTGTTGTTGCGACATACGAGCCACAAATAATTACTTTCTGGTAGTGCAGAGTTGGCACTCCGCTTTAATCTTTCCACTTTGATTTTGAGATACAACTTTGAAGAATTTCCACCTAATATAGCACACTCGACCCATGAAGATGTGGTGGCTTGAGGCTCATCTGACACCTCTTCATTTCTGTGATCATCACTCATTTCAGTTCAACAGGACCGCCTTCATTTCACACTAAATTGTTAAAAAAAAGTTAGTTGATATTCAGACACACTTAAACATCATCACAAAAAAGGAAATTTAATCGAATAATAGGCAGTAGTGACTCCAGATCTACGAATCTACAGATATAGGATTAGTTTTCAATTAATACATTAATATGAAAGAATTAATATGCTTAAGAAATCAATATAGCCTACAACATGCCTGGTCTCTGATGGATAATGACAATAAACAGGCTTACATAAGTGTGAATAGCCAATGCTTTGAATCTGAATCATATGTAGTTCAAAGATATGTGAAAATTTATAGTAAAAGATATGCCAAGCCCTTTAATATCACACTTTCCTAATAATTTTCATAAATACTCTATTGGCTACAGTATGCCTACAATTTGCAATGATTTGCCTGCCTTGGCGATTACAAAGATTTTTAATGAGTAGACCGTAATACTTTACTGACTGGTTATGGTTTTGTGTGCAAATCATTGATGATAACAATTAGGCACAACTTCTGGGCTCATCTGAATTTTGGCTAATAGAATTTGGTCTCGAGCCAGGTCTGTCACTTTGTGGAGGGAACATGCCTCGACAGGTCCCACAACACCAGTAAACAGAAACAGGCCGGGTTGTTTCCGCTATGAACATATATTTGACACTATTTGTAGATCATGCAAACTGATACTTTCTCGTTGCACATCAAACAATATGGCCAGTTCCTGTGTAGCCTAGGCTGCCGATCGCTAGGTAGGCAGGCAACAAAAAAACTGACCAAGGTCAAGCTATCCGACAGAGAAAGCTGCATGACTGCCTCGTCATCATCCTCATCACTGCCATATCGTGTTTAATTTACCTTTTGCGAGTCAGGCACGTTTGACCTGTCTGCTCGATATTTGATAAGTTTATCCTCTAAGAAAAAAGATCGCTGACCTAAGCAACTTTTTAATCAACCGACCGTCATCTATCTAAACCTGTGCATATCAAACACACTCACCATTAATGAGTAGGCCCTATGCTAACAATTAATGAATGCCCTAGCTCGTGCTTATTGTGTAATTTGGTTGACAGTGTGTGTGTGGGAAGACGGAACCATATATTTTTCACAAAGCATTTCACCTTAGTGTTGTTCCATGCCTCGAAAAGCCCGCTTGTTGGTACAGTGTCTCTTCGCCATTCACTGCTGTTGTGACTCTCGTAGTGCGGAAACAGCAAGATCCCATTCAAGCCTCAATGGGCACGTGACACACGTGATTAGGTCTTGACTCGTGGTAATTGTTTACGTATCCAGTCTCACATTTAGGCTGGTTTAATCAGGCTAGATTGATTGACAGCTTATCTTTTACTGATTCAATAATAATAAATAGAAAAGTATTTTTGTATTTTAAATACTCAAATACAGTACTCAAAGCATTTAAATACAAAATACAAACTACTTCTTAACAACTTGTAAATTAATTACAAATTACAAATAAATTACAAATACACTAAAGTATTTAAATACGTATTTTAAATACTGCCCAGCTCTGACACTACTGAAACACTCTCACACACACTACTGAAATATTACGCTCTTACACACACTAGTGAAACGCTCTCACACACTCTATTGAGATTTCAGTGTAACCGGAAGGCATTTCAGTGTAACCGGAAGGCATTTCACTGTAACCGGAAGGCAGGTCGTAACTTACAGAGGCTGCCGCGCTACTCAACAACATTTTGTCATCAGCGGAGACAATTCAAACATTATCTAATGCAACAGCGAGCAGGCAACAGTGCCACACCCCCTTGAGTGCCGACACCGTGGAGAGCGGCTTACGGCGCTTTTCCCGTCTCGCGGCCGCATGGCGCAGCGCAACACCCAGCTGTTGGCCGGTTGTCCTGGTTGTCCATGTCCCGAAGCTCTGCTGAGCTTGGTAACGCGGCACGGAGCTCCTGACCGGGGCCATATATATAATGAAATTAATTATCTCTTTTTTTTAAGTGTTTTGGACAGTAAAAGTTAAATAAAAAATGGTCTTTAGCACATTTTCATGTTGGCTTTTAATCTTGCATCAAATAGTGAACCAGCGCAGAGGGGCGTCACTTTAAGTTTTTTGTCATGGGGCCGCTGAATGTACACGTATATTGTTACAGTGTTATACTGTCAGTATCATTTAATTTTGAAATTATAATGAAACAAAAATTACTCACAGAACTAAAAGGCACAACATTATCTTTTAAATTACGTATAAATATAAGTGCTGAATTTACTATAATATACACTACCAGTCAAAAGTTTGGACACACCTTTTTATTTACTATTTACATTGCTGACTCTCACTGAAAACATCAAAGCTATGAATGAACAGATATGGAATTATGTAGTAAACAATGTAGTAAAGTGAAATTACCCAAAACATGTTTATATTTTAGATTATTCAAAATCCCCTTTTGTTGACAGCACTGCAAACCATAGGCCTTCTCTTCATGAGCTTCATGATGTAGTCACCTGAAATGGTCTTCACTTCATAGGTATGCCTTTTCAGGCTTAATTTGTGGAATATCTTGCCTTCTCATGGGGTTGGGACCATTAGGTGTGTTGTGCAGAAGTCAGGTTGGTACACAGCTGGCAGCTCTATCTGACAACTGTTAGAATTCATGTTATGGCAGAACCATTTAGCTAAGTAGAGAGAAACGACAGTCCATCATTACTTGAAGAACTGAAGGCCAGTCAGTCCGCAAAACTGCAAACACTTTGAATGTGTCGCCAAGTGCAGTCGCAAAAAAAAAAATGATGCCCTACGACGGAACTGGCTCACATGAGGGCCGCCCAAGAAAAGGAAGACCAAGAATGACCTCTGCTGCTGAGGATAAGTTCATCTGAGTCACCAGCCTCAGGTGTTGCTAAGTTATAGCACCTCAGATTAAAGCCCAGATAAATGCCACCAGAGTTCTAGTAGTAGACACATCTCTACATCAACTGTTCAAAGGAGACTGCGCGAATCATGCCTTTGTGGTCAAATAGCAAATAGAAACCACTGCTAAGGAAATGCAACAAGCAGCAGAGATTTGTTTGGGCCAAGAAGAACAAGGAATGGACATTAGACCAGTGGAAATCTGTGGTTGGTCAGATGAGTCCAATTTGAGATCGTTGGTTCCACCCACTGTGTCTTTGTGCAGTGCAGAAAAGGTGAACAGATGCTCTCTACATGCCTGGTTCCCATCGTGAAGCACGGAGGAGGACGCGTGATGGTGTGGGGGTGCTTTGCATCCTGCAGCCTCCACAGTCACCTGACCTAAACCCAATCGAGATGGTTTGGGATGAGATGGGCCGCAGAGTGAAGGCAAAAGGGCCAACAAGTGCTCAGCATCTCTGGGAACTCCTTCAAGACTGTTAGAAAACCATTTCAGATGACTACATCATGAGGCTCATCGCAAGAGTGCCAAGAGTGTGCCAAGCAGTTTCAAAGCAAAGGGTGGTGGCTATATTAAATAATCTAAAAATATAAAACATGTTTGAGTAATTTCACACTTTTTTTGTTTACTACATAATTCAATATGTGCTCATTCATAGCTTTGATGGTTTCAGAGAGTCAGCAATGCAAATAACCATTAAATGATGAGGGTGTGTCCAAACTTTTGACTGGTAGGTATGTTCATACTATTTCTGCTACCATATTATTGTATTACAGAGAATAGGTAGTCAAATAAGGATGCATAACGATTCTGATTATGTCATATTAGGTTTGCATTGAGGACCATCGTCCGTTGGCTTCAGTGTGGCGTGTGATGCATCAGTTTGAAGCAGACATCAGTGATATGCTGTGGAGACACTCACACACTCACACACATTGTTTAAAAACAAGATACAAGACAGCAACATGCCATTTTATTTTGGGCATTAGTTCCAGTATTGGTTTGAAGAAACACCCAGGCTGATGTGCTGTATGTATCTTATGAATGTTCCCCTTCTTCACCTAAAATTGTCAAATATTTGACAGATGTTCTTCAGTTAGCCCTGACATGAGGGAAACTTTAATACTCCCCCATGTCTAACATTAGTAAATAACATTTTTATATAAAGAATCCCATTACTAGACAAACAACAGTACAGGGAATAGAAATAATGACCCAAAGCTGATAATTTACATAATTTTAAACGCAACAAACTGACTGTTGTGGATGTTTTCACATAACAGCGCTCCTCTGCAGAATGAGGAGATAGACGCTGAGTAACTGGAGTCACTGAGGAGAAATACCGCAGCTACGAAGAACAAACCTGCTGGTGGTGGAAGACCTACAGGAGCTACGTGGAAAAAGCTGATCCCGAGCATGGTGAGAAATAAAAGGAGAAAGCTACTGTAGAAGAGTCGTTTATGGCAACTATTGAACAGTTTCAATGAGTTTTCTTGTTCCAGGCGCAGAGCGAGTGGACAGATATAATAACAGATATAATGTAACATTTCTGCATAAAAATGCTAAGCCCATGCTTTAAATTTTGTTGAGGGTGTACTTAAATTATTTCAAACCTAGACTTAAACACATACCCCGTCTGTGGTGCATTTTCATTAGCCTTCCTGCCATGATCCCATGCTACATCACAACATCATCAAAGCACATTTTAAATTATTTAAACAAATACTAACTCAAATGACAAATCTCAATTTCAGTTGCCGTGGATTTTTTTCATAACTGACCAGGCAATTCAGTTCAAATTAAAGTCCCCCTTCGATAACATTGATTATTGTTACATCACATGGATGTTGGCGGTTCACTCTGCAGAATGTTGTATGTGTACAGTGACTTTTCAGTGAAGTTGGAGACATTTTGTGCTCAGAAATTAAACTTTCAATCAACGACATATTCATATACACACGTTAAGATTCTTTCAGTGAGGTAAACAAAAATGAATAAACCACTGTAAAGGTTTGACCAACAACGGCTTTGTGTTCTGTAGAGGAAACATACCAGGAGGAGCAGTGCTGATGCTGGGTAGGAGCTGTGTCACTACCTGCGCCCCTTCCCTGCAGAGGAACGGGCTTCCACCGCTACGTTTATGTCCTCTTCAAGCAGGAGCGACGCATCAACTTACAGGAGGGTGCAGGCCGTCGCCATGGTGACCATCACACCCGACATAGAGACAGATAGCTGACGCTTTTATTTGTATTCGTAGTATGAAACAGAACTAGATTTACGTATACATGAGCACTCAATACTTTTCTAGTCATGTATTTACCTTTTAATACACTCTGCTCGGCGGCTGTCCTTGTACCACTCAAACATAACACAGATAGTTACACAGAAATTATAGACATAGTCTGACATTATTGGAAATATGTTGTTTGCTTTTTTGTGTGTGTCAGTGAACTGTATTCATAAACATAATATAGTTTGATACATGAACACAGACAGCTTGTGTGGCCTCTCCCTCTAGCCTTTCTCTGGTGGATCGTACATTTAAGACGTTGGGTTTCTACAGAAAGCACCAGGACAGTATAACACCTGCAGGCCTGGCATTCTTCCAGTGCTAGTGGGATGAATCTGTCACCAACACCTTTAACAACACACTCAGTGAGTCACGCTAACACTCTGTGCTTTTTGAAAAGGTTTGTGTAGTAAATGCCTGTCGATTTTAATAAGACAACCTACATGTTTTTATCTTCTCCCTGCAGACCTGAGCTGGTGTTTGAGTTTATCCGTCCTCCAGTGTACCACACTCCACAGGTCAAATACCCCCATGGACAGCCCCTGTGCTACCTGGACAGATACAGAGACGGAAAGGAGCACACCTATGGAATATATTGATTGTGAGACACACACTCGCAGAGAGGAGACTTCATTCCAAATGTGTAGTTATGGTTGGCATATTTATGTTAAAATAATAAAGTTATAGTTAAATAAAGTTTTTTTTCAACTGGCCTGACTGAGACTACATTCTGTTAACCTCTGCTGGGGTTATGTATCCTGTTTGATAGTTGAAAACAGACAGCAGGGTCTTTCAAATCTTGTTTCAGTGCAATTTAGAGGAAAGATTAAGTAAGAAGAAATTAATCAAATTAAATAAAAAGATCTGGGGCTAAAGGAAAATCTTAGTGGTGATAACTGCTACATAAAAAAGCTGTATGAAGCCTTTTGTGGCTCTGGATGAATTCATCGAATGTGAGACACAAACCCACAGGTTTCTGAACAGCTGCTATACAGCTCAAAGTGTGGTGGCTCTGCCTGCTGACAAACATTTCATATGTAGGCTTTTCGGATAGCAAATTTGCAGATTTGCTTAATGATATGTTATCTTAATTATATTAGTTATTGCAGCACTTCTGAGCAAGAGTATTACAGATTAAATAAATACTACCTAGGCTTCTTTGACTTTTATTGCACACATGAGATTGAAACTGTGAAATCTGTCGAGTGTTGTACTGTAGTGCTTTGGTCTGGAATGACTGCAATGTTTTTTGAACCACCAGAGGTCACTGTTCTTTCTGTGGAGGATCTGCAACTACTAACTTAACTAAATAAAATGGAAGATTGCTCCATAAACTGTATAGTTGGGTCATAAATCACAGTTTACATTGTCCTCCTTCAAACCTGAGCAGATCCAGGCTGTTTGTTTCAGTGACTTACAAAAAGGAGTGGAAATTCTGGAGCTTTCTCAGTATTTAGACCTGGTGTGAAATTGCACTGAATCTCAGCTGGCACTGATAGAGCTAATTAGAACTGATCAGCAACATCTGTTTCACCTGCATGAGGGCTATTTTTAAAGCTGGCCTGTGGAACAGGCAGCACTCTACCTTGGTGACTGAAACAATGGGAGCTGTGTGGGCCTTGCGTATGTCTCTCCTGGCTGTATGGCTTGCTAAAGGTTTTTTTTAAAAAGTTCCATTTACTGTTTTAAGCTTGTGTTTAAAAAATTGGTGGTGAAATAATGAAAATGTAAGCATAATGTTAGATATTTTCAGCCAAGATTGTTTGGCTACAAGTGTATGCTTTGGTACAACTGTATTAACAATTGATTCCTGATATGTAATTTTAGCTGTGACAGGTCTGTGATATATATATATATATATATTGTGCTATCAAATGGCACAAACATTTGATTAACAAGCTAAGTGCTCTGTCCTTAGGATCTTGTTTGGCAGTTGGGACACATAAAAACTGCCATCATGAGCTGCAGGTGACGAATGGTAAGTATACTTGTGACCAGATCTTTTCTGAGCTACCTTTTGAATCTTAACCTAATTTCCTCTTGTACTCCAGATCTGTCTCCTAATGAACTCTCTATAAAGAAGGCCCTAGCACTTCTCCGGTCAATGGTGTCCACACCAAAGGCGAATGCTAAAGAAGGTGAGCATGCATAACTTGGTAGAATGCATGTTTGTGTAGAGTCTTATTACTAACCTTCCAAGTTAGATGTGTTTTCTGGCACTGAATTGCCTTGATGTTGGGTTTCCAACAATGTTTGAATAAAACTACAATGACAGATTTACAGCTCCTGTTGAATTAAAATTATGCAAACAACTATAGTAATTGGCATCATGGATACAACATATTAAACTTATTTTACTGATTTAACTGTCTTCAGTACAACTGGAAACCAATCAAGTTGATGAGGTATCAATTGGCCAAATGAAACCTAAACAGCCCTTGATAGCCAGCGACAACGCGACCACTACAGGCGGTGCTCTGGCGAAACGCGACCACTACAAGGCGGTGCTCTGGGCGACAACGCGACCACTACAGGCGGTGCGCTGGGCGACAACGCGACCACTACAGGCGGTGCGCTGGGCGACAACGCGACCACTACAGGCGGTGCGCTGGGCGACAACGCGACCACTACAGGCGGAGCGCTGGGCGACAACGCGACCACTACAGGCGGAGCGCTGGGCGACAACGCGACCACTACAGGCGGAGCGCTGGGCGACAACGCGACCACTACAGGCGGAGCGCTGGGCGACAACGCGACCACTACAGGCGGAGCTGGGCGACAACGCGACCACTACAGGCGGAGCGCTGGGCGACAACGCGACCACTACAGGCGGAGCGCTGGGCGACAACGCGACCACTACAGGCGGAGCGCTGGGCGACAACGCGACCACTACAGGCGGAGCGCTGGGCGACAACGCGACCACTACAGGCGGAGCGCTGGGCGACAACGCGACCACTACAGGCGGAGCGCTGGGCGACAACGCGACCACTACAGGCGGAGCGCTGGGCGACAACGCGACCACTACAGGCGGAGCGCTGGGCGACAACGCGACCACTACAGGCGGAGCGCTGGGCGACAACGCGACCACTACAGGCGGAGCGCTGGGCGACAACGCGACCACTACAGGCGGAGCGCTGGGCGACAACGCGACCACTACAGGCGGAGCGCTGGGCGACAACGCGACCACTACAGGCGGATCCGCTGGGCGACAACGCGACCACTACAGGCGGAGCGCTGGGCGACAACGCGACACTACAGGCGGAGCGCTGGGCGACAACGCGACCACTACAGGCGGAGCGCTGGGCGACAACGCGACCACTACAGGCGGAGCGCTGGGCGACAACGCGACCACTACAGGCGGAGCGCTGGGCGACAACGCGACCACTACAGGCGGAGCGCTGGGCGACAACGCGACCACTACAGGCGGAGCGCTGGGCGACAACGCGACCACTACAGGCGGAGCGCTGGGCGACAACGCGACCACTACAGGCGGAGCGCTGGGCGACAACGCGACCACTACAGGCGGAGCGCTGGGCGACAACGCGACCACTACAGGCGGAGCGCTGGGCGACAACGCGACCACTACAGGCGGAGCGCTGGGCGACAACGCGACCACTACAGGCGGAGCGCTGGGCGACAACGCGACCACTACAGGCGGAGCGCTGGGCGACAACGCGACCACTACAGGCGGAGCGCTGGGCGACAACGCGACCACTACAGGCGGAGCGCTGGGCGACAACGCGACCACTACAGGCGGAGCGCTGGGCGACAACGCGACCACTACAGGCGGAGCGCTGGGCGACAACGCGACCACTACAGGCGGAGCGCTGGGCGACAACGCGACCACTACAGGCGGAGCGCTGGGCGACAACGCGACCACTACAGGCGGAGCGCTGGGCGACAACGCGACCACTACAGGCGGAGCGCTGGGCGACAACGCGACCACTACAGGCGGAGCGCTGGGCGACAACGCGACCACTACAGGCGGAGCGCTGGGCGACAACGCGACCACTACAGGCGGAGCGCTGGGCGACAACGCGACCACTACAGGCGGAGCGCTGGGCGACAACGCGACCACTACAGGCGGAGCGCTGGGCGACAACGCGACCACTACAGGCGGAGCGCTGGGCGACAACGCGACACTACAGGCGGAGCGCTGGGCGACAACGCGACCACTACAGGCGGAGCGCTGGGCGACAACGCGACCACTACAGGCGGAGCGCTGGGCGACAACGCGACCACTACAGGCGGAGCGCTGGGCGACAACGCGACCACTACAGGCGGAGCGCTGGGCGACAACGCGACCACTACAGGCGGAGCGCTGGGCGACAACGCGACCACTACAGGCGGAGCGCTGGGCGACAACGCGACCACTACAGGCGGAGCGCTGGGCGACAACGCGACCACTACAGGCGGAGCGCTGGGCGACAACGCGACCACTACAGGCGGAGCGCTGGGCGACAACGCGACCACTACAGGCGGAGCGGACTGGCGACATGGTCGCCGACAGCCTGATTTTTAACGACAACGCAGAACGTTTGAGGGAGCTGTTCGTAAATTTACAGAAGTCACCTGTGCATGGTGCTGTGGCTCAAGCAGGCAGAGGAAAAGCTGCAACCCTGAACTCCTTGGGTCCACATCAGGGTCTCAAGATCAAACTCCCTTACAGTAGCAGGCTTGAGGAACCATGCAGGAGCTAATGTTTCTGCATGTTGTCTCTGGTTTTAAATAAAACTCTTTACTGATATCTTTTCTGCCGTTTTTTCTTCAGATATTGGCTTCATAGATGGGTTAAATAACAAATGTGGCACTTGTTTATTTGTTGCAAATTAGGGAAATTCACCATACATTGCTAAATTGCATTCAAGACTAATGCTGAACACGTGTAGTTAAAGTACTCATGAAAGTTTGCTTGAGGATTGTCAGGATTTCTCGTCTCAATGAACTGCCTACAAGTGATCTGACCTGCTTATCCTACACTTGTTGCAGCATACAATTTCTGCTATAAATGGCAAAACTTCAAATAGCCAGTCATGTCTCATTGACGTGTTTTAAAAATGCTCCCACAAAGTATTACACTCTAGACCAAAGCTTACCACATAGGTTGTAGGCTGCCAAATATTTTAAAATGAGTAATGGTACATGCTACTTGAAGACAGGAATGAGACTCGCGTTACATTTTATTTGCATGATTCAATAGTTACACATTTAGAACAGTTTGACAGTAATTTGCATTACAATAGCCCTGCTGCTACAATTATGAATTGGTCCACGTGAGTGGATCCTAATGTAACTTTTGTGGTCACTGACAGCCACATCCGTGTGGTAAGAACCCAGTCTAATGTAAGCTGTATTTTGTCTTCAGTCACTTGCAGCATTTCCTCCACAGACCGTAGCTTCACCTCTACTTATCTCCACACTGTCAATCTTCTCCCAGTCTGAGAAAATCACTGGTACGACTTACACATAAATAGTAATTGTCACATACCAAACATTGTATAACAAGTGTGTGGCTTTTTTGGGGCTTTGAGATCAGATCATTATGAGACATAGTCTCTTGCATCTTTGTAGTCATGCGATTGACGTTCCAATAAGGAAAGTTAAATCATCCCCAACGGAGGCTCTGGCCCAAGGGACCTGCTGAAGCTATGTGTATGTACTGTCTGATTTAACCACTAGTGGGTATTGTTTTTCTATATACTGACTACAGATGAGCATAAAGTGTATACATTTGATTAGGAAAGATCAGCATAGGTTAATGGGTGGTGAGCACACAGTTCTTATTGTAAGTTATCCTTTTCATCTTTGAAATACATGAATCACTCAAATGGAAAGTTTGTGGATATTTGATTTCTTTGTCTCTGATGAATACATGCCAGGGACGCCACTGGGTCAGTGCCTGGTACACCTGTTCAGTAATTCATCCATGAATTAGGCTGAATGAAAATGGTCTCATTGTTCTATTCATCTTTTGCTTTATTTTCTGTGAATTGATATTGGTACTAAAATCTAAGCAACTCATAACTCAATTATGACTAAACAGACAAATTCTGGGATCAGACTACATGATATCAGCCCAATAATGGCCCACCTAAACAGCTGCAGGAGAGAAAAGGGGGGTTATTTGCTTGCTTATTGCAAGTAGTTTGCTCCCAGGTCAGATAACGGGCTCAACAGAAGGCAATCAAACAACCAAGGGGACAGTAGAGTACCTCTTTTTTCCAGCAGGCCACTGGTGAACCTGGCTTGGCAGCAGATACATCCAACATACCTGAGTCCATGTCCTGTCAAAACTATTGTTCATAGTGGTGGCTATCACTCCAGTGGGGCTGGTTTTCAGCCAGCCACTACAATACAGACCTGGAAAGAAAAATGTGTTACTTTTTGTTTTTTAGCTTTATAAATGGTCTTCATGATATTTATGGTGTACCTGCAGCTTGTTGAACACGGCCCATATTGTGGGGACAATGGCTTTGCGGGAGTCAAACGGCCAGAGATGTAAAAGTACTGGAGTAACAGAGTGGAGTAGAAGTACAAGTGCTATATCAAAAAAATGACTCTAGTAGAAGTTGAAGTGTTCTTTAAACACTATACTTAAGTAAAAGTACTAAAGTATTCAAAATGTTATTTACTTAAGTATTGCAAGTAGAAGTATGTAAAAAATTGCTACTCAAGTACTGAAAGTACAGGTAATGTTTATTTTATATTCAAATATTTATTAAGGCACAACTTCTGATGTTACAGTGTTATAATGTAGAGTTTTATGATTTCCCATGGTCTGTGAATGCGTCTGAATGAATGCGAGAGCGAGGGGGCGGGGCAGCAGGTGAGAGAGCGCACCTGGGTGAGTCAGGTGACTTGAGTTTTAAAATCCAAAAACTTGGTTACTTCCAGCTTGTTGACCACCAGTCCAGATGCTGCTGCTCTGTTGTTGTCAGGGTTGGCCAGGTTTCAACAGGGCTTTGGAAGAATCGAAAGGCCCGGGACGCCTTGTTTCGCCTCTCTGCTCCTTCTCTCCTGGCGTCAGTGAGGTCCAATGTCAGCCTTGCTCTTGGTGTCCCAATACGTGGCGATGCACTTTTGACAGAAGGTGTGACCGCAGGGGATGGTCACAGGGACTCGGACACGCTCAAAGCAATATGATGCAGGTCAGATTTGGATTCTGAGACTCCATCTCCGAAGAAAGAGCTGGCCATTCTGTGAAAACAAGAAGAAACACGAGAGGTCCATCAGCAGTTGTTTACATCTGAATCACACAATGACAGCAGTGTATCTTAACTGGTTAACCTAAGGGGTGCCTTTTGTAAAGCGTCTCGCTCTGAAAATAACATTTTGTCACATTTAGCTAAAAACAATGTTTAAAAAACTGGTTTGAATTTTTGAGCCACTTTTTTGCACATTTAGAACAATATTTGTGAACTTAGAGATATTTTAAATATTTAAATCCAAATGTTAAATGTAAAATCTAAATGCTAAATCTAAATGTTAAATAAAAATCTAAATATAAATGTTGGAGCTAAATGTTAAATTATATCTAAATGTTAAATATAAATCTGAATCTAAATGTTGGAGCTAAATGTTAAATATATATCTAAATGTTAAATATAAATATAAATCTAAATGTTGGAGCTAAATGTTAAATATATATCTAAATGTTAAATATAAATCTAAATCTAAATGTTGGAGCTAAATGTTAAATATATATCTAAATGGAGATAAATGTTTTGGGTGAAAATAATTATTTAGCTAAAATGCAAATTCAAATGCCGGTAACCGGACGTGCCCAAATAAAAGCTCGAGGAGGTCAGACTGAGACAGTTTCTCATATCAGATGTCAGACTGAGCAACAGCAAAGCCTCGGCCAAGGCTCAGTCCAAATGCTAACCACACATTAACTTAGCCAAGTGGAAGATAAACCTAACGCTAACCGTCGGTAGCCTGGTATCAAGTCAGTTCACGTCAGCTCGCACTATTAGAGACAAACACTGGTCCAAACATTCAAACGGTGTGATGGCCTCACTCTATATTAACGACTGACAGGGGCCCCCCAAAAAATAGGTAAACACCAATATAAAATGATTTATGTACAGTAACAAGTCCATTTCCCCCAAATGAGTTTTTAATGGTTTTAAGACTATAGATACTCTTCTATGGTTAGATCTATAGTATTACCTTTGGTAACAATACATATATTTAGAGCAGGGGTCGGCAATTAGCGGCCCGCAGGCCAGAACTGGCCCGCCATCAATTATATCTGGCCCGCTAGATGACGTTGGTTTATTTTAATATATACATATATATTTTTAAATATATCTTTTAAACCTCATGTTTCCCTTCAAAATACAACAATTCCACAGATTTCACAACATTTATTGAAAAGTAGCTGATAAGTAACGTGACAGCAGCCAGAACATCCTCGCAGCCTCTTTACTTGACGCACAGGTCGGAACGCTAATTGGCACGTGCGTGCGCTGTAACCTGTGGAAAATAAAAGTGTCCTGTGTCCCTCTTGCAACGGACAACGTGAACAAATATGTTTTATTAAATGAAAAACCGACCCCTGATTTAGAGCATTTCAACGGTGAATCACAGCACAGCTATCTGTTATTACTATGCTGAGGACTTTTTAGCAGAGGTCTTTCATACATATAATTATGGTGCAAAAAGGTGCTGTTCCCTGTTTGTGACACCACTTTTGTGGTAATCATTATAAAAGAAAAAGGGTTTAAAATGAACACCCTTTTGTCACAAACACACTCAAATCAATCAATCAAATTTGCTTTTTCAGAATGTGATATGATATAATGTAAAGTGTTTTTTGGTCCATCTTTGATTCTGAAGGTTTCTGATAAAGATCTCTATCTTCATATTTTCTGTTAGCTGGATATATTTAAAACAGCTGTCATTCACTTTAAAGCTTTGTGTGTGTGTGTGTGTGTGTGTGTGTGTGTGTGTGTGTGTGTGTGTGTGTGTGTGTGTGTGTGTGTGTGTCCTCAGTGAAGTGTATCAGTCTCTGCAGTATCTTCCAGCTGCAGCAGTCAGTTCAGTTTCTGTTCACTCTGACTGAGGGAGGTTTTTGTACGACGCTTCTTTTTCACTGTGTGAACACATACACACTGTTGATGTAGTGTTCACTCTGACAGTAGTAAACTGCTGCATCTTCAGTCTGAACTCCACTGATGGTCAGAGTGAAGTCAGAGTTTGATCCACTGCCTGTAAAACGAGCTGGAATCCCTGATACTTGAGTGCTCGCATAGTAAATGAGCCGTTTAGGAGTTTCTCCATCTCTCTGTTTGTACCAGGCTAAAATGTGGTTATTGTTCCCAACTTGAACATTCTGACTGGTCTTGCAGTTAATGGTGACAGAGCCTCCCACAGCAGAGCTCACTGCTCCAGGCTGAGCCACTGTGACCTGGCCTCTGGACTCTGAGGATACAGACACAAAAACATAAAGCAGCGTCATGGTTTTGTCAGCTTCATTTTAGAGGGACGGATGTTCATAGAGGAGAGGAGTTTGATTCTCTGGACTTTACCTGTGAAGCAGCAGCAGAGGAGAGTCCAGATGAGGACGGAGATCAAAGTCATGTTTTTGATGAGGAGGATTTCTGTGGCTTCTGTTGTCATGAAGGACAGCTGTCAGTCATCCAGTGTTCAACTCTCAGAACTATAAACTCTCCCAGAGCACTGGAGCATGGTGCTGCTGATGCAAAGTGGATCTCTATGGAAATTAGTACTGTAACCTGTATGTTGCCATAGTTTAGATGAAAGCAAAACATTTAAGACCAGTTTTATTTAATCTGAGGAAGACAAAGGAAGAAATAAGAGCCTTCTCTGCAACCAGCAGGGTGAAATTCAGTTTATCTCATATGAACTTTCATAAGGACTGTCCTGAATTGTGTATGTAGAAGAAGTATGTATTGTTTATATTGAACTTGATAGTATCATCAGTGCAATGCAGTCAGAGAAGGATGGAAACGATGTCAGTGAGAAAGAGGACAGCGCTCTTCCATGAAGGCATTCATGGGAATGCAGTTTCCGTGTTAGAACCTACATGCTGCATGAAGTTGGTGACACCTGGTGGTAAAACACAGCATCTGCTTCACAAATATTTTGTTTAGTTTATAAAGTGGAAGGACAGTGCAAATTGATAAATACACATGCAGGCATGTAGAGCGACATTAGAGACTAGAATTGTAGGCAAACAGGATAGTAGTACAAACTAGCAGGACAAAAACAGTTAGGTCCAAAAATATTTGGACAGTGATAGAATTTTCATCATTTTGGCTCTGCATGCCTACACAATGGATTTGAAATTAAATAACCGAATGCAACTCAAGTGCAGAATTTCAGCTTTAATTTAAAGCATGCTTGGTCAGGTTGAGATCAGGTGATTGACTTGATCATTGCAGAATAGTACACTTCTTTGTCTTAAAAAACTCCTTAAAAATGTTTTGGATCATTGTCCTTCTGTAAAGTGAAGCTTTGCTGACTCTGGGTGAATCTGAGCAAACAGTATATCACTATACACTTCAGAATTCATCCAGCTGCTACTGTTTTCTGTCACATGATGGTCTGTTTCATCTGCACTGAGAGCTCCTTTGACCACATGCTGTTCGGTTCACAGCAACAGCTTCCAAATGCGAAAATAAGAAATAACAAAACTTGTCTCAGTGTCCAAATATATATGACCTAAACTGTTGATAGAAATTGGGGGGAAAGGCTGGAATTAGGCTTTTTTCATCTGTGGTCCTAATCTGTTAACCATTGTTTTAAATGGTTACTGAAAGATCTTTGTGTTCAGTCATCTGATGTAATCTGAAATTATAAGAACCTATAACACACAAGGCTGAGCTTGATTATTTTATTTTATTTTTCTATTTAATTTTTTATTTACTCTAGTACAATTTTTTAACATTTGCCTTACCAACTCAAAACCTGTAATTGTTCACCTGTTACAAGAATGTGAAGGTCATTAATAGATCCACAGAAGAACATCCAATGGAACACAATGAACAAAAATCAACTGTTTAGCTGGTATACAACAAACCAAACAGAACAATACACAACACAGTAGATTACATATGCATATGGGTAAGAGTTTACTGTTCTCCACATTGACCGTAGCCAACTTAGACTTAGACAATGTCAATAACTTTTGTCTACTTGAGTTCACACAACTCAGCTGTAGATCCAAAATAATCAACACCAAGTCCAGCATAGAGCGGCTGAGTGAATGTGGTCTGGACTCTGTGGAGCAGAGTCATGGTCTCAGAGACGCTGTAGAAGGACAGAGTACCGGCTCTTTGATCGAGGTACACTCCTACTCTGGAGGACTGAGGGCCAGAGATGGATGCCCAGATGTTGTTATGCTTTGAACGATAATTTCCATTAAAGGAACAGTCCAATGCCCAAGATTTTTCATTGTTTCCAAGTCGACTTTTGTCTCCTGTTCTGCTGATATCCTTGTACGTAACTGCTACGGAAACTCCTCCGCCATTCCACTCCACCTCCCAGTAACAACATCTGGTCAGACTTTCTTTACTCAAAGCCTGAAACGTGTCAGTGAATCTGTCTGGGTGACAAGAATATAACTGAAATGCCTCCACATTTGTTGCTTTTCTGTTCCCTTCAGATAATGACACTTCTGTGTGTGCTGTGTTTGGATCCAGTGTGAGTTTTTGTGAATATTGTAAGAATTCATCTCTGGTCTTTGGCTCTGTTTGTGGAAGTAAGACACCCACTTCAGGCTTCGTCAGTGAGATTTTGGTCCATACTTCACTCAAAAAGTCCTGTAGCTCACGTTTGACCTCTGACACAGCTGCTGTCACACTCTCAAAGTACTGCAGAGGATGGATTTTGATGCTGGGAGAGTCTGCAGATTCAGTGAGATTTGACAGTGAGGGGTAATAATGGAGCAACTGTGTGTGGTCTTCTGCGTGTGAGAGCTGCTCCAGTTCTGCATCTTTCCTCTTTAACTCAACGATCTCCTGTTGCATCTTCTTCTGAAGCTCTTTGACCCGACCTGTTTCCATTTTCTGTCGAGATCTGATCTGCCGCTTCACGTCAGAGCTTCTTTTCTTGAAAACACAGATCATTTCATTGAAGATCTTCTCACTGTCTTTCACTGCTTTATCAGCAGAGCGATTGATTTCCTCCACTTCCTGCTGGAGAACCTTCACGTCTTTCTCTCTGTCCTGCATTCTCTGCTGGATTTTTTGCCAACTTTCCCCAAGTTCTTTCTGCCTCTCAGTTATTTCTGCATCCGCCAAGACTGTGTCGTGGCCTTTATGTTCATCCATGGAGCAGACGTAACAGATACACTGCTGATCAGTACGACAGAAAATCTTCATGACTTCATTGTGACAAGAGCAAATGTTCTGAAAATTTGCAGATGTTTTTACCAGCTTGTGCTTCTTCAATGGAGCAACCTCATAGTGAGGCTGGAGGTGGAGTTCACACGAAGAGACCACACACTGCAGACATGTCTTTGTAGCCTTACGCTTTCTCCCAATGCAGAAATCGCAGGACACATCATCAGGTCCAGCATAGCAGTGATCAGCTGGAGCAGCTTGGAGTCCAGCCTTCTTCAGATCTTCCACTAAATCTGCTAACATGGTGTTTTTCACTAGGACAGGCCTCGGTATGAAGGTCTGTCTGCACTGAGGACAGCTGTGGATTTTCTTTCTATCCTCTTCATCCCAGTAAGTTTTAATACAGTTCATACAGTAGCTGTGTCCACAGGGAATAGTCACAGGACTCTTCAGTAGGTCCAGACAGATCGCACAGCAGAGTTTTTCCCGATCCATCTGAATTCCTTGCTGCGCCATTTCACCTCCGTTGACAGTGAACGAGAAAGTTTTGTTTTCTCATGCAAGAAAAAAAAAAGATGGGAGTTTCCTACTTTATGTTCACTCACTTGTATATGTAGAATGGGGCGTGAGAGTGTTTGTACTTGCACATTTGGGTTACACCCACCTGTAAACTTGCAAAGCAGAAAAATGTGGACAGACTAGGAGTGGTTGGACCTGCTCATGTAGAAACAAACAATGTTAGGATTGTTAATCACACACTATATCAGGAGAGCAGTCAGATGATTAAACACAGAATAACTCATGTGGTTTAACCCCTGAACGGCCACTGCTCATTACAACACACAGAGCTGTGAGTGAACAGAGAGTACAGAGCCTAACTTTATGTTTTCTTTCTCTTAAAGTTTTCCTTTCGACTTTAAACTTCAGCACGACAGCCTTTCTGGAAAGGAGTAAATAAAAGAGCTTTCAAATATCATGTCATCACCATTTCACCTAGTGTGTCCTCCTTGCCTCAGATTGTTATTATCCAGCCAGCGATGGAAGAAGTATTCAGATCCTTTAGTTTGAGTACTAAAAGCGCACCGTAAAAATAATCAACCACAGGACACACAAGTAAGTGTGTAAGTATGTCAGCTAAATCTGTTGACATTTGATTGGATGCAGAAAAATGATCCATCTCAGTGTTTTACTAGTATACGTGATGTTTATGAATTATTCATTATTGCTGCATTATAATGCACCCATAATATTTTAGGCACCTGTCCAAAAGACATTTATGCCAAAAGCTGCAAGAAAAAGGATAGCAACCACCAGGCAGATAACACTTTTTTCTCCTTGCTGTGATCGGGTATGTATTCTACCCTCAGACCACTATGATCCTAAACAAGGCCTGGGACTGATAACAATATAGAAATTAAAAATGTCCTCCCCTATAGACAGAGAGGTGAGAACCATATTTCTTGACTTGATCATGTACACAGTCTTTGTTTACAGGGTGCTATATATATCTAAATGAGTTGGAGGTGTGCACTAATTCTAATTATGGACAGGAGGTGTATTCAGTGACACACACACAAGTTAAAGTGATGCCTCTGTACCTGATGGAGAGCAGACCTGACCTGGAAACATTGTACTCCGGCTAAATGAATTAAAGTAGCGTTCATTCAAGACAAACAGATTTAAGACTTTGACATTTAATAATTATGCATAAACACAGCAGTGAACAAACTGTAGTGTAGTTAATAATAGTGCTAATAGGGAGGAGAGTTCTCTCTGCTAGATGAGTTTGGTCTTTTAAGCTGTGTGGATGGATGTCCTGTGTGGGTGCGGTCAGTCGGGGTGGGCAAAGGGGCAAGCGGGGGCAGTGGAGCATGGCCGGGGGGCAGGACGTGGCCACCTTTACGGGACAGGACATCAATCTCCCTCCCGAGGGCCTCAGCCTGCTGCGATTGTATCTGCACCAGCTTCTGAAGCCTCTGGATCTCCTTTTGGTCCGTACGGCTCCTGTAATCCTGGAAATGTCTGCCCTGGTTACACACAAACACGTCTGTGAGAGCATGCAGCGAAAAGAATACTCCTAGCTCCATAGTCACAAATGCAACTTGACTCAGTTGTGTGCACAGAAATGGAAGAAAGCAGGCTGAAGTGATGACACAACATCCATGACCTTTGCTTATACAGTCGTTGGTTGCTCTGTGTCAACTGGATGTGAAAGTGTGTATGCTATATAAAACTTAATAAAAGAGTTATGTCAGAGCTCTTCTCCCACTAGTGGCCTAAAAAAACATTGTTGTGGCTGCTTATCTGAATCAGCTTGAAAAAAGCTCAATCTAGCCTCAGGTGTAATATACCAGGGTTGTATTGCTATGCAACGATAAATGTATGATTGAAAACATAAGCATACACTTTGATTAATATTACACTTAAAATGATTTAATGCACAGAAGTTACCATTTTATTCTGCCTGGCGTTGAGTTTATGCTCCAATTCTCTCTTCTGGTCGAAGAACATCGTCGTGCTGGAGAGACGCTCTGTGTTACATCTGGTCACCTCCATCAGAGCCTGATGTGCCTCTTCTACCTTTGCCTGAACATCACACACACACACACACACACACACACACACACACACACACACAATCCAAAAAAGATCAATCGACTTACTTAAATCTAAGCATTGACATTTTAGTTTAAAGAGAACCAGAACAAGATGAGGCAGGGAGGTCAGCGTACATCCCACTCTTTCATTTCCTTGGTGTACGCATCTTCTCGGATGAGTTTTTCCTGCTTGAGCTCCTCCAGCGCCCTATTTCCAGACAGTGTCAGTAGAACCTCCATATCCACCATCCTCCCAAACCTTAACATCATCATCTGGTCACACTGCTTCTCCAGCTCTACACCAACACACATTAAGACACACACCAACACACAGATGAGTATCTAAGAATGTCAGCCTCTGCTACAGTTAATATCAACCAGCAGAGGAATTTTGCTACAAATCACTTCTCTTTGACTTGTGTGCGTTCATGATGAATCTCAGTGGTGTTATCCTGCATGGATCTCACCCTGAACACTGCTGTTCATGTCTTTGCAGTCATGGATGAGTCTGACGTGCTGCTGGCGGGTCAGAGAGTACAGATCTTTCTGCTGGTCCTTCTCCTCCTGTAACTGTTTGATGCGCTCTTGCAGCCTGCTCAGCTGCATCTGGTTCAGCATTAACGCTGGGCTCAGGTCAGACGGCACCAAATCGTTAGTGACAAACTCAATCTTGTAGACAAATGGAGACAGTGGAAGCAAGAAAAGGGACAGCAGATGGCAAAATTAGGAAATTCACAAGTATTTTACGTAACAGATCTCAAGTCTGTATTTGGCTGTTTACCTGGTGCAGTCTGAGAGGAAACACCACATCCAGCTCATTCATTTTCTGATGTTTCTCTCTGTTGACCAGCTCCAGCTCATCCTCTGCAGGCACCCGAATGCTCCTTACTGATTTCTCCTGCACAGTCCAGTAAAGAAAAAAACACACACACCAGGATGTGAGACAAAAAGCGCAAATGATAACAGACACGTCTGATGACATGTTGAGACATGAAGAGCAGAGTACAACCTTCTTGATGAGGGGCTCACTCGCTTTCTTCAGAGCTTCAGCACTCTTCCTCTTCTCCACCAGCAGTTCCTCAAGGTCGAGCCGACGCTCACGCAGCTGCAGTATGTTCTCGAACAATTCTGGATCGCAGCCTGAGAAACGCACACACACACACACACACACACACACACACACACACGCACGCACGCACACACACACACACACACACACAGGTAGATAGATAGTCAAAAGGTCAATTTAGTCTAGTTTAGTGTTTTTTCTGATCAGACCATAATCTTTGCTTGCAGTTTGCAAATTGATTCGTAAGGTCTACAGGGATTTTGTATGCTCATGCATGGGTGAAAAATCTGTGAGGAAATGATCTCATGTTGCATATGTGATGCAATTAGTCCAAGCTTCGACTGTCCTTCGACTGAAATTGGATCATATTTCATGGAGAACATGTTTTCTGGTTTTTCCTCTAATGTCCTTGGGCATCAACTCTGTGAGTTCCCTGATGGACAGTAACATAATGTGCAGGGAACTGTAGCTGCTGTCAGTTAACATTAGCTCAGTTTGTTAGCCGGGCTGCCTGCACTGTGAGCTTAGAGCACTGGGGGAGCTTTAGTGTTTGTACCACAGTTGTTTTGAGATCACCAATAAGCGGAGGATTCATGCACTGGAAATGATCATGGGGAGCTGAGCTATCTATCAAGAAATGAAGATGTGCAAGCAGGCAGTGCAACTGGGCTCAGCAGCTTCAATGGACAGGGGGTGAACAGACCAAAGAGGACACTGATGGAACAAGCTAATAAGAGAAAAGCACGTATTGAGAAAGCAAGAAGCTGCGAGACAAGAGTAAATGTGGGACTGACTTTTAGTGGTTGGCGAGAGCTTGGTGAAATAAAAGGCTGAAAGACAGATGCTGAGCTGGGCTGACTGCTGTTGGACTAGTCAGTAATAGCTGCTGCTTTGTATTGTGTTGTTGACCTTGATTGATGTTTGGCTGTTGGCAAAGTTGAATGTTATAACAAATGCACTTCAATGATATCTAGTGACCTTCTCTCTTACTCTGTACTGTTTGCCACTGTGTTGTAAAATGTAGTTCACTCTGCTGTACAAACTTTACAGTGACAACAATATATTACCACAGAGATTTTTTCCATATCAGATAACATATTTGATTAGTGATAGAATTGAAATACTAATCGCTGCCACAGTGCAAGTTAGTCAAAACTATCTTTATGTGCGGTTTGTCCGGTCTTTTTTTTTTGTCGTATTATATTCTTTATTGAGAGCAAATCAATCAGCACACTGTAGATGAACACAGGGAGATCGTGAGGGTCTTAAGTTAACTGCTTTGACACATTTCGTAACAGCAGAGTCAGAGTTCGCTGTAAAAAGGGATTTGAATACTTTCCCGTCAGAACACTGACCTGGGGGGCAAGTATTGGCGTCAGCTGCACCGCTGTCATATTCATCATCGTCATCGTCATCTTCGTCAGCATCATCATCATCATCGTCCTCATCCGAGGATTTGTCTTCATCAGAGCTTTCACCACTGTCCTTCTCTTCTTTCTTTTCTTCTGCAAACACACATTTGGATCATCAAGGTCACACGCGAACATCATCATACAGCCACATTGGTCACACTGTTGTGTTCCTTTCTTCCTGTCACCTTCATTTGCCGCCTTTTTCTCCTCCATTTTAACACGTTTGATCTTCATCTTGAAGACTCTGGTCAGAAGCTCTCCAAACTTGTTCTCCTCGCCCACTGAAGCCTTGAAGGTGGCCGTCAAAACCTTCTCTCTCTCCTGTAGCTTGGCTATTTCTGCCTGCTTCAGCTCCAGCTGTTCATTGTACTCCTCCAGTTCACACTGTCAGGAGGGAGAGTGTCTTATCAAAACTCATTTACTCACAGAAACACATTTAAATTCTCCAACTGATAAAATGGTTGTACGCTTTGTACATTATTGTCACAGTGCCCTTTGCTTATAATTCAGTGTTAAATGAATTCACAACATGAGCAGAACATGAACATTCCATCCATCCATCCATCCATCCATCCATCCATCCATCCTGAGCTTATCCACCCTACAGAGGAGACTCATGTCGACCACTTGTTTCTATGATCTCATTATTTCGGTCGCTGTTTAAAGCTTATGGCCATAGGTGAGGGTTGGAACGCAGACTGACAACAACGTGATACAACTCACGCATTACTGCCGACACTGCACCAATTCACCTGTCCATCTCATGTTTCAAAGAAGCTACAGTAAATGAATTGAAACCAAAAGCTGCATGAAGGAACACTAGTACACATGAAATAAATAAAAAAAACACAGTCGACAGTCTCAATCCCACCGTGATGCTCTTCTCCTCTTTAATGCATTCGTCGATCGTCTCCTGCAGTTTGTCTTCCCTCTTCTCAAACTCCTTGAGGAGCAACACTTCCTGGTACAGTGTAAGCTGACAGAGGTCTGCCCGCTTCAGCTGCCAATCCAGACGCAGCTTCTGGTGACGGAGCAGCTGGAGCTCAGCATCGAACTGACACACCAGAATCTCCATCTGATGATTAGAAATATTCACAGATTATATTACTATTATATTACTACTCAAAACATCATTCTGAGGTGTTCAGTAGAGTGCAGAAGATGGAGCAGACCTGCTCCAGCAGAAAGTCCTGCTCTTGAAGCAGTCTGATCTCCTCCTCCCTCTGGAACTCCTGTTCCCTCTGGACCTCCTCGTCCCTCTGAAGCTCCTCTTCCCTCTGGAGCTCCTCTTCCCTCTGGAGCTCCTCCTCTAGCTCACTCAGCTCCGTTCCTTCCTCCACTGCTGTCTTTTCTTCTTCTTCGGTGTTTGCAAGTGAACCCGACAGATTCAGAGCCCCTTCCTCTCCTCTCTCTTCCTCTTCTTCTTCATTCTCCTTCCATTCCTCTCCCTTCATCTCTTTCTCCAGCTTCTCCAATAAACTTGTGGCTCCATCCTGCTCCATGGTCTGGAACCTGTTTGAAAATAAAACATCTATTCTGGTCTATTTAAAACTAGAAAACGTGTTAATAAAAACTTTCTGAGGCTCTTTCTCTGTTGTTTGCTAAGCTGTGGTTTAGGGTTTAAACCTGTGTTGTCGGTTACATGATCATTTAAACATTACTCTTGACTGAGATCAAACTAAAACCTGTACCTCTGTTCCTCCAGAAGAACCCTGTATCGCTCCAGGATAGCGCTGCTATACTGCAGCTTCTTCTCTGGTGTTTCCTCTGGTAGCATGGCAGGCAGAGCGGGTGTAGGGCGGTGAAAATGGGCCGCCAGACGCTTCTGGACCTTCTGGACCTGCTTAGCCAGATCACGCAACTGAGACACCAGGCAAACCTTGGAGTCCCGCAACCCTCTGATCTGCCTGTTAATCTCAGTCTGCTTCTCACGGATCTTGTTGGATAGACAGAGCATTTAAATCAATTGATTATGTTTAATTAATTTGTTAGTGATAGAATTTATGATTACATTTCTCTAACCTTAACCCTAACCCTAAACTCCATGGTTCTTGTCTGACCAACAACCAATCTAAAACCCAAGTTTGTTGTGATACTGAACACTGAGACAAGCAGCAAAACCTTGAAGCGGTAACCAACCTTTACTTAAAAAATAATGTAATTATTATCAAATATTATCAAAGAAAAGCAGCAAATGTCCACAATTAAGCACTAGAAACTGGAGAGTTACTGACATTTTTCCTTTGTGACTAAAATAAAAAATAAAATAAATAATAAATAAAACCAGATAAACAACGCCAAATCATTACGAAATGAGAAAAAAATCAACTGAAGTTCATGCTGTAAAGAAACAGAGATATGTGTGTGTGTGTACATTTTCCTCCAGGCCAATCAGCTCTGCTCTCTTCCCCTTCACGTTGATCCTCAGGTGTTTGGGCACAATGAAGTCTTTAGCTGACTTCAGCTTTAAGTCTCCCATGTTCTCCTGGGCTTTGCGGATGGCCTGCACATCCTGCGGATCCACGGCGTCCTTGCTCGGCTTCTCTGCATAACTGACACACCAACAATCCATCACAGTTTTGCACCAGCAGCACAATAGTTACAGTAGTGGCTCTAACAGATTAGTCTGGCACTGAGTTGAAACTGTTGAACATGACACTCACAGTTGGGCCCATTCCTGCTTCCTCTTCTCGATCTTGGCTCGAGCTTGTTCAGCTTTCTCTGCAGCCTTTCGCAGCCTCTCAATCTGCCGATATTCCAGCTTAATCCCTGCTGAACAAGCCGCCAGGGGGCGCGGCACCTCCTCGTCTGGAGAACACACACACAGTTAGTAGGTGAAGCGTGTCTTTAACAGGTGACAGGTGAAACAAACACATAAACTCTTTGCTACCTTCTAATGTGCTGCTGTCTTTTGCAGGCTCAGGCTTGGGTAGTTTTTTTTCTGGTGCAGCAGCTCCGTCATCTGGTTTGGTCTGATGTCTGTGCTGGGCTGAAGGCTCGGTTAGTGCTGGCAAGCGGTAAGTGAAGACTCTGTGGTCGGTGCAGATGGCAACCACAGTAATCACGTCGGACTCCAGAGAGTCTGCGAACCTGAATACAAACACAAGCGGTGAATGAAAACATCAGTCAGAACATTTAAACTCACATATAAATATATTTAGTTAGTCTTCTGTTAATAATTTGTGACTCCAAAGACAGGATGATGATTAATAAACATTTTTTATCCAGTCAAATATGTGATTTGCATTCAAAAGAAGTAAATCACTCTGAGCTTCTCTTTCAGAAAAGAACATCTGGAAATATCCAATATTCAGTTCTTCAGTTACATGTTTGTGTGTGTGTGTGTGTGTTGCATCAGTACCAGGTCTGTAGTTTGCTGAGTGCTATGCTGCAGCGCTCCTGCTCCCAGGCCATGTGTTTTCTGATCTCCCTCACCTGCTGAGCCTTCAGCCTCTCTGCCTGCTCAATGAAACGCCGGTCCAGCTGGAGCTTCTACACACGTGCGCACACACACACACACACAGACAATCCATTGATATACATCGATTTCCAGGAATCTTATCCAAACCTTAATTATGACCATACCTGACCATATTTAACCCCTAACATGAACCAGGTCTTTATCTTAAACTTTGGTGTTTTAGTTTGTTAGGAGCAACTTTTTTATCCTGAGTATGCTGACAATAGAGAGACATACATCACTCATCGTTCAAACCACACCGTCTTCTAATCTTTTTTTTCTATGTAAGATGAGTGTAATTTCCAAAGTCATCACACAAATCTGCTTTGTCTGCTGAGTGAGGCTTTATCAGTCAGTCTGTAATGACGATAGCTAAGAGGACAGGTGGACAGGGTGATAGTGGAGGTGAGGGTGGACGGGGCAGATATTTACTCAATGGTTTGAATTTTGGATGTGTTTTTTTTGTTTTACTAAACTAAACCTAGATACAGTAGCTGCAATGAAAAAAACATGAACTCATGAACCGCAAAACCAGAGTGTGTGTGTGTGTGCATGTCATTACCTGAGGTTTCAGACGAACATGCTCCATCAGACTCTGGTTTTTGTTCAGCTGCTGTTTAAACTTCTTCTGGAGCTTAGACAGCTTCTTCTGCTTCGCTACAATCTTCAGCTCGGCCGCCCGACGCAGACGGTCCTTCTCCAGCTTCTGCTTGGCTGTCTCTATGCTGGAAGGAGTCAGGGTGGGCGTTAGAAAGTTAGAGATAAAGTTAGAGGAGATAAAACCTTGACAGAGTTACAGTGACATGTAAATATACAAATAAGTCATAAGTAACTGTCACGATACAAGATTTTTACTACATTATTATCATCTACGGATTATTTGCTTGAAAACGAGAAACATGAGTTAGGCAGGTAAGAATAGACTGACGGAGAAGGAAGAGGAGCACAAACCTGTAGGCTGCTGGGTCCTCAATGTCCTGTGCTAACGTCTCGTTCTCAAGACCCGTCTGTTATGCACACATGTGAACAAGCTTTAGTTACTAATTACTTATTAAATTTGATAGTGCTAGATGAAAAATGAATTCCAATCAATCCAATGGTTGCTTTACTCATTATGACAAATGTGAACCTCACGGTGAAAGTAAAAGTCAAGGCGGTTCACAACATCAGTGGGCAATAAAACGTGGACTGACCCTGGGTGAAGGAACCTTGGCTCTCTTTCTCTGGAGGTCTTTCTCGAGCTCCTCCGGAGGAATCAGGCTGAAGGAGAAGATGTTCCCGTCATCTCCCGCGGTCAACACAAAGTGGTCATCATAGCCACAGCGGATGTGTCGCAAGTGTCCGTACTGGTTGTCGTGGACGCTGAGAGCCCAGTACGCCTTCATGGAGGTGAGGCTGAGGTCGCTGGGCTGCAGAGGGTAAACTCTGATGGAGCCTGAGTGCATGCCGCAGAGCAGCAGCTGCTTGTTGGAGCTATGAAACATCAAAACAAAACAACAGGAAGGAATATTTATAACAGGTTATAGTATGCTCTGAAATTTACCTCCTTAACTGGAGTCCTTTTTTAGTCTTTATTTTTAACAGTCTTTCTGTGTTGACACTTGTTAGATTTAGTAAACATGTCGAAAAAACAAAACCTTGAGCTGCAGAGCTGGTGAGAATTCTCTGTGGTTTCAGCACTACGAGTGATATTTTCACATGACATTCAGTCATTTGATCTCAATATAAAAAGTACTCCTCAGTTAGTTTGCTCTGTGGCTACCTGAAGGTGATGGAGCGAATGGGGTCGTTGTCTGTGTCATGGACAGAAAGCCAGTCAAACGGCTCATCCTGCAGCTGGTCCAGATCCTGGTCATGCTCCTCAGAGAACTTACAGTGATACAAGAAACCTGAGTCATAGCCTCCCTGCAGGAGAGAGATGAGGAAAATATGAGTGTGGGTTAGGAGAAGGACTTTGAATTGGATCTGTTGTGGGACAGAAGGCCAGAGGAGTTTCTGGAGGAGAGGGATGGTGTGGTCTTCTTGAATTATATATACCCTCCATGTCAATTGATGGAAACAATCATCATGTGTATGAAATCAGATCAAAGAACAAGTTGAGATAGGATTATGAATTGGACTTTTAGGTGTGTGTGTGTGTGTGTGTACCATGGAAAGCCAGAACTGGCCAGGCTGTGAGTAGAAGCCACAGTACAGAGGACTCGGAGGGTCGGGGATGTAGATAGAGGGCAGCTCTTCCTCTTCCTCCTCTTCTTTTTCTTTCTCTTGCCCTGCTGCTGGCTGCTCTTTCAACCTCTCCTCTCTCTCTTTCTCCTTCTTTCCTTTTGCAGCTTGACGTCTTGCGATTGCCTCGTCTCTCTGAAATACACAAACACACACATTAAAAACAAAAACATGATCTGAATGTGAAATGACGTCATTAAACCTCACAGTGATCCTTTTAAATAAAATTTAAGACAGCAGGAAATGACAGAAAAATATGTAAACCCTAAAACAAAACATAAAATGGATGTATAGCAGACCATGTCCTGACCTTGACTCGAGATTTGATGCTCCTGAACCTGAAATATCTGCAGGGCAACTCAGGGAGCTGGAAGGTTTTGGTCGGCTTCCGGGCCTCTGGATCAGGACTCTGCACCTCGACCACGTGACCGCTCTGACACAGGACGAGCAGCCTGTTTTCACTCTGGGTAAAACCATAACAGAAATTGGTTAAATCAATAATGTTCCAGCACATATATTTAAAGAGAGATATTTAAGTGCAAGACATACTCACATGTGAATGAGGAGACCACTCCAGTGCCTGCACTGGCCCGGGAACACAGACAAATCCGATGGGGTTGTATTTTTCCCCAACAGTGAAGAAGAACACCGTGCTGTCTGAGCTCTGAACATGAGGTCAGCCAGGTAAGACAAATATCAGAAAAAACATGGACCAATAGAATCCTCAAACCATTCTCAAACCACTCTCACATAAACCACATCTCTACCACTGATCTTCACTGCTGCAGTACTGAACATGATGCCGGATCACAGGACAAGTTCAAATATTTCTATGCTATATCTTAATTTATGTGAATTTAGATTTTCACACAATCAAGCAGGTTGTTAAATCATTATGTTTTTATCTTTTCTTGCGAAGTAAAGACGTAACGCTGTGTGTTTGTGTGTTGTCTCTGTTGGAAGAATCGCATTGCCATGATTGAGTGAATACTCTCAATACTGTCTTTGGTAAGTAGTCAGTATTTTTTTGACCGCGGAAATCTAAGAAATAAGCAATGAGGACATCTGTCAGTAATGTTTGTTTGCCCAATAAACCTTCTGGAGCCTGTCTTTGATGCAATGTGTGATTGACAGTATTTAATGTTGTTTTCCAAATCAGGCTTTTTCTATTTTTATTCATGCTTTGCTGAATTTCCCCAGGAAAATGTCTGTGTAACTGTTAAATTCTTCCAGAGGGCAAACATTTTCTGCTGTCTGAAGCAACCAGCCATTTTTAAGTCTTACCTTAACCAGAATTCATTGTCAATTAGTCCCAATTGTGGGATTGAATGAGAGGGCCACAGGTCGGATTCGATCCCTGGGCCGCTGTGGAAAGGACTGAGCCTTTGTACATGGGGCGGATGCTCTACCAACTGAGCTAACCGACACCTGGCACTGATGGATTTTAATGTAATATTTGTTCTAATTAGTGTGGCTGTGTGTGTGAAGACTTGTTCTGATCTTAAGGAGACCTCCTCCTAAATAAACAAAGCCTAACTACTTAAGAAAGTCCAGGCTGGGGTGTCGATCTGTCCCATGTACGTGTATGTGTCTTAGCAGTGGCCCAGGGTTTGAATCTGACCTGCGGCTCTTTCCTCCATGTCATTCCCCATCTCTCTCTCCCCACATTCCTGTCACTCTTCAGCTGTCTCTGTCAAACATAAAAAGCTTGAAAAAGGCCAAAAAATATCTTTAAAAAAAGAGTTTTCAGGTGTTTTACTGTGTTTTGTGAAAGTAAACAAGCATTTTGACAAACCTCATAGCGAAAAACACGAAAACACCTTTCTTTCCTAGAAACCCTCTTACCCCTGTGGCTAAGATCTCCCCATTCCGCTCATACGCAACAGCAGTTACAGGAGCATTATGGGGTTTGAAGGCCTGTTTGAGTTGCAGCTTTGCATCTCCTTTGGGACTGCGCCCGACGACCGCATGCAGCCTCTGGGGGTCGTACAGCTCCAGTAACCTGACCACCCCATCCTTAAAGCCTGTCACCAGTAAACCTCCACTCTGGTTCACCTTAAAAAAGAACCACAGAACCACAGAGGTCAGTTTTCTGTCAGAACACTATCATTTGAGGTAGCATGATACATTCTCACACCAACATGCTTACCAAAGTTGGAGCCCAGGTGAGACAAGTTCCACCCTGACTGAAGCGAATGGTGGTCAGTTCTTTTTTTGCAAGGAAGTCAAAAACTCTGATTGAACCTGGAGAGCAGAGACAGACTGTTATAGTGTCTGTGTATGTCAGTATGTGTGCAAACATGTGCAATACATGTCCAGGGGTGGACATTTGTGTGACTCACGGTCTAGAGATGTTGTGGCCATGAGGTGGGATTTCCTTGACACATCCAGGCCCTGGATCGGTCCAGCGTGGAAGGAAAACAGGCACTCGGGATCAGGAGTCTGCACACACAGACCAAACATCAACTCTCATGACACTGTGAGTGAACACACATTGATCATATAGACTGTATCCTGATTTGATTTTTTTTGTATATCAATCATAGATTGATAGCAGCACTGATAGTGACACTACAGCTGTGAGTCCTTTGCATCATATAGAACTTGTCAGTGTAGGAGACTCACTGTGTAGGTGAATGACAGATCCAGTTTCCAGATGGCTCCGTTTGAATCCTACAAGAACACATTATGGAGAGATCAGTATTTTTGACTGAGGCCACATTCTGTATTACAAATGGCTTTATATGTGACCTTTGCCCTTTTACAATCTGACCTGAGCAAACCAGATAAAGGAGTCAGTCACAGAACTCCTCACTATAGAGGAGAGGCAGACGTTATGGCCGACCACCATCTCATTCATTGGCTCCAACTCAAACCTGCTGCTGCTGCTTTTACTATTAGCAGTGTCGATGCTCTCAAAGTCCCAGCCCTGCAGGAGGCAGAGGGGGGAGATTCACAGTGTCATACTAATTATGTCATGTTGATCATATCATTTAAAACTGATTACAAATAAATCTACACAGAACCTCTTCTTCTACCTGTTGCCATCTCAAACAAAGACATTACTAATACAGAGTTTCCAATTGCATGTAAAATACATTTTAGAAAATAATGTCTGAGTTATTGAGGTCATGTTATTGTAAGTGTCTTACCCGGACCGCTCCATCAGAGCCCATCGTCATCAGCTGTCCGTCCTCTAGGGCAAACGGCTGAACAATCCCGGCGTGGCAGTTTCGCCCACCCTTACGGCAGATCTCCACCTTGACCATATTCCCTTCCCACAGCAGCAAGTTGCCCCAGTCTGAGCCAGACACTACCTGACAGAAGAAGGTGACGAGGGTCAAAAAAAGCTACTCAGATTTTTGAAAGCAAAATATTTTTTGAGATTGAAAGTTTGACCATACAAACAAACTCATCACAAATTCAGCCAATAGCTGTTCTGGAGCTTTCAATCACACTATCTTAAAACAATGTCTAAGTTTGGACTTTGTGGTGAGATTGTTTGCATTTTTTTTGTACAATTTCACTTTATATATGTACTTCATGTACTTTATGTTTGTTTAATGTCTAGATTTGACTTAGGTCTATGATTTACAATCAAAGTCATCTTGTTTCCATTAAAACTTTCATGTTCCCTCAGGCAGAGACTACTAAGATCAATCATCGTACAAGATCATTGATCTGTCACTCCACCAGTTTTGGTCAAGACTGAAATATTGCGGCAAAATATTCACGCTTTGTACAGGATGAATTATAATAGGTTTGGTGATCAAATTTTTTATTTGTAGAATACTGCAAAACTAACAGCTGTAAGTTTGCCAATGTGCATTAACATGTTGATGATTACATTTAGCTAATTTCCAGACTCCTAGAGCTGCTGATGTGGCTGTCTGCTTCTTTTTTAAGTCTTCTTGACCTGTGTACAAACCCAACCTGCTAGAACAGCAGGACACACACCTTTCCATCAGGAAGCTCCATGTAACCCTCAATATTAGTTGCTGGAATATTCCCAAAAGGTCCCATAACACCTTGCAATTTCTCACTTGTGAATGAGCTGCCAAATTTACAAAACCTGATAAGGAGAAGGAGAGACAGAAGTTATTTTCACCTCATTCAAAAACATAAACATATTTAATATCAGGACAGTGGCAGTGAACTCATGGAGTGGTTGGGGATGAGAAATGAAAAATTAGGTGGGCCTTAAACTTTAAATCAGAGCAGTGTTTGAAGGCGTTCATGGGGTTTTAGCAGGATGCTAAAATGTCCTTTACATGATGTGTCCAGCTCCTGATGATGTGAACAGTCCCGGGTTGTATGGAGAGAAGCTGAGTCGGTAAACCTCCTTCGAAGTGGCCATGCAGCTGTGCATCAACTCCTGCCTCCAATCCCACAGCGTCATCATGAAGTCAGGCGCGTTCCCCACACTGGCCAACAGGCTCCCATCACGATTAAAATTCACAAAGCTGTATGCTCTCTCTGTGCCACCTGAAGGTTACAACATGAAAGTTCAAACACGATCATCAATAATACAGAAACACAGCATTTGAAAAAAGTGTAATGCACCTTTAGAATATTTACCTCTGAGGATGCGATACAGTCGTAACGAGGGATATTCATAGACTATAATGTTGGGCTTGTTTCCCTTCTCAGCTACAACAAAGTACTCCTTGCTAGGGTGTGTCTTCAAACACACACACAAACACACACATACATCAAGGCATAAGACAAACATTATTAAAATAAGTGAAGTACTCTTACTTAAAAGTAAGTAGGCCATTACATTGTATGTGATATTCTTTATGCCTGTACAGTTTGTCTTCTCTACTCAAGTACCACATTTACAAAGCTGTACTTGAGTCAATATGAACATCTCTTCATCCGTTTCATCAGTTACACAGCGGCTGCAGCCTCAGAGTGACTTCACCTACCGTGATGGCACCGATTCCTCCTCCGCTGCAGGAGCGGATGTATCTCTGTTCCTTGGTGAAAACATCCAGCAGGACAAGCAGGTTTCCAGCTATAAAGATTAGAGTTCTGTCATTCAGCAGCTGCAGGTTCCCCCTGCGCCCACTGTCAAAACCGAAGGAGTGACTGAATGCAAGACAAATTAAGGATCACCATCAGACTCACTGATTAGATTTACTTTAGATTATTTCATTTTGATGCCAAATGTCCTATAATAATACTACTACTACTACTACTACTACTTATAATAATAATAATAATAATAATTATTATTATTATAATTATTATTATTATTATTATGTGATAAAATAAAAATGAATTTCCCCTTGATAAAGTCATATTCGTATTTGTATTCTTGTTTAGAGCAATACACCTGCACATTGGCTATTATATCACTTACTTATTCTTAGTATTACTATGGAAGTAGTAGCATTAGGAGTGACACATGCACATTCATATTATATATAGTACTATATCATATTACAGACAGTCAGTCAGTCAGTCAGTTAGACAGACAGGCAGACAGCCTGAAAATTATGTCTTGGCAAAACAAATGGGGGAGCCAGACTCCCATGTCAAAAACAAAAACTATGTGGATTGTCCTTGTGATAGACGCATGTTTTTCTGTATTTGCTAAGTATGACGAGGATAATTATTAAACTCATTTTCAAAGGATACGAGAGGTGCAGGAGGTTCTCTGGAATTTCAGAGTCGGATGTTATGAACGGTCTTGAGTGAAGCTCTTCATAATTGTAGTACATGTCTGCAGGAAGCTGCTTTTTTGTTTCCTCTTCATCCTCCTCAGAGTGTTCAGTGACACATCCTGTGAGGGAGAAAACATTCAAAAGTAGCTTTTGGAGTCACAAATGAATGAACATGTGCATCTTTGCCTCAAATATTGCATCTGGATTGGACAGAAAATAAATCATTATTCTTTTGCTTATGCATGGTTTAAAAACAAGTCTAAATACAAGACCATAAAAAACATCAGCTCACTGAGACTTTAATGGGTTGCTTAGGAGATGCCATTATAAACATTAAACAGCTGCCGTCATCTAAAGAGTTTCAGTAAATTTGTCACTTTAGGGAGAAAATGATATTACTGATGTGAATGGTGTGACTTTTATATGATCTACTTTCAGTTCATACATTTAAGCTCATGTTTTAACTGCTGTCAGCACCACTTCAATGAGTTTTTACCACTTCCATGTCAACTTCTCATAACAGAGAGTTCACTTGCTTTCAGTGGGTACACTCCACCTGATACCTCAATGTCTTTAAATGCCTACACTTCTACTGACTTTTCATTCATTTTCCTGAGAATTCTTCAGAAAATTCAGCCTTTTCTGGTTGTATTGTAACTAGTTGTTCGTTGTTTGTATTTTATACTGTGTTAACCACGTCTGGCGTGAATAAAAATATCAAACGTGAAGCACTGTAGTTAACTTTCAGCTCGGTGTTATTGTTCTTCATATTTGTTCTTCATATACCGACATTATCAGGCGTAATTAGCCTCAGCGTGATGCTCTCTACCTTCAGTGTTTTCCTGTGAGTGTTCTTCCGACATTTTCTGTTAACGTTAACTCATCTGCTGCTCTGGTTTTCTATCTGTAAAATAAAGACAGCAATTTATTATTCAAAGGATATGTATTTGTAAAAGTGATAACAGAAAGTACAAAAACAACGTTAGCAATTAGACTTTCAGTTATTCCTTTTTTTTAAATACTAAAATGTTTTACCTTAACTTTGACTCGTGTTTAATGTTTTGCTGCCTTCAACGTTCAGCT
This sequence comes from Collichthys lucidus, assembly GCA_004119915.2. Lineage (NCBI taxonomy): Eukaryota > Metazoa > Chordata > Actinopteri > Sciaenidae > Collichthys > Collichthys lucidus. The sequence goes on from CM014093.1 coordinate 5,835,268, forward strand.
ATTGTAATTTCTCTCAACGTCCGTTTAGGTTTGGAGGCGTTGCCAGGCAACGGGGAAAGTCACTCCGCTGCAACGCCTGTCAGTTAATGTAGTTCTACTATCAAAACTACTGTAGGTCCCTTTTTTTGCTTCATTGCATTTATCTCCACATTTTGAATTAGGAAAAATGCAGTACACTTTCTAACAACTATATAATTATGTATTTAAGATAAACTGTTGTGATATTTCAGTAGATAAAAAAATGACACTTGAGGAATTTTAAAGTTATGAATAGTTTTGGGTTCCGAACCCCTGAATGTGGTATGCTCCACACAATGGCAGTATAAAAACTTTGGTATGGTCCCACGTACAGTAATGACGTCTGTCCCTTTAAATGCCACTTGTAAACAAATATGGCTGTTACACAAACCGCGCGGAAAACGCCAGAAACTGCCGATAAAGATTCACGTTGTTATCGATAAACTGTAGGACTGTCGAGCGGTGCAAAATATTTAAACGATATAAAAAAAAACTACAAAGTTCACATTTTACTACTTTTCGGCGACAAAGAGTTGTCGCAGACCGGATGCGGAGCGAGGAGGAAGTGCGGTGGGTGGAGGAGTGAGAGGAGAACAGACGTCGGAATAAAAACGGAGAGTAAAAAATTTGATTTGAACAGAGTGCATTGTACATTGTCATTGGAGTGTAGAAAGTAGGCAGATATCTACAGAGAGTAGATTGTGGGGGTATCGGCCGACGGCCTGTATAGGTCCGGTAGCGGTACCCTAGCACTGCTTTCTGTAAGTGGGTGTAAAATGGAGGGAAAGGAGGTGGACGGAGACAGTTACAACAGTATGGAGATGAGTGAAGAGGATTATGAGGTTGATAAAGGTGGTAGTGAATGGGAGCAAGTGGGGAGAGGAGGAAGGAGTAGAAGGGCAAGTGGGAGAAAGAGAAAGAAGGAAGATAAAGACAGTGTGGAAGGCACGGAGAGTGAGGGGCAGGGAGATGAGGCAAAGAGTGGGAAGAAGGGTTCACTTAATGTAGTGGTGAGGTTTGAGGGAGAAGGGGGAGTAAAGAAAATGGATCCACTAAAAATCACAAAAATAATCAGAGCACAAGTAGGAGAAGTTAAGTATGCTAAAGTGTTAGGTGATGGGAACTTGCTAATTGGATGTAACACAGAAACACAAGTAGGAAAAGCTCAGAAAATGTTGAGTGTAGGAAAAATGAAGGTTACAAAAACAGTGAAAGTTGGAGAGAAAAGAAATGATGGATGTAAGGGAGTGATAACAGGGGTTCCCCTGGGTATCAGCGTAAAGGATCTAGTGGGAAATCTAAGAGTGAGGAATACAACAGTTAAAGATGCTAAAAGAATGACAAGAGGACCTGAGAAAAAGGAATCAGAAACAGTAGTAGTAGAGTTTGATGCGAGAGCTATCCCAAGAGAACTTTATTTTGGATTTGTAAAATATAATGTGAGAGAATTTGTCCCAAAGCCAACAAGATGCTTCAAATGTCAGGAATATGGACATATTGCTAATCAATGCAAAGGGAAAAGAAGGTGTGCCAGGTGTGGAGGGGATCATGAATATGGGAAATGTGGGACAGGGGTGAAACCAAAATGTTGTAACTGTGGAGGAGAACATAGTGTAGCATACTGGGGATGTGAGGCTCTGAAGAGAGAAATAACAGTACAACAAATAAAAGTAAATGAAAAAGTATCTTATGCTGAAGCTGCCAGGAGAGCGGGACAGGGGAAATCCAGTGGCAAGCAACAGAGTAAAGAAAAACAAGTGATGTGTGAAGTGACAAGTATTGTGCAAGAAGTTGAAAAGAAAATGATGGAGGAGAAAAAGAGGTTGGTGACATTCATAGCAGGAGTCATTAATGCGACCGCAGATGTTAAATCCAAAACAGAAAGGATACAGATCATAGTAAAAGCAGCAATACATCATCTGGACATGAGAGGGATAAGATGGGAAGAGGTAAGAGATGAATTGAGTGTACAGGCCAGTCAAGAAACATCATGTATTGGATAATAGTATTAATGATAATCATACAGTGGAATGCAAGAAGCTTAATAGCTAATGGACAGGAGTTTAAAAAATTCATCTATAGTCAGCAGGAAAAACCAGAAATATTGTGCATCCAGGAATCCTGGTTAAAACCAAATTTAGATTTCATTATTAAAGGATATGTGGCAGTCAGGAGGGACAGGAAAGAAGGGACAGGAGGTGGATGTGTCACGTTTGTAAAAGAGGGCATTGCTTATAGGGTTATTGATATTGGAATCGAGATGGAGAGTATTACAATAGAAGTATGGATAGGAAAGAGGAAGCTGGCAATAATAAATTTTTATAACCCATGCAGACAGTTGGACATTGTACAATTGGAAGAAATGGAAGGTAAAAGCAACGGGAACACAGTGTGGTGTGGAGATTTTAACGCGCATAATACACTATGGGGGAGTGAGAAGAATGACCGCAATGGGGAGATAGTGGAAGAACTGTTGGATGGAAAGAATCTGGTGTGTGTGAATGATGGGAGAGGGACGAGAATAGATGTAAATACTGGAAAGGAGTCAGCTTTAGATTTGACAATAGTGACCAATGCATTAGCCCCATTATGTGAATGGAATGTATACCAAAAAGGGACTATAGGAAGTGATCATTATCCTATATATAATAGAATAAATTTAACAACAGTACAGGTCACGGAGAGAGTAAGGGGAAGATGGATATTAGAAAAGGCTAATTGGGATGAATTTATGAAGGAAGGGGAGGAAAATCTATCTCAGATTAGTGATGATATGGAAGTGGAAATGATGGATAGGGAAATAAAGCAGGGGATCATATCAGCAGCAACCAAATCTATTCCTAAAAGTACAGGTAGGAAGATGAATAAGGCAGTACCATGGTGGGATGAGAAATGTAAACAAGCAGTAAAGAACAGAAACAAAGCGTTTAAATTAGTTAAAAGATACCATAACTTTCAGCACCTGATCCAGTATAAGCAAGCACAGGCAGTGGTAAGGAAAACAATTAGACAAGCAAAGAGGTCGTATTGGAGGAAGTTTTGTGGATCAATTGGGAGCAACACTAAGATAGGAGAGGTTTGGGGAATGTTGAAAAAAATGGGTGGAGATAGAAAGGATTGGAGTTATCCAGTCCTAAGCTCTGGAAATAAAGTGGCTGTAACCAATAAAGAAAAGGCAGAGTTAATAGCTAAGACTTTTGTTGATGTGCACAGTTCAAATAATTTAACAGAGGAAGGAAGACAGGGCAGGGACAAAACTAGAAGTGAAAACAGGGATGTGCTAAAAAGGAAGGATAGTAGGGGAAACGAATTAGATGTCCCATTTACCATTGGAGAAATGAAAAGAGCAATAGCCAAAACAAGAAGGAGTGCACCAGGTAAAGATCAAATATGTTATACTATGATTAAACATCTAAGTGAGGGGGGATTGGTGAAAATATTAACATTATACAATAAAGTCTGGAAAGAGGGTAAGGTCCCACGAAGTTGGAAGGAGGCGATAATAATCCCAATCAGGAAGCCTGGGAAAGATCCAAGTAAGACAATAAACTATAGACCCATAGCACTTACATCACATATAGGTAAAATAATGGAGAGAATGATCAATGAGAGACTAATGTATTATATTGAAAAAAGGGGATTGGTGAGTAAATATCAAAGTGGATTTAGAAGGGGTAGGAGCACAATGGATCCAGTATTGTGTTTAGAGGATGACATCAGGAAAGCACAGGTAAATAAAGAAACGGTGGCAGCAGTATTCTTTGATGTAGAAAAAGCATATGACATGTTGTGGAGAGAAGGTTTGATGATAAAGATGCATCAAATGGGAATTGAGGGAAACTTATTTAACTGGGTTATGGATTTTTTAAGGGAAAGAGTTATTCAGGTTAAAATAGGAGCAGAGATATCAGAAAGCTATATTGTAGAGAATGGTACGCCACAGGGGAGTGTTATAAGTCCTACACTATTTACAATAATGATAAATGATATATTTGATAATATACCTACAGGAATGGGAAGATCTCTGTTTGCAGATGATGGGGCATTATGGAAGAAGGGAGGCAACATAGACTATATAGTTAAGAAATTACAGGAAGGGACAGATCAAGTGGAAAAATGGGGAGCAAAATGGGGCTTTAAATTCTCGGTGGAAAAAAGCAAAGTAATGTTCTTCTCAAAAAAGAAAATCAGCGAAGATAAAAAGTTGAACTTATATGGAAAGAAGTTAGAAAGAGTAAATAGCATGCGATTCTTGGGATTGATTTTTGATTCTAGAATGACATGGAAAGAACATGTGAAGGGAATAGTTAAAAAAAGTAAGGGAGTGTTAAATATTATGAGATGCTTGACTGGGCTAAATTGGGGAGCGGATTTTATGTCCTTAAAATATATATACGTAGCGCTAATAAGATCTAGAATAGACTATGGCAGTGTGGGATACGGATCAGCAGGTAAATCGGTCTTATCACAGCTAGATATTATCCAATCACGAGCAATAAGAATATGTCTCGGTGCAATGAAAACGACTCCAGTTTGTTCCCTTCAGGTGGAAGCAGCAGAAATGCCATTATGGATAAGGAGAAAGCAGCTTATAGCCAATTACTGGATACATTTAAAAGGACATGAGGAAGACCATCCAACAAAGAGAGTATTGGAGATGTGTTGGGAAAAGGGGAGAGAGCAAAAATCAAGCTTTGGGTGGGTCAGTGAGGGAATAGTAGAGCAACTAAAAGTAAAGGAAATAGAAGTCAGCCCAACAGTTTTGTGGACAACAATACCTGAATGGACATTACTCGAAGCAAGAGTAGATCTAAAACTATGGGACATTAAAAGAAGAAATAAAACAGTGGACCTGGTACAAGAATTTTATAACTATACTGATGAAAAGTATGGGGAATATATTTATTTATATACAGACGGATCAAAAGAACCAGCTACAGGAGTAACAGGTGCAGCAGTGGTGATTCCTAGTCATAATAACAAAGTCTTAAAAAGAACTTCAGATCATTTAAGTGTATATGCAGTGGAACTATGTGCAATAGTTTTGGCAATAGAATGGGTAGAGGGCAGGGCAGATAGGAAGATAATCGTATGTAGCGATTCAATTTCATCACTCTTGAGCATTAAAAACAGATCAGCAAAATCACATCAGGAAATAGTATATGAAATACTGTTGAGGACATCCAGATTAGCACAGCAGGGGAGGGAAATAACGTTCATGTGGGTTCCAGCTCACTTAGGATTAAAAGGAAATGAAATAGCAGATCGAATGGCAAAGGAGGCAGCAAAGAAAGAAGAGGTGGAATTGAAAGTTAAATTATCAAAAACAGAAGGGAAAAGTTTAATATGGAAAGAAATAATTAATCAATGGAAACAATATTGGAAAAGCCAGGAAAAGGGGAGACATTTATATAAAATACGAGAGGAAGTGGGAGAGGTGGGGTGCTGTGGAGGCAACAGAGTGGAACAGGTAACCATGAGCAGACTAAGAACAGGGCACAGTAGATTAAATAGCACACTCAACATAATAGGGAAGCATCAAACTGGGCTATGTAGCTGTGGAGAAAGAGAGACAGTGGAGCATGTGATAGTGGAATGTCATGGATATGAAAGGGAGAGAGAAGAGATGATGGCAGGGTTGCGGAGGATAGGAGCAGTGGAAAAAAATTTCAAAAGTATAATAGAATGTGGGAAATGTAGCGAAGGGAGGAAAATTGTTATGAGATATCTGGTTTTAACTGGGTTAATAAAAAGAATATAAAAAAAAAAAAAAGGGGAAAAGTAAAGTAAAGAAGGAAAGTCCAGAAGATGGCGGTATATGCAACCATATGGATGCCGACTGCCGTAAAACACCAAAGAAGAAGAAGAAGAAGAAGAGTTGTCGCAACAACCGACGTTTCACGACAGCGAAGGTTGTGTTTGATTGGACGTTGTGTGCCGTAAACCGTGTCGGTCAGAGAACGCATGGGACTGAAGTAGCGCGGCGTGTGTGTTCATCTGACACGTGAGTAACACACTTTAATCTTTTTTAGACTTTGTTTTCGTTCGCAGTAACTGTCCGTGTACACCACTGATATCTGCTGACGTTCGTCTTTTTAATGCTATGAGCTAACTAGCTGCTGAAGAAGTACCCCGAACGTTTAACACCAGCAGAAGCAGCGACAACACAACAATCCAAATAAAGTACATGTACGGCATCAAAATGGGAAATGAAATAGCTTGTTACGAGTAAAAGTATCAAATTAATTTGTGTTAGAAGCACAACCGACAGATGGAGTGGATTCAAATAATTACATTTTCCTCTCAATTGTCAAAATCTTGTGACGTGGATACACTGAAGAGAGAAATAGCATCATGTAGTAATTGTACGTGATTACGTGTACTTTTAACACTCACTGCTGTTTTAGGTTTTGTGTATAATCTGCATATTTATGTCTTGCTTGCAGGTCTTTAAATAATTTCCTCCTGGGATTATTAAAGTATTTCTGATTAATGTCTTAAACATCACACATTTAAAGTCATTACATTGTCTAACATTTATATTTTTGCATGGGTTGTTAATCTATAATGCAAAATGCATAATTGTGTCTGCTTTCTGAAGCCCAGCATGATATGTATATACAATAATGATGCTTCTCAAATGTGGAAACAGTCTTGTTCTATAGAAATCCAGCTTCCTTCGTACCAATATTCAGACAAAAACAAGTTCAACTTTCCTGAAAGCGTTCAGATATTTAAGTATAAGATGCGTACAGCGGTGAAACCATGATGTTTGATGATGTTGTAATGTTTCATTGCTGCAGACACTTTCAGCTTAAGTAGACTTGCTGCTCAGCCAATGTTGCAAAACTTTTGGTGTGTACGTTTTTGGAGCCCAGATTTCTGATCACTTGTGTGTCTGTCTTTCTGCTCTGTCTCATTTTAGGATGGAGGCCAAATCCAAAAAACCCTTTTCCCCTAAAGGTGGAAAGAAGCTCACACAGAAAGGAAAAGGTAAGCTTTAGTCAACATTAACCAGCCGTGTGCACCATCTCTGTCAACGACGCCTGACGCTCTGTCTCACTCTGTCCAGATTCCATAGGGGCCAAACTTGGTGGAAAACCAGGTGGGAAAAAGCCCTTCAAACCGTACAACAACACAGAGAGGAAGGGCAGACCGTGGAAGGGTGGAGATGGTGACAAAAAACAACAGAAGTTTGCTTTCTCCAAAGCCGGGAACGGACCACAGAAGAGGAAATTGCCACATTTTAAAGGGAAAAATGAAGAAGACGGTGGTGAAGGTGAGAAACTGTTTGCTGCCAAGTGCTACATGTCACATGCTGCTGAACTTAAAGTAACAGAACACACGATTGGTTATTTAGTTAGTAAGGATGCACAATAGGGATTTCTTTTCAGCCAATGGCAATAAGATAATTAATAATATTTTATCAATGAAATTTTTTTATATAGTAAAGTTTACCTGGCCAAACTAACCAAAGCAAAACAATGACTCCTATCTTTCTCTGTTGCTCTGCTGTACACCTTTAGTGCCTCTTCTTCCACTGCCCGCAGTCAGCCTCAATCTTTTCTCAATGATCACTGAAGTGGCAAAACATATTTTTTATTTCTATTCGTGTGTGTGTGATCAGGTCCAGTGGCTAAGAGGACAAAGAAAGGCGAGTTCAAGCCAAAGTCGAAGGAGCTGTCGAAGGAGGATCTGAAGAAGAACAGACAGCAGAGGAAGAAAGACCTGAAGAACAACAGGCAGCAGGCGGAGAGGAAGGACATGTTCCAGATCATCTGTCAGGCAAAACGAGTGTGGGGAGACCTCAGGAGGTACACACACACACACACACACACACACACACACACACTACAGAAAAAAAAGAACAGTTGATGCAGTGCTGTCCAAAGTTAGACTATCTGCTGTTGGCCATGATGGATACGTAGCTTCCTCACACAAGGAGCACACATGGACAGTCTGTAAAATTTCTGTTGTTCTGCTGCCTGCTCAGATGACGCTGTGTGTTTGTCAACAGGAAAAACTGTGACAGTGACTTGAAGAAGAAACTGATGAAGGAGCTTCATGATTTGATCCGTGGGAAAATCAAACAGGTGAGTCACTCTCTACCCTTTCATCCATTTACTGCAAACACGGCAGACTGAGCGTTACTGGGGAAAAACAGGTCAAACAGTGTGTGACAGGTTCCTTCTTTGTTTTTAATCCCACTTCAGAGTTAACAGCTGAGATTTAGGAACATAGAGCCCGTAATAAAAAGAAGTCTGAATGTTGAGAACACATCGCGGTGATGTTGATGTTCTAATGGTGTCTGACTGCTCTCCTGCCTCCAGATGGCGTTTGCTCATGACTCTGTGAGAGTGCTGCAGTGTTTCATCCAGTTCGGCAGCCACGAGCAGCGACAGGAAACGTTTGAGGAGCTCAAAGGTGAGCAGAAGTTTGCTTTCTTCATCTGCTGCTTTTTGAATCATCTGTTTATGTGTGTGTGTATGTCTGCGAGTCCCATGTTGTACACTCGCGAGTTCAAGGTGGCAGCTGTGCAAGCATCACTGTGTAGAGTTGGTGTCTTACTTTCAGCTGGTCTAGAAGTGAAAGGACAGGATGAGTCTAAAAAAGTAAACCTTAGAGCTGCAATGATTAGTCAATGGATCCATTAGTGGATGGCTATTAAATGAAATGAATCAGTTGTTTGTGAACAGGAAGCTCGTCAGTGAGGTGAACCGTTCACATCCAGGTCACGTCATCGGCTGACTCTGTAGTCCACTTTTTTGTGTTTTGTTTTTGTACAGAAGCTAATTACCAAACAAACTGTCTGCGCTTTGTTGTCTCTCACAGATGACGTGATCGGTTTATGTAAGTCGCAGTACGGCAGACACGTGGTAAAAAAGCTGCTGATGTACGGGTGAGTCCGCTCTGATTGGTTTCTTCTTCTCCTCTCTTTTAGCAGATGTCCAATCAGCAACTCACAATCTGCATGTTCAGCTCTCTTTATTTTTATTAGGTATGTTTTATTAGATTGGATCAGGCTCTTAGGATTTGGTAATCTTTAGTTTGGTCCAGTCGTTTCAACTGTGTGTGTGTGGACATATTTCCTCCACAGGAACAAGGAGCTGGTGGCGGCTGTGATGCAAACTTTTAAAGGTCACGTGAAGTCGATGCTTCGCCACGCCGCCGCCTCGTCCATCATCGAGTACGCCTACAACGACAAAGCCGTGCTCGCACAGAGGCTCATGCTCACTGAGGAGCTGTACGGGAACACCTTCACCATCTGCAAGGTACACACACACACCTACATGCATCGGACACTTCAACACTTTTAGACAATGATATTTGTCCATGTCATGGTGCGACTCTCTCCCAATGTTAAATTGTGTGTGTGTGTGTGTGTGTGTGTGTGTGTGTGTGTGTGTGTGTGTGTGTGTGTGTGTGTGTGTGTGTGTGTGTGTGTGTGTGTGTGTGTGTGTTCAGTCATCAGTGTGTAACACCATTGAGAAAGTTGCAGAGGGGAACCCGGACAAGCTGAACAACATCATCGACGAGATGAAGCAGATTCTCACACCCATGGCCCAGAAGTAAGACGAGAAGACGAAAAAAACTTGATTATTCTTATCTTATACTGTTCTACTTTTGATAGTAATAACTTAAACATAACTTATGAATAAATGTAAGAAGCTTTATTTTATCTACCTTTTCCCCTTCACCTTCCAGGTTCCCTTCTAACTAAATATTTGAATGAATATTCATTTTTCCATTCACATTTTACTCATGCTGCTGCTGCTGCTGTTGTGTTTCAGAGAACAAGTGATCAAACACTCTCTGGTCCACAAAGTCTTTCTGGACTTCTTCCAATTTGCGCCCGACAAACAGAGAACGGTGAGCAGCTCTTTGACCTCACACAATGCTCTGTAACTAACAACATATTTTTTAATCACAGCCCATTTCACCAGTGATGATCTCACCAGTGAGCTTTTGACTGTAACACGCTCCCTCTCTTTGTGAGCAGGAGATGATCGAGTCCATCAGAGAGTCGGTCGTCTACATGGCTCACACACACGACGGAGCACGAGTGGCAATGCACTGTCTGTGGCACGGGTCAGCCAAGGTGTGGATACACACACACACACACACACACACACACACACACACACACACACACAATCTACCAATCATCTACTAACAATCTATTGTCAGACACATTCAAGCAATATGAAAAATACAAATATTTGGAATATAGAATGATCCAAAGGTACAAGTCAAGGACAGACACACTGTACTAACATGGAAAGTTCAAAATGAAGACACACACTAGGTACTACAGAGCCAAAGTGGTATGGCAGGTATGAGGTGTGGATAGTGCTGTCAGCAGTTTATTCGAGCCAGAAAGTTCTAGAATATACATGTCTCTGTATTGCCTCAAATCATTTCACCTTTCAAAAGCATGAAATGAAATAAATGTCTGGTGTATTTGTTTTTCAGGACAGAAAAGTCATCATCAAAACTATGAAGACGTACATGGTGAAGTTTGCCACGGTGAGTTCTCAGTGCTGCTCCGTCATTCAGTCATAAAACCAGGCTGTGTGGATGTTTTTGGATTTGTGTTAGTGTTCAGATCAGAGGAAATGTGTGTAGAAATATCTGAGCTCCAGACTTCATTAGTTGACTTGTTTTCAGATCATTCGTGTGACTGACTGAATGTGTCCACAGGGGGAGTTCGGTTACCTGGTTCTTCTGGCCATGTTCGACTGTGTGGACGACACCAAGCTGGTCAAACAGGCCGTGCTCTCAGTAAGTCTGACGTCATGTCGTCTGAAGATGCTTTTGATTGATTTGATTAAAGTGTTTATTTCGAATATGCAAACCAAAATGAAAAAAAAGAAAAGTAAGGCAAAACATTTAAACAATAAGACATAGAAAATACATATTCTATATTCATATAAACTCCCACCCCTTCTCTTTAAATAATAAATGACAGCACCAAGTCTCCTTGCATCTTGTTTTGATATACCTGATACTTATAGATAAATAAAATATATTCCTGACTTTGTATTACCAGAAAAAAAAATCTACAAATACACACACATGCATGAGAAACATTAAAAAAAATAAAAAACTCAAAACAATTCTGAGTATTTAAACAGTAACTGCAGTTTTCCTAAAAATCAAACATGAGGATGATGAGTGGGTTATGATCATCAATTTGAAGGGTTGAGAAAAGTGTCTAAGACTCTTGTCTATCCTGCGTCTCACCTGTTAAGGAGATCCTGACGTCTCTGGAGGAAGTCATCGGCAATAAATACGGTAAAAAGGTTTTGTTGTACCTGCTGAGCCCCAGAGACCCTGCTCACCTGCTGCCAGAGATCATCAAGGTGCTGGAGCAAGGAGACGGAAACGCACACAGGTAACAGCTGTGTGTGTGTGTGTGTGTGTGTGTGTGTGTGTGTGTGTGTGTGTGTGTGTGTGTGTGTGTGTGTGTGTGTGTGTTTGTCTTAATTTAGTTGATCTTCCACAAAAATCCTGTTGTAGCTAAAAAGAATGAACCAGGCTCAGAATGAACTGCGGTGACGTCGCTCCTGTTTCTCCCTCTCCAGTAAAAAGGACATGGCGCTTCGGAGGAAGGAGCTGCTAGAAGTCCTCTCCCCACCACTGCTGGAGTATCTCCATGACAACGCCGCCACCATGGTGACAGACAAGGCGACCAGCGTCACCGTGAGTGACATCTTGGCGTCAGCGTGCGGGGACCTGCAGCCCGCCATGACGGCTGTGGCTCAGCTGGCCAATCAGGAGCTGTTACCAGGAGGGATCAGTGGACAGGTAAGGCGTGAAAGTGAACAAGGTTATGAATCTGATTTGAGGTCAGTTTCTTCTGAAGTGGTTGACTGTTGGGCGTCTCGTTGAACTTTTTTTCTGCTGCAGCTTCACATGGCCGAGCATCCAGCAGGACACTTAGTGCTGAAATGGCTCATAGAGCAGGACATGACACTAGCAGAGGCTGGCAAAGAAGGTAAACACACACACACAGTACTTGGTGTGTTTTACGCTACAATGTGCTAGCTGATGTTGTGGTGATTGTGTTCACTGAGGTGTTTTACATGTTTGAGCTCATTTATTTCAGATGACAGCAACTTTAAATTACTGCTGTCCTTTTTCTAAAATCATTCCATCAGTTTTCCGGAGAGCTACGTGACCGTGTAAAATGATTCACAAGGGCGCCGACTGCTGTGTTGATTTATGGCCCAACTTGCAAAAATTCAAAAATATCTGAATAACTTCAGTTCTTTCTTTGTCCTCCTCTCCAACTCTCCCCGTTCATGTCGGCTTCACTTGTCCTCTCAGAGCGGTTTGGCAGGATACTGGTGGACACAGTGGGAACAGACAACCTGAAGAGCTGGATCAAAGTCAACAGAGGAGCCATGGTGCTCTGCAGGTCAGTGTACATGCACACCATTAAAACACAGAGCTCCAGTCAGGCTTTGAGGTAGAGGTTACCTTTTTTCAATAATTAATCAAATCACCAACTTTACTGTCACACAAACACAGAGGTCTGTGATTATTTTACAGCAGTCTGGTTGTTTTAAAATTTAACCAGCAGATCTGATGAATGTAACTGTAACAGGCAGTTTGTAGCATCACTCTGGCTAGAGGCTGCAGATGGAACAGAAACTTGCTGTCATCATTTGAAAAATCCCCAAAAATATTTAGTTCTCTGTACAAATCTGTCTGTTGTTGTGTGCAGCCTCCTGAACAGCTGTGACAAGTCTGTGGCCGCTGAGGTGAAGACAGCGCTGGAGTCCATCAAGTCAGAGCTCAGCAGCATGAGCAACAACAAAGGAGCTGAAATCCTGCTGGAGAATCTGAACAAGTAGAGACAGTTTTTTTTTTAAATTTCAAACAAAGCGGTGACGTCAAATGCATCACTTCCTGTGCAGTCCAGCCTTTCTCCACAAAACGCCTACAAGACGAGTGTGCGAAGCTGCAGATGGGAACATTTTCCGGAGGTGGATACAGCCTGTAACCTTCAGTCCCTGATGGAAAAATGGATGCAAGTTTGTGTGGAAGTGTTGACAGTTCTATGTGTTAAAAATAAAATAAGTGTTTGGAGGACAAAGTGATGCTACGAGAAAACAAGGTTAAAGCACACAGACGCTTCTGGTGGGCTTTTACAAAACATGAACAGAAAACATGAATCCTCAAATTAATAACTTTAATAAACCATCAATAAATGCCTTTCACATCAAAAACTCCGCTGGTAAAATAAGAACTGCGCTCTTTGAGCTGCTGAAAGCTTTTAAAGTGAAAGATCTGCAGGAAGTGTTGAGTTTTACTGACCACGGCTTCATGCAGAATAAAAACTGCTGAATAAAATTTAAGAGGATGATTGTCAGAGAAGAAAATGGATATTAAGTTATTAAGACAACACGTAAACATGCAAATTTTGAGCTTTTTGCAATGACTGCAAATTAAAATAGAGCAGATCATAAAGGAGAGACTAACATAACACAAGAACATTTGAGAACAAAGGCCTGCAGTTGAGGTAAATGAGGAAAAAACTGTTTGAGGATTCATGGGATACAAACAAAGGAGCTTTACAGGGTCTGCCCAAATCACAGAACACATCGCCGTCCTCTTTGATTGAATCCATGCAGATGGTTTTCAGATTTCTGTCTGAGTCCCTGTTGGTCAAAACAGACACAGAAATCTCCAAATCAGTGAACTGGTCCAGTCAGTCCTGACTAACTGTTCCATCCTGCTTCAGATTTTTTTTTTGTAAGATTTTGTACCTTGTATCAGCTAAGAAGAATAAAGATTATTATGAGGACTTTATTGTAACTCGTACTTTTTAAATGGCTTCAGCAGTTTCTCAGTAATCTGTTCACTGAGAACTAACAACATACTGGGTTTGACAGTGAGGGCTCTGATGACTGTGTGGAAAATAAGAGCTGCACAGCTTTATGATGGCGTGATAAAGAGACATAGGTTTATTATCAGAGAGAGAGCGATGCGTGGGGCAGATAAACATCATCCAGATGTCGACTCTTTAACTTATGATTTCCATTGGGCCTGGATTACTTGTGAGCTTTACAGACCGCTTTAGCAGAGATGTATGTAGATCACATACCTTTGTCCCAATGCATGCTTGGATAGGTTTAACAGGAATAAACATGTATAGAGGATGGACAGACAGATGTCCCTTAAGGAAGAACACGTTTTTGACCTTGGATCGGAAGTCCAGACAGTTTGACCAACATGACTCCTATCCTATCTATCCTCATCCCAGCATCTAATGGGCTGTTACAGAGTGTTAGGTTTGAAAATCTACAACGTGGCTCACATCAGGCGGGCAGTCCTTAGCTGAACGACGTCCTCGCAGCATTCGGCCAACTTCTTTGCGGCCCTCTTGGCGAAGTGCACCTTCCCACGGGCCTTGGCGACGGCGGTGTACTCGTGGGACTTGAGCGTGGTGTAATAGTCGGAGAACTTGTTGTAGAGGATGGAGATGGGCATGCCGTTGAGGATGACGCCAAAGGAGATGCAGGCGAAGGCAAAGAGACGGCCCAGGTTGGTCTCGGGGAACATGTCGCCGTAACCCACTGTGGAAATGCTCACCTAAAGGACAAAAGCCAGAAAATAGCAAACATGAAAAATTAACAATCAGACATCGTGGTACTCAAACATGGACGTAGGGAAGGAATTTACTTTGGGAGTTTTTTTTCCCTCAGTGCTTTTCAAACTAATTTAAAGACATAAAGTTATAATATCACATATTTTAAGTAATTTCTGGAATTTCAAAATTCATTCAGTGTATTTACAATCTGTAATTGACTCTGTATTGAGTCCACTATTCTTCTGCTGGATTCAAATTTCCTATATATGTAAGAGAGATCCACAGGAGACACAGCTGTAATAGAGAAACATAGGGTGAAGCAGTCACAGGAAACACAATGTAATCTGTATTTTTAACAGTGTAGGTGTTTAAGGAGGGTTTTCCACCCTCAGAATTCTGGGATCTGTATCATCGACATGTTAACATGTCCAGAGATGGTTTCTGTTCTTATCAGGCTGATGTATGTTCAAGTGTTCATTTTTCCTGATAAGTTAACAAGTCATTTGGGGTTATAAAAAAGTAGGTTTCATATCATTATTTATAGCTGAGCCTTGCTTTCGACAAACCTTATTCACAGCAGCCATTTTGACATGAAATTGGGTGTTACCAGTGATACTAATTAAAGTTTTCATTCCATTCAGGTCAGACAGAGTCAGGGTGCTGCTGTGGCGCACGGAACCTTAAATAGTATCATTGGAAACACCTGACCTACTATTTCATGTCGGAATGGCCGCTGTGAGTCAGCAGGTGTGTAGACTGAACTTAAATACCACTGCACCAACCCCACACATCACTGTTGTGTACATTTTTCACCGGCACCAGATGGCGGTGGCCTAATTTTGGTTTAATGTTTGCACAGTATGAGATAGAAAGGAAGCTGACTGGCGGCTTGTTTGAGTACACGTTCATTTGTCCACTCACAGCGGCCCACCACCACGCCTGCGGTATGGAGGTGAAGTTGGTGTTGTACGCGTCATGCTCCACAGTGTACACCATGGCTGAAAACATGAAGATTCCCATGCCAATGAAGAGCAGTAAACAGCCCACCTGCACACACACACATTCATGAGTCTAATATGTATCTGTACATATAGGCCATGCTGAAAATCTAAACAAAGTTAGTCCTCTGTTTTTTCAATCCTATAACTGGCTTATTAGAAGTTGCAGACCTGCTGGTAGCACTGTCTCAGTGTGAAGCCGAAGGCTCTGAGGCCTGTTGAGTGACGAGCCAGCTTTAAGATCCTGAAGATTCGCATCAGACGCATGATCCTCAGAACCTGACCCACCTACAGAGGAAAACAAGAATAAATCTGAGAGAGAGACATCTAATAATCTCTTCATCATATCTCCCATTAGCCCCTTCTTTTACCTTTCCGACCCGTCCGACAGTCTCGATGTCCCCCGAGTGCAGGTGCATGTGCTCGTCCTCGAAGTGCTCCAGGATCATCTGCAGGTAGTGCGGCAGGATGGCGATCAAGTCAACGGTGTTCAGCATGCTGCGTCCAAAGCACTTGAGGTCGGGGGTGGACACCAGGCGCAGCAGGTACTCCAGGGTGAAGAAGGCGATGCATAATGTCTCCACGTACTCACCGTAGAATCTTCCGCTGAGTTGGCCCGACGCCATCTGGAAAAGAAAATAATCTAAAATAGTTCTGTTTGCTTGAGATCTTACTCTTGTGTTCAATTATATTGAATTAGAATGCTTTTTCCCAATGACAATAAAGGGCCATTGAGTGTTTGTGCATGATTCTATTAATAGTTTGTTAACTTGATACTGCCAAAACAGCCCTGACCCGTTGAGACATGGACTGCACTAGACTTCTGAAGGTGTGGCACCAAGACATTAGCAGGAGATCCTTTAAGTTATGGAAGTTGCCAGATGTGGCCTCCACCGTTCGAACTTGTTTGTCCAACACATCGCACAAATGTGTGATTGGATTTAGATCTGGGGAATCTGGAGTCCAAGTCAACACCTTGACCTTGTTCCCTCAAACATTCTTTTCCTCTGTGCCATGGCACATTTTGCTACCGTTTCCATGAAGAGTGTACATAGTCTGCAACAATGTTTAGATAGGTGGTACATGTTAGGGTAACATCTTCATGACATGAGCAGTTTGAGCTGCAGTAGGTCGTCTGTTGGAACTTTCACTCCTCACCTGACCCTCATGCTGGTTCATTGCTTTCCTTCCATCTATCAGATCAACTTTGAAGACAAAATGTTCTTGTGCCGTCTAATATATCCCGCCCACTGACAGGTGGTACACACACCTTGTACTGCATCTCCTCTACAGTGTTGAGCGACATGGCAACCAGCGAGACCAGCACAAAGATGGACGAGGCGACCCCCATCAGCTTGGCAGTGACCGAGGAGAACGGCTTCTCCATCAGGTTCCAGATCTTCCTTCGCGTTGGCCCGAAGGCCATGCCATGGAACAACGCCTCGTTCTCCTCCATCTCCACCTGGACAGATGTAATATGTAACTTTATAACAGAACACCCATTAAGTGTGACGCAAAACAGTAATTCATAAAAACTAAATATATATGTCCGAATATATAAATGTAAAACAAAACTGAACTAAATGTCAAGAATACAGGGAAGAAACTGGCACGACAAACCGCTTCGGCGTGGGACCTCTGTGATGGAAACATCTGTCCAAATCTGTGCCAAGAAAAAGCTTATTCTCCACCCTCCATCTGTCAAGATGGTGGAGCGGAGCTGGGTTTATAATGTAGGTCAGACAGACTGCCAGCAGATTACAAACAAATTCCCACAGGTGAAGATGAAAAAAAAACCCCACATAAAGCGCTTCACTGGTTCAACCAATGAACCAATGAGGTGATGAAGTTCTCGACATTTTCATTTTAAACATGTAAAGCCTGGAGGGAAGAAAAGTAATAATCAGTGCCACAAAATACTAATTCATTATAAAGTTCACAAAGATTAGTGCCTCCAGTGTGTCCTGCAGATTATCCAGAGTTAACAGGAACTGACTGATTCAGAGATGTGAAACCCACCTCTGCTATCAGCTGTCTCTGTATTTTCAGCTGCTCGTTCAGCTCGTCCTGCCTCTCTTCGAAGGAGATGCGGCAGCAGCGTCGACTGTTTTTGATCCTGACGCCCCAGTAGTTTATCTCCTCCAGGAAGTTGCGAGGACACAGCTCGTCTTTAATGCACAGCACTCCGGTTCTGGTGGAGAGGACGGAGACAGGAGAACAGGGTCCAGATTGTCTCTCGATTGTCTCACTCTACTTTCTTGTATAACTATTTGTATACGTATTTGTATTTCACCTGTAAAAGTTGAAGATGTTGTGGAAGATTTTAGGGTCCCGGTCAAAAAAGAACTCGTTGCTCTGGACGATGTAGTCGTCACACAGGTCCAACTTCCTGCTGTGGTCGCTGTAAATGGCCAACCGGCCGATCCTCGTCTTTGGATACCTGACAGCTAACCTGTAGGGCAAGTGGTACACCTGCAGAAGAGAGTACAGTGACATATATTATAGTGGAAAAAAGAATTTAAATGAACACTAGAAAGTTTGCCTTTTGATTAAAATGCTGATATCAACCAGCTCAAACTACAGAATTATATTCAGACTTATCTTTAGTTCATAAAAATCTAATTATGTTTTAATATTCTTATTGATTAAAGGATATATTTGTCAAGCAGGGTGTTTTGTGGTAGACGTTGAGTAGAGTTACCGTTCCTCCAACGTTGATGTTGAGAACATAGTGTTTGGTTGGAGAGAGCAGCAGACGGGAGGGAGACACCGGCAACCGATCCTCCTCCTCTTCATTTTCATACTCGGCATAAATATCATAGATGTCTCTGCCCAGATCCTTCACAAACAACACAGAAACTTTATGTTGATAAATTCAGAAGTTTAAAATAATAGTTCCATGCACCACCGTATAAAATCTTTAGACAAACATGAAGCTTGATCCAAACTGCTGGTCTTCAGTGTTAAACAGAGGACAGTGCAGTTGGAGGTTTTACGGTTAGTGCCAAAAAAGATTTTTAACAAAGCACACAGTTAAACTGATTTAAAAAAAAAAAGTAATTAAACTGATTTTTCTGTGATTCTGTTGACCCCATCAGTGCATAGCTCTGCTTCTGTTCCGGGATCCCTGACTGCTTCTTCAGCCTGAAGGTGAGCTGACCACCTAACACACGAACTATACTGAGTACATCATACAACTCCACTTCAAGAAACCTGCATTCAAGATGAATCAGACAACATAAAGAAGTGATCAAACTAAGCCAAGCAGCTGAGATAAACTGGGAATATCTGAATAAACTGAAATAGAAACATCCTGAGAAATATGATGAAGAAAAGGAGAGATGATTTAAATCTGGAGAGTTGAAATGTGTTTAAATCTGTGATATTTACTCTCAGAACAAAATAAAATCCTGGGAAGAGCAGTGGACTGCAACAGCAACAAAAGGTGTAAATAGATAAAAAGTCCTGACCTGCATGGAGCTCCATGGCTTAACAAAGGTGTTGCTTAAGTCCAAGTAGTCATCCGGTTCTTTGACTTCCTTAGTCCGGCTGCCGGGCTTGTAGCTAGGGAACAAACTCCGGCTACGGACTCTGAGTCTTTTCAACATGTTCACCGCTGAACAAAAAGTAAAAATAATGAACCTGCAGGGAGAAACATCCCGGCAACAAACACCATCTACCACTCACTCACCACACACACACACACACACACACACACACACACATACATGACGAGAGCAAGAATGAGTAAACATACATGCAAGGTCGGAAAATGTTTTCACACAAATTCAGATCAGGTCAACGTACACACAGCTGACACACACACACACACACACACACACACACACACACACACACACACAGAGTAATGAGGTGGGATGTGACTGTCTTCATCTAATGCAGCTGGCTGAGATGATCTGGGTGCTTAAAGTTTTAAATACTATTATCCTCTTATGCGTGTCTTGATCTCTCTCTCTCCTCCCACTGATTCCAACATCTCATAACTTTACAAATCTGACATCATAAATTAAGTGTGAGGCTGCTTCCAGCTAAACTGTGCCAACATAGGCAATGTTATATGTTCTAAGTAATTTAAACTATGGCACCCTCTATTCAACATTTTAGCTGAGCAAGTAAGATTCGCACTACACACACAGTACAGTTTGATGGGAATGTATTGGCAAGGGGACTACATACCCAACTTAGATACAATAAACAAGAAAAGGTCATAAACGGAAGCATCAGCTGAAACTGTAACACATTCTCCTTTTGTTAGTTTAATGTCAATTTCAGTCCAGGATGAGGTGGACTGGACTGACTGCTAGAACCAAACTTTACAGCTATAAAGTTTAGCAGCTGGAAGGTGTCAATGGAAACATTTTTACAGAACTTCTATTAAAGTATTCCATCAGTCGCAAATTTCAGTTTATACATATTAAAGAAGAGGTTTTGTTTGGTTATCAAGGTATGCTTAATTCCTTTAAGTCTATTGTCAAGTTAAACCATCTTGGTTAAGTGCACAGGTTTGTGCTTTTTCAAACATAAATAATGTAATCATTTGTAAATTCCAAATTTACAGAGATCGTGTTGAAAGCATTGACATTTTTCCCATTAAGAACACACTATCTGCATATTATTTATATAAAACAATACTGTAAAACTAGCGATGCACCTGATGTGAAATATATTTAGGTATAATTTGTTTCATTTAATTTAATGCTTTCAGTGTAAAACATGAATATTTTAAATATGCAGCCGGACTGCCAGAGTCTTTGTATTTTAGACCTTGACATCTGACATCTGCCTTAATCCAAGTGTGTGTGTGTTTGTCCAGTTTGTCCCACTGATAACTGAAGCAGTCTGATAGGTGAAGATTAATCTTCGCTGGATAATGAATAGACGGAGCCGGACTGGTTCCAAATAAAAACGACTTAGCGGCCTTCCGACCCTCGCAACCCACTTTCTTAACTTGGTCAAACACCTGTTCATCCCTCAGCTTACGTGATCCAGCCGTGACGAGTCAGGAGCAGTGATTTGTTTTTAGTTGTTGCACAGATTAAACCGTGTGCTGAATCCACAGAGGATGTAAAGGTTTCATGTTTTTTTCCTCCCTCTATCTGCTACTTGGAACAGACAGACTTGTTTAAAATTGCCTTCTGACCCTTGAGTCATCCGTTTCTGATCCCCTTTTCTAGATTAAACAGTTTGTCATTCATTCCTGACCTTGAAGTAGTTTGACAAAACATTCCTAAATCACCCACACTTCTTATTTCTGTAATTTCTGGGTCATTCCAAGTCAACAGGCTTAAGTCCAAGTGAAATCACTGGAGCCATAATTGTGTTTTGTCAAGTTGAGTTACAAGATTTCCTTGAAGAGAAGCACTAACAAAATGTCACCACACTGAAGATAAAAGGCAGCAAAACAAATGACACTTTACGGACAAAATGTGGACACCTGAACACTCATTTTCTTTGTGTCACCAGGCTGCAGGAGGTTCCAGAACCAAGAGCATCAGTGAGTTCGAACGCTGATCAGGTCTGTCCTTCCAGTTCATCCCAGAGGTGCTGGATACAACAAGTCAAGCTCTTCAACACCAAACTGAGAAAACATTTCTTTGTGGACCTGGCTTTGTGTATGGGTGAAAAGTACATTTATTCAAGTACTCTACAACTCGGAGGTACTTTTATTGATCCTGAGTTTGGAGAAGATTCTGTACTTTTAACTCCAATACATTTATCTGGTAGCTGTAGTCACTAGCTAACGACAGCTGATGTTACTTGACAGATTATTTTACATAAATAAGCTAAGCAAACACATTTTTAAATATTAAAGTTAGTTATTAAACATGTTTAGTCATGTTTCAGAGGTCATCTACACAGACCTCAGGTTTATAATGTGACAACCTGTAGGTTGGGAACCATTGATGAAACTACCTGCTGATAGATAACGGTACAACAAACTAACTTCACCACTGAAAAACTACTTCCATATCCATGCAGTCTAATAATGTCATATATAATAATACCAACCACAAGGGCTCCATCTGTCAGAAAGATATTTTAGATTGTTTTAGTACTTTAAATGAGTAAAAAGGTTCTCAGTACTTGTGTTTTACTACTGGAATGCAGCCCCTGACCCCCCCAAACACACACACGATAGAAAGACAGTAGGCCGTATTTTGAACAACGTGGTGGATTAGGTTTTAATTCGAGTGATTTGCAAATCAGTTTCTTCACAGATACAGAGCTTAATAGTGTTCCCCTCACTGTACAAGGCTAGAAAAAGTTCACAGCAACAGCACACAAACATACAAAATAGTTTTACCAAATTCAATTTGTTTTTGTCTTTTTTTTCCCACTTTTTTCTGATTTTTCTTTCTTGTTAAATACATCTGAGTTCTAACCCTGGTACGATGCCCAACCATTAGCAAAAAATTGATTTTAAGTCAAATGTATACAATCTTATTTACACAAGGAGCATTTGATCAAAGTGCATTGAAGAGAGTCCTGATTGACCGTCATGTCTTTGAGGGATGATGGGTAAATATATACAATGTTTACAAATGCTGTAACCGTGGTGATCTTTACACAGCTTTGATAATAATATTAATAATAATAATAATAATAATAATAATAACACTGAGCGAAATATCAGCTTGTAAGAATGCACTCCCGGAGGTACTGTTGGGAAGAAATCAGAAAAATAAAAAAAACAAACAAAAGAAAACTTACATCTTAGATATTACTGCCTGAACCAGGATGGTACATAATTATTCACACGTCTGAGCCTGTTGGATCTAAGGCGGAAAGAAAGAAAGAAAGAAAGTTTGGACCAAGTTCCCCCGTGAACGCCTCATTCTTATAACCCTCCACCCCTGGTCACTCTGGGTACGGTCAGGAAGGAGTCTCTTGCTGTCAGACACTGACAGCTCTGATCCAGTTTAAATCCTGTCCAGCAGAGTCCATCTGTTTGGCAAGAGAAACACTGAACGTCTTCTTGTCAGCGTCCCGGTTCAGTTTGAACGCAGGAACCCCGTAACAGACGATCAAATTATGAAAATTCACCACGTTTCTCTCATCTGTTGTAAAAAGATGGTGTCAGGAAGCCGTCTGATGCCCGAAAATAACAAGACCAAAAGAAAAAGAAATCCTTGAACACTTTGGACGCACTGAGTGAAAACAGTTATGACACAGAATTCATCATAGTATTCACATAATAAATAACATTTCTTCCGGTCATCCTCTCCACAGATGATGACATAATGCACTTCAGAAGGCATGTGGTCGTACTGTAAGGGCTGCTCTTGCTACAGACAACCGGCATCGGCATGGGAATGAGGAGGCACCATGCATCGCTGCGGGTTGCCGTAAAAAACCAAGACGATCATGATAAATCGTCTTCTGTGCTCACTATCGAAATCTGGGGACAGAGGGAGAGAGGGGGGAGGAGAGCAAGAGAGAGAAATGATTTAATAAAATGTTTCATTTGTTCTGTCCTCGAGATGAATTACAACTAAAGCAGCAGGGGGTCAGAGTAAACAGCTATAAATGCCTTTAAAGTCAGTGTAAAGTAAGAATAAGTATTTGTTTGGAGTTTGTCAGACCAAAGAGGAAAGTGTTATTAACCACCCAGCCAAATTTGAATGATTAAAAATATCAAATTCTCAGCTCCAGGACTGTGGGGC
Organism: Collichthys lucidus; assembly: GCA_004119915.2. Lineage (NCBI taxonomy): Eukaryota > Metazoa > Chordata > Actinopteri > Sciaenidae > Collichthys > Collichthys lucidus. Next base: position 5,858,568 of record CM014093.1, read on the forward strand.
ACTAAATGTCCTCAAGCCACGCCCACTTGTAGGAGCAGTCAAGCAGCCATTTTTAAGTGACTGAAACATCAGATGAGTTCAGAAAATGACATGAATAAATTTGAAACACTGAGCGAGATCAAAGTCTATCTCTCTTCTAGGGGTGCTCAGGGTGGCCTCAGTATGTCATCGAGCCACCCTTTAGGACTGTCCACAAACTTCTGGACTGAGAACTGTTTGAACCCCTTGAACTCTTTTTACATGTTTTCAGCAACTATTTTCCTTTCCCAACTTAGTTTTGAAAAAAAAATCTCAATTCAATCAAGGTGTAAAAATGATGAATTTGTTCATCTTAGCGATGTGTGCTGCATCTAGTTTGCTCTTTTTGCCTTCTCCCCGCCTGAATGGAGACGTCTGCTGCAGCTGGGAGGGTGACGGCAGAGGTTTGTGTCCATCTTGTGGCTCTTGCTGGGCTTACGTTAATCTGTTTAATCTGTGTACAGAGAGATGTGCTCTGTGGAGAGCCAACAATGCACTAAGGATTACTAAAGGCCATGAGGGCCAGGGTGAGAGTAGAGGTCATGCTGTCTCCCATCCTATGTCAGGATCAAATTATTCAAGCGGCACCGGATTACACCCCCCCCCATTGTTGCGCAGCAAGCTCCTATTATTAAAGAGAGCTTGTCAGGATTTCAGGGCTATAAAAGGTGCCTGAGTGTGTGTCTGTTTGACCTTTCCTACCCAAGATGCCCCGTGCTCAGAAGGTTGCTTACTCACCGCAGGGTAGGTGTGTCCCACGTTGGCGCCGTGCCGGGTGATGTCAATGTTGAGGTCTTCTTCTGTGGTCTTCAGGTAGACAGGGTTGTCAAAGTTCATGCTCTTCTGGTTCTTCAGCTGCCAGTTTCTCCACATCAGGTAGCCGCCAGCTGCCGCCATCGCCAGCAGCACTGAACCCGAGAGACACGTGTTAGCAGGGGGAAAAAAAAAATAAAAAAATAGAGCCTACAATCTTTGTGAGTCTTTAGTGTAAGATTTCCACTCACAGACAGGCAGTATGGCCCAGGCAGCAGCAGACCCTCTGGCTGTGGAGTTCACCTGGATCGACGTGCTCACATTGGCTTCTGAAAGACCAAACAAAAAGTTTAGTCAGACGTTGTGACAGACACAGGCTGCATTGTAAAGATGACGGCTACTATGTGTGCACTGCTACTAAAGTGTTGATCTAAACCAAGATTGTCCAAAGTACGGCCCAGGGGCCAATCACGGCTTGTAGTCAGGTTTTATGCAGCTCGGAGCTTAGTTTTTATAACATATTATTTATGGCCTGCTAGGATTGTGAGATACTGTATGGCTGGAAGATTTAACAAAGATTTAGATTCACTGTGAATATCTTTAAAACCTAACATATCAAACAGACACAATCAAAACATTAAGTTAATCTGTCACAAGCTTTTCGGTGAGAACAAACGCTCACATGTTTATGACATTGCAAAGGTTGACCAGGTTAGCTGATCGATCCATTCAGGAAACAAACATTTCACAAGGTGTTGGCTTGTCATGTTAGAAATCACCATCAGGGAGGAGTTACTAATTTTAAAACACAAAATGTGAAGCTGGCATCATTACACAGCATGCCAACTTTTCAGAAATTGTGTATTTCTGCTTTTTGATCAGTTTGATGCAGTAAAATCTGGTTTCAATTTACACCTCTGTAACATTAATTAAGATCAACATCAGTTACTCACACGAATAAACGCAAATGATGCTGCAGTCATAATGGAACCACTTGGCATTATTACTATTATGAGAGTTTGGACAGGTTGCCATACAGTTAGACACGCGTAATAAACCTGGCAATGTTCTCAAAAATGTAAACTATGTTGAACAGCATCATCACATCGAGGGTGTGAGGAGGTGAACTGTTAAATACACACAGCTCCTTTAAAACTTAAATGCAGGACAAAGAAAAAAAGTTTGTAATGCCTGCTGTACTAACTTTGTCTTTCATGCCTTTGTGCAGTTGCACTGCATCAATGCACCAAATGTTTGGCCAATTAAAAAAAAAAAGTGCAAAAATGTGAAAGATATTCTTTCTAAAAAATGTTTTGGTATGTAAAACTGCCTTGGGTAATTGTTTCTAAAGATAAGTGTCAAACTTTGTTCCAGCACTGTGTAAAGAACTGTTTAATTCTTCACCCTGGTCAACATTATCCGGTCTCAGGGGGTTCGTGCAGCGGGCCGGAGTGTTTCGGTTTCAGCGACGGGTAAGTGACATGACTGGCAAACAGCTCGGCTGAAAGCAGTGACGGAGACTTCAGGACAAAGAGACAAAAAACAGGGTCTGTTAACTCGACTTCTTCCTGCCAGTCGCTGTGCTCTGCTGCCAAGTGACTCGGCGATGTCGTCAACATGCACAGAGCAGCTCAGTGGCCAAACCACTAAGAAAAAACTAAAGTATTACATCAGTTCTACTTAGTCACATACTTTATTAAAAATGTGATCATCAGTTATCATAGGCCAAAACTTAATTTCTTACAGCAAAGGCAAACCATTTTAAAATCCTCCTGGATACGGTGCAACACGTTTTAAAATGGACTTCCTATTGTCAAAAAATGTCTCTAAATTTCTAATTTCCTGTGTGTGTGTGTGTGTGTGTGTGTGTGTGTGTGTGTGTGTGTGTGTGTGCAGATTGTTTACAACTGAAAATGTAAATCTTAAGAAAATATTAATTTCCTCAAACAGCTGGCCACTGTATAGTTTTTAAACAAAAACCTTAAATAGGAGATACATTTTTAGCTGCATTAATCCACATTTGGTGCTCTAGTGAGTATTTGCGACAGCAGGACAGTGTGTGTGTGTGCGTGCGAGAGAAAAACTACAGTGTGTTCATGGTAATAAGGGAACATGTCGAATAGTGACAGTGTGGCTCATTGGTGTGTTTATTTATGGCTCAGAGGCTTTGAATGTGTTGTATTGTGTCTGTGTGAATCATTGTTGGTTTTGGTCCTCTCATGGGATTTGTTGGCAATAAGAAACATACAAAATGTTATAAGACTTGTCCTTTAAGTGTTAGCTACTTTTTCATACAGTCCATGGCAGACACTCATCCTGGGCTGCATTCTGGCTTCTTTTCTTGAAGATGTGTGAAGGATTTGCATTTGCAATTGCATTCCTTGTGTGTGCAGTAATACACACTTTAACCATAAGTGGGACTTGAATAGCTTGATGTATTCAGTTATTTTGAGGCATGTCCTTGTTTTTGCCACTAGGTGGTGCTCCTGAGCTGTGCTGGTGTGGCATTTAATCCTGAACTGTGGTTTGATATCCTGCTAATGCTTCAGTAACAGAGGAGCAGAACATGGAAATGCTCAACACGCTGTGCCTGCATCACGTGTCCAGCAGGGGAAAGTGAGTGGACCGCTTTTACCAACACTGTGCCTTAAACTCAAACTCAAGGGTCAGACAAACTGAATAAAAGTCATGAGAACAAGTGCTGTAATTAGAAACAAACAGGAACTCATTAGCAGACTGTGTCGGTGCTCATGTCATTAATTAGAGTCCCTGTTTGTGAAACTCATTCAGCAGCTGCATTTTTCAGAGGATTAGGACAAAGTTAGTGAACAAACATACAAGTTTACCATTTTAAACCTTGTGAGTCGGAAATGTTTCCAGGACTCAATGTGGCCAAATCCACATGCAGCTGAATTCAAGCCAGAAATCTGACCCAAGAAAGACAAAGCACATGCACAGGTTACAGCAAAACTTAAGGAAGAAGAATCAATAAGACTGGTAGAAGACCTGCTGATTAGATTTGAGTCTCACGTCACAGCAGGTGGAAAACACTGTGGTGGATTCACAACTCTAGACAAAGAATTTATCAGCTGACGGAAATTCTTCAGAGCGATGAATACAGCACAAAAAGCCTGTGTTCATCTCATCTGTGTACAGATTAAATATGAATTGTGTTCAATGAAAAAGACGACAGCAGCCACAGGTTTCAAGAGTCAACAGCTGAAGAACACATCAACATTGATTTATTAATAGAAAAGTTAAAGATTAAAGTTGAGAGTGCAGACCATGAGACAGCTGAGGTTCAATCACTTGACCATGTGACAGAAATTAAGTATAAAAAGACGTAAAATCAGTTATCTGAAATGCAGTCCAGATATCTGAATCTGCGTCATAACCCAATAAGAAACACCAAAGCACAGAGAGAAGCCAGTGTTACAGATACAGCTGGACAGGAAAGAGACAATCATCCCAGAATGTTAAAAATGTCCATGCACTGGACACAAGAAGTGATTTCAGCATTTCAGACTGTCAAAAAGGCAACTGCAACAGGATGCAGAAAAAGAGATTTTCCCAGTTTAACAATTAAAAAGGAAAAACTTCTGAATCCACAGACAGGGAGGAGAACAGTCAGTGTTATTTCATTTTTGATCAAAGCCCAACATGCTTTAAAGCAAGTCATTGTTCCAGCAGAGCGGGCGACAGAGGATGATTTTACCTGAGGTTGGCTGTATAAGAGCTTTCTCGTCATCCTTTGAGGGACCTTTGGTAGAAGGTTCTGTCACAGAGAAAGTCAGGGTTCATGCTTTTGGCAACAGAAACTGAAAAAAAACAGATCAGGCCATAGAAGTTGTCCTATTTTATGTTGCATACATGTATGTAGGACTTCTTTGTAAATAGATCAGATCTCAAGAGACTAAACTAGTAAATAAACACTTGACGGATGAAAGTGGGAGAGAGAGGAAGAGCCATCACCAGGCTGAGAAACGAGACACAACAGGCATCACGCCATCTACGATGTACAGAAACCACAGCAGCAGTATGTCTTTACGTCAAGACAATTTCATGCTGTGACAACGGCAGTAAACATTCAAGCCAGATGCACACAAAAGGTGGAAGCTCAGAAGCACTTAAAGCTACATTATGCACTGTAAACCGCATCGATCAGGAAGTCCCTATCAGCATCTGTACAAGCAGGACAGACAGCTGCAGCAACAATAAAATCCTTACAGGCCCATCAATACAACCTTGATTAGCTGCAGCAGCAGGGTGTTGCTGTGTTCACTGCAGAATCAAAGGGTGGTTAGATCTGCTGTGTAGGAGTTGCAAATGAATGCATATTATGCTTACTGCAAAACAATACAACATTATTCACAGACAAACTCCGACCAAAGGAGTTTCCAAAGCCTTTATCTACAGCAGACTACACTCGCATTGACTAGTTGAGAATTTTTTTTTTATTAAATAGTGTTCTGCTCTGCTCTAACAATGTTAAGACTCACAATGGACAGTTTTTTAAAAGGATCCAAAACAGACCAGAACAAAAGATTTTCACACATTCATCTTCCTTGTTGTAACTAAGCAGCAACCTCCATGTCTGTGAAGTGAAGCCAAAAACTGCAATTCCTCCAACAGCCACATGAGGCTGACTATAGGACCAGTTAGTCTCCATACGTCCCCTTGTTAAAATGTCAACGTCACACCTGAAATAAACATGTTTACAGCCTGGTACAAAAAAAACAGAACAGTTTGTCTCTACAGCTGATTTCCCCGTTCATGACAACTGTACTGAGGGTGAATTTATATACAACTCACCTGTTCAAATGATATTAAGGCTTAAAGTTATGCAGAATTGACAGCGTGGCTGCTTTGATTGACAGGTGGGCCATTACAGATGGCTTGTTTGAGCACCCAGGTGCTTGTTTTAGCCCACCTCACGTCCTGCAATTACCCATATCTTTGTCCATTTTTAGATTAGCCAGGAAGCGGCAAAGGCATGACTACTAACATGGCGGGGGCTATAGTCAGAGATTTTGAGCTTCAAAACAGCAAAACGTCAGTTTGATGAACGATGAGGTTATTCTGTTGTGTGTACGTGCTTATGTTCTAGCAGTACCTGAAACTGCCTTCATAACAGCAGATTGTTTGAAAGCAGACATCTGTCCAGCTGTGTGGTTCAATTTTTCTATTCTCTTTTCATTCTTCAGACAACCTTCTTCTGTCACTTCATGTGTACAACCCAGTGCAACACCATCAAGGATATGCCTTCAAGGAGACTGTCCAAAAGTGTGCTTTGTTCGCAGGGTTTGTATGATGTATCAGAGAGACTATAAAGAGACTCAAGAGGCACAGACAGAGAGAAAGGTCTTTCAAACTTTTGTAAAGGGTTAATAAGCCGAAAAGGGACTGAATATGATTTGTATTTGATTAGCATATTGGATTTAGAATTGAGCTTTGATAAAATATTGAGAAAGGGCAACTTGAACTGTAAGTCATTTGTACCTAGAGTTGTCACGATACTAAAATGAGTAACCACGATACTATACCAGACAAAGTATCACGGTTCCGGGTAATATCGCGATACTGCGGCCTTTTTTTATTATTATTATCTTTATAAACTGCAATGTATTTGTACAAGTTAGTTTGAAACAACAACGTTTGTTTTTAAGCAAAATTAGTGTTGCCACTGACAAAGACACCACGGCAGACTCGCTGCTCGGGCCCGGTGCTTCTGCCATGGTGAGTGTGTTGTCTCGTGTCTGGGCGAGACAGAACTTTAGCTTGTTGTTTGTTTTGAAGCGAGTTTCTATCGAAGCGGAGCTGTCTTCATGGAGTTCATGCTTGCCGGCAGAAACACGCGAACAGCCAATCAGCTAACAGACGGGCGGACCCAGCGTGCAACAGCCTATCACATCCCTGGACGTCACCAGTAACAGGCAAACAGCCAATCATTCAGCAGCTGTGTAGTTCGGTTGCAGCGCATGCCATGTTTTTTTTTTACGAGTGAGTAGCATGCAGTGAGAAGCCGGGAGGAGGGCAGAGGCGGCCGCTATGTAGCGGAGACTGGCACCGGTAGTATAGTAATCCACGGTAGTACCGTCGTGTAAAATTTCTAGTATAGTAGCGACGGGTATGATTTGGTACCGCGGGGTACCGGGTATACCGTGGGTATCGTGCAACTCTATTTGTACCTAAAACAGACTGTTTTACAGGTGGGTTGGACTAATGATGACTGATATCAAACTGTGGAACTAAGTGGAGTCTCAACAGTGTCAGAAAAACCCTGAAACATCCTCTATTTCAGCCTGAAATCATTAAGCCTGAAGGAAAACACTCCCCTACTGCCTCTAAAGACTGTTCTATGAATCCCTCAGTGGTAGTTTCAGGTTCAACTGTGAAGTGAAGAGCACTGCTTATTACTTTCTTTCACTAACAAGATTAGAGCCGGTCAAAGCTCGAACCACACAATGCACTACAGTCCTTATTCGTTTCGGCTGCAATGACTGTAAAATGGGATAAATATGTTAGCTGGAGGTTTAGTGCATTTAGAGCATTCAGCGAGTGACAGCCATCTCTCTTTAACCCCTCCCACACTATTGTCACATTTAAATTGCACCACAAACACTGACGGGCGTGTAAACAGCTGTAGAAATGCACATATGCACAAGAACTTGCAGAAACTCTGTCACATACGCATCCTTGTAATCCAAAAAAAAACACTTATGAATTTACATGCTCAGAAGCACAATGCACTCAAAGTGCACACACATGGCAGTCTGGGTGGTACATTTAGTCATTACAGCAGCTGTAAGGAGCCTGGAAGCAGCCCCAGGTTCCCAAACAGCCTGTGAGATGGTGAGTCAGGCTGCAGACATTCGCTATATGAAGGCCATTACACATTTCTGTAGACCAGGCACGCTGTAAAGTCTGCTACAGCACATTTGAGAGGATTTTATGACTCAAATAGGTCTGGTGTGGTAAAATCAATTCAATTACTAAAAAGGTGTCAGTATACTTCAATCAAAGTGCTTGTCACACGGTCAAACAGCGCCTGAAACACCCTGCACCTCATCAAGGTATCACAATCTTTTGGTAATGTCAGCCCTAAAGTTTCTCTGCATGCGAGTCGGCGACAGCTGAAAAATTCAACTAATTTCACCAGTATACAACATGAAACAAGCACACTTGAATAACAAATTTAGTACTGCAGAAAGAAAAATCACAAAGGACAGGCTGCAAAAACTGACAAAAAGTGCAGAGAACTGTCTTCAAGTTCTCACATGGAAATCGAGGAGAGTAAAGAGGAGAAGTCCTAAAGAAAACTCAATGGGCTAACTAGGCAGACTTTCATTTAGGGGGGCAGGAGAACGATGCTACAGAGAGTTGTCAGGGAGATGTTCCAGCACTTTGTGTACGCCAGTGTCTCGCTCTACAGTTTGAGTCCAATTAGGAGCGTATGTGTGCTGAATTCAGCTGTCAGGTTCCTGTCCAAAACCGCTTCGGTATGAAAAGGCTAATATGTGGGAGTGAAGAAAAGAGCTGGGCGGCCCGAGACAAAAACAACTGGAGCAGAGTGGATTAGACGATGCCGTTTCCCGGCAACCTTCTTTTCCGGCAAAAGGAAAGAGACTGATTGAGGACAGGGCTGCAGTACAAGTTTTAATAAAGCTTTAATTTGAAGGAAAACAATCAATATGATCACTTATGTTTTTTTCCTTGCAGTCAACATAGAGTTTGCAAAATATTTACCTGTGCTAACTAGATTTAAATTTATTTTACCAGCAGCAAGTACATCTTACAGATGCACGTGTCAAAAGTGCAAAAAGCTCTGGGTGAGACAAAGACATTTGTGTGTTTTAATGTTAAATGTATAATCTGCATTTTGTTTTAGAGCTGGTTTGTTCTGTAAGTATACAAGTGAAAGAAGAAACTAGAGGAAGCAAAGTGGAGAATGAGTTTCTGCCGAACTAGAGAACAAACGTGACGTGGAGTTCCCCAAGGCTCCGTTCTGAAGTCTCTTCTGTTTAACATCTAGATGCTCTCACTAGTTCAGATTATGCAAAAAACTATATATCTGACCATAATTAGGCGGCTGACACAATGATTTACATCACTAAGTGACTGTGGTCGCATACAATCACTAAGCCAGTGGAAATAAAGACATTGATTAGTTGGGATGAAAGTCCACCCAGTTAATCAGGATAAAAATGAAATTACATTTCCTGCAAAAAAAAAAAGAAAAGTCCCTGTGCACATCAGTCCTTACACATTTTTGTATTTCTGGCCTGCAGCTGTTTAGATCACAGCCCTTCAGTTTCAATAAAAGCAAATCTTAATGCTACAGCACGTGAGATTATATGCTTCCAACCTTGTGTTAAAGTTTCAGGAAGAACCTATTTCAATGTGACAATGCAACTGTACACAAAGTCCAACACATAAAGCACATAAATTGTTTACAGTTGGAATGGCCTGCATAGAACCCTGATATCAACCCCATCCAACAGCTTTGGGATGAACTGGATCGCAGACTATGAGCCGGGCCAGCTACAGAAAGCGTAACCCAGTAGCCAGGTTACACAGCCTTGTGGAAAGCCTTCTAAGAAGAGTTTAAGCTGTTACAGGAGCAGAGTATTCCCCATGATTTTGTAAGGATATGTTTTAAAAATGATATAAGGGTGTTTTGCCCTTATAGATTCAGCTGTCACAGCACTAACAGTTCCACTCATTACCCCAAAGATTTGAAGGCAGCTCAGACCCAGACTAAAGGCAAAACATGAACCAGAGGACTGTCCAAGAACAACTGGGAGAAGAATCTACCTCTGGAACTTGCACTTTTCAGCCGCCAGGACGAGACAACAAAGACACTCTCAAACAGAAAGAGGGAGGAGGCAGAGCTGCAGCTGAGATGTGAAGAAGGACAGTGTTGAGACTTGCCAAAGAGACGCTGAAAAACTGGATCACAACACCAACTGACTCCACTACTGTTCAGCTGTCAGACTACTAACACAAGACAGATGGGTTTGTTGCTGGCATGGATACAGTCAGACAGAGGACTCGACTTACAGGGGAACACACTGAAGGGAGGCAGTGACAAAACTCTTTTTGCATTAAAGCCAGCCTAACCCAAAGAATTAGCAATCAGTTCAATTTCTTACAACTGATTCTGTGTTTTGGAGGGATCCATGGTGAAAGCCCAGCTCCATTTAGCCTTTTCTTTTTGATCAATTCTTCATGAGGGTTAGAGACAAGCAGCACAGTAAAAGAAGAAACGGGAAAGCACAGGATCGGCTTTGTATGTACAGTAATCGAAATGCGCATTAGAACAATGAACAGCCACAGGTCTACCATCCTTTTGGTGGTTTAACCCACCCAGTGTGGTATGTACTTCTCTAGCCATACACCTACCAATGTTTTCCAATGATGCCAAGCACACTGGCTTTGACTCACCTGGTCTGCAGCGCAAGCCATCAGCAGCCAGTTCCTGTCCTTCTGGGCACACACAGGTGTACTTGGGGGAGTGTTTGTTGATTTGCGGTGCAGGCAGACACATGTAGCTACAGCCTCCATTTACACCTTTCTCTGTGCACCAGTTCGTACCTGCACAAAAGAGTCAACAGGTCTGACTACTTTGACAAGCATATGGAACATCTGCACATTAAAAACAACATCAAGTAATGTGCCTCTTAATAATACTGAACAAATCAAAACAATGTGAAAGTGTTGCTTGAGCTACTGAGAATCCAAGTCAAGGTAGACGAGGACTAGAAATCACTCGTCACATATGATTAAGCCAGTGTGGGAAGGGGCAGATATCAAGCATGAAACATCTTCACCAGCCTCTTCTGTTCTTAGTCAAATAGAGATTTATTTGACCCCAAAAAGTGGAATTCAGTTTGAAATCTGATCTGTCATGCTCTAACTTAGTTATGACGGCATGGTTACAACTAAAATGATAATTATCATTAGTACTCCCTTCACCTGAATCGCATCCAATTACAGTAATGTCTAATAAACTGCCTCTTCATTAACTCACAGCAGACTTTACTGTTAAAAAAAAAAAAAAAAAAACCTGATGTCACTGAGCCAGCAGTACACTCAGCTCAAACAACATTAACGTCCTGTATGTCCCTCCTGCCATCTCATTTCCCCTTCCTCCGGTCCCTCCCAGAAGGTTCTCACCCGACAGTTGGATCAGCTCGTGGTACACTATGATGTCCTGGGGGTCATTCAGGTTGCTGGCCAGCGTCACCACGTCAGAGCCGGTGAATTTGTTTGCACCGTAGATTGCTTTATTTTCACCATCTGTCCAGAAAACTCGATCCTAGAGAGAGGACAGAAAAACACAGGTCAGTAGTTTACTATATAAGTTTTAATAACTGCTAGATGACAGATAAGTTGTTATTTCCTTCTTTACCACCGTATCAGCATACCTCAGAACAGAATGGACAAACTAAACCCTGGCTGTACATATTTCCATTTTCTGCACATTTTTTGGCCACCATAGTTTTTCCTTCATGTCATCAACCCTGTTACCTCATCCTATTGAGGTGTCTACATATTAGGGCTGCACAATATGGCCTATAACCAATATCTCGATATTTTAAGCTATATCGTGATATTTTTATTTTTTCTGTAAATCACAATGAATGTTAAATTCAACCCTTTGATGCAAAAAATAACATCAGTATGATGATTCAAGTAGACCCTTCTATTAGAGTTTTTGTTAATTTGCATGCAAAAGTGGAAAATCACAATCAAATTAATTAAGTACGCGAGACCCGTGATAAACTGTGTATAAAGAAAACAACAAACAGCTGACTTTGCTTCTCCGACATGGAAGAGATTATAAAAAGCATCTGGTGTGTCATAAATGATTGTGTTTTTTGCTTTTTTTATGCTTTATTAATCCCACGAACAGGGAAATTCTTTTTATTTTTCTGGGTGGGCGGGGAAATGTGCTGCGTGCTGTGAGGAGCAGCAGGAGTTAGTGACAGGCAAAACTCCGGAGAATTAAAGGCCGACGGCTTTTACGTGACAAGTACTCGATGGTCGCGATATAGTCATTTCATACATCTCACGGAGAACAAGCCGCGATATATCGAGTATATTCGATATATCGCCCACCCCTACTACATATAGATGCCTAGTTACATACTAACATTAGTACTATTATATACAAATGGTATACATTAAGATACTTTGTTTACATTAAGATACTTGTCTGTTGTTAGCTGTTACTTTCGGGTCCATGGTGGAATTTGAGATTGTTTGGATAGGGGTACCGGAGAGCCGCCATCCTGATGTCACTGTATGGTGTGTTTACGGCACATTATCAAGTTTGTTAATGTATGTATTAAGTGTGTTAATCCATGTAATACAATTTATGTTAAGAGTCATGTGGAATGTAACCAGGGAGAGTGTGTTAGTCAATGTTAATCATTCTGGAGAGGGGCCTCTGTTTTTCTCTGTCCCTTTCTTTTACACAAGGAGTTTTTCCTCAATCATCTTCAACTGCATTGCCACTGAATATATACACGACACTATTTCTATGAAGGATAGGATGAGGCAACAAGGGTAAGTAAGCAACTACACCACCAGATGCCAATGAATCCTACACCCTGCGAAAAAAAAAAAAAAAAATTATATATATATAGAATATAGATATATATATTATATATATCATATATATATATATTATATATATATATATATATATATCTATATATATATTATATATATATATATATATATATATATATATTACACACACAACATACATAACCCAATACCTACATACATACAACACACATAATACACACAGTTGGGATTAATAATGTTATATTATACAGTTACTCAGCAAGCCTGGTCACTGCTACCTAAAGAAGTGATTCCACAAGCAATACCACCGTTACATTTAGCTGTATTGTTTGTACCCTTTTTATTTACACAACACACTTGAACTGAAGAAAAGAATCAAATGTCTCTTACATTTTTCACTGAAATGCATATAACAGTGCAAAATGGCGTTGGAGAGAATATACATCACAAAGTCATCCATCTGTGTTCTAAGACCATCTGTGTGGTGTTCCTGCACTGCACTTTGCAGAGACCACCTGTCAAAATTTACATCTCTCCCTCTCTCTCTGGGTTTTTCTGGTGCCTCTAACTGCTCAGGTAAACATATTAATTCTGTTTTCTTCCTGTCAGAAGAGAATGTTTGCTCATAAAGAAGGTATGACAAACTGCAAGTGATGAGAGCTCTGAACAGAAAATGTTTCATTGACTGACTGCATGTTGCATCACACTTCTATCAGCTGGAAAATAGAAGCAGCAAAATAGAAACTTTTACCAACAGTTAGTGTTACTATAAGAAGAGTTACAGCGTGCTGTTTAGTTGAATTCTCGTTAGAGTTGTGCACCGCAGTGTTCAGACATGAGCTGTGCCTTAAGCGCAGCGCCTGCATATGAATAAATGTGTCATCTGTCTGAGAGGGAACCAGTTAGTAGTGATATGAGTGGGTGTAGGTGAGACAGACAGTGAGGGAGCCACATGTCCATGATTCTATGACTGTGAAAACACTGATATATGAAGAGTGCACTTTTAAACAGCAGATTTAATTGGTACTAATTGATATTAAGACAGAGTACACACAGTTTTTGTGAGCCGTCTTCTTTCTGTGAGTTGAGCTAAACATGCTAGCCGTGGTCCGACTGTCGTTTTACAGATGATGCGATGTAGTCACATTTCTTTTTCTTGTGCCCTAAATTACACGAACCACTGAAGGGCTGCACTGTGGTAACATGTCTCCTTAAGCTAGGATCACAAAACACTCCAAGAGAAGGAGCGCACACTGGACAGCTGAGTCAACACAACACAACGAATGACATGCAGACCATTAGCAGTCGGATTTGCTAGGCGACCACCAAAAGCCTGAGAGAACACTAATTCTTATGTGACTGTACCAACACAAACAATCATTGGAAACGTTTGCCTTGCTAACCTGTCTGTGCAGAGAAGCCAAACAAACAGACACTGTATATTTTAAAGGAGACGTGGACAACAACAACTGTAAACTTGAGTGAGGTGAACTTTAGGTGACCTGTGACTGCACAAAACACTGATAAGAATACTAGTCACAGCATCTGCTAGACTGACAGTTCAGACTGAGACTAGATATGTGGTACAATGGTCCTGAAAGTCTGGCTGACATCTATCCAGACTGTTGACACCAACTGACCCGCAATGGAACGGATTCTGCTCAACATGATCTTGATGTGTCAAATGGGATGAAAAGTGTGTGAGAAAGAGAGAACCGCAGCAGTACCTCAAAAACCGTGAGAGCGAAGGGGTGAGCCAGGTAGTCTGGAGACTGCAGTACTTTCTTCCTGTTGTCACCGTTCAGGTCGACGCTACAGAGCATGTGTAGCTTCGAGTCGACCCAGTACAACCTGCCTTTGATCAGATCTGGGAGGAAGATGAAGTGTATGAAGAAACAGGAGACAAGAGGTGAGAAGTAAGGAAGGGAGATGGAAGAAATAACAGAGGAACGGATAAACAGGGGAAAAGGTGAACAGAGGGCAGAAAAAGACGAGGGGGGGGAAGAATAATTACACAGAATGAGCAAGGAAAGAAGAGTGATACATGAGAGAAGCCCAGATGAACAGTGAATGAAAGTGTGTTGACAAAGGAATTGAGATCAGGGAGTTGAAGGAAAAATAGAGGAACGAAAGAATAAAAGTACAAAAGATGAGGCATGGCGGGTAGAGAAAAGGAAGAAAGAGAAAATCAATACAACATTTCATTAACAAGGACAAATCAATGGCTTTCCACAGCGGTGGAGGCAAGTACAGAAAAAGAGACAGAACAATGAAGAACATTTGATTATATGATCTGCTCAGGTGTTAGAGTATGGATTAAAAAACAACAACACTGCTATTAGACGTCAGCAAAGTTCAATGTACTCCAGGAGTTATTTTAATAACAAAGGTTTGGCTGATTCACAATAATTAAGTTCTGGCCAAACTGCTCATTCTTTTTAAGTTTTAAATGTAAATTCATGAAGTGACAAAAAGGCAGACCGAAAATATAACAATATGGAATTAAAAGCTAGAAATGGAAACATTTCAGAGGAGATGGTTCAGATGTGGGTTGAAAAAAACTGCAGAACAGAAGTAATGAAAGACGTTAAAGCACTGACACAAGTTAATGCGCTGGACAAAAGATTAAACAGATTAAATGTAAGCAGCGAAAGGAGCTGAACTGTCAGCTTGAGGGTTAGGGCTAACATTTAGACATGGAAAATATTTAGAATTTAACCTTTTCCAAAAAACTCTGACTTTACCTCTGATCAGAAAACGACTGTTTAAACTCACCAGAACATTAACTTTGTTAGTAAACAAGTGTTTACCTACATTTCCCAGAAGGCCTTTTGACCACCCACAATGAATCAGACACAGTATGACTCTGGCCAAATAATTTCACAGATACTGGGGTGAGTCTGGCCTCAAATCAATGCAGCATCATTACATCCTGGTCATGTAACATGATTTTGTTAGTATAGGTAATTCCCTCTTCAAAGGGGGGGACATTCAGAGATAGTGACAGTTTAATTGTCGGGTTGAGCTTTCTTTTCATTTAGAAAAATGTGCACTGATGATGTGGACTAGGGCTGGGCGATATATTGATATAAAAAAAATCTGTATATTTTTAAATGTGATATCTATCCATCCATCGCTGTGATCCTTGCTCCAGGCAAGCTGCTGACCAGAGTTAAAATAGCCTATTTTATAGGCTATTTTTACTCTCTCAAATGAAAAACAAGTGAAACTGAGGTGCAGCTTAAACTCTACAAGGTGCGGACTGTGATGAGAAGCTTCCGGAAAATACTGACGTAGCTTTACGCTGGGAGAGAAGACATTCTCATCAAGAGCGCTCATTACGTGACTTCATTGAACAGTAGCGCTGTGATCAGAAGCGGTACAAACGTTACCATGTTTTCTGCCACCGAGTCTCATGGTCCACGATTTCATTTTTAAATGACGGAGTGTGCGTGTGTTCGTACCCAGTGTGATTCCATTAGGCCACTGGATGTCAGATGCCACAAGAACCTGTCGGTCCACTCCGTTCATACCAGATTTCTCAATCTTGGCTGGCTCGCCCCAGTCTGACCAGTACAGAAACCTACAGGAGACACACACACACACACAGCAATATAAAACAGATTTGTAAATGTAAACTGAAAAACAAAAGATCAAAACACAAGCTCGCCACTCACCCAGACAGTGGATCCACGGCGATGGATGCTGGCTCTTTGAGGCCTCTGTTGAATAGAACTTTCTGCTTGGTTCCGTTGAAGTTGGAAACAGAAATGGTTTTGGTGCTGAGGTCAGACCAGTACAAGTTCTTATAGATCCAGTCCACGGCGATTCCCACAGGAGTCTGGACATTGTCTGTCACTTTGTTGTGTGTGCCCACTTCCCCTCGTTTGTCCAGCACAGTACTGCGAAGAAAAAAAGAAAGACAACGTCACAAGACTCTGAGGAGTCAAATCTACCAAAAGTAAAACTGATCTGACAGCTGTGTATGTTTCAGTGATGGATTTGTTACATGCTCCTGTGTGTATGCATGGGGTGTGTAAACTACCTATAAATGGCCTTCTGACCCAGGTCAGCCCAGAAGATCAACTGCTGGTTGAAGTCTGCATCCAGAGCCACCGTGTTCCTCTGCTGCTCCACAATCTGAGTGTACTCCTTCCTCTCCAGACCCAGACGACGGATGTCACGGCGGTTGGTGAAGATCAGGCAGGGCTCCTTGCCTGAGGGCAGGAAAGAGTCGGCTTAATGAGACAAAAGAAGGTCAATCCGACAGCTCGCAGCTTCAAATTGTACCTCAGGTCGCCCTGGTCCACTCATGCTGGAGACTCACTCCTGATCAATGTGCCTCATTAAATGTTTAAAGCATGCTGCGTGGGTTCTCTCTTACTGTCTGGAGTGTATGACCAGAAACAGAAATGACTTCTAAGTAAAAATCTAAATCAGGGACATTTTTCATGATTCTGATAGAAGAGGATTTCTATTATAAATTAAAGGTTGAAAGGATCTCATGACAAAAAACAGACTGAAGGACACAGTGATGGTCTTTGTCAACAAGCAACACAAAGTCTTTTCACTGCAGAGACACTCATGTGATCAACAGACTAGAGGATGACATCATCTCTTGCTGTGCGACAACTTCAGAGCCTCTCATGACATTTATTGAAAAGCACTTGAACATATTTGACCGATTGATCAGAATTTATGATTTTCCAGGACATTTTGGTTTATTTGGTCATTTTCAGGACTTGTTCAAGACTAGAAAGCTTCATTATGCGCTCAGCTGCCTGTTTATGAAACTAAAAGCCATTTAAAACTAAAGTGGCCTGTGTTGAATTATACCTTCATGAAGGTCTTTATTGCATTTCTAGTGAAAAAGTTTTATCTTTTCATAAATGAGTGGACAAAATATTAAAACAGAACACAATGCAACAGCAGCAAAATCTAGAGCCTCCAAAATCAGTTACATTTTCAGCTCCTCAGTCCCACGGTCTGGTGTGTTGCAGCTCACTGCAGTGCTTCTAAATGAAGAAATATATTTGTTCTGTAGGATTTTCTGTTTTGAGAACAGTGAAAAACTGGTGTCATACTTCTGCACAGGTAAACTTTAAGGTTGAGAGTTGCCGTTGCATTGCAGGGAGTTGCAATGTATTCCCAGCTGTTGACTCACCGACAGCCTTGCAGACTCCGGTGGTCGGATCCATCTGGTAGCCGTTGTGGCATTCGCACTTGTATCCTCCCTTCAGGTTGATGCAGATCTGACTGCAGATGCCAGGGTTCAGACACTCATTGATGTCTGCGAACAGAGAGAGGAGAAGGGGGGCAGGGTGAGGAAGAGAAAACAGGGGGCATACAGCTGGTATCTGTCATGTTTAATTAATTAAGTTTGCTGAATGCTTCAACTGGTGTAATCAGACCTTTGCACATGGCTCTGCTAGAAAAACTGTTCCACTCTTGTCTAGAATAAAAAGTCTTAATGAAATTATATCTACCTATTACTTATCTGAAACACTACCATGATTCCAGTTGCCTGAGATTCTACCCTGATGTGAGCTTATACGATACACTAAATGAAAATTAAACTAACTATAATTACTGTTGATTTTTTTTTTGCTCTCACCAAAATTAAATATATGGATGTTTTCAGGAGTTTAGTGCCATTTTACACTCAAGTAGATTAAGCGCCTCTGTGCAATCAGTGGAGTTCATTCCAGATGGAATTATACACGTTTCCCAATCACCAAAGCAGTGTTTGAGGCCAACATTGGCTCAGTAACAAAACTGTGTCGGATCAGTGCCTCCTGAACATAAACAAAAAAAAATTACAACTCAGCCAATCACATTACATGCTGAGCCCTTCAGAGGCACAATGAGAACACGTCTCAGCCGTAAGAAATATCGGCGTACAGTAGGCCTGACCTCGCCTGTTGGAGTAGAGCTTTCTAAGAAAGACAGGAATAGTAACACGTCTACAGCGTGAGTTTCTCTACATTTTCCAAACCATGCGGAAAAACATCCTGCTCAAGGACGTCCTGATTTTGGACTGCTTCTGATCAGTTCTGTCTGATCTACTTTTCAAAGCAACGTTTATTGCTGAAGACCGACCTGAATTACAACACCCAATTATATTCAGCAGTCATTGGATCAGGTCCTGTTCTGTTGCACAGTGAGTCAATGTCTAGAATCCAAATAGACCATCAGAAAATTTTCTTTGATGCAAATGTGAACTGAAGCCAGTGATTTCTGCTCTGTTTGTATGGACCATGGCCATGCATTCCATCAAAAATAATACACATCACTGTTGTTTCAAGGATCTAAAACTGAAAATATCTTCATCCATTGGTGAGCTAAGTGATCAAGTAACGTTAACCCATATTTTTTTATGAGTGATGCACAACGATGCTCTCTAATGTAAAGGTCACCTACCTCCGCAGGTCTTGTGGTCTATGAGCTGAAGTCCAGGTGTGCAGCCACACTCGAAGCCAATCACCATGTCTTTGCAGATGTGAGAGCAGCCACCGTTGTTCAGGAGACACTCGTTTAGATCTGAAGCACATGAAACAGATTTGTTGTAGCTATGTCTTAAAGGACTGTTATCATGTAGTTATCATGTCAGATAGCAATTCTGTTGTACTAAAAAAAAAAAAAAAACTCAAAAATTGTTGACTGGCAGGCAGTAATCTCGATCAGCTGCATTTTAAAGCTAAAGGCAAAGATTAAAGAACATTAACTGTAGCATTTGTGTCGTTAAGACAGGACAGGCAAACATGTTAGTTTAATCCATTTCGCGTCAAAGTGTAGCACACTGCCGGCTGGTCTGAGCTCCTCATCCTGTCGCAGACAGACAAACTCAGATTAAGCCGCTATGAGTAGTTATCTCACTTTGTGTCACACAAAGTTAATGACCATAGGCGAAGATTGAAAAGTAATCTAAACACCACACATTTCCATTTATTTGTTATCTAAATCTGCCCCAGTTATGAATGCAAAACATGTTTATTCATTGGGGGGGCAGCAAATACTGTAGCTGAGACAGCAACTCAGTCCTTAAAAATAAGTGCAGACAGAAGTTGACTAGGTAGCAACAAGCTCTTCTTTTTCTTGGAAAATTTACAAGACAGAGTTTCACTTTGTACTACATGGTACTCATCATGTTCATTAAAAAAAATGAAAATGTAATTAACCAAAGCGGGCAGTGCACAAATACAAGAAACATATTTATTCAGCTCATCACTATCTGAACAACACTACATATAAATATAAAGACTGGTGCTCAGATGTTTAATCATAAAACTAGATGCAAATCTTTTCTTGTAACGTTCTGATGTTCTTTTAATACTGTGTTTCTTTGAGCCATCAAACAGAATCATTTAAAAGCACTTTGTTCTGTCACAATGAACTGCAAGAGGTGCGATTTATGGAAAAATCCCTGTATTATCAGCTCAAATCAATGTTCTGCAGAGAGAATGTCATGGACACTCCTGCGCGTAGTAAAACATCTGAACTTACTGAAAAGCTGCTAATCTCCAGACCAGTGACCAAGCGACCTGTCGTCAGAAACCTCCATGTTGGAGGTTCATTTCTTCGCTTTGGTTTTTACTTGGAGGAAAGCTAAATGAAAACTTCAAAGTTCAAATATTTATCGTTTAAACAGTTTCACAGTGCTGACATTCAGAGCTGCCAGCTGGGGTAACATCTACAAGATGTTACAACTAGTGACATTTGCAGATTGCAGTAGGCAAACACACTGTGGGTTGATCACAGCTCAAACTACGTCATTCATATTTGCACACACACTACAGTGCAGGCATTCACACGGCATATGAAAATAGAAAAATTAAAACGTTTAATCCTTGTGTGTTGTGCCAGTTGGGAGGACTGTGGCAATATTTGAATAATCCTTTAAGTGTCACCTACACGTGTTTGTGTTCAAACAAAGCTTCCCTCTGCAGTCATTCTCATATTTATGTTAGGTCCAGTAAAGTATATTCATTAACTGCGCTCTGAATATCACAACCACAATGCCTGGTGACTGCACTGTGACTCCAAGAAGCTGCACACACTCACTGCCTCAGCACACTGCTGTGCCAAAAAATAGTTTCAGCATGGACAGTATATCATCTAAATGTCTATTATAATATTATATTATGAGCACAAAATGGCCTCAGAGTGGGAAGTCTTTCCCAGGAGGACTATGTGGACGAGGTGGCTCTGTTGCTGTGACTGAGCTGCTGCTCAGTGATGTTTGGGGGGGGAGGAACCATCAGCACATTTCCCCCACATAGACTACATCAAACCTTCTATAACATCTAGAAGAGCTGAAAATAACTTCCTTTGGTCATTCATTCAGACTTATGAGGAAATCATTAAGTACAGAGAAGATTTTTTTTTCCCTTTCTTTTACTCACTGCACTCTTTGATGGGTTCGTCACTCCAGTCAGGACAGTCTCGGGCCTTGTTGCACACTTTGCTCATCTCGATACACTCCCCGCTGCGACACTTGAACTTCTCCGGCCCGTTACACTGAGTCACTGTGGAGATACAGAGAGTTTCACAACACCTTCCATGAAGTCACACAAAAATCTACCAATGCATCATTGTATATCAGGATATAATCAGCTTTTACAGGTACAATTACCAGGCTAAATGTGCCATCCTGTGTCCAGTCTTTATGCTAAGCTAGTGCTAATCAGCGCCTAGATCTTCCTCTGTACTGAATGTAAAGAAATACGCAGCATCGATCTTATTTCACTCCTAAGGAACTATTTGCTTCCTTGTCACAACTATTCTTTTAAGACTGAGATTCAGAGCTCCACATGAACTTCAGCAGGTGAGAGAGCAGACTGTCTACAGTCTCAGAGCAATGAGTCTTCAGTTTTGGAGAAGTTTTATAATAATCTAAAACTCAGTCTTAAAAATAATCTAATCCTTCAGTTTGAGTGAAGTTGCTAAAATAAGCTGTAACAATCTCAGCAGTGTGACTCTGCTAAACTTGCTGTCCTTTAAAGTCAGTATTCAAAGCAATGTTTTATGCGACTGCATCAAAAAAGAGCTCAGTTTTTTTTTTTTTGGTTCGCTCTGGTACGTTTATGTTCTAGATGAGCACACAAAAAGAAAAGGATGCATTAGTACAGCCTGAAGTGGATTGCGAGCATGTTAGAATGAAAAGAAAAGCCTCTAAACTCATCATGTTCAGTGAATAAACTGTCGGCTGAGCACCACCTGCGGTGGATTCTGATGATTCCCTTTCTAAAAAAACATACCTGGCAAATGTGTAAAGACCATTAAAAACACACACACACACACACACACACACACACACACACACTGAGGACCTGAAACCCACATAAAATACAGAAAAATAAGAAAAATGCTGCTTCTTCATCTGACAGTGCCTAAGGATAATTAAAGAGTAATCTGTAAAGCTGCACACACATGTGCGCCCACACAAACACACACGGAGTGCACGTACTGTTTTTGCAGTTGACTTCGTCTGAGCCGTCGGTGCAGTCTCTGAGGCCGTTACACTGTCTGCTGCCCAGGATACAGTTTCCATCCTCACATTTGAACTGATCCGGCCCACAGGTGCGTACAGCTGCCGACAACACACACACACAAGTTTTTTCAGTTCTAAGACAAAAACAGGCTGCTGCCTTTCTCCGTTTTATGTTGTAAACAGTAAAATGGTCAAATGACACCATACACGAGATGATCATGAAAAGGAACATTTCAATCAGTGTGCTGTGCCAATGAGAAACGTGGCTATGATGTTAACATGCATGATTTTTAATGACAGCTGGTCTGTACATACGACAGTTGGCTTCATCGCTGCCGTCCTTGCAGTCAGGGTCTCCGTCACACCGCCACTTCTTGTGAATACACTCTCCTGAGCGGCACTGCATCTCACTGGACGAACACTTGGCCGGAGGCGTTGGGTGACGGCCACAACGAGTCGGAGACTCATCTGACTGGTCCTGCAGGGCACCGAGAACAGATGTGTCAGACAGAAAAAAGAAATAAATTGTGCCTCGTCTAAAAAAAACTACAATTCAGAATTATGGCTTTTTTGATGAACAAACAGATGCTGCTTGTAACTGTAAAAAAAAGTGTGACAACCTCTCTATCTGCTGTTTACTCACTACCATCAACACCTGCCCTTTTTTAAAGCTATTCTTTGGCAGAGCCTGTAATTTAACCATTAAACTCAAAAAGCATGTGATGTTCTTATCTGGTATGGCTGAAGAGAAATTTGTGGGAGAGAACATAAACACAGATAACGTAAATATACAAAGGGCAGGGCTCATTATTTTCAGTTTTTTGTGACTAACACACTGTATCATTTGTTTCAGTCTTACAGGGGATGTGTTAATCAGTGAGCTGGGAGGTGCTTTCAGGTAGATTTTGTTACCTGGCAAGCCGTTTCCAGGCTTTATCCTCAGCTATACTAACCGGCTGCTGCCCGTAACTACATATTCACTGTACAATGGTATCAAATGTGTCATCTAACTGTCAGTCAGAAAGCAAATAACCACATTTCCAAAAAAAAAAAAAAAAATACTATTTCTTTGAGGGCTATCAGTCAAAGTGGTAATTTTCAGAATTTGTCAATTTACTCAGCCTTTACTTTTTACACATTTGGAAATTGCAAGAATGACATCATTGATTGTATCCTCCTGCATCTAGCGCAGCATTTTTTAAATTAGGAAATTTGCTGCCACATACCAGTTACTAGAATTTGCTACTCCTCAGCACCCACAAGCTAGGAAACTGGCATGCACAAGACAAACAGATAAGTTAGCCAACTAGGTCGCCAGAAAGTGGATCTCCTGTGCTGTGTAGTTTGGTAATACAGCTAGAAGTTACCACAGGGTATGCATTTTCTGAGTTTACTTCCGTCTTATTTTTCAAAGATGTACCAGGTTTGCTCCCTTCGCCCTGATCAAAGTCATTCTTGGCAGTCTGTTTCCCAGAATGTCTATAAGAAAGTGTTGAGTTAAAAGGTTATGACCAGTAGTCATAATGGACAAAAGGATGAAAACATCAAGTTGACAAATTTTGAGAAATTTCAAGAGTTTTCCAGGTTTTGCTCAGACAGCCACTGAAGAAAAGAGCCAACATTACCAACAGGGATCAAACCACGGTCCACCCACACAGTTTGACTAGCAGCTGATCTTGGGGGCATGCAGGGCAGATATGATGCCATCAACATCACGGCAGAGCTTTAAGGACTCTGATATCACAGATGATTACTACTTTAATTAGAGTTTAAACTGAGCAATCAGACAGACTTGGATCAAGAGGAGCAGCAGGAAGTGTTTCTCACACTTTCATCATCTCAGAAAGTCACTGACTCATGTGGGAGTAGATTAATGGAGTGTGTGAATGTGTGTGCGTCTGAAGCTCCACAACTGTTAAAACACTGATGCAGGACTGGCAGGGTGTGAGAGGGAATAACAATGACCTTCCGGCTGAACGCGGCGGTATAAATATTTGAGGGCGTGAGCGTTTGCAGTTTTTTTTCCCCTCTTCATTTTCCTGCGAGGCCATCACAGTGATAACCACACAGCCAATTAGCAGGTAATGCAGCAAAGCGCCAACTCAGTGGAACTTGTTCTGCCGTGTGTGAAAAACGTGTTAGGAGTGTCAAAGTCACTGTGTGTGTGTGGTGTGTAAGTCAGATCATGTGTATAAGGCAGGTCAATAACCAGAGGGCATTGTAAAAATTGAACTTGCGGAACCTGTGTGTGTGTGTGTGTGTGTGTGTGTGTGTGTGTGTGTGTGTATACTGGGCAGTTCATTATAGTGAGGCAAAATGTACTTAGAAATGAGAGTGTGCTGTCAAGTGTGTGTGAACATCCAAGTTTCAATTATTCAACTATTCAAGGACTTTGTGCATATCCTGGAAAACTCTTGAAATATATGATCACATTACAGGAAAGGAAAGAACCACCATCACCAACACAGGATCCAAAACCACAGATATTAGCTTTGAAGAACAGAGTCAATTTATAGCTTTTCAAACTGGAGAGTTTTATATTTTAGAGACGTTTTTAAGTGGACAACAGTAGCCGGTGCGTGTGGCTGTCGCACAAAAAACAGTCTGGATGATGCACCACACTGAATTTAGTGTGGCCGGAAAAACAGAGGCCACCAGAGGTCAAACTTACTTTACTGGATCCATGCACTGTATCAGTGGGTGAAATTACTATACTTGTCACCTCAGGTTTAAATTCAGCCGAATATTTATCAACTTCAAATTATTTTTTTGTTTGTTTGTCCTACAACTTGAGCCTTAAGCTTAAATGAAACCTTCAACAAAACTATCCGTGATGACTGTGTCCGGACTGAAGACTAGAGACATTTTTCCTTTCAATACTCAGCTCAAAATCCTGCCTGAAGAAATCATGAACCTTTAAACATTCTACAAATCTCCTCTCATATTACAGCTCATACATCTAAAACATAATACATCTATAAGAATACAACCACAAAAATGTCATACAACAAATGTGTGGACCCACACAAACCTCAGCAGATCACAGATCAGTCTTTTGGGGAAAAAAACAAAACAAATGGCCTCTGTGAGAAATTGATTATTTTTAACTGCAGTCATCTTTTTTTAGACATACTGAATGGATCTGATTCTTTGCTATCTGGTTTAATGACTGTACTGACTGTGTCACAAAGCAAGCAGAATTATGTCGACAGACAGGACTGAATCCGTTTAAATACCTTCTCCGACGTTGTAATGAGAATTTAATTTAAATAATTCCAGGCTATGTTTGGGCAAATTTAAAAAACTGTCCACATTCAGTACAGGCTCAGTGACACCTACGATTCATACAGACCATATCCAGGCCAAGTAAAAATAGCTTGCCAAATTGCCGCTTCTGTCAATGTCCTGATGGTGCAAGAATGCAATTTCTTGTTTAAAATTATTTTTAAAAACACCTTAGATGAAAACATGCAGCCCAAAGCAAGATAAAAACAGAACGGACAACAATGAAAAAGAAAATTAGGCCATATATTGATAAATTAAATAAAAGCTAATGAAATAAACATGCGATAAAAATATTTGAAAAAGCAGTGCATGAAAGGCAACAACCAATTCCATAACACCTTCTGCATGAAATCACTAAGCAAAGAGGAAAGGTTTTGCTCACAACTTAATGTGCTTTCTATTTATTTCACTTATTCTGTGACAGCCTAATAGTGTATGTGTTTTACCTGGCAGTCAACGTCATCGTCACACACCCAGCTGGCCGGGATGCACGATGAGTTTCCACACTGGAACTCACTGGGGCCGCAGGAGGACGGAGCACACTCTACCTCGTCTGAGCCATCACCACAGTCGTCCTCACCGTTGCACACAAAGTTTCGGGAGATGCAGCGGCTGCTGGCGCACGTGAACTCGTTGGGAGCACAGGTGATGTTACCTGGAGGCGGTAGAAGAAGAAAGTGAGAGTGCCTTAAGGACAAACAGCTCGGTGTCGGTGTAAAATACATAGAACAAACCTCATTTGAATACAATTTACTATCTGCCTCATCCTAGAACGTTAACTATGTGGACAGGTTACAATTTAAACAAGGCCTGAATTTATCCACCGTCATAGGGGTGGGCGATATATCGAATATACTCGATATATCGCGGCTTGTTCTCCGTGAGATGTATAAAATGACTATATCGCGACCATCAAATACTTGTCACGTAAAAGCCGTCGGCATTTAATTCTCCGGAGTTTTGCCTGTGTCACTCACTCCTGGCGCTGCTCACAGCTCGCAGCACACTTCCCCGCCCACTCAGAAAAATCCCCTGCGCGCATGTGTACTTTTTGTATCAAGTGAGGAGAGACAGGCCCACTCACATCTGAGGCGTATGCGCCTCGTTACGGCTGCGCCACGGTCACCAGAGCAGATAGCTGCCAGTCTAGTCAATGAGAGCACTCACACAGGGCGCGCCGCGGAACAGCTCTCCGCGCCACAGCGCCAGCATTTCTATTTTTGATGCGAGCCGCTGCTAAACCTCGTAAATTTCAACAGAGCACTGCGCACCAGACAGCAAATCCGACACAGAATCAACATAATAAACTTTTGCCCCCTTTCAAAATAAAACACAATACGCAGTTCATGTAGCTTATCACAACTTCACACCAACGTTACGTCATGACAGGTGGCACCAGGTGAGCAGTCATTAAAAAAATCCCCCCCTACTGCTCGCTGGGCTCTTCTCACGGGGGCTACCCATCACTCCACTATCTCTCTCCAAAAATTGCATGTCTATGCCTTGTACTGCATGTGTGTGTATCTGGGTTAAAATGCATGTAAAGAAAAAAAAAAGTGTAAAAAGAATTTCCCCGTTCGTGGGATTAATAAAGTATATTAAAAAAGAAAAAAACAATCATTTATGACACAACAGATGCTTTTTATAATCTCTTCCATGTCGGAAAAGCAAAGTCAGCTGTTTGTTGTTTTCTTTATACACAGTTTATCGCGGGTCTCGCGAACTTAATTAATTTGATTGTGATTTTCCACTTTTGCATGCAAATTAACAAAAACTCTAAAAGAAGGGTCTACTTGAATCATCATACTGATGTTATTTTTTGCATCAAAGGGTTGAATTTAACATTCATTGTGATTTACAGGAGAAATAAAAATATCGCGATATATATCGTGTATCGCGATATAGCTTAAAAATAGAGATATTGGTTATAGGCCATATCGTGCAGCCCTACACCGTCACTTTGCAAAGAGCAGATCAGACTTTTTTTAACGTGTCCTAGATAGAGCCAAACTAAACTGGGATTTGAGACACTGCTCTATGTGCTGACAGTGTGTATTGTAGCCACAGAGATGGCGCACATTTCCCATCATGCCCTGCCTCCAGCTGAATTGACTTTGTTTGCTTGTTTCATGTTTCAGAATGCCAATGTTACTTTTTGTTGGTGCTTGTAATGTGTGTGTTTAGACACAAAATAGTGCTTTATGGCCATAGTTGTACACATTAGTGAGGTGGTTGTATTTTTACCTGTATAAATAAAAAGTATTTGTTTTTGCTTGTTTTTGCTGCTGCCCTATACACCAGAAATATATTTTCATATCAGTGGATATCGGAAGTGCTGACACTGTTATATCTACAATAAGCCAGCATCGGCTGTTAATATCAGCTGGCCGATAAGAGTCTAACAGTACCACTATTAAAAAAAAAAAAAAAAAAAGTTTTATTGCTGGATTAAACAGGGAACAAAAGCATATGTGACACTGACACACAGCTAAGGAAGCGTCCATGTTAAACCAGGTTGCAGTAGGAGGGACTCAGTCTTTCCTACATGGGAAGCTCTCTACAAGCTGAGCCATCAGGATGCCCATATTAATTTTGTATTTTATTATCCACCTTGCATACTATAACAAGTTAATTTCCCCAGTGTGGGATCAATAAAACTTTTCTTCTAATAAGTGGCTTTAACTGACTCCACCTCATCGCCATCAATACTCCTGTCATAGGACGCCATATTTCAAATAAGTCCATTCATCACACTGCCTTATTAAATTTGTAGTAAGAGTATAAGAGCTGTTAGAGTGAAGTGGAAGCATCAGCAGCTCAGCCGTGAAGCTGTTGGGCTGCACATACGTAAAATCACTCAGTTTTACCACCAACTCAAAAGGTCCAAATGGCCTCAGGAGAAAACAGGAAGCGTTCATCAGAAGCTTCATGTATGATTTCAAGCTTTGGATGAGGAATGTACAGCACACTTCAGGCTGGATGGTCAAACAGTGTGAACATAGTCTTCTGGCTACAATGCACATTGAGACCGTGATTGCAGCATATTTGCACTTCCCTGCTTTTCTGCACGCATGTCAGGAAGAATGCGGCAGAGGGATGAGAGAATAAATGAGGCTGTGGCAGCTCACTTGAAGGGGTAGCAGGGGTTAAAATCATGTAGCACATAACACTGCGGTAAACAAATTTAATTTGAACTAAATTAACATCTCCCCCTTAAGCAGCTAATTTCTCTGATTAGCATCTACAAACTACAGCGATCTGCTGTCGCTGCAGAGGTTAAACTATACAAAGTGACAGCTGATACAGCTCCTAGTCCCAACTCCAACTCACAGTTATAGATTTTTGTAAATTCAACTTTAATCACAAAACGGATGGATGGATAAAATTCACCATCATGCTAATAGGCTGCTTCAGCGTTTTCTGTCAGATCCAATTATTTTTGTTTATAGTTTGTCCAGGCACAGCTTCATGCGCCGCACAAAGGGCTGTTAGTGTTTACGCTGCACATTATTCACTGGAGATAAACAGCTGGAGGATTAGAAGTAACCGATACATGCAGCCATTAAACAGCTTCAATGCAAGACCTCAGCTGTTACACTTAAGTAGTACTGGATCACTTCAGCAAAATCGTATCATTGCACTTCTTCAAACCATAACAGTGCAAAAATTGTCTCTACTGCACAATGTAAATCAGACAGGGAGGTGAGCTGGAGGAAGCTGTGGCTGGAGTCCAGGATGAGTTGATCTGAGGTTCATTCAGTGAATCAGGTGCTACGGGGAAGTTAGGTTGCTGCAACAACTGTTTCTTTTCTGAGGCAGCATCCTCTGAAGTCTGCGTTTTAGGAACAAACATGCCATCACAGGGTAAAGTGCAACAAAGAAATTTTGCGGCTCTCAGTATGCCATAATCCACGGTGCTCATAGGCAATATGATTGTTTAAAGGAGCACTCAGGTTGTGTACTCAAGGTCATAAAAGTATCTTGTGAGGACATCTTAGGTCTTAAGTGCTCATTAATCAGTGGCAAATGCATGCATACATGCCATGCTCTGGACAAATAAAAAAGCCACAGCAGGATGTGAATAATGGGAAGCAGGTAGAAACTCCACTGGTTGTTCTTGACAGGAGCTCTGACATGTTAATCACAGGGTTGGACACAAACCTTACTGTAAACATGGCTAATTATGAGCTTTCCTATTGCATTCACCATTTCATCATTAACAGCAACTGTCTGGTAATAAACAGAGACCTGTGACTTTACAGTGACCAGAACCTGAAAGAGTTCCCTCCAAGAGGTCCTCCACATAAAGATGGACTGTTAGGGGAGAAGGCAAGACAGCCAGAAAGACACACCTGGGTGCAACACATGGACAACTGCTGCCTGCAGCACAGCATTCATTTCAAAAAGATCTCAGATTTCCTACTTTGCTACAAAATGATAAACATAAGTTCATGTTTAAATCCAGGCATCTAACTGAAGAGTGTGTGTGTGTGTGTGTGTGTGTGTCCCCGCCTACCACAGTTGACCTCGTCCTCTCCGTTATCACAGTCCTTCTCGCCGTCACATTTCCAGAAGTTGGGGATACACTGAGTGGAACCCGCTCCGCAGCTGAACTCGTTCAAGCGACACGTCCTCATGTCTGCATGAACAAAAACAGACACACCGTCAACAATGCATGGTTTCATTTGTGTCTCTTTAAATTGACGTCTCATCTAGCTTTGTATTTAGGGAAAACTAATCTGTATTTCAATGTGGTTATAACCACAGGTCTAAATCAGGTTTATTTCCCTTTAGTTTTTAAACCTTTTGGGGAGGTGGGTGGATCTAGACACCTTTCATAATGTGCCAACAAGGACCAAAGACATGGATTTGTATAAAGAAATGGCTTCTGACCCTGCTAGACCCAGGACAATACACACATGCACCGAAAGGAACTAAGCAAACTTGAAGTTATGAATCAACAGCACATTCATACTGCAATTCTACTTGTCCGATTTGATTTTCATCTGCATATTTAAGCCTTATTCAAGCCTTTAGGTCACATCACCCATTCCGAATTTCCTGCCAAGCTCGAGGCCTAAGGGGTTAAATGTGTAATTCTTGTATAAGCAGCGGCATGTTCCAAGTGTTGTCTCGTGTGGTGTCATCAGACAGCTGCAGTGGGCCTACTTGTTGCCTTTTGAAGGCACTCCCCTTGTGACAGCAGGCCACAATAAGAGGACAGAACAGGGTCACAGTATAACAGACATTTGTGTTGGAAATGGTGAACAGCTTTTGGCAGATTAATGGTGGCATTGGGCTACAAGCTACCTGTCAGGAGACGGTGTTTTATTGAGGTCTGATGGTGAACACAGTCCTCTTCTGTTAACGCAATGCCCAGACAACCAGAAAACCGCAAGCTGTCACATAACCCAGTTTGCTCAAACATCAAATAGCCGAGCTCTGGGAAGTCGTTTTTCTATAATAATGTTCTGTCAAGTAATCGTACCGCTGAGCACTGCTAGTTTAACCACGTTCAAAGATTTTCTTGTTTGAGTCTGTAGCCATCTGACTTGAGTGTCATTTCTGCATCATTTGAACCATTTCGTCTTCGCTGTGTAAAGATCAGTTTTCATATTCACCCCACAGTATGTGTTTCCAATAAATCTGAGCTTCAAATGTCTGCTTTGCCTCTTATCCCTTCAATCTTCCACTGTGGAAGGCGATACCAAGCAGTGTTGCATATAAAAATGGACTGAGCAGAGATAAGAGCTGCTCAGTGGAGGAGTAGATGAAGGTGAACTGAAAAATGGCTCCTTCAGAGGTGTGAAGTATTGACTATGAGAACAGTATGTAGTTTTGCAGATAAGCCAGGCCAGGACAATATGCCGCCATATCTCTACAGTCCAGTTCAGTGTGTTAAGAGCCTCAACGACAGAGTTACAACAGCACTTAGTGCCAGCACTTCTTTTTGTGCATAATACTTGTCCTGTCTCCCACTTTATCATGCTCCTTCAAGAGTTTAGGTCACGTCATAGTAGTTTAGCAACTCAGTGATTTATTGGCAGAGCATATACTGCCAACGTTCAAGAGTCTCTGTACATACACACAACCAAACCCTGAAAGTATGTCAGGTAATCTTTCTTTAATGAGTATTATATATCGTTTGTGTGCAGCATAGTTTAGTGAGGTCGACTAATGTAGACTGAAGCTGAATATTTCATTAAAGAAATTATTAGAAACTATTAGGTAAGAAATACATGTTTTCAAACTTAGAAGATAAACCTATCTTAGTCACTACAAGACCAAACTAGCAAAGCAGTTTATATGTGTGGTCTATTCAGTTTGGGAAACGTTGCGATATCTAGAAAGCTTTGACGTGGCTGGGACTAGACCTCGTCTCTGTGGCTAGGTCATTACTAAAGCTTGAACTACTTGCTGGAGTAGTAAACTGGGTTCCTTTACAACATCCTGACTGCATCACTGATAAATAATAACACAACCTCTCATGTAATGTTGCTTAACTCAACGAGGGTGATGGCAAAGCACCAAAATAAACAATGAAGGAAGATGATGCTAGACAATGTGATATTGGATGTGAACGATGCAGGTTCCACAATATTAACAAAAATCTCATTTGAAAATGTTTTAGATGCATACAACACATCTGTCAGCCTTTAAAGATACTTCTCTCTTATGAAACCTTCCAACATCTATTTGAATAATTACACAATGATCTATTTGAAACAACATCCTGTTATCAGGCCCCGTAAAAGTTGGCACTGAAGACGAAGATTTTCACACGGCAGTAACAGTGTGAACAAAACACAGATGGCCAACTCAAACCCAGGTTGTAACCTGAGTATTAATGAAGGGCTGACATCCTGGTTGTCCTTTCACACGCACGCACGCACGCCAAGTCATGTGCAACAGCTGGTCAAACAGTACAGTGATATAACACCTATAGTAGCTGAGTTGACCTGCACGTACACCACTGCAGCTATGAATGGAACTTAACACAGGCTTTTAAAACACATGCGCACACAGAACACTGTTAGGGACCTTCAGTTGACCGACACACTTTTTCAGGATCAAGTGGAAACATGCACACACACGTTTTAGCATTTAATCAAGGCAAGAACAGGCGGGTGTCAGAGAGCCTAAAGAGGGAAAGCTCAAATGGCACAGCAGGACTTGGAGTCGCTCAAGTTCAACTTCTCTAATACAGAATGTAAAGAATGTGCTTCAACACAGTATGGAGGAGAAATTTAATCAGAAACAAATGTAAAGGGGAAGGAAACTAAGATAGTGCTCAGAAAAAAAGTTAGCAACAAGGTCCATAATTAACTGAGGGCTTAAATTGTCTGTCAGTGTCTTTGATATTCTCACTACCGCAGGCAAAATATACAGAAATATCCTCACTTCTTCATATCTTAGAGTCGCTGCAATCACTTTATCCCACTAGAAGTATAGAATTAGTTGACAGAGCTTCCAACTCCGCCAAGTGTAGCCAAAGCATGAGTGTATTAGAACTACATTCTTTCTAATGACCAGTAGGGGGCAGCACCACAGACTGTATAAAAATAAGTCAGACAATATTGAGTCTAATGGGAAAATGAAACGCCACCCTCCATTGATTTATTCCATCAGTAAATGGATTCTTCATGGAGTTTATGGTCTCAACCTCTAGTTTCAAGTCATTTTAGACACATGATGTTAATTTAGTAAATTATGGTCCCATTTAGAGAGAAATAGACGATAAGGGCAGGGCATGATTTAGCCATGGCTACCTTGTGATTGACAAGTCATTTCCAGCGAGTGCATCCAGTTCAACACAACCGACTCACAGAAAAAGATTTAACGTTAAACAAGGCAGTGCTGATCAAGCACGATAAAATCATCTGTTGCCGTGTGAGCAGGTAGGACACCATTTCTACTACTAGAAAACAGTCTGAATGCAGCCCAACTATCAGTGCGTCGCCTATTAGGTCAAAGCTCTCACCCAAATATGGTCACTTTTATCCAATTCAACTCTTTCCATGTTAGTTACAGTAAAAATAGTGATGAATGTTAAACTGTGTGCTGTGTGTCTGTAAACCTGTCAAACATGTGATTTATCCAAATGTGTCAATGTGTGTTGTCAATTAGCAGAACAAGACAAACCTGACTTGTCCTTCCTCTTCCTTCAGCAAACAACATTCATCAAGCATTAGACTGAACAGAACAAAAGGATTCACTGATGGTGAAATAAAATGACTAGATCTTGCCTGCTACAGCAAATTCTAATAACGTATGGTTTGTCCAAAAAATTTTTAGACTAACATTTAAAAAGCATTTTGATGATTGTTCAACATGTAACGTGTTCAGGACCCTCATGGCCATTGTCTATATTAGTCCAACATTAGAATAGCATTGTCTAAAGCTTATTGAACAGCTGCTTTTTGAGGGCACCACACCCATTTATTTTGTCTTTTTATCACTGCAGGAGCTTGAGAAGGTCTTGGCAACACCATGCAGCTAGCGGCTTTGAATAACTGGTGCTTTAACGGCTCTCCAAACAGCAGCGCTCTCATTTTGGCAGCCCCGCACCACAGATCCCCATTCAACAGTGCAGGAGGGATTTGCCCTGACTAAGACGTAGTGCTGTTTTCTTTCCTGCCACGGGTAATAAATTAATTTTTGTATTGTTTTCAGGTTTGTGCACTCAGCCTGCTGTGTTGACACAATGCAGCGAAAAACAGAGAGGACTGTTGTATGAAAAGTCAGAGTTTGAGTATAACCCTGCCACGCACACCAGAAACCCTCTGCTGCCTTGGCAAATATCACTTCACAAACATTGAGATGATCAGTCATAGATTAAATTTTATATTCAGTGTCTGGTTGTATTATTTTTGCATTTGTTCTGAGAAGTAGTGTTAGATTTTACACTGCTAGAGTCTTCCCAAAAAATACTCCAAGGTCTAGAGAGAAGCAGTTCTCATTAATAGTGCATCAGGTATCTTTGTTAGTAGGTGCAGTCTGAAGTACAAACTTTGAGCTGAAGGCTTCTTGGTAACATGCCATTTTGTCACGGTTAATAAAAGTGACATCCAAAAGCCAAACATCACGACACACAATTACACGTCATGCTCCAAATAAATCCATTGTGCAACATTCTCTACTGCTTCATTCACTGATTTAGGTCTCAGAGGCAGGCCCTTGGCTTATCCTTTGTCAGAGGAATTCTGGGGTCCACAGCAATTTCTTTTTATTTTGTTGAGACTTCTATTGTGCCGCTAATCTATTTTAAATATCATTCATCATATCATACAGTTCAATAGTTTGTTATAATAGTATTGGTATGCCCCACTGCACATCTCGACTGCTTTGGACATTAGATACTATTAAGTCAAGTCAATGACATTTAGTTAGAACGTGAAGTCGTTTAGTCAGAATGTGAAATTACTAATCATACATTAGTCTCTAATTTGTCCCTACTTTTTATGATGCGACCTTACTGTCACTTGTTAAAAGCCTGATAGAGGTGGTTGTATTGAAGCTATTTAAAACATTTATTTTAAGTAAATGTATAAAATATTTACCAGTTTCTTTCAAACTGCACTCACTGTAGCTGAGTATCAAGCGTATTTCAATAAGAGTTTTTTTTTTCCTTCTTCTGTGCTGAAGCTTTACTCAGTTTGTATTCTTTTGTACTGCTAATATGAAAGAAAGATGTGAAATCTCTCATCAAGCCTCCAGCAGTCTCTCCTCTGTCTTTTACTGACACTGGTTACAGTTGGGTACAGACCTGAGGTTCAGTGTTTACTTAAAAAATGCTTTAAGCATGCTGGAAGATTTTAATGAATATCAAACCAACAAGTGCTTGATGACGCATCTTCATCTTCCCACTGATGTATATCTCTGTACCTGAGGAGATGCCAAAGATCATTTGTCTTTACAACAGCGTGGTGAAGGCAGCGCTGATGAGAGCTTCTCATTAAAAGGCAATTCAGTATAAACACTTTCCATCATCGCTTATCTGCAACAAGCATCTCAGCAAAACCTTGCATCACAGTTAGACCATTTAAAGCTCAGCAGCTCTCCTTAGTTTAATTTAGAAAATGTATTTATTTGACGGGGCTGCACACAGGGGACTCCCCCTCACTGATTTTAAGTGCCTCGCTTCATTTCTGCTGTTAGACACAGCAGCAGCCTCTACTGTGCACTCAGATGGTCATGTTCGTAAAACTCTGCAGCTGGTTGCTGAGCAAACTAAGAATATTCAGCCCTATGCCTGACACGCTTTATGGGCCACAAAGAAAGTTTCTCAGTGGCAGAACAAGTATTCAGAAACCTTATTAAGTATAAAGCAATACAAAAACAATCCGTGACATGTACTGCCATTACAAATTTACTCAATCAAATTAGTATTAATTAATCCTCATATTGGTTTATCATTACAGATTCTTCGCTGGTGGATGAGGAGCTAAAATAAACCGTAAAATGTTACAGTTGGGTAATTCTTCATGTACACCAAAGACCGATGGCTTGTTTGTTTGAGGCCTTAGGTTTGGCAGATAAATGTGGAAGAGTCAAAATTAAATAATCAGAAGCAGAATGCAAATATTCAAGTACCAAAACAAGTCAAGCGCAGTTGATGAATGATCTTATAACTGATCATATATAGTGGTTTTTGAAGTAGAATCTGTAATTTAATAATAGCAGTGGATCATGGTTATTGATCTCAATCATTTTGTTGCTGTGAAGCTGAAGTACAGAGTTGCATCGATATCTTTACTTCAGTTTTTTTTTCTGTATCTCAATTAGATATGTAACAATTGTATGTTTACATAATGCCTGACAATAGTGAACGTGTATTGACCTCTGTATAAAGGCTTTGTCATCCCATAAGAGCAGCTAGGAAACACCTTCTAATTGGAGCGTGCATACGTTGGATAAACTGTTTTTAGGTCAGTTTGTCCTTGCTGCTTATTGCTTCAGCCAGAACCTGTCAGAGCCTGCAGTAATTAAAGCTGCTCAACATTGTCTGACCTACTGGGGGACGTGTGTGTACGAGAAGCCGTGGTTTCATACTGTAACAACAAGAGCAAGAAGAGCATTAACGTGCATTTATGTACCTTGCTGTTCTGCAAACCTCTGAATGAACCCATTAGTTCTACAAAATTCATAAATAAGAGGGAGTAGCTGGCCTGTTTACAGCATTGTTCTCTTGTGGCAGACGCCGCAGGAATAATATATCATCATGTATCATATTTGCTAAACACTACATACACTTAACCCCTGAGCTCTGACTGTGTGCCTTCACATACATACCTATCCAATGTCAGTTTAAGAGGTTGATTACT
Source organism: Collichthys lucidus (assembly GCA_004119915.2). Taxonomy (NCBI): domain Eukaryota; kingdom Metazoa; phylum Chordata; class Actinopteri; family Sciaenidae; genus Collichthys; species Collichthys lucidus. The sequence continues at coordinate 5,895,033 of CM014093.1, forward strand.
TAAACAGTAACGTTTGCTTCATTTCCAAACCTAAAGGCATACCTTAGAATTTTTTGTGTTGGACGAGGTATCAGCATTCTACCTGAAGTAATAAACTTCAGGAAAAGAATCACTTTTTTTTTTTTTAATAATTGGTTTTTAAATCAACCTCTTCCTAAGTGGTTTATTCAGGCTGCTGAAAAGCACTGCATTCACTGCAACATTTTTCTTTTGGCCTTTAAGCTTTATTTCCAACAGACAGCTGAAGAGTGACAGGAATGAGGGGAGAGAGAGATGTGGGATGACACCCAAGCAATAAATTACATCTGAAAGAAGTTTCTAACATCACTCAGTTCCGAGAGGAAAGCATCTACTCACGACAGATTTCTACGCTCTCGTCGGACCCATCCTCGCAATCCGGCTCCCCGTCACAGTGCCACCGCTTCGGAACACATTGGCCGTTGCGACACACAAAGTCCACCTCCGCACAAGTCTTTCTAACTGGAAAGGGAGAGAAGAGAGATGGTTTCGTTAAACGTGGACGAGGAGACATGTTTGTCAATCAAACATGTCACAATAGATAGAAACGTAAGGATAAGGAGAAAGACCTGAAGGACCAAAGCCATACTCGCACCTCATTAATATGAATTTCAGTACAGCCAACCTAAACATTCAACCCCTTTCGAAAAGGTCACAAGTTTACAATTTGCTGCTTTCTAAATAAACAAAGCCTGAACTTATTTGCATTGAGAATGCACTTAAAACTATTCTCTGTTGATTTGACTGCTTCAAGATGGAAAACACTAAATCGAAATATTAAGAAACTGAAAAAGGAAAACTCTTGAACAGGAACATTTTTTGCTTTTCAAATGAAGGACAAGACAGGTAAGGATTAAGAAAAACACTGATCACCTCCACAAACCACTGGACATCTCAAAGTTGGGCTGACCAGTACTGAAACTTGTTTACACAAACACAGATAAAGTAATTGTTGCTAAATGTCATTTTTTTATGTAAACTATAAACAAATTGACAAATGTAGCAATTAAATTGATAATATACTTATTCTCTAACATTCAGATATACTCATTCATGGGATTTCATGTATTGAAAAGTGCTACGTTGTCGTCCACAGCCTTATTTCACAAACTGACATGTCAATGAGCTAGGAGCAGTTTGATTTATTCGAATAATGTTTTAAGCCTTCAGGCTTCAGGTCTTAAGCCTTTTAAGCCTGAAGGCTTAAAACATTATTCCACCCCATCTATTAATTTACAGAAAAAGCACGAAAAGATTGGGGCAACTGGAGAGAGTCTGACAACTGTGTTCACCAGCTCTCAGGCATTTCAACTCAACACCAGCTTTGTGTATGAAATAGACATGAGGTGATCTCTTAGATTGTTGGCAGATTATTGGGAGAGTAGTGACTTTTTAACCAAACCATCTACAGCCCAATGTAGATACAGCCACAGGTCGGCAATAAGCTCAACTCTGTCCCAACCTGTGGCTTGCTCATTTTTCCCTTAAGGGACCATTTTCCATCACTGAATAAAAAGACGACCCCTGACTAAGTGACATTCTATGGATCTCATATTTTCAATGCAAAACTAACGGATAAACCGTACAATTAACACAAATGGTGAACTGACGAGCGTTTTCTGACTGATCTGCTCAGAACCTCTCTCTTCAGTTCTGCGCTATATATTTTACTTTTAGCAATCAGTTATCCCTGACACTTTCCATTCTTTGGTTGTATTAAATGTATGTTTCTAATACAGGACGAGACAAGAGTGAAGGCTCTGGTACTAGAGCTTGTGCTCAGGTGTTCATGGTGTCCTTATTCTGTCAGTTTATATCGTAAATAAACTGTTTTCTCACACCTTTAAAATTAAGAAGGCCTCACAACCCTGTGGGGTTGGTGACCACTAGTGTCGATAGGGACCCGTTGTTTGGACACTACTAGATCAGAGTGATGCTTTGTGGTCCATCTCCTTGGCAAAACCAGGGTCAAGATTAGCTATATTTTATTTCAGACAGACTGACTGGCTCGCTGTAGAAGATGCTGTGTGTGACTTGAAGTGACACACGTCTCAGGCTAGACTTGATCCAGTACCAACAGAAGCGTCACATGTGTACAGATTGGTGAAGAATGACATTATTTGGACACAGTAAATCTCTGTAGTCCTAGTAAGAATAAATACTTCCAGCCAGGAAGAAACCTTCTACAATAGGGTTGGCATTGATACAGTGATTCACTTGTACTGCTGATCTGCAGTCTCTTTGATCAAGCTTCAGTAAACACTGCTGTGTAAGTCATCAAGGTCTTCTGAGAACTTCTGAAGACTGCAAGTGAAGCTAGACAACAGACAAAACCATGTCTGACACAGCACAACAACAGCATGCAAAGAAAATGTAGTGGACAGCAGCCGAGAGTTTCTTTGTTGTTGTTCAGCTAACTCGCCAAATTAACTACAGCTGAGTAAATGTGACTGCAACAGTGTATGGCTGAAAAAGTCTCCAACTAATCCTTTCATCTAGTACAGTGTATTAAGACAGTTAATTATGAAAGCCCTGAATAGAATTGAGGTTCTTGTAATTTTAACTCGCAATCATTGATTTTGATATAAAACAATCATTCAGCCCCATCTCCAGGTTATGTAGGAAAGTATTCCTCATCATCAGGAAAGGAAAATAGATTGAGTGTTTCAAGATGTTTGAGGGATTTCAAAACAATCTATAACACAAGACAAACTCCTTTACCCTGCACACAGGACGCGAGTGTCTCCTTGAGGCCTTCCCTCAGCCTCTCTGACCAGAATACAAATGTGTACCCGAGAAAACAACCAACTCCAATTTGAGCGACGACAGCAGCAAGTCACAATGGGCCCAATTATCAACCTCCATTTTTATGGATTCACGAACACACTCAGGACAGACTAAGCCTCTTCCACTGGTAAGTAGAAATGCTCCTTTTTGGTTTTAAAACGGCAGCAACGAAAATACCCGGGGTGGCGGATGTGTGGGTCTGTGAAGCAGGCACATCTGTGCACCGATTGCTACAGTATGCCCTTGCATGACTGGTGGATCAACTATTGATGGCTGTTTGCACTAAGACAAATTGTCCGACTGTGTTCCTCTCTGGTTAAAGACATTCACCCACTGTAGAGTTTGATCACATGCTGAATCAGGATCGTTTTTCTGTTGCTGATGATTAACTTAAATTCAACACCCAGATTGGGCATTCTTTTTGTCAGACCATCCTCACGTCAGTCAGGCCAGTTGTTGAAACTGGAATAAATGCTGCATTGAAGTTATATCCAAAGTGTGGGAAATCCTAGCTTCTGACTGGGGAAAGGTGGCCATGTTTACATGATGGATCTTGTAAACCTTGGTTTAGTAGACTATTATAAAAAGTAGGAGTATACTGGGGTGCAGATGTTTTAACTCTTATGGGAAGTGTGTGTGTTTGTCTTTTGCATATCTCGTCCACTCCCCTTATCTGGCATGCGTTTACTGAGGCTGGCAGGGAGAGATAAAAAAAAAAAAATAGTTCAAGGACAAGAGAGGCAGGTTGAGGGAAGTGTCATTTTGGACAAGAAACTTAATGTTCATTACTAAGTGGAAAACCAAAAAAAGGAAGTTGTGAGTGGGGAGATGTCAGACAGTCCAAGAAAATTTTATAAGAAGCAACTGACAGAGCTCCTCAGGGAGCCTTTTCTCTGTAAACCTTGTTGTGTGTTGCACTGTTAAGTGCTCCTTCTTGTACAAGGTTACTTAAACTTTGAATCCAGTTCTCCTTATTTAAGGGTTTTTCTTTAAAATTCTCGAACATAGACACTGGCGGCAGTTTAATTAGTTAACCTTAAAATACAGTATTTTCCCGCACTATGACGCACCTAAAAAGCCTTACAATCTGCGCCTTATATATGGATCAATATTGGTTAATCATGGCTACCGTAGTCAGGGGGTGTCGCCGAAGTAACCATAGATGTATATAGTAGACGCCGCATTGAGTGCTGAAGCGTACGACGATGCCATTTTGGATGTGGCAAAGTAGAGCACAACCATTTTCTTTTTATTAGTTTACGGGCAGATCTGCCACATCCAATATGGTGGATGCGTTAACGTAATGCAGCAACGGACCAACCTGCTCAATGAGGCGTCTATCTATATATGTATATGGAAGTAACAGCGGTAAGAAGAGGAATTCGAGTCCAACACCATTCGTGTCGCGAAAATACGTCACTGACGTATGGTCAGTTTGTATTCTATTAATAAAGTTTGATTGACTTATCTGACTGTTTTGTTGATATTCCCTTTAGCGCAGCTGCATCTAGTGGATGCATAACGCAACCCCAGCTGTACTGTAGCTTCTATTCTATGAGCTTTATAATGTAATAGTGCGTCCTATATATAAAAAGTTTAAGTGCTTATAATCCGATGCGCTTTATAGTGCGGAAAATACGGTACCATTACCATTGTTACCATTAGCAAAGTCACTGCTCTGATTGGCTGTTGATTGAAGCTTACTGTCCTCCAGGTTTACCTGTCTGAACACCTGGTCATGTCGTACTATTCATTATTTTGTTGTACGCAAGTTTCTATAACTTTGATGAAAAGTGATCAATGATCACTCAAACAAAACCTCCTGCAATTCTACATTAAAAGTCTTCCAACAGCTTGAAGAGCATAGTCCTTCCCACTGGTAAAAGGCTTTTATTTTGATACATCTGCAGGTAGTTTTATTTCATTTCAGTGACTGTAATTAAATGTACAGAGTGAATTAGAGAATTCACTCTGTGTGAGCCATTCAAGTAAAGTAATTTATGTTTTACCACCTTTACCAATTCATTTCCTGCAGGGAAACCTGTACATTTCTATCTGAAGGGGGTCTTCTGCTTCTCAGGATTCAGTATGATCTCTCCATCCCTTGCTTTCTCACTCATTCCCTTCACTTGTTCCTTCCTCCCTCCCTTCCTCCCAGCCGCATATGACCCACATAGAATGAGGGACAAAAGAAAATGGAGAAAGATCCAAATGTATTGGAGACACACACGCATACACACCTCTGTTGTATCCAGATTTAGCTCTGCTCTAGCTGTTACCTCCCCATCACCGGGTCATGGTGCCCTAAGGGATGCTGGGAAGGCTCCTGGCTGAGCTGTGCTAACACGATGGCTTCTAAATGCCATGTAACATCCATCTGTGTAAATTTGACGTGAGAACATGTGCCATCTGTTCTATACTGAATTCATTTAGAAAAGAAACTTAGTCCAACACTACAGCTGCTAGTCTGTATTACAAATGAATGAGAATGTGTGAGAATGAGGAAGTTTAGTTCAGAAGATTTTTGAGTGATGTAATACACTACGGGCCATACTGAAATCCTCAAGATCATATTTAGCACTGCTGAAACTTAGCAAAGCAAAGCTAGACAGTAGATCCAGGCTGTTCAACTGGTAGCCTGAAGACCACATCAGGGATCATTAAGTGTCTTAAACTGCATATTACCATTTGCAGTAGTAATTAAACTCAGTGTGGTTGACACAAAATTGCATGTGCATGACTATATACTGAATATTTTTGGGTTCTGGACTGTTTGTCAGACAAGATCAAATCTGTTTAATCAGCTGTATGCTAATGTGAATGACAATTTAAAAACAAAATGAATCAGGAAAAGAAATCAATAGATTAGTTACCAAATAAAATGTTGCAGTCCTACAACGATACAGGTACAGAGCAAGTCACTGCCAACTGCAGCAAGTCTAAGTCTTGTATGTAGCAACACTGATGTCACGTAGACCATCTCATGAAAATATACTTAGATTTTTCATTACAAATCTTTGCCGATTCAGATATTTGCATCCATTTTGGCTAAAGGAAATGTATCTATGGTAGGGATGCAACGATGCATCGTGACTCGATTAAAAACTGGTACAAATGCGTGACGACTCGCATCGGTTGACAGAAAAAATTAATCGCGATTCTTGGCGAATAGGAACCCGCACAGCGCGTGCTCTCACTGGTCAAACAGGCTTCCCGGCGCGTTGCTTGAGCAAAAAATCGTGAAAAAATCGTATCGTTAACAAAAAAATCATGACTCTAATCGAGTCGTGAGTTGAGTTTATGGTTACATCCCTAATCTATGGTGCGGAAAGGAGGCTCTGACATGAATAAGCTTTTCCATTAAATGTTTGAGTGTAACCAAATGTAGTGTCAGAGTTAGTAAGGGGTGAGAAAAAACAAACAACTGGCACGAGTCCAACCGATCAGAAGTTAATCTGGCACCCTGTGAGGTGACCTTTCAAGATACGACTCAGGCTCTATTTTCAATTTAATTTCCATATTGTTCACTTTGGCAGGAAAACATGTTTAATTGTATCCAAGATGGATTGCCGTCCCACGCTCCATCAAAGTCTACATTAACAGGGTAAACACATTTTCAGCCCACACCAGCACAGGAGCAATAAAAATGGCAACTGATCCTCCTGAACAGATCAGCCATCAGAGAAGCACAGACAGTACGACCCTAACAAACATGGACTGTGAGGAGGGAGAAAAGGGATTGAGCGTGTGCGGTAGAGGAGGCTGGTGTTGGATTTTTCTTATCGACTTCCCTGTCTGTGGCTCTCTGTCGGGTCTGTGTGATGTATATCTGATATATGAATAGCAATTAATGTCCGATGGTCGCAACTGAGGGTTGCATTACTTTAGTCAGCCATAAAGTGCAGATAAAACTGTCTACTTGCAACCTTTATAGCCAAGTTGACACAAGTTAACAGCTAGTTAACAGCTACGAGTCAGACTAAAGTCAATTCAAATCAGAGCTCTCCAAAATACTTTCACAGGAGCTTTTTTCTGTTGTGGATGAATGCATGTTTGCTGTTCTATCAAATATATAAAGAAGCAGGACAGTATGACTGAGTCAAAACAAACTACAGTGTGTTTTCATGTTACACAGTGTAGCCCATTAGCATGTGGGTTTGGGCAACAATGGAGCTCTAATGGTACAGAGGAAGACGACACTGTATATCAGGATTTCGCTACAGACAGTACTTGTTAGAATGAATCCATTGTTGGTTCTTTTCAAAAGACTTGTTCATACCATTAAGAACAATACATTAAAATTATTCATATATGAACATTAATGCCAGAGTTATCCTTAAAGGAGAGAAATACAACAGAAGTGATGTGTGTGACCGTCTGCTGAGGGGAAAGAAATTTTAGTGGAGACTAATTACAGTCTTACAGTGAGCTACATTTGGAGACAATCCACACCTAATTATCCACTCACTGACATTGGCTAACTTAAAAAACATACTTGCTTGAAGTGATTTGCTGTTCTGTTTATATATGTGCATTTCCAGTGGTCTATAGTGGCATTCATGCAGCCTTAATCCAATTTAGCCTCTGGGGGTAGAGACCAATTACTTTGGAACAAACAGAAGGCCACCAAAGTCTTCTTTCCTATGGATTATCGCATTCATAAGCAGATGTTGAATGCAGTATGTCAGTGATGCAGTTTGAGTTTAGCGTCTCACCACAGGAGTTCTCGTCGCTGCCATCGGTGCAGTCCTCGTCTCCGTCACACTGCCAGACCGACGGGATGCAGCGACCGTTTCCACACTGAAACTGGCTGGCCTCACATTCTGTCTTCGTACCTATAGAGGAAGAGACAGAGAGGGAGTGTGAGAAAAACTGAAGCAATTATGGTCCCAAATGTTTTCAGAATTATCATTTACTGTATTTTTTCGATGTAATTTGATTTTCAGTGTGGTCGTAGCAGAGCTCCCCTGCGGTGCTGTAATTTCAAAACAAATTGTTTTCAACAGATCTAGCTGGCAAACCGAGCAGATCTCAACCACCACTGAGCCACTGTGGTTGGCTCAGAAAAGCTGATTTCTCTTCAGCTCTTGATCAACTTGTCACATTTTCCCAACTGTACCTCTGCCAACACTGCAGGTCGCTGAAAAGGTAATCTATACACCTCTATAAATACAGAAAGAAACACCTTCCTCAAATGATAGTGTTGGAGCTCTTAGAAACGCACAGAGCTGATCTCACATGCCTTGTTTGCAAGATTTTAGTAAAGAACTAAACCTCAGTGTCCTGAAAACGTCTACAGGGTGCCATCTGTTCAGCTGTCATCTGAAGGACATCACATGTACAACAAGTGCCATGGAGGAAAAAGAAGAAACTTTCCACTATTATAAAAAACGACAAAGAAGCAGATTTCTGAATATCGATTGGACGAGATGATTAAGCTGATAGCCTGCTGACTTTGGAACGTTACTGAAAAAAAGAAAAAATAAACTGATGGATTTATTCTGCATTGTAGATGAACCATATATAGGTCATGAAGGGAAGGGAAAAAAAGTGCTTCCACTGAGAAAAGACATTCATCTACAAAGAGACTAAGGCACGAGTCCAAATGAGGAAATTTCCCCATTTTTCTGTAGTTGGTTCAAATAGAGCTGAATCTCTTTTGGTTTTTTGGATCCTGAAACGAGTCGGGCAACTTCCAGGTGAGACCTGAGTCACACAGCTTCCACTCCACCGTGGAGACCAGGAAAGACTACACAAACATAAGAGGCAGAGCTCAGCACACCTTTCACACAGGAGAAGGGCACCAAGCACAGGCTGGTGGTTCAGCACAGAGGAGCGAGTGAAATGATGATAAGGGGGCAAGCCAGGGGGAAACAGAGGCACACAGAAGTATGAGGAAGAGATACAGGGACACACACCGATCAGCCACTAGGATAATTGTTATTGGCGACAGCCCTAATGTAATCAAGGAATAAGCATTGAGCTGAAAGTTAAGCTAAACGATGAGTTTATTCCAGAGGAGGGGAGCATGAGGAGAAGACCCAGCAGCCTGCTGACTTCGTTTTTTAACCTCTTTGATTATCTTGTTTTGGTAGAGAGATGCAACTGAAGCCAGTTAACTAGAAATGGCGGTGTTCAATTTTCTAGGCCCAGAAGGTTATCAACAGAGTGTACCCCAGAACACAAGATCCTTTGGAAAAAATAAACAGAAAATGGAGGATAGAGAAAGGAGACAGTTGTTGATGTAAAAAAAAGTGTCACAGGAAGTGATAAACCAGCACTGCCGTGTCGAAATATATTCTCAATTCAATTCTCAGTTTTCACAGAAATGAAACTAGAATAGGAAAAAAAAAACGGACCCTAAGATTTATTTCCTCTTCAGCACAAGACAAACTGGATTTCCAGACTGTGTAGCAGGTAGTTGTCATTGCAGTGCAGTGAGCACTCTGGAGGTAGTGACTACTTCAGGCCTTAAAATAACACTGTCTGACCTTGACACTCACTCTAGTCTGGACTGCGAGTCTGTCCAGGTGGGTAAATGGAGCACACGGTGGTAACACAGTGGAACATCCAGCTGAATGGCTGTGCCGCTGAGAGGTCAACTACTTTTTCTAAAAAAAGGTCAAGCCTCCCAGTTCAAACTTTTTAGGAATTTGCCAAAATTAAGTATCGATTTCAACAACATTTGGGGGCTAAACAGATTTCAGGCATTCACACCAGACTCAAAAACTGCTTTTAGTCACTAAGACACCATTCTAAAAGGAACTGTTTTAAGTGGGTCAGCGGCTCCTTTAGGGAGACAAACACCACCCTGCTGATTTGATCTGAACCTGAAGAGCTGCAGGCCTTTAACCGAAGCAACGACACATGACTGAAGACCTGCATGAATGGAACTGTGCCAAAATTTATGGCTCGACAGACTTAGTCTGTAGCTGTGGCCCGTTAGGAATCTCTACCACAATGGTAATATGACTGACTGATCTGATGCTCAATCTGAGGCTAATGAGTTTCATATTGTATAAATGATATTAAATTCTTACATTAATGTTTTATATTTGGTAGTTGATTAGCAAAGTAACATTCAATAATCTGATCAAGACAAAAAGCCAAACAGCATCCAGTTTCTTAAATGTGATGATTAGATGCTTTTCTGAGTAAGCCAGCCTCTGCTTCATCCTGAGTTGATGAAAAATCACCATGTGAACATGTATGGTACCCCCCAGGAGACTTAAATGTGGTAGGCCACCCTGATATGCAACTTGTGATCAATTTATTTGAGACAATGACCTAAATAGCTACTCATTAAAATGGCATTTGCTGCATGGAATAAAATTCTGCCCTTTTACCCTGAGAATTATTTTATTTTTTTAAAGATGCATTAATTCTTTGTGTTTTAGTGCAGCATTGCTTCAGGCGAGGTGGCCCACTTCTATTATGAAAAAAACATTTCATGAAGCCCAGCAGATTTTTTAAAACTACTACTGTAAGTGCTGCAGTATTTATATAAGAAATCCATTTATGTTCAAACACGTTTGCTGTTGTAACCACAAGGATCAACTGTAGAGACATGACTAGCTGTTAAATGATAAATCAATTACTTCCTCACTCACTTTCAGGTGCCAGCTCCTCATATGTCAGAATCAGCTGCCTTTATTGTCTACCACTGTAAATGTGTTTGGGTCTTGGACCTTAGGTTGTGGTTAACATTTTCTCAGACCATTTGCACAAAATGATCACAATGAAGATCAGTTTGAGCCTGAATGTGTATTCTTTGCTTACATCCCACTGGAGAAGTGATGACGATCCCAGTAAACCACCTGCCAGATAACTTAATACACATGAATGCTGCCATATTGCTCCTCACATATTGTTGGCCTAAAGGGAATTCTTATTCTATCTGGAGGTTGGGTTTTTAGTCAGTATTAGAGTTGCACGATACCCACGGTGCCAAATCATAACGGTTCCTACTATACTAGAAATTCTACACGACGGTACTACCGTGGATTACTATACTACAGGTGCCATTTTTCGCTACATACCGGCCGCCTCTACTCCCCTTCCGGCTTCTCACTGCATGCTACTCCCTTGTAAACAAACCAACATGGCAACTACTGCAAACTAACTACACAGCTGCTGAATGATTGGCTGTTTGCCTGTTACTGATGACGTCCGGGGATATGATAGGCTGGGTCCGCCCGCCTTTTAGTTGATTGGCTGTTTGTGTGTTTCTACCAGTAAGAACAAACTCAATAAAGACAGCTCCGCTTCGATAAAAATTTGCTTCAAAACAAATAAGTTAAAGTTCCGTCTCGCCCAGATGAGGGATACAGCTTACAGTCAAACACAAGACAACACACTCACCATAGCTGAAGCCCGAGTGGTGAGTCTGCTGCGTCGTCGTCAGTTGCAACACTAGCTTGGCTCAAAAAAACCAAACTCATTGTTTCAAACTTGTTTCAGTCTAATTCTTACTTCACCAGTATCATGCAACAACATTATAAACAATACGTATTTATAACTTGTACAAATACATTGCCGTTCATAATAAAAAAAAAAAAAAGGCAGCGGTATTGCGATAAATCCCGGAACCATGATACTTTGTCTGGTATAGTATCGTGGTTACTGATTTTGGTATCGTGACTCACATTGTGGAAAAAGTACAGTATACAATGACTGTCTTTGTAAAGAAAATGAGCAGTTAGTCTTTTTTTTCTCAGTACATTTACTATATTATTAAAAAACTGCAAGCACCTCAAAAGCTGTCCTTCAAAGTATCTTCATTTATTTTGGCTACGCCTGACACAAGTCCACAGACTTCACAGCACAGGAGGAGGTGAACACGCAGCCGACAGTGCCAACAGCCTGTAGACCTGCATTCAGCCAAGACTCTGGCAGCTGTACCTCCACCACAGTCAGGTTAGACAATGGAGAGTATGCTGACCTTTCAAACAAATAACAAATAACCCTTCAGATAATAAAAGGAGAGGGACACAAAACATTTCTTCAAGTGCGTTCAGAGTTCAGGAAAACTTCCCACCTCAGTAAGAAGGCTCATACTGCTCGGTTTGTATTATTAACCAAGATATGCAGCCAACAATGAATGACTGCTTTGAATAAAGCTAATACGAATGCTGCTTTTTATTCCTCCATTTTTCTAATAATTGAACACGGTGCCTATCTTGCAATTGCTCATTTCCTGAATTAAAGTCAAATTAGTTTTTATTTTGACAGGAGTGAGTGAACTTTAAGAAGGTATTGTCATCTTGATCCATTACAGGAACAATTATTTCAACAATCTTGTCAACTTAAAACTGAATTGAACTACTTAATTTCAAATAGGCCAAGCATTTCAGTGGAGCTATTGCAACGATGGGGTTTTGGAAATAACCAACTACAGTATAAGAGCCTGTTTTCCAATAAAACAGAGTCAGTCATTACCAAAGACCAGAACGTTGGTGCAAGGAGAATGTTCAGCGAATTACAGGGACAAACAATTCAAATATAGAGTCAAAGAGGGCATCATCATTTCTGCAAGTGTAATGGGAATTTTCAATGAATGAATCATACCCGTTTATGAAATAAATCAGACTCCTTTAACTACAGGAGCTCAATCTAAAGTTCATTTCTGTCAAGATGTCTCTTTGGAAGAGTGGAAGAAAACAATGACCAAAACATTTCCTTGAAAAAGGGGAAACACACAAATGAGTCATGGAATGGCATGAACTTCCTTTTTCCATAGATTTTTTGTAAGATACCTCCGAACACCGGAAAAAAAAAAAGAGCAAAGTAATGAAATAAAGTGCTTTGAGAGGCTCTCTGCCGTCATGCAGTGGGTAGAGCTCAGTTGCACAGTGGGAATTCAGTGAAATGTTCAAAAATCATTGCCAGACAAAAATGTTGAATTAATTGAAGTACAGTTTTGTAAGCTTTTGATCAGAGTGTCCCACTGTTAATGGAAGCTGGGCCTCGTCCAGCACCTTGCTGTGTTGTATAGAGATCTAGATTTTCCACACACACTGGACCAATTTAAGAAATTTGGTACGTCTTCTTGTTTGACATCCAAGTTTGTCCATGGTGCCAGAAAGACTGGGAGCCAGCCCAATGATTTACAGAAGAAATCTACATTTTAGCCACAATTCATCCTAGAAAACCTGCAGAAGTCAAATTCAAAACCGTTGCTTTCAGGTTGTCTACCACCCTTTATCTGGAGTGTTTAAGTTTGAGGAAACTACAGCAAATTCTCTTCTCTAGTTTCTTGTTCATTCAGCTTTAACTGCAGTGCATCAAGATGTTTAACAATGTACTGTGTCGGTTTGTCTTGGCATCATTGCACTGTTGGTTACACTATGTCTGAAGTTTAGCAGGTAGGTCTTTTTTATTTCATGGCATTTTTTTTAACACTAAAGACAACAAATACAGGAAACTATCATAACTAGGCTACTTGCTAGCATGTTTGCTCGCACATAAATAACACTGAATACATTTAAATTTACAAGACCAAGGACACACCAAACACAGACAGTACTTTCAGCAGGTCAGAAGTGTGTTAAGTTGGTACAGTTGACCTAGTATTCATGCAATGAATGTGAATTTGAGACACTGACATGTATAGAAGAGGAAATCTAAGTTGTTAGTTAACTTTTGAGTTGTGGGAGGAGCCTAACAGTTGAAATTTGTCAAGTTAAAAGTCCAGACGAGGGATATCGATTGGTCAACTAGTCGATTAAACGTAGCTACCCTCACTAGTCAACACCTTGAAATACTAGTCAGTTCAACTAAAAATATATATATATTTATACAACAGCGGCTCACTGTTGTGCAAGACGTTAGCAGCCACCTGCTTAGTAACTGTATTGCTATGTTCTAAATGTTTTAGCATCTTTTGGACTAGTCTAAATCTAAAAATCACCTTTTAAAATCAACAGTGAAATCAGTTAACAGGAACACTACTAGTCCAGACTCCAGTACAACAAGAAAGATGAAAAGAACTTGTATGGCCTTCCAGGTGTACAGGTCCACTAAATGTCTGTGCCTAAATGTAAGAAAGCTGCTGTTCAATTACATCATGTCGCCTGTAAACCCACCCACTTTCCTTGAAAACATATTGGACATTTTGAAAACAAGCATGTAAAGCTCAGTTCCCTTTTTGGCCCCAGCGCTTTCCTACTCTTAATCCAAATCCAAACACACAGACACACACACACACACGCCAGTCATCATCATGAGTTGTTACATGAAGGAAACTGTTTAAATCAACAGTAAAAGTTCTGACTCATCACATCAGCCTGACCTACTGCTCACTGCTGACGTGCATTTAATGCTGACGGAGCCAAAGGGAGAGGGGGAGAGATCAGAGTCGGTGGCGCCCACTGACTGCTTAGTAATGTGTTCATCAAAAACAAATCACCATCTGAACCAGACAAGTATCAGAAAGGTGCAGCAGGGTGAAAGATGAAACAAATATCAGTCAGTGTTTATAGCTGTTCAACATTCACACATTTGTTTTTTTAAAAATTTAAGAAGAGAGAGCAGTGCTGATGAGATAACCAATACCAAAAAAAACACATTAAGAAATGTTTTTTTTCATAACTCTTAACTAAAGCTTTGATACAAGTCTGATAAAGAATAAAGTCAATAAGAAATCTGACCTGACGTTTAACGTCAGTAATTTACAGTTGGCTACTCACCCAAATGTGCAGTATAGTACGGGCCCTAGAATATTTAATTTGTTGATTGACAGATAATTTATCATCTTGACTGTCAGTTTAATAATTTATGAAAATGGCAAACACGGTAAGCTTTTGACCTCCAATTACAAACTGCTGGTGTCATTGCTATAAATTCCATTAGACAAGAGCAGGATTTTAGTGAACAGTCAGGGATCCTGAAACATTCAATATTAGTCAGAATGACAACATAACACTTGAACCAACACTTCCTGTAGATCAGATACACACTCAGTTTTTAGAAAATGGACAGATTTACTGGAAAGGTATGTTTAATTACTGCCATTTCTATCAAAAGGCAAGCATGTTTGCAAGATTAAACTTGTCAAGTACAAATCATGTTTGCTTCACACTGCTGAACAGTGACATGCTGTAGAGTCGCAGGATTTTTGATTCATTTTGCAGACATATAGAGGATGTCACTAGTTTCCATATTATAAAAAAATCATTGAGAAGGCTCTTGAAAGTGATTATGGAAGCATTTTCATTTAGTGACTTTATTGTGGGGTGATAATGCAGATTAAGTGCAAACTGATTTGGTCTGTTCAGCATTATTTAATAATGCTAATGTAACATTGGCACTTTGAGAACACTTAACACCACCACTCAGTTTCCTGGGGTACATTGGGTACTGAATTGAATAAAATAGTAGATGTAGAAATGTAAAGTAAATGTGAGATGTAACTAAAAACAGAAGCTTCAGGGACTAATATATTCTGGAGTTTTTTCTTTAAGGGTGTATTCTCTTGGGTTACGGTGCCAATATCTCGACACAAACCTCACTGACTCGCTGTCTGGAAAAGTGTGCACACTGCACTTTGATCCAATCAGCACAATAACCGGCTTCAATAGCGACCTGGAGTATACAAACCTGTGCAGGAATACTCACTGCAGTGTCAGTTTTCAGGTGACATTTAAAGTCTGAATTCTCCAAACACGGCTGTCACATAATTTGAACTGAGGAAGCGTTCACCACTTTGTCTTGTCAAAGTTATGAGAGATGTCACTGCCTCTACTTCCTTTCAGAACCTTTTGTACCGCTTTGTTGTCATTTTGCACACATTTTCTGAAGGCAGCAACAATTCTACCATGACTGCAGCACACCACAAGGAAAAAACTCAAAAATGTGGATTAAAAATATTTTTGAATCCAGTGCCACAAAGAAAACAGGTTTGTATACTCGATAAAGGTTTACTGTCAAAATATTTTAACATTCTGTTAGTAATATTTTTCTCAATACATTTCTGAAATCCCAGATTTTTCCTTCTGACAGTGGACATAGTGCACCACCTTACATGTTTATGTAACTCACGCATCAGATGTGTTGATTAAAAAAGGTCTGCTTTAACTTTAAGAGCCACTTATCTGGATTTAGCCAATAGGCTGACATGTGATCTTCAAATTACAGATTTTTTCACGTGATAATCTTAAAACTGGAGAACTCCCTCTGGATCCAGATTCAACAGGCGTGGGAGCGGCGATCAACTGTCTACGTCCCAAAATAGTAGCTCATAGTGGGCTATATAAATGCTGTCATGCTGGAGGTCATGGTAATGTAATTTTCCCCAGTAACAGAAATGGTTGCAGCGTACTCCTCCTCCTCCTCCTTCCTCTGTCCACCACCCCGCCCACTTCAAGAGCTAAGCGCACCCTCACACAGCCCCCCCCCTCATGTAGCTGAGGATCTGGGTCTAGCGCATGGTATCACAGTATCCGTAGAGGGAAAAATACATCCATTTTAAATCAGGCCAGCGTTGCTTCTGCTGTGCTTGTCGCCATCTAATTTGCGTGACGTCTTGCTCAAATAGGCTCACGCACTCTCAATCCATGTGCTCGTACATGTGTTTGGGTTTGAAGCTGGAAATGAGAAGGAGGTGGTGGGTGTATGCTATAGGGAGTGTGTGTATAATAAAAGCACTAGTTTTGATTCACCATTCCCCCCCGCCAAAGGCCATTTTCCACGGTAGGAATTCAATAGACTGAAAGCTTTGCAAGACACAAGCAGCCAAACACAGCTCTCTGCCTCTCTCAACTGTTTTAGAATTTAGCAGACGTGCGAACAAGCACTCAAGTGATTAGTTATTGCATTAATAAAATTATGCCAAAGTTATGTAAATATTTTGTGTAGCCAGGGCTCGAAAAGAAGATCCACGGTGTCAGCAATGAGCTCTGACCCAGGACTCAGACATATTGTCATATACTTCCAGCACATCAGTGCAAGAACTTGGACATTTCAGTCACTGAACAACCCATAACATACAAGTAATAAACCCCCTGGATTGTTGCCAATTTCAGCAACCTACATGGAAAGATAAAACTGTTAAGTGAGTGCAAAGTAACTAAAATCACAATCTAACCTAAACCAAGGTGCCTCAAGTGTAAAACATGTCTTTTCCACTTCACGTGACAGTCGTGGATCAGGACTAGCTGACTACATGCTTGGCTGATCTGTTATTTTATATCGTGAATACAGTTTTGCATTGGTAGTCAATGATGTTAAAAAGGACAAGGGGGTAAAATCAGTGCAGAAACGATTCATCTACAAAAAAAAGGGAGTTTGGAGCTGTTGCTACAAGTATCAGTCTATTTAAAAGGTCAGTTTGTCAGAAAGGTGGTCTCTTTGACCAACAGTCCAAAACCCAAAGACAATTTAAAAAAATATATAGAAAACTGACACAAAAAAGAAAAAAAGATTTTTTTAATTAAATTTCAGTCATTAAACTAATTTATATTAAATATTTCTGCACCAATTGTATGCTGTTCAGCATCTAATGCCACAATTTGTCAAACATTAATGTGTTTTAGGTTGTTGGTTGGACTTAATATAGTAACAATAAGGAACTAATAGTAGAAAATGATGGAGATGATCTACAGTTGCAGCACAGTTTGTAATAAGAACTCAACCTTGGCCTCTGTTCGTAATTAGGCCCCCATTGAAATCACCTGCGCTCGGTAATTAGCGGCGGTCACTCCACCGCGCACACCACCAGCGTGCCCTGAGCGGCTGCTGCCGTACCGGGACTGCCCTGCGGAGCCGCTTTACTACCCCCTCCTCCTCCTCCTGTTGCCAGTCTCATCACTCCGTATCAATCCACCGTAACCCTCTTTTCTTCTCCCCGCCACCCCTCTCTCCCTCTGCCGGCTTCCACTTGAGGAATAAATAAATACATTACCGACCTCGCTGGGGGCGGTGATGGCAGAGGAGAATCCCACAGTGGAAGTGAAGGAAAGAAATCAGAACATGAATAGCCGACAATACAGCGCATGAAGAGGGGGGTATATGCGTGTTTTCAGGGTGAAATTAATTGGCCGCGGGGCTAATTGGCCATGAATGAAAAATGACTGGCAGTTTGTGTACAACAGAAAAAAATAAACGGGCCTCTCCACCCCCCCTAAACCCAGGCTAAATCAATGACTGATTGAAAGAGACGGACACGCTCCCTTATATATAAATTTAAAAGCACACACGGAGCAGTAAATGTGTCATTTGGGTCCCCGAGAGACGTCATTTCAGGAGGTTTCTTGTCTACAAAAAGAAAAGAAAAAAGAAACGCAAGGTTGACTAGCCCAAGGTGTAGCCCGGGCACGGTCGTCCCTTCAAGGAGCAGCCAAGACAGGTGTACAGCTCGGTAACGTTAGCTAACCCCAGTGTACACGGAGCGTGTTTCCCAACACACACACACGAGAAAAAAAAAAAACAGACTAACAAATACACACTCACACAGCGAACTTACCGTGGACGTTAATGCAGTGCTGGAGATATATTAGCATCGGCAGCAGAAGGATCCCCGGTGTGGACGTGACCATCTCTCGTAGTGTAACGTACGCTTTGCTAGCAGAGCGCTCGCGGGCTGCCTGCCTGCGTTTCTCGCTGGCTCGCGCTGGCCTGCTTGGTCTTTGATTTTGCCGGTTCACGCGCAAACCACACATATATACACGCGCGCTCATACACAGAGACAGACACACACACACAGAGTAGAACAGCACAACACAACGGCCGCTCCTGCCGACGCCACCGACCGACCGACCGACCGAGCGAGCGAGCGAGCAGCAGCACGCGCTGCAGAGAAGTGAGGATAAAACGGAGACGGCCGCCGCGCACACCACGCGCCTTTTGAACTCGTTCTACAGCCACGCGCCGTAGGGGCCGTTCGGGCTCCCGTTGTCTCCTCTCGAGCTGAAATCCATTTTCTAAAATTGACGCTAACGAGCGGCCCCGGTGAACGGTGTGTTAGTGCTGCACAGAGTCCGTCACAGCTGAGGAGGATTTTTTTTTCTCTCCTTCAAGCAGGTCTTTGGCACACTGTTAACCCTTTGCTGTCCGCATGGAATAATAAAAAATCATAAAGTGTGTTTTATTTATTTACGGAGTGTCAAAGAAAATAGCACTCATTCTGTATAATTGCACTGTTTTTCATCTTTGTCTTGGTTATTTATGTATGAACTTCTTCTGTCATGCACCCATTTAAAAACTGTAAAAAAAAAAAAAACAGAGAGAGGATCAGAGATGATATGTTGTATTCCTGTTCTACATGAATCACATTCATTTCACTTATTTTCTTATGCACGGGATGTGCAACCCACATCTTTGCCCCCAGCTTGAGAACCCCTGAAGATAAATAGGCAGCTTTACTGGGCTGGAAAATAGTTAATCATTGATCAAAACTGTCATTGATCAACTTTATTAATCACTCGTTATTAGTTGTAATGTCCACCAAAAACATAATTAACCTGTGCTGACCTAGAGAGACTTGTTTTTCACTTCATTAAAGCCAAATTCATCAAACAGCATCAATGTAAAGTACCTGTATATTAAAGTTCCACCGGGATAACATCAGTTCTGTATATACTCTAAGAAAATGTGGTTCTTGAGTTCACTGGAGAATCTTTTTATCCCGAAGAACTCCTTTTTTGAATGTGAAATAAATTTAAGTCACAATTACATATTTTTTTTAATGCTTATTAGTCTGACTGGCTGCTATGTGCCGAATCTGCTAAGAACCAATGGGTAAAAGGTTCCTTGCAAAACTGAAAAATGTTCCCAATGGCATTACCATGAAGAACAATTTACTTGACTTGAACCTTGACTTGTGCACTCTACTTTTTAATGACTTTAGTTTACTTCTAAATTCAAATATTCTTTTTATTTATTACTGTCACACTTAAAAGTGAGCCCACAGTATGTTTTGGCTAAAACTGTGACCCCAAGTGGTGATTGCAGGATAATGGTACTTGCAGGTGGGAAACCGGTCTTTGTCTAATATTTGTTTAAAGAGGGGTTATGTATTATTATCCAAATAGGAAATGTAACAGTTACCTGACCTAACACTCAATATGTCAGAATTAATCAAATGTGCGTTCATTTTGGCAGCTAAAGATAAGAAGGATTTTATGGCTGATCATTTTGTTAGAGCAGATGGCATTTCAAAGAGTGAATGTCAAATCTTAGAACCAAACTCAGATCTTACATTCTCTCCCTTCTTTTTGTCTGAAGCTATTTCTCTCCATTTTGATCTCCAGGACTTTGGATTTTTCAGAGGGCTGAGCGCTGCCAGGTTTTATAGGCTCCCCGAGTTCTTATCAGAGGATTGAACCTCATCTTCAGTGATAGCTAATGGCTGCTGATACACCCCAAGGCTTATTCTGTCCTAGATTCGCACATTCACTGAAAAAAACACACACATACAAACCACTGTACAAGTCTGTATGAGGAAGTGTCTCTGTCTCTCCCTGAATGTCAGTATCTCTTTTTTGCAGTCCTCTCTAAACACTGATGGCAGATCTAATGGTTGGAAATCCAGTCTCTTAACTGTGAAAATCATTTTTTGCAGCCACACCAACAGCTATAGTCAGATCTATAACTGGTGGAAAGAATTAGAGCTTTGAAGAACCAATAAGTCACATTTTTTGCAGGTGTGATGTGGTAACAGAGAAAAAACATATAAAAAGTAGAAACATTAAACACAGAATGAAGTGAAATCAGCAAACCTTTTATTATTAATTGGGTGTTCAGAACAAAAACAGTGCTTCTTTGGTGTGTTTTTTCTTTGTGTGTGTGTGTTGCTGCAGGTAACTATGAGACAATGAGATTTAATCAAGGAAGTCCAGTTCCAATTATAAACACTGGCACCAAAACACCATAAAGTGCTTTATGGTACTGTGAGTGGTGATCATTTTATCCTCTGTTGTAAAACTAAATCAAACTGCTATAAAATAATCTAACAGGAATGTGTGTTTTCACATATCTGATTGGCCAACATGACTGCAGATTTGAGCTGCTGCACCTACACAGTGCATGTTAATGTCATTATGAACACATTGTGGTGTTCAAATGCAAACCTAAAAGAATCTGGACATAGTTGGACAATCTGTGTGCCCCTCCTAGAGCCAGCAGGCGATTATTTAGTGAACTCAAGAGTCCCAGAGAAGTCATTCATTATATTTTTCAATAAAAGGCACCGATATTCCTGATTTGTTCACTGGAGACTATGCTGTCCTATCATAAATAGCAGGAATCCTGATGATATGTTGGACCATGGATTGCACGTATTTATGTACAGAAGTGACTCAACACTGTCAGGTGCTGGATACTGTTCATGCAGGGACAGCTTGAGGAAAAAAGGGCGAAATGGACAAAAGTGGTTGACGTCTCCAAAGAAAAAATGGAACAATTTCTAAGATAATCCTTCAGTGCTCAAGGAATCTAATATTCAAACACCACTGTCAAACTCATCATAGTGAAATATGCAGCTGAGAACAGAGAAGATAAATAAATAGTTGGCAGGTTTAAGGACGTGAAGACACATATGCTAAAGCTGCAGAAATCGTGTGCTCCAACAGCCTGACAACAGACTGTGGCAGATAAGATTTCAGGGTTTTGGAGCAAAGCTAACCCACAAATGTCCAAGCAATTGCCCACGATTGTAAAAGAAATTGATAGGGCCATTGATAGGTCCCTTTAGGGTTAAACACAAAGCCATTTGCTGTACTTTGGGCTGCGATTGATGAGAGCACAGACATGTCTTGTTGAGCTGTTACTCAACTGCCCCTATTCATTCATGGTGTTGATGAGAATTTACTATCATGGAAGAGTTTCTAGAGTTGGCAGACATCCTAACAGTAAAAACTATGTATACTGTGTTCATATTTAAAGATGCTGAACACTGTGCGTGCAGTTGTAGCTTTTCTATAGATCAGTATGGAATGGTTTACTGGCCCGGCCCACTTGACATCAGACCGGGCTGTATGTGGCTCTTGAACTGAAGTTGACACTCCCTGCTCTAATTAAACATGGCAGATAGATGTCACTGCATAGTGTCAACAGACACAGAACCCAAAGTGAACACTGACAGCACCAGATGGTTCCATGTCAGCTCCTTTCCCCAACATGCATGTTGAGCTGAAAATGTTACGGCAACTCTTACACTGTCAGTGTCACGCATGAACAGCAATCTACAGAAATCTGCCACCATGAAAGAAGAAGCACGGCAACCATATTTCCAGGTAAAATAGTAATAGAATTGTGATTTTTTTGCTATGTAGTTACCAAGGTAATTTAGCAGCTTTACAGCTAGTTATAGAAGCAAAAAAAAGAACCTGAGATTCATCTAGATCACAATAAAACAAAACAAAACAAACAAACACAGATGGTTCATAAAACCAGGCCCGTGGCAGGATTTTGGTTTTTCATTTTCACCTCATCATGCAGAAAATACGACTTAAAATCCAGCAGAGAAGCAACATTTATAAGGCAGAGAAGTGCACACAGCCTACAGATATCAACACTTCGTCAGACCAAACAGCTTTATCCTCATCGCACCAGGAGGCTGCGGGGCTTCTCACCACTGGCTGAGAGCAGATATTTAATCATGCCCAGATCTGGGCCAGGTTTCTGAAGATGTTTGTAGCCAAAGGGGGAAGTGTTTGTGAAGGAGAACTGTTAGTCCACTCTTTTAAGAGTATTATTTTCCTTACTTAGCCCTTAGAGAAGACAGCAGAGAAGAATGAGGAGGTTCTGCTGAGATTTAATACCACACTGGGATGATTCATCTTGGCCAAAATGAGCTTTAACCTTCTGCAAAATGGTTCCAGTGATCGGTACTACAAGGATAAGACATATAAAAGCAATATATGACTTTTAAAGTTGAAAAAAACAGCTGTGAGCATCCCTTGAAGCAGCATCCTTCCACGTTGACTCAAAGCAAATGGAAGGAGTGACTGCTTTGACCTTCCACACTAAAATTTCCTGTTTACTTCAAACAGAAATGAGATCTGTCAGTAATAAAAAAGCATATCCATGAAGATATACTAATCGGTGGGTAGATCATAAGGTTCATGTTCTCACACTGTTTAGGGATCAGTTTGGAAACATCTTGAGCTCTCTGTGCTTGCATGAGACGCTGTTCAGCACCAGAGACAGCGACATTCAAAGCTGGTGAACATCTCTGGTTGTTGTTGACACGTGTGCAACACATTATTAAACGAGACATCTACTCCACATCACTGAGGAGGAGGACAAGATCACAAACACAAATAAAGACGAGGAAGTGCTGCTTGTTACGAAGTCAGGTCTCTTTTTTGTCACATACTCAGCATGTGTCTACGTTATGCAAAAATGCTTATTGCCCCCTCTGGTAATGTGCTCGGCAAAAATAATATCAGATATATAAAAAAGAACAGTATGTACAAGAAGAGGGAAGAAAATACAAACACACACACACAAAATAATGTGCAAATGACTAAGGTTTTGGCTTTCCAGACTGCAGCAGTTCAAACAAACCATGGTTCAGAGGGTTCGAAAGAGCAGAGTGACCACTCTCTGCAGGCCTCTGTCGTCCTTCTAGTTGCTGCTGGCATACCAGGAGGTAAATGGACTTTTGTTCCATGCCAAGGTCTTTTCAATAGTTTTATAGACATATCTTTGCCTAATAATGGAATATTATACTGAAAACTATTATTGGTACAGGGAAAAACAGGCATTTCATGCATCGTTTAATTATGGGATTTTGTGTATAATGTATATAATGTTTCTTTCAGACACTGCTAGAAGAAAATGCCCAAAATACACATTCATTCACATATTCACATACATTCAGGTTGTTTTTTTTACTACACACACTATTTGTGTCTGTAGATTTAATCTAAAATTGCCTTTAAAAAACAACTAATTTGCATATTTAAAGATGAAATCTCAGACAATTTGAAGTGCAAAAAATAACTTTCTGTATGTAATCAACTGAGAAGTTTTATGGTGATATCCATGAATTAAACGTTTTGACCCTATTCACCAGTTGTGTCTTAAAGATATTTTTAAAGGAGTGCTTTGATGATTATTTTTAATATGACATGATAAGTGATAAGATGGGATTTCCAAAATTCCCTCTCGAAAAACCTTTAGCTGCAATATGTAAACAAAATAAAAAATGTTATATCTGGCTTTATGTAGTTAAAGTATTTCAATTAGTGCATTTTCAAAGGGAGAATATCTCATTTGCATATTTAAACATAAAGTTTCCGAAAACCTGAACACAACAAAATTAATAAAATCACAAGTAATGAAATTGGAAGTTTCATGGTGATATTATTAGTTAACAAATTTCTCCTAATTATCTATAATGTTTTCCCCTCATATTGCAGTATGTGTTTTACCACTGGTAGCAAGCCTCTCCTGTTGCACCTGTTCAGTCTTTTCCAGTCAGTCTCTGATGCTTCCCAGAGAAGAGCTTATGAAACTTGATGTTCATTTGCCAAAGCAGCCAGTCATCCTTATGACACCACAGTATAAACGAGCTGTCTCTGTGGTTTGTGAACGTTTGTTTTGAATTGAGAAGTGGCTAATTGCTGCCCTCTTGTGGCCGATGTGGGTAACAACAGCCAATACAACGGTTGTTTTCAGTAACAACTGTTGTATTGGCTTGTATAAAATGGTCAAAATCATCCCTCTTCTAAAATGGTCATCCCTTCTTCCATCCCTTGTGGCATTTTATCAATGCATGTGAAAATTACTTATATTTAACACTGGACACAGAATTGCCATTCGACATTTAGGGGGGCTTTATGATAATCAGCCTATTACCTATGTCAGACGTTTTTAAAGTGTGAGGCGCGCCTCCCTTGGGCGGCGCCAGAGGACTTCAGGTGAGGCGCGGCGGGGGAAAAAATAAAAATATATCGTACAAAGATATGTGTCTCATCACTGTGCGATAAAACTCGGCGAGCCAGCCCCCAAAGAGTAGCAAAAAAACATCCACAAAACGACACAGTATGTCTTATCTTTGCTGTTTCGTGTTCTATTCCAGCGCGAACAAACGCTGCTAATGTCTCTGCTTTAGTTTGAATCAATCACGAAGCTGCTGGTTGTTTCCATAAAGACAAAGAGGCTTTGACAGTGAAGTGAGACCTCTTGCTACGATATACCACCTTTGGGTTTACTTCTTCCGAATGTAGGCGGTACTATTGATTCTCCTGACTCTGATTGGTCGACAGGTGACAGGTGTCAATCATCCACACTCTGTGTTGTTTTAGCCTTAGCAGCACCGCTAGCTGCTACCTGCTGCTTCATATTCTTTTAATACCGCTTGTTTCAAACATCGCGTCGTCTTAAAACTCTAAGTCTTCTTTCCTCCTACTTAAATTGTGTTTTTTAAGTGAAGATGTTTGTTTTTTTTTAACAAAAATGTGTTTAAAGTATTTAAATATGTTTAAAAACACAGATGTTAAAATGTGTTTTAAAAAGATGTTAATAACATACACAAAGATTGTGTTTAAAAAAACATTTGAGCACATTCACAAATAAAGATATTTAAAATGTTTTTTACAAATATGTTTAAAAAAAGATGTGAATGACATGGTTATTGTTTCTTTCCGACAAATAGTATTGTCATGTGCAGGCCATGCAACTGAGAATGCAAGCTATGAATCAGATTGGATTTAGGATTTGCTATGTCAAGTCACCCTAAAATTGACTGCAGGAAATTGCATCTAAGAAATACAAAATTGGGAAAATTGGAAAATATGTCACATAAATAAAAAAAATCACCATTCCAACTGGTTTCACTTTACAACTCGACTACTGGTAACAGCTGGTGGTTGTCTGCCGTCCCACCACAGTGGACAGCACTGAAGCCACACTCCAGTTTACTTACACAAAGACAAAGCATGAGAAAAATCTTTAGAAAACCTTTGCTTGAACACACTCTTCTGCTTTCAAGCAAGCTGTTTTGTGATTTATTTATTGACTTTTATTTATTGTCTTGTGAAAGTGTGTCTGAATTAGATCATTTTTGCAGAGAACTGAGCTGCTATTTGTAAAAAGAAAAGAAAAAAATGTTCCTCCTTGCAGTTCTCCTTGTTTATATTACATTATAACCTCAATTTGAGAGCACCTGCTCATAACTTATTTTCTTCTTTGAACACCAAGTTTCGGTTTCAAAAGAGAAAAGGCTGTGAGGATGAGGTGTTTACACTGTGTCTCCACCCCAAAATGTCACTGTTGTCTCATAGATAGTTCCTTTTATATAAAATGTACAATGTAGAGTTTAATAAAAACACAGAGTCTGTTACAGAGGCTGAAAATTGAATAAAGCTCTAACAGGTGACATCATTGACATTTCAACTGACACTGATTCTCAGCATCTCTGGTGATGTTTGAGCTTCATACCAACACAACCAGCATCGAAAATCTA
Organism: Collichthys lucidus; assembly: GCA_004119915.2. Lineage (NCBI taxonomy): Eukaryota > Metazoa > Chordata > Actinopteri > Sciaenidae > Collichthys > Collichthys lucidus. Next base: position 5,921,248 of record CM014093.1, read on the forward strand.
TTTAGTGCTGAAACAATTTGTCCATTAATTGCCAACTTTTCATTTTTCATCTTCTTGATAGTGAAAATTATAGATGTGTAATATATAGACTGTTTTCAAACTCACAAACTTGGGCTCTGGGAATTCTCCCTCATTTCCTGACATGTAATAGACTAAATAAATAGTTAATCGTAGGATTACAACTTAATTTATCACAGCTTGTTTTACACTGGGTGTGGTGCCCTGTGGTCTACACAATGCAGGAAGCTGCACCCTCAATGTTTAGATACAGAAATATTAAAAAAGATGACAAAACAACAGGAAGCTCTGAGTACATTTTTATACTTTCTCAACATATATTTCTGTAGAAAACTAACATATTTACATTTTTACATACATACAGTATTTACATATAAATATAGAGCGATTTACAGCATTGAAGTCAGTGCTGTACAGACTGTATTTGAAGAATGTCAACACATTTGCAGCCTGAAATTCTTCACTTTCAATCTGACATGTTGAACCATTGAATCATCTGGTTCTATTCTCTGTTAATGAGTGGGAGGTCTCAGAAAAACCTTTTCAAGCCCAAAAATCCGATGATGAGCCATGCTGGAAGTCACAATTACACTTCTTGGACTTTGCACCCGGACAAGAAAGATGTGAGATAATAAAGGTACAAAGTATGGACAGGAGGCTGTTGCCTTTTTCACTCACAGCTTTGACATTTAAGAATCAGGGTATCTACGTCAGGTTTGGGATGACACATCTGTGTCATTTGGTCCTGAAACTAGCCTGATTTGAATAGAAGATGTCTCTATACCTACACTTTTGGTCTTTATCTCTGAAGTGCTCACCCTTCACCACTGGGTCCATGTATGAAAAATTGTATTCAGAAATGTGTCCAACAACAGTCTAAAATCAGTCAAGTTGTTGGTAGTCATATGTTAGTTTTATGACAATAATCATTACAGTGCAATTAAAAAGTCCAAACATTACACTTTGCTCTTTGATTGAGCTTCACCGCGGATTGTTCAGTTTGCATAAAGCAGCAGGAATGTTTCATGAACAGAGAACAAAGTGTCTGATTAATTCATATTTCTGTTCCATTCAAGAGTTTTGAAAACAGGCTTGTCTTATAACTTATTAATTAACATGTATTTACAGAAACTGACGTTTCCAGTGCACATTAGAAGATTAAGATGACTTGCTGTGTTAAAATAGCAAGTCTAGTTTGTCTTAAAGTTAGTTCAAATATGGCTTTTGTTTTTGTCATTATGATTGACAAAAGTCTTTTTGGTGCATTCTGGTGCAACAGCAGATTAAAAATGATCAGTTTTCTCTTCCACAGTGATAGGTACGATCTGTTTTTAATATATTCTGACAGTTAGTTTATCTCCATGAGATAAGTTACAGTTCTAGAGACGTCCCAGACTGTTCGTCCTCCCTTGGTTTCAGTCGACTCTGATGATCAGACGCTCTTTGTGTAGGGCTTCTGCAGGCAGAGTGACCCGTGGTGAGGAAGTGGATGGTTGAAGTAGTGTTCGATCAGAGCTGGCAGAGAGGGGAAGGTCACTTCACTGTCCAGAAAAATGGTGTCGTTCTGTCAAAACAGCCACAGCAAGCAAAAGACTTTAGTCCAGTGCTGAAAATGTTCGATTCATTTTTATTTATATAGAGTGCTCTAGAAAGTTCTCTTTATTAATAAAAATATATATTTACAGAGACCCAACAATTTCCACCATGAGCAAGCACAGTGGACACAGATGACAGTGGAAAATGTTACACTCTCATTACTCTACACATGACTGCTGATAATTTCATACATATATGCTGTATAACATTAATATCAGAGCACAAAGAGCAGCAGGTCCCTTACCTCTTCAAACAGTCGGTAGTTTCTGGCTTTGCTTATACTGACGTCCCACACCACCAGCACCTGGACAACACACCAACATGATTAGAATTAGGACAAACTTTAACCTTTACATCGGCATTATAGGCCACAGTGAAGACAACGAAAAAGACTGTTATGTTTTCTGTCTGTAATGATCTTTGGTAAATGTGAACTATAGTCAACTGCAGGAGTGACCCAATGACAACCAACAACCGACAATTTGAGGTATTACACAGCACAGTGTTTCACACTGAGGGAGCTGAGGGTATTGTAGTTCTTACACAATATTAATTTATATCAATTTTATGAAGATCAGGCTGTACTCGGGCTTGGAGGTGCTTTGAGTTAAAAGCTAAGGTCAGCATGCTAACATGCTCATAATGACAATGCTAACATATGAATGTTAAACAGGTGTAATTTTTTGTTCACCATATTAGTTCAGTGTGCTGCTATGCTAACATTTGCTCAACACTGTTCATTTGAGGTTAACAAGGGAACTAGTTTTACAAAGATACATTTTTTTGTATGCCCAAATATTTCAAAACTACTTTGCCATGATAAATTTGACCTGATGGTGCTGCTAAAGGGAACGTCAGACATATTTCAGTGTGGAGTGAAGTGTTGGACAGACAGACAGACAGACAGACAGACAGACAGACAGACAGACAGACAGACAGACAGACAGACAGACAGACAGACAGACAGACAGACAGACAGACAGACAGACAGACAGACAGACAGACAGACAGACAGACCAGTATTGGCATCCCAGAGACACATGTAAGCATGGCTAAAATGATCGGTGAGTTCACTCTAAGTAAAGTTTTAAATTTAAGTTTTAATTATTGATGTGATCAGAAGTCAACTATGCATGACACTTGTTTCTTTGGTGGATTTTATATATATATACAGTGGTATGAAAAAGTTTGGGCACCCCTGATCGTTTTCAGGATTTTCCTTTATAAATTATTGGTTGTTCCGATCAGCAATTTCAGTTAAATATATCATATAGCAGACAAACACAGTGATATTTGAGAAGTGAAATGAAGTTTATAGGCTTAAGAGAAAGTGTGCAATAATTACTTAAACAAAAGTGGACAGGTGCATAAATTTGGGCACCCTTGTTTTATTGATTTGAGTACCTTTATTATTGGAACACAAAGTTTGTTTGGTAAGCTCACTAACCCTTGACCTACATACACAGGTGAAGCCAATCGTGAGAAAGGGTATTTCAGGTAGTCAGTAGCAAGTTGTTCTCCCTTTTGCATCTTCTCTGAGGAGTGGCACCATGAGAGCCTCAAAACAACTCTCAAATGACCTGAAAACAAAGATTGTCCAACATCATGGTTTAGGGGAAGGATACAAAAAGCTGGCTCAGAGATTTAAGCTGTCAGTTTCCACTGTGAGGAACATAGTGAGGAAATGGAAGACCACAGGCACAGTCCTAGTTAAGGCCCGGAGTGGCAGGCCAAGAAAAATCTCAGAGAAGCAGAGGCGAAGGATGGTGAGAACGGTCAAAGTCAACCCACAGACCAGCTCCAAAGACCAACAACATGATCTTGCTGCAGAAGGTGTCACTGTGCATCGTTCAACTATTCAGCGCACTTTGCACAAGGAGATGCTGTATGGGAGAGTAATGCGGCGGAAGCCTTTTCTACGCACATGCCACAAACAGAGTCGCTTGAGGTATGCTAAAGCACATTTGGACAAGCCAGCTTCCTTTTGGAATAAGGTCCTGTGGACTGATGAATGTAAAATTGAGTTATTTGGACATAACAAGGGGCGGTATGCATGGCGGAAGAAGAACACAGCATTCCAAGACAAACACTTGCTACCCACAGTAAAATTTGGTGGCGGTTCCATCATGCTGTGGGGCTGTGTGGCCAGTGCAGGTACTGGCAATCTTGTAAGAGTTGAAGGTCGCATGGATTCCAGTCAGTATCAGCAGATTCTTGCCAACAATGTTCAAGAATCAGTGACAAAGTTGAAGTTGCGCCGGGGCTGGATACTTCAACAAGACAACGACCCCAAACACTGCTCAAACTCTACAAAGGCATTCATGCAGAGGAACAACTACAACGTTCTGGAATGGCCATCTCAGTCCCCAGACCTGAACATTATTGAAAATCTGTGGTGTGATTTAAAGCGGGCTGTCCATGCTCGAAAGCCATCAAACCTGACTGAACTGGAGATGTTTTGTAAAGAAGAATGGTCAAAAATACCTTCAACCACACTCCAGACCCTCATTGGAAGCTATAGGAAGCGTTTAGAGGCTGTTATTTCTGCAAAAGGAGGATCTACGAAATATTGATGTAATTTTTCTGTTGGGGTGCCCAAATTTATGCACCTGTCCACTTTTGTTTAAGTAATTATTGCACACTTTCTCTTAAGCCTATAAACTTCATTTCACTTCTCAAATATCACTGTGTTTGTCTGCTATATGATATATTTAACTGAAATTGCTGATCGGAACAACCAATAATTTATAAAGGAAAATCCTGAAAACGATCAGGGGTGCCCAAACTTTTTCATACCACTGTGTATATATATATATATATATATATATATATATATATATATATATATATATATATATATATATATATATATATATATATATATATATATATATATTGTTCTTAAATGGTTACTTGTTTACATATGTTGTTTTGTTTGTTTGTATACCTGGAGGTATTGTAAAGTAATTTCCCCCTGGGATTATTAAAGCGTTTCTGATTCTGATTCTGATTATCACTGACCACAGCAGCTTTTAAATTTTTACCCGTGAAGTTTTGGTTCCTGATTTTCGTATGCCGTACAGTCCATCTTCTGGAGGGTCGGGGTTCTCCCGGAATAACCTGCAGGTACAAACATCATCACAGGGTTACAGGTCAGTAATAAATACACACACACACACACACACACACGCACAGATCACAGATAAGAAGGCATGAACAAGAACACATGTAGCATATTTTTTCTATATCACTGTCAATACAACAATTTCATTGAATGAAGCAGAAACAGGAAGCAGTATTATTGTTTCCCACAAGGGGGCAGAAATATTGCAGTGGTCAGTGTCGTACTTTTCTACAAAGCTGGTTTCAGTCGTGTCGATGAACACAGAGTCTGGCAGCTGCATCTGCAGAGAGAAACAACACGATGTAAACAATGGGCAAATTGTAGCACCGATAGTAAACACATGCTCAAAAATTATATTTAAAAAACCCCCCACAAAAATATGTTTGAGAAATTTGTTTGTTTGTTAATGGTTGTAAAAGATGATGAGAGATGATGATATCAATGATGAGGTCACACAAAGACAATAAAGTTACAAGTGTACATTTCAGCCCTGAAATCAACATTAAAGATTGTACTTATGACTTAAAGTGATCTATAAGGATTTACAAGCTTATGCTGAGAATCTTGGTGCTCCTAATTTGAGCCCATAAACTGTGTGGAAGGTTCAAAACATCTCTTACATTCTCGTAGTCTTCATCCTCTCCACTGTGTCTGTCTTGCTTCTTCCTGAACTCCGTGGGCGTCTCTTCTCCCAGCGAACGGAAGCTCTGGCCTTCTGGTGATGCCCTTCTGAGGGAAAAACACGTCTTTGTGAGTTTCTTTTTCAGAGGATGCCTGTTGTGTTGAATTTTTTGTGTTCTGAGTCTAACTTACTGAAGTGGGCTTCCTGACTGCTTGGGCTTGGCTGCAGGCAGCTGTGGTTTGAGTAATGGTGGAAGAGGTTTGGGTAACCCTTGCTTATTGTGTGACTGTGATGGCAGTAGTGGGTGATTGGGGGGCATCTGATTGAGGGACAGGGAGTTTTGAACCACACTTCTGAGGACGGCCACTCCAATACCCGCAGGGAGAGGAGTCGGCAGACTCGGCTTGCTGCGGAGGTTGCTCATCACCATGTGGTTGTTGTTGCCCAGCGACTGCACCCCTCCAGTATTAAGAGGACAGGTGGGACCGTTTAGGATCCTGGCTTCTAATTGTTCGCAGATGGGCAGAGTGGCAGGGGATTGGATCGATACGGCCGGCTGATTCCTCCAGTCTCTCTTGTCGGCCCCGGTGCCCCCAACAGATGTTGTCCTGTTTGGAATAGTTCTTTTTGCGTTGGGTGGAGGAGGAGGTGGAGGGGACGAAGACAAGGACTTGTGCAGGTGGGGGGCAAAGGGGAGAGGAGGAGGCGGGCCTTTGTTTAAGTCTTTGGATGGTATGGAGGGTGGAGGGATAGAGGGCGGAGGTTTTTTGGGGAGTGGGCTGGTTGGGATTCTGTGCTGTGGAGGGATAGGAGGAGGGGGACCTTTGTGGAAACTGGCACCAGGGTCTGGACGGAGCTGGGACCCTGCAGGCACTGGAGGAGGAGGGTAGGATGGAGGCGGCCCTGCGGGTCGACCTGAAGAGGTAAAACAAATTTAAAAATCAGTTTTCTTGTTTTGTTTATTTTTTGTTGTTTTTTATGTTTTGATATTTTTTTTGTCCTTTATGCTTCCCCTACATGTTAATGTGTGAATGTTTAAAAGGAGAACATCTGTGTTAACTCATTTTTATCTGTATTTTATGTCCTCATGCAACCAAGAGTTGGGTTTCGTTTCCGAGGTCCTCCGGTGCTCAGCACAGCACACTATACACAAAAACTGATATCAACTAATGTGTCAGTGTCCCTCAAAGAGCTAGAATAAACACATAAACATTAAAGTTAAGACACTGTGGGGGTCGAAATGTGTCTGTTGAAGTTTATTGTGTTTTTTCTTTCATTCAGCTAAAATAAAGTCCACGCGGTGTCACCTGTAGATGTCGGCGAGAGGTCACTGTCTGGCTTCAGATAGTCTTCCTCATCGTCATCATCGTCATCCTCACCATAGTCTACGGTGAAAGGAGAAATAACACAGTTTACTAACATACAGTGTAGCGTGGGTGTGTGCTTTGTGTATGAGTTGATCATTCTTACCGTCTTCTGGGTTGTCGATGAGGTGTTTTATATCCATTGGCTTCTCAATCGTGCCGTAGAAACTGTCGGCATCTGAATCTGAGTCGCTGTGTTGACAAAGAAAATGTTATCATGAATAAATAGGTTTATGGACATTTGCAGATGACATCATTTAAATTGGTAATTATCATAACGTGTTGAGTTGTTGTAACTTTTGAAATGTTTCTGTGTGACAGCAGATGTCGAAGATATTGAATAGATGCTGAAGTCAAAAGCCAACGTGGAATCTGAAAGACACTAGCCTATCTGCTGTTAGCTGATATTGCTATGAGCTAGTTTTCAAGTTAGCTAGTTAGCTGAGCTTCCAACATTGCGGACACATTTTTTTGTTTTCCATTATGTAATGTATGTATTTCAATTCCAGTTTGCCAAAGCTAGCCAAAAGCTAATGTAGTCCAAACTTATTTGGGCTTCTTTTGCTCTGGCATTTATGTTTAACAATCTCTGCCAGACACCTCACAGTTTTATCCCACAAAAATGATTTTTGTTACAGAAGTACAAGAAATGTATATTTCTGTCAAAGTTCAACATCTCTGAATAAAGTATTTTAGTCTAAGGTTAGAGAAAGAAATCTGTCTTCGTTTGTCATATATTCCTGAGCAGCTCAGAGACTCTATAATCAAAAGCTATTAAATGAGCTGCCAATGTGACCAGGCCCAATAACAGTATGTGTTCTGAATAAAAAAACATCTCAGGCTCATACAGTAGATTACTAATCAAAAACAAGAGACTGTTTTAATTGCCTTTATAACTTATAGATTAGCCTGCAGGTTTCCCAGGATTTTGAAAACTTTAAGTGCCATTAGTCTGCAGGTACGGAAGCCCTAAAGTGTCATACATACATACATTTTATTCAACCTGTTTTCCCGTGATAACAAGATAATTTCCTCCGTTTTCCCATGATAACGAGATAATTAATTCGAGATCTTGAGAAAACAAAACGATAGTCTAGTGTATTAAATCATTGCAGGAAACTTCATTTAGTGTAACAATGTCAACTGCAGTCAAGTGAGCAGATGTTTGTCTTTGCCTGATTTGAAGGGTACCTGTATTACAGAATGTATGGCAAATGCATGTAGTCCATTAAACGAAGCGAGCAAACCTATTAATCCACTGTAAAATCCCTTTGATCCATCATTTCTGACAAAGGTTTGTACAGTTATCTCGTTATCAAAGGAAAACGGGTGGAATAAAATGTATGCATGTATGACCCTTTAGGGCTTCCGTATGCAGGGAAAACTTCTTAGCCAAGCACAGCTGTAATTTCTATGGTAGAGATATTCTTTGTCTGCACTGCGCTATGAAACATGACGTGATTTGCTGACGTTACCTTGGAATGTTGCACTCTTTTCTGTCGTTATAGTGATCTATCTCCCTCCGCAGGTATCGCATCCATTTCTACAAAAGCAAAAAACATTATTATACTGTAGATGTTTGCGTCTGCATGTGCATGTGCATGTGTAGATGTTGAAGTATATGTTTAGCACGTGTTTTTCCCTTCTCACCCTCCTTTCATCTTCGCTGGCTGCAGAGAAAAACCATGTCCTGTGTTTTTTACTGAAGTGGACGATCTTGAAAGGAAACACATTGCTGGATGTTGTCTCCTCTGCTGCTCTCATAACTCTGTGGAAGAGAAGAAATGTGTTATGCTGCAGTATTTTGTATGAAATATGACATTTCAGCTCTGTGTATGAGCCTGTATTCATTCATCTTTGTGACAATAAGGCAAGAATTTCAAGCTCGCATGGAAACTCTGGAACTCCGGAAATGAAGTACTTCATTGTAGGCATTGGCGGGACTGTGAGAAAAGAACTTTATATTTAACTGTGCATCTATCAGAGGTTTACCGTCCTAACAGTAGACAGTTGGTTAGAAAACAGTGAGTCTGGAAGTATATTAGTGATTGAGGTAGAATTTTCACACCTGTTGTAGCCGTTGAGAGAGAACGCCCCCTGTGGCGTAGGAGAGGTACTGCTCTTAAAGTAGTACACACAGCCCTTATGGATGATGGTGTACCTCAGAGGCCCTGTAAGACAGGCAACAGATATTAAGAATGTTTTCATCATCAATACAACACAGCTGAAAATGTTTTTCTGCTTGACTGAGCTGTGTAAAAGTTGCTGGATCAAGAAAAGGAAAGACCTTAAAGACTACATCATATTGTCAGACACTTAATCTTTTTATTATGAACTCACATTTCATGAGGCTGAACTGGCTGCCTCCCTTCTTATGCAGGTATCCTGCGATGGAAACGCCTCCTGGCATCGTGAGGAGGTTCTGAGCCCCGATGGCTCGCATTGGCACGGGCCAGACCACCTCTGGAGATGACATGGTTCTACAGGAGGGGAGAGAAGAGGATGTTATTGTCACCTCAGGAGTCACACAAGATCATGGAAATATTGGATTGAATCCCAGTAGACCTTTATTGAAGAATTGAGATATTTGAAGCTCAAACTACATCAGCTCTCACACAGGGAACTACAAAGCACTCAGCACTACTACATACTCAGTGATGGCAGACTATCTTTTAGTCAAATAAGTGGAGCAATTTATGGGAAATAAGTAAAAAACATCTTGTTCCTCATTCTGCTGTATTCATTAAATATAAAAATAGCAAAGATTCTCTTTCAACTACACATTACGTGACAAACTCAGCAATTGTGTTTTCCTCCTCCTCTTTCTCTCTCCACTCTTTCTCCTGATTGGAGATGATTGGTTGGTGGTCTTGCCCCCCATGTTTAAAGGAGGCTCAAGAAGCAGGTTCTCTGTCTCTGAGACATTACATCCTGCTGATCCCAGCAGAGTTAGCTTCTTTTGCTTCTTATTTTTGTGTTTTATTTTTGAGGAGGGAAGTCTGTTAGTCCAGTTTGTTTCTCAACTTACCTACACAATGTTTTTGATAGTGTAGTGTGGAAGCTCTCGGACATAAGTCCCATTGCATGGCTAGCCACAACTCCCTCCATCTTTGTTTCAAAGTAAAATATTTTGATATCTATATCTTACTGGTCACAATTGGTTCAGACAGTTTAAATATGGCTGTGGCCTAAATGTGTTAATTCCACAACCAGAATCACCAAAAACAAGAAAAAAAAAAGTTTCTGCTTCAAAATACAGTATTTCTGGAGGACTCTGGGAGCTACTGTTACCTTTAGTTGACAAAAGACAAATGTTTTACTAGACTAGTGGAATCTAAAAGTGTTTATCACCATGAAAGATAAAGGCACTTTGTCATTTTGGTTTGAGAAGGTTTTGTGTTCCAGGTGACAAATAAAGATAACAAAGAAATGAGTCAGTATATAGTATCAATACAGCTATGATAAGTCTTTTAGTGAGATGACAAGGTGCAAACTTACTTATATAGTAACTGTACTGTAAACTGGGTCATTTTAGGCTGTCCCACGTGGATGTGAAGCACAACTTAAACCTGCTAAAACCCATGCTCTGCAAACATCCTGGACCCGAGATCACACCGCTGAGACAAGTCCACTGACAGATAAGAACCAAACACAACAAAATAGGACCAAAATGCCACAATGTGACTGCTGCTGTGAGCCACAGCGTGCCCACATAACCCTATCTCTCTCTGTGGTGACAAATCCAGCATGCATGACACACGCATGAGGTGTTAATCTGTCTATCATGAACACTTTTTCATAATTCCAGCTGTTTTTTTACAGAAGGCAGTAAAACTTCAACTGACCCAACATTACCAAAAGACAGACATATAGATCCAATGGCTGTTGATATAAATAGCTACTTTATATTCATGCAGGGGGGAAAACATCTGAAGTTCATTACACCCTCTTAAAGTCATTTTTCTCCTTATAGGTCATGGCTAGTGGAAGTGTGACCTGCTCAGGTGCCTCCTACCTCCTGTTGAGCCTCTTGGTGATGCTCTGAACAGCAGCGCTCTCCCTCAGCCAGTTGACTGTGGAAGCTAAGGCTGTGGTCGCCAACCCCGGCAGTGTGTCCATGACAGAGATGTCCCACAGACGGCTCACCCGACTCAAACTTGTTCTTTTCTTTCGGCCCTCAATGGGCTCACTGTTGCGTCTCATCAGGCCCAAACTGAGAGGGATTTGTCTGTCCTCCTCTGATCACTCACTCTCTTTTCATTTCACTCTCTGATGCTCTCCCTCTTGCTGCTGATCTCTCTTTCTATCGCCGTCGCCCACCCTGGCAAATAAACACGTCTCGAGCCGAGATAGTGCACTTACGCAAACACATTCACACACATTTCTACATGTGGACTGACACACATACACACACATGCAGTTCAGACAGGAAGCACATAATGAGTCCTTTAGCTTTGGTTTAAAGCTTCATGTAATAGGTGTGTATGTGTGTGTGTGTGTGTGTGTGTGTGTGTGTGTGTGTGTGTGTGTGTGTGTGTGTGTGTGTGTGTGTGTGTGAGAGAGAGAGAGAGAGAGAGAGAGAGAGAGAGAGAGAGAGAGAGAGAGAGAGAGAGCAGTAGTCAAATAAACATTCCAAGTGAAGTTCCTCATCCTTTAATGTGTTTATGAGTAACTTCCAGTCTATCAACAGCATCTACTGACCTCAGAGGGATGGAGGGGGAGGACGTGTGTGTGTGTGTGTGTGTGTGTGTGTGTGTGTGTGTGTGTGTGTGTGTGTGTGTGTGTGTGTGTGTGTGTGTGTGTGTATGTGTGTGTGTGTGTCATTCCTCTAAAGACCTGCAGGAATGTCTGTTTGCCACTCAGTATGCTGAATCAAATCTGCCTTCTCAACGCCTGCTTTAAGTATGAAATGGCCGCGACATACAGGTCACAATGTTGCGACAGGGATGAGATACAGTGAAGCGAAGAATTGAGGTAACAACACTTTAGGACAGTCTATCCTCGAAGGCATTCATGTCTCGCATTCAAGCGTGGAAACAGAAAGAGAGAGCTCGACACAGAAGCTCAACTCCTGCCTACTTTAGATGGTCGCTTCAAATAATACGTCTGTTCAGATCTGACAAACACTTGGACACTTCTGACTTTTGGATGGAACGTAGAGCCAGAGAGCTCATGACAGAAGGACCAACTAGCCATGTAGTTATTTCATCATCACGCTCCAAGCAACACCTATTTCAGGGCGATGCGTTATTGAATTTTGCAGTGCTATGCTGATTGAGCTTAATGCTTTGGTGCTCTTTTGAATTAAAATTTAAACCAAATCTGTCAGCTTTTTATATGCACAGAGTCTGGACAGAGGGAGTGAGACCAGAAATCAGCTTGAGATGCAGTAAATCACAAGGGTGAAGCCGCTGCTTATTTCTGACCTCCGAGTGCTGTGTGTGTGTGTGTGTGTGTGTGTGTGTGTGTGGACATCAAGAAGACCTACAAAGGCTATCATGTGGTTTGTTTTTTTCCCAATCTGCAATGTAATGTTTCCCGATAGTCAGTGGACAACACACACGCAGACACACACCTACACACATACAGATAAATAGCGTCCATTCTTCGGTTAACTAAACCTCAGCTCAGTGTGAGCAAGGTCAGAGTTCGCCAGCTGCTTATCGTCGGTATAAAGATTTCCTGAAGTCAGCTACGGCTACAGACACGAGCAGCAGATAAAAGTGACTCAGCAGGACAACGTTTTTATGTTTTCTAAAGGAAAAGGGCTGTGAAAGTCTCAGCTTCATTCCCGTTTCCGTTGACGGGAGAACAGGTCAGGACAGCAGACACACTAAAGGAGAGTCAACATTTCATCTGCTGTCACTGCTTACATACTAACTGACACTTCAGCTGTTCACAGTGTCAACCATAACCATTAGTTTTGTATGAAAAAATCATGAAGAAAATTTATTCCCGAGAAAAATATTGTCATAATTAATGTATTTAAATGTGTTCTCCTCCTCTCCTGTCTCCTCTAATACTCTGTCATAGTTCTTCCAGTTTCACTAACTAATAAAACAAACCTTTTTCACTTCCCTCACTCTGAGGAATTGATGAATGAAACAGAAACACAGTCCTTCTGTGTCAGCAGAGTTCGGGATTTCTGATTACATTAAAGCTTACACACTCACTGTAAGATGAAGCCACTCACACGCGATCGCTTAACTTCTTACAACAGACTTTATGACCAGAATAATGCTAATATACTAAAAAAAAAAAAGACATGTAATATATACATTTTGATGTATTTCTTTCTATATGGTCTTCTATTTAAATACTGTCCGATTTGCTGATGCTTTATTTAAAGAGAATAAAAGTGCGCTGAGGCTTTGAACCCCCTCACCCCACCACTGTTTTTTTAACTTCTCCATCCTGAACTCGGCTGGTGTTTGTGTGCCAGAGATGCTAATCAGACAGCAGCTGTTTGTCAGGAAGGGCAGCACAGGAGCTGCTCACATACCAGACTCATTCAAACATATTTCCTCCCTGAACACAAACACACACACACACACACACACACACACACACACACACACACACACACACACACACACACACACACACACACACACACACACACACACACACACAGGGTAAAACAATGTCTGTGTTCCACAGTGATATAAAGTTGCTTTCATTTAAAATTTTTCATGTCTTTTTTCGTGATGTTGGAACCAAAACATGATGCCCAGAAATGGGGTGGATGCTTGTGTCTGCTGTGAAACCGTACACCTCAAAATAGGTTACAACTTGTTGCTGATAGTTAACAGGTGTTGGTGTGGGAACTTGACCAACAAAACTCCAGAATGGGCTTTTTAAATACGAAAATATGCTGTGACAATCTGAAGAAAGACATAGAAGGTTCTAGACTACAAAAATCCTGACTTCATTTGCTGACATCAAGTCCCTAACAGCCTTTCTTGGCGCTACAGAGCCTGCAAGATCCCGCAGAGGCCATGAAATCAACAGCTTGACAACGCAGGGTGTTGACTCGACACTCCTATTATGTAATAAGAAAAATGTCTTCCGAGGATGTGTCTCCTCTGAGTTTGTAAATGTTTCATCTATGACAAATCTAAACCGCTTCTCTCTAACGAAGAAGCAGGAGGTGCTGCACTGGAACTGAACAGACCGCCGACAGCAGACTGACCAGAGTCACTTGAAATAGAAACTAACGCAGCTGTGAGATGGAAAACCCCTGAAGAATGACATCAGAGGACAGTATTCCTGTCAAATTTTGATGTATGTGGACATGGACGCTGGTCGAATTGACTTTGTATTGGCCTTAGAAGCTTCTGTGCCTTTTGACCTCCAAATCTGTCATCTAGGAAGCCCTAAATGTCATCTGCAGACTGTCCTGTGTAAAGTCCACCAATCAAAGGGTTAGGGTAGCCCTAATGTTGCCTGAGAAATGAGGTCCAGGGTAAAAAAGAAGCCTATTTCTCGATCTCCTCTCTGAATTGACAGACAAAGAGGACTCAAAGAGGATTTTATGTCAAAACCAGTCAAGGCCCAAAAGTGGCTGCATAAGTAGGACCCAAGTAGGCAATACGGTGTGGTCTTGGTCTCTACTTTAAAGGTCTCTACTTTGGTTTTGTCTTACCTTGGTTTGGCCTTGACTTAGTCGCAATCCTTCAACGTCTTGTCCTTGTTTCAGTCTGGGTCCATTATGGTCTTAATCCTGACTTGATCTTGGATTAGGTGGACTTGATCACAACAGAGTTTCGACATGTGGACCAGAGAAGATCAAACGGCCATCCCTGCAATCAATGGGCAACCCACTCTACCTACTGAGCTCTGCCAAGTGATTACAACTGCTTCTATACGCTTGTATAATTGTTTATACAATTATTTATGGCCCAAGTACATGTTTCCTCAGCTCTTGTGATGATGTGACACAGATTTGAACACCTGCAGCTGCTTCAAAAGTAGCGTGCGGCTAGCCAATCCCCCTGATGTTCATTGAGCAAAATGTGTGGTCTATGCTCAGACCTGATTACCAAGCCCCCACACAATCCCAGGCAGATGTAAAGGTCACCACTGTCACAGGTGCCCAGGAAACAGACAAGTGGCGACAGAGCTGCGCTTTTAGCTACAAGCTCACTTCCTGTTCCCCCACGACGACCGACCACAATGATTCCACTGGTTCAGCTTCACACCTTACTGTGACTTCAATACGTACGTATTAAAACATGAATAGAAAGTGTGTGTTTAGAGAGCTTCAGCTGAGCCTTGCAGTGTTTCCTCTTCCACTTTGTTTTATTTATCTAGATGAATGAATTACAAGGCTGCGACTGAACATGTGCACACTGACAACATTGAAGGAAAACCTTATTACCTTTTTCAGGAAATAACTACAGCCTTTTATTCCAATGCTGACAAACTTACCATACTGATTTACAGCAAGTACTACATTGTGTTACCAAGCCCTGCATTCTGATGGCCTTTTTCATTGTCCCCAGAGAATGGGTTCAGCTTTAGCAAGCTGATTTAGCTCTTTACATGCAATTTTGTTACGTTGGTTGATTTCTACAGTTTTTAACAACGTTGTACCAACATGGTTCATCCAGAGACATTTAGAAGCACATGTGTTGGAGCTTTGACCTTCAAACTGGAATTTCATAAAGGAACAACGATCAAGAAAAAAACTGTGCACTTCATGTGTTCAATTCCTCCTTTTCGCACAGACAGCAACATATTATAATTTGCATGGATGCATGTAAATTTGGACATTAATCCTCATGGATATTTAGTGCTGCTGTCATCTGAATAGTGTTTTTTTTCCTGCACAAGGTTGAAATGGTGCTGGCATTGTTTGATTAAAAAGATTTTACCTCACATGGTTGCACGGACCATTAGTAAAGTGAGTGACCGTTGTGAAAACAGAACAGAAACAGAAAGTCAAATTTGACTTCACCATCACACATTGATGCACACGCACACCTGCAGCAGTTGACTCATAGAAAGCTGTAATAGTAAAACCATCACGTCCTCTTTCTCTACCTGTGGCTCGCTCTAATACATCACTATTTCCTACCTCCAAATATGGCAATGCCACTCCACAGGAACTGCACAGCCGTCACAGTTCCAACGGCTACAGGAAGGATTCCTGTCAGACTAACACACACACATACACACACACACACACACACACACGCATACACACTGTGCAGATCTTCCACTGTGACTTCAAAAATCGTACTGTAGCTGTGTTTCATCTAAAACTACAAAGACAACAAAAATACACAGATAGTTAGTTTACAAAGAGGTAGAGAGAGAATAGGAAGCATGAAGAGAGAGAGCGTAGAGATTTTGCAGTGACTGCATGCCGACCCTGCTTACCCACAAAAACAGGGTCGAAAAATGAGAACACGTTTCCTGTAAATGTTTCCTCTTCTCTTTACCGACACAAACTTTGCTAAGGAACATCTGATAGCTGATGTGATTGTGGTACCACCATGGAGTCTTGGTATTATTTTAATTTAAATTATACTTGTAATATACTTGCAGAAACCTGGGCCTTCACTTAACGTTTTGCTGCATATGTAAATCAGACCAAACCATTTGTGTCCTTGGCAGTTTCTACTTTACTCATTCGGTAACATTGCGCTCTCTGTTCAAATCTCAAGGGAAAAATGAAAGGCTGCATGTTGGCATTTTGGTGGTCTCTTCGTGTCTTGTGGGAAACAAACCTGTGAACTCCCCACAGTGTGATTTTCCCTCCATGGTAGATACTGTATTTACTCTTAGATTTCCCTGCCGCAGTGGTGGAAAATAACAAAGTACATTTACTAGACTACTGGAATTAAGTGTTTCCATTTTTTCTCACTTCATACTCTGACTCCACAACAATTCACTACAGTCATCTCAGAGTGATAGTGACTCATTACTTATCCGATTTAGATTTTTTAGATAAAAAAAAGCACAATAACCTCCATAAAATGCAATGCTACTGTAAGAGGTCATAACTCTTGCAAAAAGTAGTGCCCACTTTGTCCCACCTTGAACACATTCCCAGGTCTATAAGTTATTAGCATTTCCCCTCAGATGGTTTTGTATCAATAACTATTCCAGGTTCATTGATATAAATACATACACATCAAACACACACACACAAAAAAAAGAACCATTGAACACTGGGCAACCTATTTGCGTTTGTAATGATCTACTTTGTAATGTGGTTAATAACTAACCTAATGCAGTTTAACCTCATGGTACACTAATGTCATCTTCTCATTTTTGGGTTTAGCTTTTTTCTGCTCTGTACTAGTATACTGTCTAAATTTGTTTTATCCCGTACACAGTCTTTCAGGAACAAATGTTAATTATTAATAAACCAGACTTTAATTGGCCATGCTATACTTTGACTGCAGTTTACTTTTTGACTGCTGTTGTGTGTCACGGCTGCTGCTAAAGTGTTGTTTTCAACCTGCCAGAAATTACTCATTAGCATTTCGAGGATGTCTGGCGAAAGCTGCCACGATTGCAGACTACACTTTTTCAAATGCATCGTGAGAAAATTCATGTTTATCTTCTTACAGATTGTTCTAAATGCCGTAGACTGAAAAGTGCTACAATAGAAACAGAGGACATCAAATGAATTTTTAATGAATGATTAAGATGTCTCTAACTATGATTTACAGCTTCCACACTCCAATCAACAGGCAAAGACAAAATTGATGGGAAATCCCACAGTTGCTTCAATGACCTCTTGAGTAACCGGCAAGAAGCTTTACCAAATCAAACAAAAAGCAACATAAATGACATAAACCTTCAGCTGAGTTCTTTACAAAACACACCTTATAACCGGGTTGTTAGAAAGAACCACTGAATGACAGATATCTGAAACCAGAATGGAACCCAGATAAACACAGAAACCAACCTACAAGATATCCCTTCAACCCCTTGAACAAGTCTCAGAACTTGTCAGCAAACCAAGACAGGTAAGGCCAATCTCCAGTCAACTTATCATAGAATACATCTGTACAATAATTTACAAAAAATGGAAGTCAGAGAAAGACAACCATAGATAAGGTTGAAAAGCACAAGTGTGCCAGGCTCACAAAGACAGCTGGTAACTTACATGAAATCCCGATGTTCCCGGATACACATCCTGACGCTCGGATTGGAGCTCCGCGCAAATGACTTCTTCCTCAAGGATGGAGCGGACATGTCAGTGGACATGGCAGCAGCAGCACAATGCAATAAACCACCATACTTTTCAACCTCGTAGAACGACAGCTGACGGATGCACGGTCGGATGGACCGATTGCAGAAGAAATCGAGACACCAAATCAAGATTAAAGGAGTGGTTCAGATTTGGCAGAACAGAGTAAGAATAAAGATCAATAAAAGAATAGACGCATAGAGAGAGATGAATAATACATATTAGCAGAAAATAAAATAATCAAAACTATTAAAGAAGTACAGTCGTGTTGGTTAGGAAGTCTGGTGGAGGTCTGAACCTCTGACACTCCGCCAGTCGTTTCCTGATGGGGACTGCTCTTCCAGCCCCAGCTTCTCATTGGTCGTGTGGCTGCAACAAGTTCCTTCCTGTTTCCTGAGAGCTAGTTTGCAATTGGCTGCTAGTTACAACCCACACCATACATGCCCCACACACTCGGACACACAGAACAGGCCAGGGGAGTTTCCACCTCTTAAGAATGGAACAATACAGAGGTCAAGCGCACGCACACATATCTACACGGCTACAACCTGAAACTTAAGTGTTCCTGTCTGAGGTAAACTCTCATGCTACTTTGTAGTTTGTAAAATATGAAGTGTGTAACTGAAAGTGACCTGTACTGTTTCTAACAACCCTGTGTCCTTTTACATCCTCATACACACTATTTTTATACAACTTATTATATGTACAATATACAGTAGGTCTTGTGTCTATCTTCCTTAGTGCCCTTTTAGTCTTCTGTCCTATGTTCCCCAGCATAGAATCACAGGAGTCTCCTATGGTAAGGACACTAGGTTATGTCCATAGGTTTTAAGTAGTTCTGAGAAATGGCGTTTCTCGGTCAGTTTGGCCCGGCAAATGACTCTAAATACTACAATACCCATGCCTCTTAGCAATTGGTACTATGGAGAGGAGGCTGTAGTAAATTCAGATTTACTACATTTTGGCACTGGAAAACTACAATGGTCATCGCTGAAAATCAAGTGTTCAGCTGGCCATAAGCTTTCTAAAACTGCTTGGGAGTTGTAGTTGACTTCTCTAAACTTGAGTTTTCAAGTACACAAGTACACAAGCTTGTAGCTTTGACTTTCTGCAGAATATAATTATTTATTTATATTTTCTCACAGTTGTCATTCTTCTGCACTGATGATTCAGTCATTTGAAATTGAATGTACATTCAAGTACCATGCCTAACTCTGTTCATGTACAAAATGAGAGGGAGTTTTACTTCCAGAACACTGGATGACTAAAACAACTCCCACTCCCCCAATCTTTTACATCTGACTTCCTTTCAAAGAAAACTCCTGTGATTTAGTACTGCACTGTTGGACTCACAATAGACAGTTTAAAAGAAAGGACCTAAATCTTAGTGCCTTCATTGGCCAAGATGCCACTTGACCTCTGACAAGTCAGAATTTTAGGTGTGTTATGCTAGTAGTGGCTAAGATATGGGTGATGAGAAACGGGCTATAGAGTGGTAAGCCCACTTTCTTCTAACTCAACATTTCAAGATGTATTTAAGTTTTTAAACAGCCCAAAGCAACACTGACATCTCTTGAAGACTTTTTTCAGACTTTAAACAGCTCCCCCTGCAGCCACAACCAGCATGTATACTACAGTTTGTATACAGTATGTGCAATATTAGCTCCTGACAGTACTGTACAGTTGCTATCTACAGATCACTGTACAATGCACAGTCAAATATGGAATTCAAGTTGAAAGCAATATAGCAACAATCACACACATAGGCTGATGTAATGATTTTCACACTCAGGCCTCTTTCAAACAGCAGCACAAAGTCGTGTCAGCTGCACGTATTCGGAACAAATCAAGCGCTCCACTATAAATAAATCATACATGAAAGAAGTCATGTGAACCTGATACGACATTTTGATACGTCTAAGTATGAAAAGGTGCAAACGATGAAATGAGTGATAATGATTTAGCTGCTTCAGTTTCAGTGTCCTGGTATTGTGCATACTGGCTCATTGTTTACTGGGAAAATGTCTGCTGTAGCTTTTTGGCTGAGCCTGCATGCTTAGGAACGGGTCAAGTAAAACATTTGTGCTTGTTATTCTTAGTATAAATACAAAGCAAATGTGACCATCAAAAGGCTATTTTCTGCCGTCTGTGTGAAGGTAAAGTGTGAACCGCTGCCTTCAACTGAACTTGTACGTGCAACAGGTTATGTGACTTGACTGCTGTATTACTGCAAAACTTCCTTTGATGGGTTGTTGGTTAGCTCAGTTGGTAGAGCGTCCGCCCCATTTACGAAGGCTCAGCAGTGGCGCAGGGTTTGAATCTGACCTGCGGCCCTTTGTTGCATGTCATTCCACATCTCTCTCTCTCCCCACATTCCTGTCACTCTTCAGCTGTCTTTCTTTGATAATATGAAAGTATTCTCTCACTACCTCTCTCTCTTACTCCCACCATATATACGTGCTGGAAAGTAACAAAGCACATTTATGCAACTTTATACCTCTATATACCACATTCATCTGACAGCGATAATTAGTTTGTAGATTAAGAATTTACATAATCATATGATGCTACAACAGTACATTACTTTTGAATCAATGATACACTGTAGATGCTAAATATGTGTTCTGCATTCATATTAGCTATACCCCCTGTACATCTTGTATAAGGTAAAATGAAATCACCCTTTATTGCTTAAGTACGATACGATACGATAATACTTTATTGATCCCACAACGGGGAAATTCACTTATTACAGCAGCAGGAGGAGGGGAAACACAGTGTACATATGTCATACATATTTACAAAAAGTACAAAAGTACTGACTGTACAAAAAGTACAGTCAGGGTATCTGCCTCACTGAAGCTCACACAGACTAAACAGCAAAGTTGGGCACACGCACACATCCTCCACTCCTTTTGTGAGGCTCTCTGTCACAGCACTGCAGGCAGATACACACACCTGTACATGGTTGAAAAATGGAGCGAGATAGACAGCCCAACAGAAACATCATCTCTCATCAACTCATCAGTAGGCCCCCAACCTAACTCACTCTTGGTGTTTTTATCAGGAGCGGTACAAGACTTTCATTCCAAAACACTGATACTAAACTCACCCATACACACTCATTCACACACCGAAGTCACAGCGATCGGGGAGTAATTTGGGCCTCAACATCCTCGACTGGACTTTAAACTGAACAACCAATGATTGGACTGCAATTACTACAAATAAACTGCTCTACCACAGCAAAGGCACTCTTACAGTCTGGTGTTTCATCACGAATGCAGGTGTGTCCGGTTGCATAACATCTGCCGAAGATTATCTTGAGTATACAGTCACAGTCTGTTTTACACATGGCTACCTAAATACAGTAATTTAGAAAAAGGTTTGCAAGTCTAACTTGGAAAATTAACAAATTGCTGTATATGTATGTCACTTTATACTGTACTTCTATACACTACACTAATAGCTAAACTTAATGGTTACTTAGAGATATACAGATATAATTTCTTATTACAGTATTATTAGCATTATTATAATGTCACAGCCCATCATGTACACACACTGTACATGCAAAATAGGTGTTCTGAATTCAGATATGCATTTTAGATACACCTGTACACCCTGTACATCTTGTATAAAGTAACAAATACTCTGCACACACCCTATAAATCAACACATAATTTTACTTGGACCACTGAACTGGGGAAAGAATAAATTGGCTGGTAGATTAGTGATGTTACTTTTCTTTGAAGTCCAACAAGATGAAGTTGTCTATTCTTTTTTAAAATCATAAACGAAACTCATTTTTGCTGCTTTGTATAATTTGAGCTGACTTCTGTTGTACAAAAGAACAAAACAGCAGCACAAAGTCCCACTTTGGTTGCAAGACCTCAAACCACTGTCCACAGCAGCTAAAACTGTGAGGTGTTATAGCGGCACTAAAGTTAGAATTTGAAACCTACTCAACAGCAGCTTCCCATGCTGCTGCATCTCAGCTCCATTGCCATATTTCAGATGTCGAAGATTAACAGAGACTGAGCCAGATCTTCATGCAGTGTTAGACCAAATTCAGTCCATTAGCCGCAATGCTGTGTGGGGATGTTTAAATTTGCACTACCTGCGCTCCCTCTCTCTCATTCACTGTCCATGTCACTTCACCATAGCTGTCTCTCAAATAATGGCGGTAAACCAAAGGAATCTTCTTTGTGTCACTATTTTGAAGCTTTGACTGCAAGCTGGGTTCATGAAATAAACTAAGTGAGGTCGGAACTGGGACGGTATCATTGTTTTTTGCCTGCTCTGTGGATCAGTTTGACAAAATGGCTGTTGCAGTGTGACAATGGGTTGCGTTTCTCCAAATGTCAATTCTGATTTACCTTCTTCACTGCAGGTTGCTGTATTTTTTTTTTTTTTTTTTTTTGCCATACCATGCGGTATTGCAGTATCCTAAACTCAGTACCCAATCTGAATGTACCAAGTCCAATCTGGACACGCAGAAGATGAAGTAGTTGTGTGACCGTAAAAATAGAAAATGTTGCAGCCCTGCTATTTATTGTTACTTTTAGCCTCTCTTGAATGTGACGTGGATTGGTCTGAGAACTATAGATGTGTGGAAGGCTGGACGTTTCATGTTGCAGAACATCTGGGAAAGATCATCTTTAGTACACAGTTTCAAAGTTTATATTGACTGTTGGTTGTCCATGTGCAAAACAAAGGTTTGCAAAAGAAGCTGTGATATGGTTTGTATAAGGTGGTTGACTGAGAGGAAGTTTGATCGGTAAATGATAAATAGAAGGGGCTGGTATAAGTACTAACTATATCCTGTCTTGATCATCCTGTTCTACTCCTGTTGAAGAACACCAGTTAGTTCATTTAGATTGGAGCTGGAGGAGTCCAAAGCATAAAGTTGCATCAATTCAATTATTCCATATTTGAAGAAATGCTGGCCCCACATTTCTAGAGTGGTGATCATTCAAATCAAAAGAGAAGACCCCAACCAGCAATTTATGGCATTGTCTTTAAAGCTTCATACTTGTGAAATCCTGTATAAACATGAGAAAACAGTATCATGTAAAAAAGATGACGATGTTTTTGCAGGACCTTGTAGGAATGGGTTGCAATATTCATAACAATGTTTTTATTAGTCTATAATCACCTGACAATAAGAACTGTTATGTTTCTGTTCCCTTAGAATGAGTCTTTTTATATCTACAGAGCACGCCTCCTCTTCCACAGAGTCCGCTATGTTTCAACAGTAGCCCAGAACGGACAGACACTGAGTCCAGATAGGGTCTTCACAAGTTTAGTTAGTTTTTCTACATGCTTCTAAGGGAATGGTTGCTATCTGCAGCCTTAAACTGACCTTTAGCTTTTGCTGATTAGTGTGTTGTAGCAATGACTCACAAGCATGCTGGTTAACCACACAAAATGCTATGGTAGCTACGCGTCGTTCAAACTAACAAAGAGAAACAGGTTTAGTGAAGACTGTAGACCACAGAGGAAAAATGTCAAGGCTGGTGCTGTACTGTAACACAGCGCAGACACGGTGCAGTGTGCGGTGTGACATATAACATTCATATTAGCAAGGGCTACCGGTTCCTGTTACAGTGAGTCACCTGCCCAGTCTGAAACCACCAGCCCTTTGTTTGTCGGCAAGCAACACAATCAGACTGAGTCACAGCAAAACCAAGCAAGCTTGACACACTATCAAAACTTCTGGTTGCTGCCCGACATGAATTCAGTGACTAATAGCAGCCTACATCTTGAATCAGTGTGAGCTGGCAATGACAGAAAATCTAAAAATATAATCTGAAGATTTCAACACAACAGAAATTGAAAGTTTGAACTCCTGCAGTTGTAAACACGACACCGAATCTCAGAGGGACCACAGACAGCTGAATGTGACAGAAGGTGTGATTGGGAGACAGACACGGTCAACACCTTCAAGATTTAAGACTTTTCTTTTTGATAGAGCTTATAGTTAGGGCTGGCTCAGATCATCCCTTAGTTATGCTGCTGTAGGACTAGACTGCCGGAGGACTCCCCCACTATTGTTTGAAGATACAGTCACATCTCCCTTTACTGAAAACTCTCTCTCTCTCTCTCTCTCTCTCTCTCTCTCTCTCTCTCTCTCTCTCTCTCTCTCTCTCTCTCTCTCTTACTGCTACTGTAATGATTTTATCATTCATTGTGATTCATTGTCATTCTGTCAGTCATTGTAATTATACAATATGTTTGTGTTGATCTGTCCTGTACATGTGACATCTATTGCACGTCTGTCCGTCCTGGGAGAGGGATCCCTCCTCTGTGGCTCTTCCTGAGGTTTCTTCCACATTTTTCCCTGTTAAAGGTTTTTTGTGGGCAAGTTTTTCCTCACATGAACCGAGGGTCTAAGGACAGAGGGTGTCACTCCCTGTACAGATTGTAAAGCCCTCTGAGGCAAATGTACTTTGTGACTTTGGGCTATACAAATAAAATTGATTTGATTTGATTTGATTTGATATACACACTTTCTGAATTCTGTTTCTTTTTGCTTTTGTCTTGTCTTTTTGCTGTCTTTTGTTTTTCCTTTTAAAAGTTACTCTTGTCCATCTGGCCTGTTCTTTCTGTTTTTTTCAGATGTGACTAGGTCAGATTAGGCCATCATAGTCTTGTTGTGACTTGGCTGAGAGACATGGCAGATGATGTCTTAAACCCAAGTCAATCAGAGCTCACCGCTTGTCATGACATAGAAGGAGTTACAGGTTTCAGCTGACAGATGAGCATTCATGCATGCAAACCTGATTTTCTGAACTGAAGTGAACCTGTCAAAAGGTTACAGGTTCACTGAATTAAAATAAAACATCATTCCTCACAGAATGTGATGCAGAAGTTGTTAAACTTGATAAAAAATCCTGACATGCAACATACGCTATCACTGCTTATCCATTCATTATCGTTTATTCCGATCAGGGTCAAGGGACAGGGACAAGCCACCAGTTCATCACAAGGCTAACAGATATACAGACAACCTTTCATTAACCTATAGAGCACATGTCTTTGGATTGTGGAATGAAGCTGAAGCAACTGAAGAGAACCCACGCAGACACAGGGAGAACATACAACCTCAGCACAGAAAGGCCAAAGCCGGGGTTTAAACAAAGTACCTTCATGCTGTGATTTTTTTTTTTTTAAATGTACCTATACACTTGTGTTCAGTGGCATTTTGTCAGTTTTTATACTCTGGTCTTGATACTGATGAATGATATTTCATTTTAAGTACACTTTGGTACAAAGTACAAATAGAAGTCCATCAGCCAGTGTCAAAAGAATCTACAAACTCACGCATGATCAGCTGTGGGTCTACATCATGTTCAAAAACTATGAAACAGGACAGTAAATTGAGTGATGACCTTGAGATGCAGCTAGAAGCTAGAAAACTTGCCTGATGACTCTTTTGAACTACATCGAGAAAAGTATTTGGGTTGACTTAATCAGCTCTATATTACCACAGCAAAGTTTAATGACTTAAATCCAACTCTACCTTCATTTTACCACTTTACATTCACAAAAGGCCGTCATGCCATAAAACATTTGGCATTGATTTATTTCACATGGCTGCAACCCAAAGTCGTGTGTTCAAACGCAGTAGACAAAGTTTATAACCATCTTACCACAAACTACTCAATAAAAAAAAAGCCACAAAGGAGTGAAAACACACTACTGTAACCCCACCTCTTTGAAGAGATGCAATATTTTTAAGTGAATCCATAGACTTCTAAATTAAAGCATGCTTTTAGCATTTAGCATTAATATGAGAGCAACTGATGCAACATAGAATATGTTTTGAGTGACACAAGGGCTGTGTGAAATGTCAATAAAGATAAATATAATTCCCTACAGTATTACAATGTAACACTACAGTTAACAGGCTTTACCCAGCAAAGCAAGAACACATTACGCCTTGATATCTTTCAGTCAATCTGCAGTTGTCAAATGCATGTAGCCCTTGATAGGGTTCTTACTTTCTTGTCAGATGGCTGATAACACGAAAAGCCACACTCATAGTTTCCATTCAGAGTCATAGAGCTAACATTAAATAGCCAGCTAGCCACATTTGACAGAACCTGCCAGTGTTGGTTGTTTTTTTTAGTATTCAAAGTTTATGGTTACAGGCTAAAGTTGAGAAGCTAAGCTGCTTTTGTCTACTTGGGTCTGTAATCAAGAACCTACTGTTTTGAGAAATAGACGATTCAATTCAAGTTATGCATCTGCCATCATCAGTGTAACCAGCTCCGGTCCCAGAGAACTATGTGACGACACCCAAAACTGCTCAACGTCCTTTTGGATCCATGCTCTTCACTTTAGAGTGAAGTCTGATGGTCTACAGACAGAGGCAAATTTAGATTTAGGACTCTGGGATAAATTCAATTTATAAATTAATTGGACTTGATGGCTGCAGACTGAGAGCTTGACAGTTACAGTATAGCAGCTATAGACAGACATTGCTCAGCAACTGTTCCACAGTTATGCATTACAAGAGACAACTCTGTGTCTCTCATTAATATATAATTCTTTTAATGATTTTTAATCATTCATTTTACTTGACATGTAGAGCAATCAGAAAATCATATCGTCATGTTTAGAATCTGCTGAGTTAGTGAAATGGATCAACCAGACGTACACTCTATTGTACAGGAGCTACCTTAATTGTGTAGTTATGCTTTCTGATTGGTCCAAATAAAATGATCAACAACATAATATGAATTGTAACAGCACACAAAGCAGATAGACTATATCTAAATGACTTGCAGGTCTGTAAAGAGCTGTGTGTGTCACTGTTGTTGTCTGCTTTAACAAACCTGCACTGCAGCTCCTTTCTAAAAGTTTGGATACTCTTGTAAAAATGTTACGTTAAACTTACCCATGGAGTGCTGTGTCACTGGTGTAGCTCCTCTGTCCGTGTCTGTGTCTGTGTCTGTATCTGTGTCATCAGTGGTTTGAGCCCTACAGAGCTCCGCTTGAGCTCAGTTCACTTCCTGGCGTGGCGTTTCAGAGCTTCTGTATGAAGTGTCACGACACCCTCCCTCCAACCACAAGAGAATCCGTCTGCAGCGCTCATACAAACACAGACTGACTGACATGCAGACCAGTGAGAAAACTTAAGCACGGATAACATAGTTCAACTTAGCAACAGAAACTTCTCAGTTGCAACTTTTTTTAGTGTTTGTCTATAATGAGCCCTACTTTGCAGAACTGTGGTAGTTCATTACAAAACAGTGACAACATTCAGCATATGTATCAAGTTTCACTGCACACAGAACTTCATGACTAACTTCCCTTTTACAGTGTAGGACCACTCCTTCTATCTGGTCAGCAGTTATTTCATAACCAAATGAGTTAACCTGAACCAACCAAACTAGCCCTGTGTGTCGTGACTAAAGCCAACTGGTTGGAGAGAATGAGTATATTTTTGTGGATGAGGTGTTACTATTCTTACATCCTTGGTGGTGGGGTTTAAAAACCTCATCTGTGTGGGATGAATGAATGAATCAGTGAATGTGAACTACTCCTTTAAAGATAACACCTTAATTAGGTAGTGTGTTTTTGTCTGCTTAATGTCTAACTAACTAGACTAAATTTAGAACATTTATTTAAAAACTAAAACTAAAAGATATATATATATATATATATATATATATATATATATATATATATATATATATATATATATATATATATATATATTATACCCCATTTTTTGCTTATACAACAGCACACCCTATTTTTACATTAAAGAGCCAGTGTGTAGAATTTAGTTATACCTAGTAGTAGTTGCCCCCTTACCTTCCTACTGTAAAGGAGAAACAACAAATGAAAGTCCATGTCTAGAGCCAGTATTTAGTTTGTCTGTTCTGGACTACTGTAGAAACACAGTGTTTTAAAATAGTGGCCTCCATGGATAAAGACCTGCTCCCACTGTAGATATAAAAGGATCATTTTTAAGTAACAAAAATAAAAATATTCTTATTTTCAGGTGATTATAAAACATAGTTATGAATATTATATTTCCTGTCTGCCTTATTCCGAAAATAAAAGGCCCAAATCTTACACATTGCACCTTTAAAGGTGCTCTGTGAAGTTTTGTTTACGTTCAGTGTTACTCACCGAAATACAATAAGTGTACCTTTAACAAACAAATTATTTCTTTCCTTACTTACATATGTTATGATGAAGTATTCATGTTTATCAGCTAGTTTCTTCTTCCCTGTCGTCGATGGCCAAAGTATCTTGTGATCATACCACTGCCTGTATATTCACACCATTGGCAGTGCTGTGTATCACATGATCAGTGTTGCCTGCTAAAGTCTTTCCTAGAACATACATCTTGTTCTGATAATGAAGTGACTACACTTAAACAAATTAAACACAGACTCTAGAGGGATATTCAGTATTTTTCGAGTTTCACGGCCACCTACATGCTTGGAAGAAAAAGGTGAAGTGAGGGCTATTCATTTGGTTGCAAACCTCAATGTTACATAGCACTAAATCCTACACACTGGACCCGTTAAATAGTTTGTTTGATCATCTCCCTTTCTTAAATAAAAATAACAAGTGTGAACTTGTTTACTTCAAATATGCAGTATGTCCCTACACACCACAAAGCTTTATGCAAATGAGTTTTAATGGTAGTGTTAGCTACTTTCATTGGAAGAGAGTAAGTAACGTTGCTGGTATGAATACTGCAATTAGAATACATGTAATTCTGCAAACTATAACTAGTATAGTTATAGTTTGCAGAATTACATGTATTTTACTTTGATTCTGCCTGCATAACTTGCATGTGTGACTGCATTTTTTATTCATCTATTGTTACACAGCTTTTGCGTGTGTTGTCTGCTTTCGAGCACATCTGAGTGGCCTACTGATCAGCTTGCAAGTCTTATATTGACGTGTCAAGCTGGGTCTGGTCCAGAATTGATTCAGAGATAATTAAGTCTCCAAAATGAAAAGACATCTTTCATCTTCCGTACAAAACCGTTAAAACATTGTCATAAAAAATTGTGTTAATGTGTGGCAGATGTTGACGTCGACAATTTTGCATATTGATACAAATCTATTGGACTTCAAAGCACCATATAACATGTCAGTGTATAACAGATTTAGTGTGTTGGTGTCAATTTGAAAAATTCAATCTCTGAGCTATCAATCACAATGGAAGTTGCGCCTGCCATAAACCCAGCTCCACAGCAGCAAAATCATAAGAAAGACAGACTGCACATCATTTTGATAAATGTATGGGTATCATTTTTGTCACTCTAAAATCTGAACCTCACATTATCCAGGCAGACTGTATTTACAGTGGCTTGTCTTTGTCAGTACACTGTCTCTGTGACCGCAGCTCGTCTGCCTGCAGCGTCGGTGTAGTCGGCCTTTGTGCTGGTTTGGAGAATTTGGAACACTTTGCCACAAGATAAACAATCCCTTTTCTAAATCTAGGAACACACTCCATCTCAGTAGAGATTAAGAAACAAAAATATCCTAGAAGTGTACTAGTGTACTGTAGATAGACAACAAATCCTTTCAAATTTAGTGACTTTCTGAGCTGACACACACACACATGCACACCTAACCATTACAGTATGAAGCTAAAATTAGATATTTAAATACCTTTGCTTAGATGGGTGACACAGACTCCGGCCCCTGTGTAGCTGCTTGGCTTAACAGAAAGCCAGAGACTTTTAGAGAAAACCATATACACGCCCATTCAGCATGGTGACCACAGATGCTTGAGCACAAAAATGTTTGGCATTAAAAAGAGGACAAAAGTAAGACCAAAAGTGCACCTTAAAACCTCAGCCTACAGAATACACAACCTCTCGCATCTATGATGCAGTTACCTTCTGGTTGGGTTTATCTAGTTTTCATTGTAGGAAAATATCAATGACTCAGGACTTCTGACGATCACTGTAAAATGTTGTGGTTTCATTTTAGTTCAAAAATAACGTTGCAGCTACACAACAGAACCGGCCAGTACAACCAGAGTAGACATAGCACATGGATTTACAAGCAGTCATTATATTTCTTACAGCTCTGCAGTAACATCTGTCTATTGCACTGCATGAACCTCACTGCCTCAGAGTTAAAGTGGCAACCCACAAGACTCTCAGTTTTATTTAGTTTCCCCGTCTTCGGTGCAGAGCTTTCGCTGCTGCAGCGATGAGCCTTGATGGAAAAACAAGAAAGAGTGTACACTTGTGCCTACTTTCATCCTCACACAGGGAAATTCCAAATAATGCAGACATTACTGTACTCAATTTTTTGCTTGGTTGTCAAAAGCTGTTATTCTCACACGGCAGTCCTATTTGTGGATGCACCTCTTTGATAGTGAAAAAGTTATGGTCACCTGGCATGCAAAACAAGTATGTAAAGCATGCTTTACGCGACTCTGCTTCAGAAGAACATACAATTGACAAATTAAAAATACAGTCTTGTTCTACCTTCACCCACCTAGAGGGTCCATTTTAAAATACAGTTTAAATAAGGTGGAGGGTGCTAAAGGGTTAAATGGTACCAAAGTTAATTTAATATTGTGTGTAGCATCCAAAAACCTTAAGTGTTGTTGACTCACTAAAATCAAAACAGAATTATGTAAAGGTCCAGTGTGTAAACATGGGTATCTATCAGCAGGAATGTAATATAATATCCATTAGTATGTTTTCATGAGTGTATAATCACTGGAAGATGAGAACTGTTGTGTTTTCATTGTCTAGAAATGAGCCCAGTACAGTGAGAGCTGGTCCCCTTCCATGGACTCCGCCATGTTGAACCCCCATGTTCTGGGCTACTGTAGAGAAATGGGCGTTCAACAGTCCATGGGGGTTCATGGGGGTTCAACATGGACTCTGCCATGTTGCAATCTCTAACTCACTGCTAGGTGCCATTCAATTCTACACACTGGACTTTTAAAGCAGCTCAGTGAGATTGTCTGTGACCTCACAGTGCACTACTGTGTGTGAAGATAGCAGCTAGCATGAAAAGTGGAAACGAGGAGTTAAAACAAGTAGGGATGGGAATCAAGAACCGGTTCTTGTTGAGAACCGGTTCCGTGTATTTCCGTGACTGGAGGTGAATCTCAACCTAGCAGCAGTGGCAGCAGCCAGGCTATGACCACATTTACGGTTACTACGGAACGTAACCCTGGTAAGTAACACACTGCATACCGTGTTAGCGTGATGTGCTTCTTTGTAAAACATGCTATAACAGTTAACATTAAACGTGTATTTGCCACAGTTACACATCATTACCAGGCTGTAGGCCTCTTTTGACCTCGCTGAATGGTTTTGTAAGGTCGTGATACTTCTAACTAAACAAAGTTGATGCTGATCAAACTCTTGGTTCTCCTTTTTTTCCCAAATGAGAATCGATAAGAGAATCGAATCGTTAAGCAGAATCGATAAAAATAGGAATCGTAAAAATCTTATCAATTCCCATCCCTAAAAACAAGTAACATCAAAGCTGGAAAAGACTCTGTCAAGAGGACAAGGAGTGATAGAATAAATGCAACTGGATCAGGAATTAATTCAGTAATTTAAATAATTTCTTCATTCAATTCAATGAAGCATAGCTGCCAGCCTGCTGCTAACTGGCTACAATAATCTATCTATCTAAGCTGAAGTTCTAAACAAATTTAAAAGAGTAAAATATTTACTTTTGCACACTACCTCCAGGAGGCAGGTGGAAAATTGCATTTTAATGAATAGAAACCTCCATCACATGTCAAATCAAATATCTATAAATATGGATAGCTACAGCAGCCAGCTAATATCACTTGCATGTCCAGCATCAAGAGACCCAGATCAGTTTCCTCCATCACCATCCTCTTTGGTCTCTTCACTGTTGTTATTATGTGCATGGAGGCTGCTAAGCCTGATTACAGTGCCTGCTTAACTGGCTTTGATTCTGGCATGACACCACCCCCCGACCCTGGAAACCTCTTCCCGATCGTCTAAAACATCTGTGACACTCACATGGTATTCCCCACTCACATTCCAGGTGGCTAACCATTTGCTAACAACAGCTGTAGTTCATAGCAGAAAGTTGAAGCTGATCTACAGAGATCTTGTAAACTGAATTATTCTAACTCCACACCCCCAGATTTTCAGTGATTGTTAACTGTGTATTCCCCTACACCTGTAAAGACACTGTGATGCGAAAAAATCACTGGAGTTCCCCTAAAAGAGATGTGAATAAAGCCGGTCTGTTTTAATTCCCAGGCTGTCAAATACAGATGTTTTGTCACAAACTAACGCACTGGGCTTCATTCTAGTGAATGGACAGATTCATGTGTCAAACAAACACAGGACTTTTACTCAGGAGACCAGAATACATGTCCAATGTAAAAGTCAACGCTGACTTATTTAAAAAGTTACATGCTACGTGTGTGACTTGTAAATTGTAATGGCGACCTGCTGATAACATTGTACCACAAGGACATTCCCCCCCAAAAACCACAAACGGTTGTGGTTGCTTGTTTGTATTTTAGTAAGATGAATACATACATATGACCAACACTATTATTATTCATTGTAAAACTTGAAGAGCTCAGGTTGTCACTTGAAATATACCATTAGTTGTCTTGTGTTATTAGTGGATGGATATTAATTTGCCGATTTTGACAATAAGTGTATCTATAAAATAATATATATTCAGGTTAGGTTAGCCCGAGGTACAATGGTCCAACCAGATAAATCTGTCACTTCAGTTATTGTAGATATAGCCAGGTATTCTGTTAACTGTCTTGTCTGTATGAAGTCCCCAAAATCATTGGCATCGTTTACCACTCAGAGTGAGTATTCAAATAGATTAGCATGGGAATGAGGTCAGTGTCAACTACGTACTTCCTGTTTGAGGAGTCTTGTCAGCACCGCAAATGCTGTGTTAAAGGTTTTGTAGATTTGACAAAACAATGTGTTACTTAAAAGTTTTTTTTTGTCTGTGTAGGAGTTACAAAGCAATGACTAATTTGCATGTTGCAGTTTTCTTCTGAAAAGGGGCCTTGGGGAGATAGATTTATGAAAGGTGTAGGTGTGTGTTTAAACATGTGGTGGGTATTGGGAGGTGAGTGGTATGTGGAAGTATTGTAGGTGGGAGGACAGACGTGTATTTAGAAACTATAGAAAAACTATAGATATTCTTACTGTTCAACAAATGATGGGAGACTGACATTTGATAGGCCACATCATTATATTTAGGGTCTGCCTACATATCTTGATGATGCTTGATGTCTTTTTTTTTGTTTATTCATCAATGCAACTTATTTAACCCACTGTGTATCTTTTGCTTGACTTCTAATGTCCTATAGATATATATGCAATCATAGAAATATAGTCCTCATCATCCTACAACATTCTATACAGTAAATAGTTATGTGTCTTCCAGCTCTAAGGTTAGGTACAGAGGTCCACAAGGATCAGTACTTGGACTACTTTTGTTCTGTGTGTATATGCTGTCTTTGGAGCAGTTTCACAGCAGACATTTTGACTTAACAGATGAACTTAATAACAATAACAATGGCTCAATTCCAGTCAATGTCCCAGTATGTCAAAATATCTGCTGGGCTACTAGACCACAGGTCACATTGGTCAGCTACGCTGATGACATACAGATATCTTACTGTAACTGCAAATGACTCATCTCAGCTTTTGAAACAAGGGAAGAGATGATCAGAAGTCTAAAATTGGATATGTAATTTATTTCAATGCCCAGAAAAAAAATTGTTTGTTCAGCTAGACCCAGATCAGGTTTTTTTTCTGGACGTTTCCATTTATGTTCATGGCTACTCAACTTGTCAAAGCTATACAGTGGGTATACATTTGGGTAAAATGTTTTCGACCTGTTTCTGAATGATATATCAAATGTGACCAAATATACTTTTTTTTTATTACGGTCACATTCATTCAGTGCTGTGGCGAAAAATGCTGATTTTTCCATTCATTTGAGTGGGCGGTTATCCTGGTGGATTCATGGAATTGATTTTTGCAATGCACTCTCGCTTATCCATGATTGTAACAAGGTGTCTGAAATGTAGTCTTTGCCTTTGCAATGGCTTTTAATACCAGTCCTCTGATAGAACCATGTAGGAAAAAGTAGGTGAATTTCTAAAATGATTTTCAGTGGCCAAAGTTCTAAAACATTTTACATATCTGATGATGTCAGTTTCAGGTGTGTTTTTTGTTTTGTTTATAATTTAAAGATATATTTAGTTGCCGGAAGGTTATTTATGTGGGTGGGGGGAGATAGGCTCATATGTGCTTGTGTGTGTGGGTTGTTTATTTCCATGTACACAAGAAGACATGCGGCACCAGAATCATCACAAATGTATTGACTTCCTGCATTTGAAAAGCTAATGGAAAACTGGACTAGACTGCTGTGTCACATCTGTCCATTATAGTATCACTTGTATCTGTGAGTGATACTGTAGTAACAAAGAGATGAAATCAAACGTGTGTCATTAAATTGTTGATTGTGATTCTGAGTGTATTGTTTTTGCCCATCAGTAACAGGTGAGATTCAATTTAATTTGAACAGAAGTGATCTAATGACACTTTCCTTAAAGAACAGGTTTAGACTGTAATCTGTCTAGAGACCCAACAGCTCCCACCATGACCAAGTGCTTGGTGGCAGTGGCAAGGAAACCTGGAGCTCATTAGCAACCCAGCTCATTAGATTAGATTATACTTTATTTATTCCACAATGGGTACATTTACTAATGGTGGATGGATGCACATCTCCCAATGCGCATCCTGCCAACATCATTTCCAGCTGATACAGCAGCTGCATTAACCTTTTTGTATTTACCTCATTCAAAGTCATCTATTGATTAAAGTTGACTTACAACAACAACAACCTAAAGCTGTGTCATTTTCTTCCACAATTTCAGTCTCTATTTTACTGCAGCTATTTTTCATAGATATGGCCAAGTAGCTAGCTAGCCATGCAATCTCACCTATGATCTCGTCTCGACTGTTTCTCGTAGTAGAAATGAGCGCCCTGGTACAGTAGCTTACTGAGTAGAGCGTGCACCCCATTTGCTGCATGTCATCCCATCTCTCTCTACAGTTGTCCTATCCCAAACAGGCAAATGAAAATAAAACTTCCTTCCTTTTGATCAAATTTACAAATAATGCAAATCTGGACTATTTAATTTTTCTGTTTCTGCACTTTATGATGTGCCTGACATGTGCCCAAATTTTTAATTGCATTTGCATTTGTTTAAAAGTTTCTTTAAAAGTTTCAAGTCCTGCCACCTTCAGAAGTTCTCTGATGACTCAGCAATAGTTGGTTGTATTGAAAAGGGTGATGATAGTGAATACAGGACTGTTGTGGGCAACTTTGTCACTTGGTATGAGCTGAACCATCTGCAGCTCAATGTGACAAAGACAAAGGAACTAATAGTGGATCTGAGGAGGGTTAAAACACCAGTGACCCCCGTTTCCATCCAGGGGGTCACTGTAGATAGTGTTGAGGAGTATCTGGGGGTGTACTTGAATAAAAAATTGGTCTGGACTAGAAACACAGAGGCTGTCTACAAAAAAGGCCAAAGCTGACTCTTCTTCTTAAGGAGGCTGAGGTCCTTTTACATTTGCCAGACAATGCTGAGGATGTTTTGGCCAGTGTGATCTTCTTTGCTGTCACATGCTGGGGCAGTGGGTTAAAGATCGCAGACACCAACAGACTTAACAAACTGGTCAGGAGAGCTGGTGATGTTGTGGGGGAGGAGCTGGACACTCTGACAACCGTGGCAGAGAGGAGGATGCTGTCCAAGCTTAATTCCATATTGGACAATGACTCTATGACACACTGGCTCTGCAGAGGAGCTCCTTCAGCAGCAGACTCCTCTCTCTGAAATGCACCACAGAGCGACACAGGAAATCATTCCTGCCTGCGGTCATTAAACTCTATAATGCCTCCCTCAGCTGACATATACATGGACATTTACTTTTGCATTTGTTACACTTTATTTATTTAATGTTAATGACCTTGTATATACCTTTAATATTGACACCCTTATGTTGAGGTAAGGATGTCAGATATTATTATTTCAATCATTGAACAAACTGGATCTGTGCTCTTTCTGCACAAATGTGTTTTAAGTACAGCTTAAGTGCATTCTTACACAAAACAAAGACCTGAACTGGAACCAGACCAAGATCCCCCTTTTCAGGTTAATTCTGTTGGTCTGCTCTGTTGGATTGACAAATTTCACACCAGCCTTAAATGAACCGAAACAAACATGCAAATGTGTGAAAAGTCAAAAGTTTTTCTAACATCCCCAATCGAGATTCTAAAGAAGCTGCACAAAAATAACTGCATCCGTGTTACAGCGGAGTACGTATGTTTGTGTTTGTGTGTTAAAGGGGATGTTGCTGTTTCCCCTGCAGTGACAGTAACAAGCAGCGGTCTCATATGTCACGTCACTGCTCCTCCTCCCACGCTTCTCACAGAGAGGAACACACAGTGCTATTATTATCACTGACAGGAAACATGTTGAACCACACCAGCGATCTGAGCATACTCTCACTCACTGTCTTTGTCTCTCTGACTCATGTCTTCCTTTCTGTTGTTTAGCGGATGCTCTGTTCGTTCTTTCTTTTTCTGCCTCAGTAACTTTCTGTTTCCTGAAAGTTTTTTCCCTTCTTGTCTTGGTGTCGCTGTAAATGCATCCAGTCTGTTTTTTTTTTTTTGTTTATCTTGCAACTTTTACTGTACATGACAATAAAGGATCAGCTCATACAAATTCCCCTGATCGTCCCACTTACTTCACTTCTGGTGATATATAACCATGCAGACAGTTTTGGTTTTCATTTGTTTAATGTAAGAGATACAGTATGCTGCTGTACCACTTCTGCTGACATCTGATTAGAATGGAAGTTAATGACTTTGTTTGTGGTGCTCAAAGCATAAAAAAGACAAAGGAACAGAAACAATGCACCTCTTAGTCTCTGAAAGCCTGAAAAATATGCATTCATAACTAATATGCATGAGCAAAACAACAAGACACAAGAACAGGTTCTTCTCACAGGCTATTAGAATGGTTAAAGCCAGACAGACAGTGTCAGGAGCAATTCCTGTGTATTATAAATGATTATTCACACTGTTCATTTTAATATGTAGATATCATTATCTGTATGCACACTGGGAGCAACATGCAACCGCAGTCAAATTCCTCGTGTTCGCACTCCATGGCCAATAAAAGTGATACTGATCAACATTGTTTAATGTATTTTAATCGACAATGTCCACTCCTGGCAACTAATGCATGGTTATATTCTTTGTTTATGTATTTGTCAGTGCTTTCCAAACTTTGATTGCTTAGAACAAAACCATGTGATTTAGAATGCATCACTGTCGGCTGTCAGCCAATGATTTGATAAATAAATAAATACATTAATTAATTAATAAGGGGTGTTGGTTAGCTCAGTTGGTAGAGCATCCGCACCATGTACGAATCCGACCTGCTGCCCTTTGCTGCATGTCATTTCCCATCTCTTTACCAGCTTGTGACTGTGTCTGCTGTTTGGTTCTGAGCAGATCATGCACGATCAGTTTCATTTGGCTTTTCACTGAACACAGCTTCTACTTCTGTAGAATTACAATGTTGAGACCACCGACTGGTGAGAGTAAATAAATACATCGTCAAAATGAGAAAACCAAAGCAAGAAAGTGTGTCCAAACTTTTGACTAGTACTATACAGGGTGGTGGGGGTACACATAGTGACACATCATCACTGTGGATGGTCACCACAAGGTGAAGCAGTGCTGTCAACAGGAAGGAAGGAGTTTGGCATTATATTGTTACCCAGCTGGCAACGTCTGGTGTTCCCCACAGTGGAAAGCCCCAAGAGCTGCTCGACATCCACAGCATCAGTGCCAAGCACATTGCCAACGTTGTAGATCAGACCTTTGCAAACTATGGGACTGCACCTGATCTCCCACTCGCTGCTTTATTGCATCACAACACTCGTGGTAAACAAAAAGTTTGTTTACCACTCTGTTGCATCACCTCTTCTTTTAACAACACTTTGTAAGGGTCTGTGCGCTGATGAGACTTTGCTGAAATCTTGAAAGTGAAATGTTTTCCCATTCTTCCTTGATGTAGGATTTCAGCTGCTCATGATCTCCTTTGTCATGCTCTCTGTTTAATAATGTGGCAAACATTTTCAATAGGTGATAAGTCTGGACTGCAGGCAGACCAGTTTAGCACCGGCCCTCTTGTACTATGGATGTGTGATGTGGTTTGGCACTGTCTTGTCAAGAATAAACAAAGGTCTTAATGGTACCCTAAGAAATGTTACACCACAGTTTTCCATTTTACCTCAGTCCATCTTAAATGAGCTTGAGCCCACAGAAAGTGGTGTTTTTTTCTGGATTTTGGTTATATATGGTTTCCTCCCTTAGACTTTAGAGTTTCAACTTGCATTTGTGGATGCAGACACCGTTTTTTGGAAGTGACATGGAGATGACATGCAGCAATAGTCCCAGGCTGGAATGAAACCTGTGCCCCTATTGTAAAGATTTAGTGTTGATACATGCACTCTGCTCTTCCTGATGGATTTTTTGTTTGTTTGTTATTTTACCCAGATCCAATCCAATACATTGTCTGGTACACAGAAATCTGACTTCATGACATGTAACAAAATTGATAGTGAACTCTCTTTCCAGTGAGTTATAAATGCAGGTCCTTTAAAAGTACATTTTTTTCTGACATGTGAGTTCACAACTTCAACATTAGTATGTTTTATTGTTTTAGAGGGTTTTGTTGTTTTGTAAGTTTCACTCCTTTCTTTCAGTTGTTAGTTGCACATAAGAAATCTGCCAGTAGAATATTATCATTCCTTTGTCCCTGGTTGGTGGGTGGAAGGAAGCTGCTTCTCCTCGACACTTTAGCAGTAATGATTAATGATGATGCAGACAGGTGAAGAAAATCAGACTGGAGAAAAATTCACCATAGAGAAAAAACATTACAATCAATCTAAAAGTGTTCACACTGGTTGTGTTTAGTTTGACCAGATTACAGAGCGTGTATGGAGCTGTGGATGAAGAGGAAGAGGCTGCCCTCTGTTGGCAAAATGAGTACAGGGCCCAAACAATGAGGATTTCCCACGAAGGTTTGTGAACAACAAATGGACTTTCAAACAATAGCTCCATCTAGAGGTTATATTTAGGTACTTACAGTACATGCTCAAAAAATGATCTGCAAGTGCTATAGGTGGAACTAAATAAGGATTCAAAATGCACACCTTGTTTTAATAGAAAATAATTAAACAAACCCCAGTTTACAGCACAAACCTGAAGAGATGAAAACAAAACAGTGAAATAAAAAAAAATAAGTTTAAAATGGAATAGTAAAAATTGGGTCCAGGGGTCCAGTCTGTCAGATTTGGGTGATTTACAGAATATGGCAGAAATTGAATATCATATTTGTAACAATGTTTTCATTAGTAACTACCACAGTTTCTCCTTTGTGCTCGGAGTAGGAGAGGCGAGGGGGCTGCAGTCTGCAGCTGCACTAACAGATGACACTAAATCCTACACACTGCTCCTTTGAGTGAAGTAATCCAACAAATCTGGATGAAATCTACATAGGCTATTATAATAATATTATTACAACATGTTATTACAAAGTCAAATGAAAAAGAAA
Organism: Collichthys lucidus; assembly: GCA_004119915.2. NCBI lineage: Eukaryota > Metazoa > Chordata > Actinopteri > Sciaenidae > Collichthys > Collichthys lucidus. The sequence continues at coordinate 5,960,866 of CM014093.1, forward strand.
TAAAATAATCATTTGTTAAATGAATTTTGCAGTTGTAGATGTCTTTCTTGGAAGCACTGTAGACATGCTAGTGACATGATGAATAGCACTATGAGTGACTTTATAACAGATAGAAATATCTAATCAACTAATAACTTGCCAGTTTTGTGCAGATACCTACAATGTCCAGAAAAATAATCTTAGCATTTTCAGTAATTTATATATAATTTATCAGCCTCAACTTTACTGTACAACAACATGTTAAAGTAAGATGGGATGCATTATACCTATTAGATCTGAAGGTATAAAATATCTGAATATTTTCCCAGTGGAGACGGAACAATAGTGCCACAGTGTTTGACTTGACATGCAAGACACCAGTATTGAACTGCAGTGTGACCATGACCTAAATATTTGAGTTCAATAGAATGCAGGTTATTTACAGTAATAAACTGGAATCCATGGATCTATGTTTTTTTTAACACATGCAAACTTACTGCACCTAAAATGGGTCAAATGAGATCCATCCTTCTTTCCTTCCTTCCCCCTTTTCACCCTCATTTTTATTCCTTTCTCCCTCATCCTTCGGACCTTCTCAAGATCTTTGAAACAGAGTTTTACAAGCTTTGCTAAAACATGTCAGGAAATAGAATTAAACCCAGCCAGAAAGCCATCAGTGATTAAAATAGGAGCTTCGTCGAGCCAGTATAGCATCAAATAAAATGGGAAAAGGCAATAAAAGCCGCCATGAAAAGACAGTGTTTCCTCTCATGAAACTTTTACATGCTGAGCGTATTCTGTAAACACCATTACAGCGCGACCGTATGTCTCTGTCTAGGGTTAAGAAGGACCTAATCCCTGAAAAGCTCACACTCTGCCATGCACAAATAGAGTAACTGACAGTTAATAGAATAATGAAATGGAAAGTAAAGAAAGAATGACTAATAATTGTTGATCTTATTGACTTGTTTGCACATGCTTAAATCGTCTGTGTCTGCAGCTAAGTTGTTCTGTTTCACTTCAGAAGAAATTTTAAACACAGTTTCACTTTTGTAATGCACTAAAGGGAACATAAACAAACAAAAAGTGTTTAAAGACCAAATATTACATGATAAAACTTCATCCTGCTTTAGGTCTTTAGATCTCAATCCTAAAGCAGGATACCACACACAGGAGCTGCTGGCAGATATAGATGTGGCATCCACCCAAACCACCTCTGTGTGTTCACAGGTCCACACTCAGACCTGACATTAAAGACTGTGTATTTAGCTGCCCCTCTCTCTCTCTCTCTCTCTCTCTCTCTCTCTCTCTCTCTCTCTCTCTCTCTCTCTCTCTCTCTCTCTCTCTCTCTCTCTCTCTCTCTCTTTCTCTCATTTCAACCCCTGCAGGCAGCATTAAAGGACCTCTGGTTCTTCAAGAGGAAAGTTTCACACTGGACCTTTAAACACAGGTATCACCGCCTTAATGTGCACAGCGTGAAATACAGTATATAATGATGGGAGATGGGTGTGTCCATGTATGTTCAGAGCTGTGATTAGTCCAGAATATTTGTGCATTGGGCAGTGTGTGTAGCCTATGGAAAACCTCAGACTCATAGACTGTACAAAACATGGATGTAGTCTCCATGATGTCATCCATAACATGGAAATTAGCTAAGAGACTAAAACTGTATTTTTGTACCAGGTTGTAAACATGTTTATTTCTGCCTCAAGTGGCCATTTGAGGAACAGCAGTTGTTCTTCTGTGCTGGCTTCATTTTCGTAGCAGCCGGAGGTTGCTGCTTAGCAAAGAATCTTACACACACTGAACCTTTAATATTGTCAGCAATGCAGCCTGATGTGGGAGGTTTTGAACTAATTGTTGTCAAATAAAGAATAAATTAGGTAAATTTGAATTTTCACTAAGAGTGTGTGACCGGTATAGCGATTTTTAGTCAGTGTTGTAGTACTCGGGATTGGTCCCAAGACCACTTTTTGAAGGTTTAACCACAAGCTAACAACTGCAAAGTTCTTCCAACAAATCAAACTCAGTATTTTATAAAGCAGCTCATTAAAAAAATGAACGTAAAAAAAAAGTTCAGTTTGGAATTTAATTAGTATCACTGGTAACTCCTGTGTTTAGCGATGCACCTGCTGCCTGCTGACAAATAAATGTCAATTGTCAATTTAGGATACTTAATCATTTCTTGATTTTAATATGCAATGTGTTGTTAAGAATAATTAAATAAATAAATACATAATAAAATAGAACATGTGACCTTTGGCTGCCAAAAATCAGTGATCGGCCTGAAAAATCCTGATCCAGAGCCGCTTTAATATTAACCATCAACTATTCACCCAAGCCATAATGTACATAGTATGATTAATTTAACTTTAAAATGTACAACATTTCAAGCCCGCTGGACAGTCCTAAAGTCTGAGGTCTACCCACCACAGTTTCACAAAGACCTGTAGGAAACACTGCGTCATGAAGCTAATAACTTGACTTATTTGTAATAAAACATTTTTGTTACTGTTAACGGCTGTCAGCGGCCGCTGCCCTCTTTCACACAAACTCCTAGAAAGTGACTGTTTCTGTCTGTAAAGGGGGACGTCAGCCAAATTGAAATAAAATGTGACTTCCTGAACGTCAAACAGTCCACAAAATCCAAAATAAAACACACAGCATTCTGTAAATCCTGCACTACGCTTACTGAGAAGGCTCTTACCCAAAGAGATGGGCTTTATATATTACATAGGCTATATACTGTGCGGTCTTGGTCTTGTCTCAGTCTTGATACACTCTGCTCGTAGGATTTGATCTTGGTTTAGCTGGTCTTGACTACACTGCATTTAATGGACAGGTACTCCATTCTTGAAAATATTATATTGCTGCTGTGTTGTGGTGCTGAACCACACAAATGAAGAAACAAAAATATATTATAATAAATAAATATTTTCTTAACTATCTACTTTTATTTGTGAGAGATGATATCTAAACTCATTTATTCCTGTGCTCTCCTTTCTTCTTCTTTTTTCGCCTGCAAAGATTTACACCTACGTCCACAATATGGTAACTGTGGAGTTTAAAATAGACTTGTCTGGGAAAGTCATTTTCGCAGCAGACTGTAGTGCATTTACTCACATAATGATGACATAAAAAAATAATAACCTGTGATGTTATAAAAATAACAAGCAGTAGCATTAATGTTTACACAGTGGAGTATTTTGGGGAAGAAACTCTTCCCCCGAGTCTGACCCAAACCTCCCTGCTGACGACACAGAGGATCTGAAGCTCCCACTCACATAAACAAAGGTGAAAACATGGAGCCCATTCGAACTAATGGAAAACATCTCATCATGTGTGAGGGCCACAACATGAAAAAACATGGTGAAAATAGACTGGCCACTGTCTGTTCTATCGCTCCACGTGTCACAGTCTGCTCCTCTCTCACCTGCCTCTCAGTACTTTTTAAATGACTTCTCTGATCTGGTGGCTGAAATTATGCCCAAGTATGATCGTGTCCTCCTTGTTGGGGATTTCATGTGTGTTGTCCTGACAAGCCCTTGGTGAAGGACTTTTTAGGCCTCACTGATTCTTAATTTGGTCAGTGTGTGTCTGGTCCCACACACATTAGACCTTGTCCAACCTGGAAATCTGTGACAATGTGTTTTCTGATCATTTGCCTGTGGTGTTTGAAGCTGTCTTTTCCTGCGCTGCAGTTAAATCTGGCGCTCCTGCTCGGAGCCGTCAGATTTTTAACCCTGCCACTGCTGGTCAGTTCTCGTCTGCTTTTGACCAACTGTGTGTTCCCTCTGGCTTACCATCTGCAAACACGGAGGAGCTCAATTCCTGGTTTCACACCTCCTGCCGAACCATATTGGACTCTGTGGCTCCATTAAAAACGGTGCACCTCAAAGTTAAACCTGAGCCATGGCTTAATGTGAGAACTCGCGCAGCTAGACAGGAGTGCCGCAAAGCTGAACGCAGGTGGAATAAGGACAAGCTGCAGGTTTCCTACCAAATCCTAAAAAACTGTTGGCACTGCTACCAGAGCACTGTTGTCCTAGCCAATTTCAGACCCATCTCCAAACTGCCTTTTATTTCAAATTCTGGAAAAAGTTGTTTATACTTAATTGAAATTATTTCTGGATGAGCATGAGGTCATGGAGGTCTTCCAGTCTGGATTTAAAACATTACATGGCACAGAGTCAGCTCTAGTTTTTAATGACATACTCATAGCGAATGACTCTGGAGATTATGTGACCCTTCTACTCCTCAACTTCAGCTTTTGATACCATGGACCACAGCACTCTAGTGCATCGGTTGCAGCTCATAGGCATCTCTCGTACCGCCCTGGACTGGTTCAGGTCCTACCTGGCAAACAGGACCATGTGCATAAGCCTTGGTGGTTCTGAGTCCCGCTCTGCTCTGCTGTCATATGGGGTTCCACAGGGTTCAATTTTAGGGCCCCTGCTTTTCTCACTGTACCTGCTGCCCCTGAGTTCCATCCTGAGAAAGCATGGTAACTCTTTTCGTTGTTACGCTGATGACAGCCAGATCTATGTGCCACTAAAGAAGGACGCCTTCTCTTTGAAACCACTTCTGTTATGTCTTGAACACATTAAAGCCTGGATGTCTTAAAATAAAACAGAAGTGATGGTGTTCAGTCCCAGTGGCTCTTGTGAACCACTTCTTTGACTTGGGCCCCTTGGTGCATTACAGGAAGCAAACAAACTTGGGTTTTAAGATGGACAGTGATTTTTAAACTCGACCGGCAAATTGGTGCAATAATTAAGTCCAACTTTTTTCATCATAGGCAGCTGGCCAAAGTGAAGCCCTTCCTTGCGCAAAAGCGCTTTGAAACAGTAATCCACGCCTTCATCGTGGCTGGATCACTGTAACCCACTTTATCTTGGAGTCAGCCAGTCCTCCCTCGCACGTCTCCAGTTAGTTCAAAATGCTGCTGCTCGCCTCCTAACTGGAACGCGTAAGAGGGAACACATTACTCCCATTTTAGCCTCTCTCCACTGGCTGTCTGTGCATTTTAGAGTCAATTTTAAGATTATTATTTGTTTTTAAATCTTTAAATGGTCTCGCCCTGCTTTACCTCTCTGAACTGCTCCACCCATACACTCCTGCTCAGTGCCTCAGGTTTAGCTGATCAGTTGCTCCTGGAGGTACCAAGGGCTAAACGGAAACTCAGAGGGGATAGAGGCTTCTAGTTCCTGGTTAGTCTGCTTCATTGCCTGTTTACCTGCTTGCTGAACTGGTTTCCCCAGCCAGAGCCCCCAGAATTTCCCCGTGCCCAGAGAGACTATTTCAGCTGTTGCTTTGAACTGTGCTACTTCTCGTCTACCAGCCAAGTGCAATAAAAGTGACTTTCTTATTATCTTCGTCCAGTGTGCTGCATTTGGGTTCTTACTACACCCATTACACCACGTCTTTCTTTCTTATGTGTCTGCCAGTGGTAATGAAAAAAGTAGAGTTGGGTCATTTTGAGCTTTTTTTTTTTTGTGCATGGATAGCATCAAATAGCTATCATTTTTAGCTTGATCTTAGCATACCATTTAGCTTATTACCATTTCTAACATGTAATCATAAAACAATGATAAACATTATAACCTACATACAGGTGGTATGATGGCATGCAAAAACAGGTCTAAACAGATCATTGGACCTGGTTAGATGACTTAAAACTAAAGTGTTAATGTTTCAATGGGAGGAGGCCCGGGTGACAATAAAGTTTGAAGTGTACACAAACAGTCCATTTTGCATAGACATGGAAAGAATGGATGGCTAGCCATCCTCATTCTCAGGAACTGCAGTTTTTGCAGTTCTGCATTGGCTTCACTTCTCAGCCACTGAGGTGTGGTCTACTATGAAATCCCATAAAATGTTTAGTGTGCCAGACTGGATGTACAGACACCAGGTTTACTTGTGGAAACAAAAACAAAAAACTTTTTTCATTATCTGTTCATATCCAGCTGTAGAAGTGTCCATATCATGTTACATCACTTCATCTCACAGTAGAAAAATATCCAGGTTAGGTTTATTTGGAACATTAAGCTGCATTATGTGCAGCTCATTGTGAATCTGTGAATATTGGTGGAACCAAATTTAATCGACGTGAACAGCCTTTTCTTTATTGATTTGCACAGTATGTGATGTTATCCTGCAGAGATGTGGGAGTACTGTTCTTGTGCTGCTCCTTCATCCATTGTCCCTTCTTCCTCTGTTTTTATCAAACTGCTTTTTTTTTCCAAACCAGAATCCACACGATAAATGCATCCTGGTTGTTACAGAGTCACAGAGTAAGGTTACTGTAGGTCAGCAGTTCCAGTGAAACACAGAGGCGGACTTCAGACCCCAATCCAGAAGAGTGCCCATGTAAGGTCACTTCCTCCAGTTAAGATTGGGCCTCTTTTGCTGGGCTTGCTAACTGGGAGTGCCAGGCTCCTCTGCCTGGTACTCTGTAATTACTGTAGGCTGGTCCAATGAGGGCCGGAGTCTCGGAGAGCCACGTTGGTGTTAGTTCAGATGTAGAGGAGCTTCCTCCAAACATGTTTCAAATTAGAGCTGAAACACACGTGTGTAAACACGTAATCACATGTTCACACATGTGGAAGACTGTGTTTAAACAAAATATATGTTTACATAAATTCACATACACTTTGACATGTTCAGACACACAAACAAATCCAGAAACTGGTTTAGATCCTATGTATCTGAGTTTTATATAAACAGAAGGTTTTTAATGTGTTTTTTCTCTGTTCTCCAGCACATAGTTGTTTTATTTTAAAGTCTGTCAACTTAAATTTAGTGGTGTTGGTGTGAATGATCTTATTAAGATAAACAATGTAGAAATCGTAGTTGTTTTATTAAATCTCATGGGACAGAAAGTAATAATAAATCAAATTATTTTCTATATTTAATATCTGGTGTCAGATTATTCCTATAATCAATATTATATTTATATATCCAATATTTATATTTTTGGAGCATTAGATGATGACACTAATAAAATTCTTCACTTTAACAGGTTGATGAAGGCTGCACTTCATCAACCTGTTAAAGTGAAGAATTTTATTATTAATGTCTTATTTTATAAAAATAATAAGGATATTACCAGATTTCCTCCTGCTTGGAGAGAGGGAGGGCTACTGCATACTGGTGGCAAGATATATAACAATATGCTATAAGCTCCACAGCTTCCTGAGTGCCCTGATTACAGTAATAATTGTTAATCATTCATGTGTATTCTTTAAAAATGTGTTGTATGTTTATATCTTAAATTACTCTTACCTACCTTCCATGGTCATTTTGTTCCCCAGAGCCTTTGTGTTATTGTTTTGTTTATTTATATATATTACAAATGTAAATTTAATTTGTTTTGGCAACATTGTATTGCACGGTTATGGACATGTCAATCAAGCCACTTGAGTTGAATTGCATTGAGAGACACCAGTGAGTTAAAAAAAAAAAAACATATTAGCAAGGCTAATTTATCACCATCATTTATCAACAGAAAACAGAAACAGATCTGATACACCATCTAGCAAATATAACTGTATGAACTGTTGTAGCCTACTATTTATACACTATCATCTGTACTGCCTAAATCTGTGTCTAATTATTGAAGAACGAGAAATGGCCTATAAATTTGCAGATTCTTACAGAATACAAATAGAAATTGGTAGAAATGTTCTGACTGGTCATTGAGGGCACAGCTCCGCGCTGTCACAGTGGTTGGTGGTGTGTGGTTACATGTATGTGTGTTTCTCAGACTTTGAAACTCACTGATGCATTTACAACAGGTCTGAAAATGGAGGAACCTCCCAAACCATGGGACAGTACAGAGACCAGTCTGGGTTGAATGGGGTTACGGCTGAGTCAGTCACAACCGTATCAGTGGTTTTATTCTCGTTTCCCAGAACAGAAGGCTTTACAGTAGACAGGTCTGAGGTCACTACTGTAAGTCTGAGGAAGAGTGTTATTTAGTCTAAACAATGAAGGAGACTATAGACAGGAGGGAGACACTTACACTTATTATTCACTTATGCATACAGATATTTAATTGAATGCATATTTACTTATACATGCATGTTAAAGAAAAAAGCTAGAAACTGAAACCAGAGAAGGCAATCCTTGTTGATTACTTACTATACATACTATACTTTAATTATATTATTTATTATTCTTACTATAATTTCCCAGCTTGGGATAAATAAAGTATAGTATATCTATCTATCTATCTATCTATCTATCTATCTATCTATCTATCTATCTATCTATCTATCTATCTATCTATCTATCTATCTATCTATCTATCTATCTATCTATCTATCTATCTATCTATCTATCTATCTATCCATACATACATACATACATACATACATACATACATATTTATATTAAACATCCATCCATATTTAATCCAGATGGTCATAGAAGACACAGAATGTGGTGCTATACAGATCTAAATCAACAAACCCGTCATCAGCAATGGCAACATTGTTGACATGAGCAAAGAAATAAATACAGAATTTACAGCAGGGAAGTGTAGGTCAGACTCAAAACAGGTCAGTTCTGGTTTATCAGCAGGATAAGGGGTGAAACATTAGGCACTCTGGCCGCCATAGGGACACTGATTTCCAACAATTGGGCGGTGTTGAAACTGGTGATGGTGGATCAGCTTCCCTAATGGGCTTCAGTGGACATCCCTCGGATCAAGAAGAAGAAGAACAAGTCCTTGCACTTACTAAAAAGCCAAAATTTACTGACGTAAGAACCAGCGACTGGAGGGAGAGGATTTTGATTGCCAGTACTGAAAATGATCTTGGCCTTAGCTACTTCAGTCATGCAGGAGGGACGGACACCTGCTAAGGCCCATCAAGGTGCGTTGATCCAGCATCACTAGTTTCAACATCGCCCAATCATTGGAACTCAATGTCCATACAGCGGCTAAAGTGGCCAGTTTGTGTACCAGCTGAAATCTGCCTCTCATTCTCAGTCGGTGGTCCGTCTGATGCCTGCTCCTTGTTCCCAGTTGCCAGCCTCCAATGACCAACAGCCTCCAGTGCTGTCCCACCTAACCTCTGTTTACAAGACCTTTGGACAAACTGTCAGTCCTCAATGGATCTTAGTACTCCTAGTTTGTTTAAGCTATGCGTGCTGCTTAGTACCAAGCTTATTTTGTACCAGTGTGTAGTAGGGTATTGGCTGCCAGTCAGTGAGACATATTTTCTCTGCCTCAGGATTATCAAGCCTTCGCCTGGATTCTTTCCCCTCACCTCACCCTGCCCTATCTCTCCATTCCTGCTAGTATTCTCAGCAACAGACTTTTTTCACCTTACCTGCCTGTCCAATGTCTGCATTTGGGTTTAGTTTAATTAAATCATGACACAACTTGCTTTAATTTGTACTTAACCCTGCAGGAGCTCTGTGAATTTTCTTAGAACTAACAGCCTGTCTGATTTCCTGCATTTCCGCTGGTTTGCATCAGTGCGCCGGGGGTTAGCCGTACATATTTTCACCATCTTAAAAGCTGTTTGGCAGCACAGGATGTTTGCTGGACCAGTCTTGTAAGGGACTGAAAACATGAGGTTTATGTGAGGTCACTTGTTGGTCGAGAGACAACGGCTCTTTCGCTTCCTGCATTATTTTTGGACGATGCATACACACAAGTATATGGAGGCCCTCTGTGGTCACAACAGAAATTCTTGAGGCCACGTCAAAATACACTCATCATATGATATGCGTATGCGCCTACATGCGATGCCATGATTATGGCTGCTCTGTTTCCTCTGCCTTTCAGTGGACAGTGCAAAAATGCTACCCTCAACCTAATCATGCTGTGGTCTGGAGGCTACAAAACCACAAAACATATTTTTATTTTATATTGAGATCATTTATGGATCAGACTGAATGTACCGCTGCCGTCTGCACGAGCAGCTGTCAGAACTGGCAGACACAGCCTGATAACAATGTGATTAGACAGACTATGGCTAGAGTGAATTCTGACTGAACATTAATAATATCTAATGTCTCCAGAGTCCAAAATCTAAAAGGAAAAAGCAGTGTATTAGGTTTTTCTCGGGGACAGGCTTGCAGAATTCCCCATTTATCTTTCTGTAGATAGGTGTATCAAACGCTGGTGGTATGAGGTAAATGTATTATTAATGTACTCTTTCAGTTAGTTGTTTTTGTGGCCTTTTGTTGTGACCATAACACTTCATGGTTCTTGTCATGAACCTGAAGCTCTGAAGAACTGGACCCTCATTAAATTCTGGTATAATAATAAAAAAAGGCCTATTTGTGGAAAAGATATGTAATATTTGAGTCTTATAAAAGCTTTTTATTTGTTTTCTTCCTAATGCTGTCCCAGAGCGGAGGGACAGAGTAAGGCTACCAGTGAGAGATAAGAGAGAGTCACAGTGGAGTGGGAGGGGTCCGCTGCCCCATTGGAGAGTCTGAGCAGGATGGATCAGAGTCTGATTACACACTTAATTTCAGCGATCCTGCATTATGGCCAACTAGAATGATTGACTCTGATACAGTGAACCCACGTCTGATGGTAAAATGAACGCCTGGCAAAGGAATTGCCAGCAGATGCAGACAGAGGAGAGGACCAGGAGAGGAAGAGCAGAGGAGAGGAACAGGAGAGGAAGATCAGAGGAGAGGACCAGGAGAGGAAGATCAGAGGAGAGGAACAGGAGAGAAAGATCAGAGGAAAGGGAACAGGAGAGGAAGAGCAGAGGAGAGGAACAGGAGAGGAAGATCACAGGAGAGGAAGATCAGAGGAGAGGAAGATCAGAGGAGAGGAAGATCAGAGGAGAGAAACAGGAGAGGAAGAACAGAGGAGAGGAACAGGAGAGGAAGATCAGAGGAGAGAAACAGGAGAGGAAGAACAGAGGAGAGGAACAGGAGAGGAAGATCAGAGGAGAGAAAGAGCAGAGGAGAGGAACAGGAGAGGAAGATCAGAGGAGAGGAAGAACAGAGGAGAGGAACAGGAGAGGAAGATCAGAGGAGAGGAAGAGCAGAGGAGAGGAACAGGAGAGGAAGATCAGAGGAGAGGAACAGGAGAGGAAGATCAGAGGAGAGGAACAGGAGAGGAAGAGCAGAGGAGAGGAACAGGAGAGGAAGAGCAGAGGAGAGGAACAGGAACAGGAGAGGAACAGCAGAGGAGAGGAAGAGCAGAGAAAAGGAAAAGGAGAGGAAAGGGACAGGAGAGGAAGAGCAGAGGAGAGGAAGTGCAAGGGAAAAGGAGAGATCTGAGCGTGGGGGGCCCATCTAAGATTATCTCTTTCCGGGCTCAGGCAAGACTGTCTGCTGGCCTGTGTGTAGCAATGACTGGAGCCATTTCTCCTTTGAGACGGAGAAGAAAAAACAAATTTTACCTGTGTAACTTTAGCTGTACACACAGACAGAGGAGACAGATCATAAATATTTCCACAGACTGCTTACTGACATAGTTGCACTATAGAATGAGGAAAGAGTACGCAATGTGTATCAGAGAAAGAATTTCACCCCTCTTACATGCACTACACTTTTTTGAGGTCAGGTAGCTATCTGATTCACCCAAACGCATGAGGTGAGTGTAAATGAGGTCATGAAGGCAGTCAGAGCAACAAGTTCTCATACTTTAACAACGAAGGAGGCTGTTTGTCAGTTTTACAGCTTCAAAGAAGCTCTTCAAAGCCACAAATCAAGGCCAGAAAGAGCAGCCTGGAGCTCGTATTTGATACCGATCGACCTTGACCATGTAGCAGACTCTGTTGTTTTTTCACACTTTCAAACAGTTAGCTCAAAGGTGAGTGTCTAGTCAATGAGAGCACTCACACGGGGCGCGCCACGGAGCCTCGTAAATTTCAACAGAGCAGATCGCAAAGTCAGCTGTTTGTTGTTGTTGTTTTCTAGGGATGCACCGAAATGAAATTTTTCGTCCGAAACCGAATAAAAATGAAACGGTTGGCTGAATACCGAAACCGAATATGAAATGCAGTTGTTAAAATTTTAACTAGTTTTTTACTTTTGCATAAATACCCTAGAATAAATTTGTAGATATGTTTTTTCAAAGAAAAAAAATGTTTATTTAATATCCTTCAAATATTCCAGTAGAATTTCCAGTTAGTGTAAGTATTATTTCATTTATACTGTTAGAAAGCCCATGTTGTTTTAATCACTGTTAATTTGTTCTTGAAAGAAAAACTATTTAGTTTTATTATATTTCCGGTGAATTACCATTTTTCCCACGTTCATGAACGCATCATAGTCATTTCGACGGTCATTGAGCGCACCTCGCATGTGTGAGACGCCATAGTTTAGAGAGAAGTATGTAGCTCCGCTAAAGAGCAGTGTATGATGTATTTCTTGCCTGTGTTTTTTCTATATCCTGCATCATGGGTTTATTGTGTGTGAATGAGAAAAGAATCAGCAACCGTAGCCAGATCACCGCGCATATGGGGTGCCGTTTGTAAAGCGTCTCGCTAACAGCAACATTTTGTCACATTTAGCTAAAAATGTTTAAAACACTGGTTTGACATTTTGAGAGTCACTTTTTTGCACATTTAGAACAATATTTGTGAATTTAGAGATATTTTAAATATTTAAATCCAAATGTTAAATGTAAGATCTAAATGCTAAATATAAATATAAATGTTAAATATAAATCTAAATGTTAAATATAAACCTAGATATAAATGTTTAATATAAATCTAAATGTTGAAGCTAAATGTTAAATATATATCTAAATGTTAAATATAAATCTAAATGTTGAAGCTAAATGTTAAATATATATCTAAATGTCAAATATAAATATAAATGTTGAAGCTAAACGTTTCGGGTGAAACTAAATATTTAGCTAAAATGCAAATTCAAATGACGGTAACCGGAAGTGCCAAAATAAAAGCTCGAGAAGGTCAGATAACAAATAACACCCATCTTATCCGGGGAAATGGACTCTTGGACTTGGATTATCACAATAATAACTACCTAGATAAACAAACACGTTTGGAAAAACTTTATTTGAAGAGTACTTTGAGTTTTTAGTGTCACTATTATGAAGGGTGCGGGACTTATAACCTGTAGCCACTATGGCCAGCCACAAGGGGGCTCACTTTGACTTGACTCATTTATTTACATGTCTGCAGAGGTATGTCCGACAGTACAGTTTACCGGGGTTGTTACGACCGCTGGCCTGTGTTATTGTTTGTGTTCGCCTTCTTTTTCTCCTCTCCTCCTCCCCTCTAGGTTCTGCCCCTTTTCCTTTGCGCACTGATGACTGATCTGGGTTACCTGTGGCCACTTAAGCGGGTGGGGCATATATAGGCAGGAGGTGGAGCCCTCTCTCTCTCTCATCCTGCGGTCGGTCTGTGTGGCGGAGACCGGGTGGTAACTGTGTGTGCGAGCGATCTGACCCAGGAGCCGCGTAGCCGTGTGTGCGTCTTGGTTTTGGAGTGAGCCACGGAAAAAGCTGGCGATTCGGCTCCCCGTGTTTGGAGGAGTCCGTCCTGAGTTATCTCGTTCTCTTCTTTATTTTACAAATAAACCTATTTTGCTGGTTACCTTGTTTATTGTTTTCTGTCAGGACTCCCGGTTATTTAATTCTATGTTACTCCCTCATCCCCTGGCCCAACTGGGGACGTAACAGGGGTGAACGCGGGCGGGTGTAGACGATCCTACACCGCGAAAATGACAGATCAGTCAAGTGTTAGTTAGTTATTATCACGATAATCCATGTCCAAGAGTCCATTTCCCCGGATAAGATGGGTTTATTCGTTATTTGCCACTATAAAGATGCTCTGACCTTCTCGAGCTTTTATTTTGGCACTTCCGGTTACCGTCATTTGAATTTGCATTTTAGCTAAATATTTAGTTTCACCCTAAACGTTTAGCTTCAACATTTATATTTATATTTAACATTTAGATATATATTCAACATTTAGCTTCAACATTTATATTTATATTTAACATTTAGATATATATTTAACATTTAGCTTTAACATTTAGATTTAGATTTAACATTTAGATTTATATTTAGCATTTAGATCTTACATTTAACATTTGGATTTTAATATTTAAAATATCTCACAAATATCACAAATAGTTCACAAATATCGTTCTAAATGTGCAAAAAAGTGAATCTCAAAAATTCAAACCAGTTTTTTAAACATCGTTTTTAGCTAAATGTGACAAAATGTTGCTGTTATTTTCAGAGCGAGGCGCTTTACAAACAGCACCCCATACGCGCACGTTGTTTCATTGCATCGATTGCGTCACGCCACTATTCAGCCTTACTATTTGGCCACTTCACCGAAAGCCGAAATGCCCTTTTGGGCCATTTTCGGCCAAAAGTTTTCGGTGGCCGAATTTTCGGTGCATCCCTATTGTTTTCTTTATATACAGTTTATCCCAGGGTCTCGTGTACGTCCAGGATTCTTGCGTGCCAATTCACGCTGCCGGTATGAGTTGACGCCGGGCAAAGTACGGAGCTAAAATGCACCGCAGCCGTTACGCTGCGTTTACGTCTCTGTGTGAGTACCGTGTAAGTTACACACCACTAACTATTTATTGATTTTGGTGAAACTGAATCATATTTTATGGAAAAAAAAAATGTTTTTTCGGTTGCCCCATATCAACTCTGTGATTTACAGAGTTTCCTGGTGGACATAAAAGTAAACCACTGCAAATTGTAGCTACTGTTAGCTAATGTTGGCTTAGTTTGTTGGCTGGGCTGTTTGGATGGTGAGCTTAGAGCACTGGGGGTAGTGTTTTAGTGTTTGTACCAGAGATTGTTTCGGACCACGGGGAATGAGGATGAGGTTTTCGTTGGGGATGCGATACCGGGAGCAGAGCCAGTGTTGTGCTGTCTATGCTCATAATGGCACAGGTGAAGAGAATGAATAGGACGTGACGAAGAAAGCTAAAAAGCGAAAAGGAGAGAGTGACCACTGGAAAGAGTAAATCGAAACCTAACTCTATTAAGCTTTGTAAAATAAATGGCAAAGGCAGACGCCAAGCCTGGCTTCTTGCTGTTGGACTAGTAAGTAATATTAGTTATATTATATGTCTTGAGCTTCTGCACTCAACAATACCAGAATGAGTCATATGCAACCTTTCTAATTCTAATCATTTGGATGTAGGGATGAAAAAAGTTTTTGGTAATATTTGGTCTGTTTTCTTTTGTCCTGCAGTTTGATTATGATAATGAAATTTGGAGCATCTATGATGCAGATGTTATGACCTTGACCATTGTGGTAAGCATTCATAAATAGTGTAATGCTCCTTTTCCTGCTTTATTGCTGTTTGTTTACATTGTAAAGTGGTTAGTAGTAGTTGTTGTCCAAACAGTTTGCCCAATGCAGGGTTTGAGGTAGCATGTTGTCAATATGACACAAAAAGAACATGACCTATCACTGTCCAGATGTTTCCAAAGCTTAGACTTTAAAAGTGTGACATCATCTTAAAGATTTCCAATCTAACCATCATAAACCACGCTTTACTGTCTGAATGTGGCCTTCATTCAATCCAAAATTGGAAAAATAGATGAAAAAAGAGATTTTGTTTATTGTACAAATATTTAATATATTCATAAATATCTGAGTAACAAATTGTGTGACATGTAGTTTTAAATAGATTCAATCCTTCAGCTCCATCTTAATAAATAATTTCAGCGACAAAATACAAAACAAAACCTCATAAAATGATATTCATGAGGCCTGTATCATGTCTTGTGGCAAATAATAAAGACTTGAGTGACCACATACACAAATACACACACACAATGCGATACCTTAAATGCAGGTACCTGCATTCACCCACACACACACACACACACACACACACACGCATACACATACAAATGCACAAAGGCTCATACACGTAACAAAGATGAACATCTTTTGGTTCACAAAAATACATTTGACATTTACAGCGTTCTGCATTTTTTTGGGCACGGACACATAAAAGAGGATGAGTCTGCGGTCATGTGTCACTGACCACACATTTGCCCACACACACACACACACACACGCACTTTAGGTCTTTTTGTATTATTACCACAGGCAGCAAACATTAAACCACTGAAGCAGTGATGTTGTTTAAAATATCTTCACACGCAAGCAAACACACCAAGTCATACACATTCACACAGGTGGCAGAGGGTTATTGATCTTTCTTAAACACTGAAATACACAGAACATTATCATAAATTCTGTTTGTCGAGATCTCAAACTGTCCAAAGATACCAGCCCCATGAAATGATGACAAGGCATCTATATCTCCATTTAAAAGAATGACTTTAAATATTTCACTCAGTGGAAACATCACACGGCTTTGTTGATGATCTGGAAAAAGCTGATCATTATCAAACAATGTGGAAAATAATAATAAGAGGAGCATCATGAACTGCCTGAACCTTTCTGACACAAATAAATAAAATCTATTAAAGTTTCTCCCATGTGACTTTCTCACACAAAGTATGACTCCTCACTCATGACTTCTGCACATGTTTCGTAAATAAATAAGCTTTCTGGGTCCTGCTTTTCTTGATCTGTGGTGGCTTATTTATTTTTTCATGTTTTGACTGTGTCAGATGGTTGGACAGATAGAACCATCTGGGAAGTTGTTGGAAACTATCTGGAAAAGAACAGAGACTTTCAAAAACTACTTACCGAATAACCATATAATGCAGTCAAACAAAGGCGTTCAGTGTCGTTCTTTCAGTCAACAAAATACTCTCCAGTTCTAGTATTACTGATGCAGCAGCATTTATGCTAACTTCTTTTGCAGCTGCCATTGTTGTTTCTGAGCGTAGTAACATAAGTGTAACATACCTACTAGGGATGTAACGATACATCGTGACACGATTAAAATCGGTACAAATGCGTGACGACTCGCACCGGTTCACAGAAAAAATGAATCGCGATTCTTGGCGAATGCGAGAGTAAGTTTTTTTTCATTAGAAATAGGTTACGTTGTGGCTGCAGCTTCCACTGCCGCGTCTGCCTTTCTGTGTCTCACACACACACACACCCCTACACACATGCGCAGTAGTGGTAGTCGGCGTCAGGCCTGACTGTACAGTAAATGATACCATAACACAGACCCTCCAGAAAATTCACGATGTTGCGATTTGCAACTTCAACGCAACTTCAGTGAATCCCCGTGAATTCAGGGCGGTGTTGCAATTTTAACCAATCACCGCAACTTCTCCGCAACTTCCGCGCAGTCTGCACGGGGGACTAAGCACTGGTCAGGGACGGCCGCACGGTGCGGGAGGATCCGCTCGTGGGACCTCTCCCCGGCGCTGGCGGAGGTGCGCCGTGACCGGCTCTGCGTTTACAGCGCCCGGACCTCGCCGTTTCCCGGGGCCGTGGACTCTCATCAAAGGGTTAACGAGCTATCATCTTAATTGTTTTTATTTTCAGTTAGCTCATACTTCAAGCTGAAAGGTAATGGTCAGATCAGCTGCTTGCTGGCAGCCCTAATAAGAACACAAACTGTTTGAGAGTTTCTGTAAAGAGACATTTTTTTTCCTACAAATAAAAAGATAATTTTGTTTGGTCAGAATTTGTCTGTAGCTCATTTTGATTGTAAAAAATCGTGACTCGAATCGAGTCGTGAGTTGAGTTACATCGTTACATCCCTAATACCTACCGTACCTATAGTTTCTGCGGTAGCTACCACAGTTCACTGTGGTTCAGACTTAAGCACATATCTTCACATCTGTTAAGATGGATTCTCTTGGGATTTTGGGATATCATGTCCAGCTGTGTCGCAAGGTCTGTGACCACAATAAACCAGGTAGAGAGTTATAGATTCAGAAGTTTTCTAATACCACATTACCTACCATAAACACCAAGAGCAGCAAACCCCTGGGTGTATAACTTAAAGATAACTTCATGGTTTTATAAGTAACCCATAAAGTTTATTGAAATAATGAGTTGATGGGTACTGTGATTTATATATTTATATTTTCATAGATTTATATTTGTGGTAGTCTCAGTCTCCCTCGTGGTAACAAGGTGCTAAGGCTGCTAAGGTCACCTCTGTGTATCTTTGTGACTAACCCTCATCTTCCTGTGTTACAGGATCCCTGCCACATCCAGCTTTGTCTCGATTTCTGCTCCAATTTTTGGACACGTCACTGCCAACCCTGCACTGCCCAGAACTGTCAGTCATCTCACTTTTACCCTGCCACCCAGTCCCTGAGTAATCTGTTGAAATCTCTGCTTGTTAAACAAACTGGTGATTGATTCTGGTCTCCAGGCTCGCATACTGGGTCAGCTACCAATTATTATAACAGTGTTTAACCTTGCATCACTGTTACGGGTGTCATTGGCTATTAAATGGCTTCCTGGTTCACTGTCATGGCTTCCAGAGACCCTACAACGAAACATAAGCATCGTTAATGTTAGTAATATTTTCTCTCAGTACATTAGTAAGTGATGCTCCAGATTTCCAGAGCAGCTGGTTTAACCACTTGTCTGCTCTGAAGTCAGCGTGGTCAGAGGAGGTGAGGCAGCTGCTGGTGTTTTTTACTGTGGTTGACACACTCTTAAACTCCTACATCAGTTCAACTGTAAGCACCTGCAGTAGTATATGACATTTACATTAACCTTATATACAGAGATAATGCAGGAATGACAGTCAAACGTATCAGTTCCACTGGCAAATTGATGCAAAACATGAACATTTAGATATGTTGCCAGAAATTCAGACATCCATTTGTTTTTAATTAAGCCCAAATGTTTATTGCAGGCCTTGTTTATTTGACTGAAACACACACTCCCCTCGATGACCTTTGAGAAACACCTTCTAATTAAAGCCTGTGTGTGTGTGTGTGTGTGTATCTGTGTGCGCTCGTGATGTCTTCGCGTGGGGATTTAATAGCAGATACAGTAAATGAAGACGCAGCTGACAGCAATAAGGTTACACAGAGTTTAGGACCCTGTAAAGATTTAAATAAAAACACTGTCTCCTTACAGTGCTGTGTGTGTGTGTGTGTGTCTGAGTGGTAATATTAGATACAGCATTATAACGGCTGTGTCATCCTTAACACAGTCATGTGTCTTTGGAAAAAAAAAACACTTTAGGACATCGGGAATGGAAAGAATACAGAAATACAAGTTAAAGTCATGTTGTTTTGCTGAACTCTTTAAGTTTAAGTCAGAATCACCCACCAGCTTATTTTTCCAAGTGGGAAATGTTGGGTTTGTTGGAACAATGTTGCCATACTGTGGTGGAGTCTTTATTGGAACACCAGGGTTACCTGAGTATCTTTCTGCCACGGCAACGGAAATGGAGAAGGAGTTTATTTAGAAAATGTATCATTGTAATAATACATAATACCTACCATGTCACTACAAATTACCTACTGCATTTCAACAAACACAGAGGTCATGTGTTAATTAATCCAGTATGAACACTGGCATCTCGGTCATTTGGTTTGTATTTATTTTTTTGCCATATTTTTTTGCTTTGCGTATTTTCTTCTGCCTCTTCCCTGGTTGAGAATTTGAGAGCAGCAATGGCAATTATAATGCTAAGCGGCAAGGTTGAGGGGAAAGAATCTTAATGAGAAAAGCGTCAGTTCTTTATTTAGGATAACAATAAGCATTAATTATGACATGTCATCATAATCCATCTATTTATCTGTGAATGATTAATTCATTAAAATAAAGGTGTTGAGGATTCGGTTGGGTACGTCTCCGTCACGTCATGCCTAACCGAGTCCTGTGCAGATTGCTCGAGTGGAAGGCTGCTGGAGTGCATTTGTACAGAAATGGCATCAGTAAGCATGAGTTTGCTATCAACAGGTTAGATAAAGACAGCACTTGGTGATTCAGTCAAATATGTATGGATGTCCACTGTGTGGCTACTGTGTTATGCTGCTCTGTTGTCATTGATCCTATTGGACGTGTAAGACGGGAGGGGCAAGACTGCTGATCAATCAATCTTAATTTATCAAGACATCGCAAACAGATGACACAACACTCATGAGACACGTCTATAAAAACAGAAGCTTGTTTGAAGCTGCAATCGGCAACATTTGAACATACACAGTGCAAAACCTTCTACCTCGCACTCTGCAAAGCCCCTCCCACCAAAGCCACAAGTTGAATCATAGCAGACAGACTGTGAAATCTCATCTTTCGTAGGCAAGACTCAGTCTTCCTCTCACTGTGAATCATCTTACCGACAGTGCGCACTTTAAGGCGAGAGCAGAGTGCCACCGACACACAAAACACCACGACCCCCTCTTCAAAGTTATACCCCACTGTTTGACATGGTACATCTGCCGTTCGTCATTACGAGCACCACGGCATCGGACATGATGGGGCTGAAGCTCCGAGCTCAGATGTATTCACCCATGTGTTTTGGATGTATGGATGGTTAACTTAGTTTACAGAGCTCCTTGTGAAGCTGTTTGCAGAAGATTTCAAACTCGATTAAGAGAAACCTGAAGATGAAAAACCGTAATCTGATCATGTCAAATTGAATTGACATCTATGGAATCTTTAGTTTTCCATCTCCCCAAAAATGACATGATGTTTTGCCGAGTACCTGGTCTGGTCTGTTGTTGCTTGAACAGCACATGCACTTTTGACGTGGCGTGTAATATTTAAGGGGCAAAAATTTAATATAACATTTTCAATTGTGTTTTCATTAGTGTATAATCATCTGAAAATAAGGACTGTTGTGTTTTTGTTACTTTAGAATGAGGCTTTTCTATCTACAGACACTGCATGTCTTCTTCCACAGTCTGCTATGCTATGCAACTACAAGCTCAAGCTCAACTACAACCTTAAATGCCTTTTATGTAATGATTAGTGATATTATTTCACTGATGACAAACACTGTACACAGCAGAAGCCTTGGTATATGCATTTGCTTATAAGATCTGTTAAATACCTGTTAGAATCTGTAGCATTATTTTAAATGAAGATTTTAATGACAGCAGAGAAGCCAAAGAGCGAATTGTTTCTGAAAAACACAGTCTCCCATAAAACATATTTCTCTCATAGTTGGTGTCTCTTTCCCCACAGCTCAGACATAACAAAAATCCAAACAAATTACTTGGTAATGATATAAAAGCAGGCCCTGCACTTTTTTCATCTTCTTCTTCTAGGAATTGACTGAAAGATGTAAACACGTTGAAGCTCAGCCCACTCACTTTGGTTTCTGAGGGCTGGCACACAGCTGCTGTTGTGCTTTTTGTTCAAAAATTTTCCACCTTTCCGTCTGTGTGCTGTGCGCTGCCATGGCCACATGCTGACTGCTGCAGCAGGTTTAATAACTGATTTGATTTATCGGGAAATCGCTGCTGCAGAGTGTAGAAGTCATGCAGTTTAACACCACACCGTGGGTCCTGAGGAGAAAAACAAACAAACTGGTACTGTAAATTTTAGTCCCTTAACAGACCCTCTTAACAAGGGTTTTTATTCTATCATTATTATAATTGTAAAAATATGAATGTTCTCAGTGAAAAAGCTGCGATAAAGCCGGTGCACACGACCTGCTCAAATATCAGACAGACACAGTTAGTGGCTTGCTGGTTTACATAATTGAGCATTTAGTAAAAAAATGTTAAAAGGATATAGAATATTGAATTTATATTTATCAAGTGGTCAGAAACAGGATTTCATATGAGTGATAATGTTGCTCACTATCTGCTATGTATATAGTGTAATCAGTAACAGTTTTCTAACAAATGTATCATATCAACTTAATAGAGATATGCCATATGTTGAAATGTATCGTGTGACCGAAAAAAAATGCTACGCTCTTTACGGCAACAGCTTTATCATTTAGATGACACTTTTAGAGCATTGCATGTTATGGCACAGATGCAGGCTGCAGGCAAGAAATTTGTGAATGTGAACGTGACACAGAATGGAGTGATTGTGAAGAAGAGAAGAAGCAGCCATAACGAAATGAGGAGTTCAAATTTAAAAGAGGGGCTACTTCTGTCACATGGACAGGATTTGGGTAAAATGAGTATGAAAAATCTGCCACAGACCAGAAAACTGTAACAACAGTTAAACAGAAAATGATGCTGCAGACCGATTTCCACAACAGACACCACGAACACCACTAACCTCTTTCACCACCTGTGCATGAAAAACGCAACACTTGCAACGCAAGTGTTTTACTATTTTTAGGAACCTAAATATAAATTATATATATAATTATATAATTATAAACGCAAAATCAAAATTACAGTATTTCAAAGCTCCTCTTAAATTTGTCAGATAAGGCTGTTTGTAGAGCTCATATTTTTTTATTTTTGGTGTGGACTCTACATGTTTTGAACTCCGCGAAAGTATCAAAGGTCATCCACTTAGATTGTAGCTGATTAAGATGCTTTAACATGGAGAGGGCATTTCAGCAGATTGTACTGCCAGTGATTTCAGCAACATCATGACATTTTACCCCTTTGAATTCAGCAGTTCTTGCAAAGAGCAGGGAATTCATTAGATGGTGGGTCAGTGTTGACCCATGCTTGTTGTACATGCCCAGTAATAAGTAAGTCTTTGTTTAAAGAAAGAACATTTTGTAGCCGACAAGGTTACATTTAACAATTTTCCATGAACACATTTCATTCTGTCACTGAAATATTGTCGCTGACCAACACAGAACATACCACAGAAATCAACTGATCCTACAGTTATCGCTAAAATCCACCCGGCCCGTTTGCGTTGCGTGAGTGCGGCTCCATCTCGAGTAATACGCAGCCATTCTAGTCGATGTATCAAACCCCACTGGCTCTGTCGTGGTCCATTTCAGACCCGTCCCAGAAGCATCTCGACGCTCGGCTATGCCTGAATTCCGGGTCTGCATCACGCTTCAATTTACACAGACCACCTTGAGGGGGCGGAAGCCAGACACAGAAAAAGCAAAGAGAAGCCGGAGTGAAAATCCACATTTTCTATCCCACGGCGGTCAGCTTTACTGCAGATATTACATATAAACCATGTTTATTAGAAATAAATGAATTAGTGGGGTCAGAAGCTGGTAGGAAATCTTATGTGAATATTAACAAGGTTTGGGGTCACTTTGAAATGAAAAGACGTTTGAGATGCAAATGTTTATAGGGAGTGAGTGCATGAGGCAATAGTCTATACATAGGTTTTAAATGAGGGAAAGAACATAAGTTTTAGAGCCATGAAGTGTTTTCTTTTTCTGGTTTAGTCAAGCCTTTTACGACTTTGTGTCCACTGAGTACATTAGAGCAAAACACTGGAAAATTGAGTGACATATTTCCGTATGTACTACAGCATTTATTAAAATGAACTCACAATACCAACATTTTCTGCCTCAGGGAATCTTCCATCCATCCATCATCTATACCTGCTTGGGGTGAGGGAAGTCTGAGCTCACAATAGGCTCAAAACATTAGTGTAGGGCTGACTCTGATGGGTCACGCCAGTGCTGGATGGTCTTCATCATACGTTTTTTCTGTTTGAAACTCATTAGATTAGCACCGCTTAGCCACAATAAAAGCAGCATCTGTACGTGAAATCTTGTACCAGTTGATGGCTTTGTACAGCTCATCCAATGCTAACGTGGTATCAATATGTGATGGAATCCACACTGCTCTGAAAACTGCATCAGTTAGCCCAGGAACTGTTTTGGATGAAGATCAGTCTGATTTGGTTCAGAAACATGTGAGTATTCATGTTCTTGAGAGATGTTGGCAGTTGCTAAGTCCTTCAATATCCTCTCCTTTCAGACTGTCAAGAGAACAGAACATATGTGGTTTGTCCAGTCTTTGTAGGTTTTCAGCTAATCATCAGTTCTATCCCCTTCTGAACTTTTATGTCTTTTGACTGTGGGAAAAAGCCCACGCAGACACAGGGAACATTAAAACAGAAAAGCCCCAGCCCACTGTCAGATTTCAGAGAATCATTACTGGAAATTTCCACAACATCTAAACTATAGAAAGAGATTTCCCATCAGAGATCATTAGACTTCAACAAAGTTTCTTTTAGCTTTAATTTGATATGCAAAAGCAGTTTCTTGACCAACTGTGATGTATTAGTCCAGAAACTGTTGTGAGTGGTAAATGAACTTGTCAAATCCAACCTGGCTGCACTAGTTCTACATTAAACCAAAATGATGAATGCAGCACCTTAAATAAATAAATCTTCATACTTGATACTTTAACCTCAGTATATACAGAGCCTAGTATACAGTCAACTCACTGCAGGTCAGCCTGATTTTCCATAACACACCAAACTGGTAAAATCACAAAGAGGGGTTTTTCCGACAGTAGCTACCACAGTTTATATTGTAGGTTTGGAGAACAATAGGTAGGAACCCATGGTTACCGTAGTGTGTGCCACAATGATACTGTATCACACACCACAGTGAGATTGTGTATGACATGAGGCTGGATTATTGTTATAAGGGGACTAAACTGTATCGTTTACTGCCAAAACAGAATGCAGACTCAATGTAACCAGGTCACTGAGATGCACATTCAACACGTTTACCAGAGGAGGTCTGGTATTTCAATTATGCCTCAGTACAGCCTCACAAAGCCACCAATTTGGCTCTAGACTTTGGTCTTGTTGGATCTGCCAATCACTAAATAAAGCTTATGGGTTAAAGTTAATTATGCTGCAAGATTTCCAAAAATATAACAGGCTTTTATTTGTCACTAGAGCGGTTGGATGTTTATGTTTGCCATTTTTGTAGGTGTTTAGCTGTGTATTCTTCGTTATACGTACAATGCTAAGGATACACAGTCAAGGTAGCGATTTGGAATCAGTCAATGGAAGTTTTTTCTATCCTCTCATCCATCCATTTTCTGTTTTCTGTATCCTGATCAGGTTTGGAGTCAATCCCAGTTGACATTGGGCAAGAGGCAGGGTACACCCTGGACAAGTCACCAATTCATCACAGGGCTGACATACAGAGACAAACAACCATTCACACTCACATTTCCACCTACAGACAATTTAAAGTCACCAGTTAACCTGCATGTCTTTGGATTGTGGGAGGAAGCCGGAGTACCTGGAGAAAACCCATGCAAACATTCGAAGAACATGCAATCCAACAACTGTGCTACCCACCACACCACCATGCTGCCCAGAATTATAACCATCAACATAATTAAAAAGTCAAAATTTGAATTAAAGGACTGCGAAGAAAAACATGGTAAAACCATTAAAATAATTTCTCTCCTATTGTCCGCTTCTTGTCCTCTACCTGTTTTCATTTGTCTTTCTTCTTATGCCCTTCCTCTCTTTTTCTTTCCCCTACACTGAGTAAGTGTCTGGTCTGATCAGAGAGTTTGACCACAACATGGCCACAGCCGTCCATCTTCACAGACAAAAATACCCCATGCAGCCATTTGCAGCCCTTCTGCAGCCACACCCTTGCACAAATATAGTATAGCAGGCACTTGTGGAGAACTACACTGCTTTTAGCCAAAAATATATGCAGCTACAATATAGCTAAATCCCAATCTTCTCAGAGATGCGATGACAAAAGTGGTAACTTGATGTAGTATCTTGGAACGAGTCTTGGAATGAAGATTCACAAACAGTACTAAAAAGCAAAGTTATATAACACAATTGTTTGGTCAGGTTCGGGAGTGCCAATAACGAACATATTTCTTTGTGTTATTGACACCACAGTGTTTTTCCCTGTTCTGGTACAACCGAACAATGTCAGAGATTAACTTTACAGTTGGTTTTACCATGTCGCCTGTTAAATATTATTGGTGAGCAGAACACCCCAAAGCAATGACCAACACCCTCCAAGACAGCAGCTAACAAGATTAGAATTTGCTGTTGTATGAGCTGAATTGCATTCACAAGACTGGTACAACCAGTTAGTCTGGCAGCCTCTACTATTCCTTCTCAACCAAACCCAAATTTTCCACTCTACAACCCCGAACACGCCTTCATGAGAACATCAGTTACAAACACACACCACCCTGATGGAACTGACTGAACCCTGCAAATCTGTATTGAAACACTGATGTAAACTGTTCATGGTGTATCATAGATGTGGAGGTGGTGAGTAGCATGATTATATCCTGTGGCTTTGGGGGACTTATTGTTTCTGAAAGCCTGGCCGTCTTTTAAACCACACCAAGAGCTCTTTTACCCCTAGAATTATCACACAAGCTGTATCTAGAAATCTTATCTGGATAAGGAAAATATGCATGTATAGGTGTAAATAAAATGTGAGTGGGAAAATGGGTAGTTTGCAGTACTCTTGTTGGCTGCCAAAGGTTGGTCTACTGCAGCAATTAGTCTATTAATATGGGACTAGAATTAAAACACGATCAGTAACCATTCACCGTTTGAGGGCACCAATAATGCTTCTGCCCTCAACACCAGTTCCTCACAGTGACCTTTCAAAACAAAGAAACTGTGTTTCTTTGATATTCTTTCAAGCTGGAGTCATTCAGTGGTCTAAACGTCTGAGTGGTGCAGAATAAAAATACTCATTAATCTGGGATCAATTCCTCTTTGTTGGTGGTCAAGTTCCTAACATCAGATCATCTAGGCAGAGCTTACGGTAAATGTATCTTGTTCCCTTGTCCTGGACTCCTTTATTATTCCCAGCGTGACTGGTTGACTCACTAGACTGCCAACAGTGGATGAGCCAACCCTGGTTTACCATCCTCTCAGCATCACAGCAAAGCTTCTAATGAACTTGTCCATAATGATTCTTTCCAAGACACTCACCACATCTGAATGGTAGCTCAACCAGGACTTGGACAAACATCATAAATGTAGCCTTTGGCAGAGTATTGTAAACATATTTACTTACTAAATCTTTTTTATGGCTTTACTTAGACCTGGTCTCAGGAGAGCTTAATAGTAGGTTGTTAGGCATTCACCATATTCACATGACAACTGTTTTCCTATGATGTCTGAACTTCTTTAACAGGTTTTAAGTTGTAGAAATGTGGAAATCTGACAATTGTTTGTCATTTCATCACTTCCTAATCAGCAACCCAAAAGATAGATGATAGTGAAATTTAGATGGACATTTGGCCATATTTCAAGCTGAAAGATATTTTATAACCCATGCTATCTAATATTAGCTACCGTTAGGCAGCAGATAATACTAACAGAAATTAAGCATAATGTTTCTGGAACGTTACTGATTCGGGTCAAGTGAAGAGATTCCGACATTGCAAGCTTAATTACCTCCAGTATGTTTTACTTCTTAGCTTAAATAAATAGCTCCAAGGTGGGTGTTGATATTTAGGATTAATTGTCAGTTCCCGTTGTTAAACACAGGTCAATAAAACATCAGCGTGAATCATAGCTACAGAAAATACCAAACAACACAACAACATCCCTCTGATGGTATTTTTTGGTTCACTCTGTGTTGGTTACCTTCTTGTTAATTAAAGCGCTGACCTCACTTGCTACTGCGGTTGTGCACAATCAGAGTGTTCACACTCTAAAGTTAAATTGAGCCCACAAACACAGACCATTGTAACATTTTAATGAGACCCACTTGCACAGAACGTCTGAAATGATATCAATGCTCTTACCCTCAGTTCTAATCTGGTTAAATGTTTGTTTTTTGTTTTGAGGAAGACTTGATATCCGTCTACAAGGGTAGGATTAGCTGTTGGGCCTTGTCTCATTTTGATCTAATCCTGCAAGCCTGCAGCAAATCAAACCACAAACTCTCAGGAAGCTTAAAGGTCTAACAAATAATGGCAGTGGTGCCCTCTAATGAGTGAGAAACAAACTCTAAATATGACTAACATGCATTAAAAATAATAGTCTTGCTGCTTTTCTAGTGGATGACATAAGTCTATAAGCCGGCAGCCAAAGAAACCACATAATTGTCTAGATCCCTTAATGCTGGCATCAATAAAACTTATAAAAGCATGTGCAAACATAACGGTAAAGCCCCATAAATTCCATTTTTTTCAACATCAACACTGATACTCTGCAGATCTACAGTACAGAGGTCTTGAGCCTCATCGGTTTAGATTTACGGCATATTTACTGCATGGTTCAGTCTGAGCGGTCTCACCTGTTTGCATCAAACAATATGATAAAACCACTGTACACTACATGTTGAGTACCAAACAACAGACAGTCAGTTAGTATCCAGCCAATGAAGAAAGTAAACATTCAGTAGGTAAAAAGTCAGATAGTTTCTCAGGAGGCCAGTTAGACCAAACCAGAGCTAAAAGGAGAGTAAATATTGGACTTTCATTCACCAGGTGTACTGTACGTAAACACGTGTCATGTTAAACATGTTGACTCTCCTGGCTGTGTCAGTATGCAACTGATAGCTAACACATTAGCCATACTGTGACCAGATAATGATGTTGCTACAACCACTATTCCAAAAATAATAAAAATAGCATAAAAGACAACAGGAACAACATATTTAATGTTCAAACTTAGGTTATATAAATGATTTTGTCTATAAATGGTTGATGCCTGCAACATGTTCCGGGAGCAACAAAGGCCGTGAAGGTTGTTGAACACACACAAAAAAAGACATAGCATCATACTTTTTAACTTTTTATGCTTTAAAAGGGCGTGCATGAAAAGCTCAGTCATTCACAAACAAAGATGGGGCAAGGTTCGCTATGGGAAAAACTGTGGACAAATAGTCCAACAGTTTAAGAACAATGTTTCTCAACATACTATTTCAAGAAATTTATGGATTTCACCATCACGGTCAACATTTCAGATTGTTTTGGAAATATCTTGTGGCCGGCATGTCAGTTTTGTTTTGTTATTTTTTTGTTAGTGAGGTCAACAGTGGCTGAGACAATCTAACGAGGCCGACTATATTCATGACAATACACTGTCCCCTGGACTTAATGAATTAATCGTTGCAATAATTGATTCTTCAATCAATTCATTTGTTTGTTATGTTCCAGAAGGTCAGAAGGTTAACTGCCTACCATTGAAATGCAGTAATTGTGGAGCACATTCCCAGAGTTGTGTAATATCAGCTTTACACATTGTTGGCTCACGGCACAAAGTGAACAGAGCAGAACAGAAAACTTTAATTTAATGTGGTCACGTCAGTCACATTCCCCGTCCTTGGTATGGTCAATTTCATCTGTAGGTGGCTGCAGCCCTGAAGTCATCCGTCATGCAACAACATCTCATACACTGTAACACCACAAGTTAGTCAAAAAGGGGTGTTGCACAATTCCCATATTTATACGGACATGGAGACATGGAAAGTTGAGAGGAGCTTAAATCCAGCTCCACCTAAACTATATCCACAATACTATGAATGACATTCCCAGACTACAAAATACACAAAAGACATAATATCTTGTCTGAGACGCATGACAGACCAATGATTGTGACATAAGAGAGAATGTAGAGCTTTACATCTTGGCAGGATTTACTATGTTTTACTATTACCTAAGCCCTGTAAATCCCCCTATCACACACACACACACACACACACACACGTATAATTAGACGGGGAATGTCTGAAAAAGGTTGTTAGGGAACCACCCTGAGCTTCTCACACAGACAGGAAGCTCAATGTATATTTCAGGCCTGTAATTCTGATGCTGCTCTGCCCTGCGTCTCTGTGCATTACATGGACGCACATCCAGATGTAAAAACACTGAATATATATACCTCAGATTTGCACCTTCTGCTGCATTCCCATTCTCTCTTCAAAGCTGAGATTCACCAGAGCCGGAGAAATGTCCTGAGAAGTCTAGAGAAAAGGCAGTTTCTATATTTAGATTGTCATTACAAGCAACCATTATGTAAGACCATCAATAGTCTGAGCAGAACTCCTGAGAAAAAATAATATAAGAGAAGTGGAAGAAAATGTAAGATCAAAAGCTGAGGAGAGCTTTGAAAGAAATTAGAAATTACAGTTATTTCATGGACGATTTGAAACAAGTTATGACTCATGAAATGACAATGTGATGAGTCTTGACTGTGTGGTGGAAGAAAAGCGGTAACTTCTTACTTTTTCAGACTGTAAAGAGAATGACCAAACACATGCCAGTAAAAATGGAAAAAGACAAAACTGGAACAAAAGACAGATT
This sequence comes from Collichthys lucidus, assembly GCA_004119915.2. Taxonomy (NCBI): domain Eukaryota; kingdom Metazoa; phylum Chordata; class Actinopteri; family Sciaenidae; genus Collichthys; species Collichthys lucidus. Next base: position 5,990,861 of record CM014093.1, read on the forward strand.
GCTGACACAGCATCTCCACATATGAATATAGTAGCCTGAAAAAACTAAGTCATGATGTATTTTTATCCATGTGTTTTTATGCATATTTTAAAATTTGTGAATAGAAATGCTGGGAGTTTGAAAAACGTCTATATTGTAAAGATGTTTTTACTCTTGGTTATAGTGGAAAAGTTGTGTATTGGTTTCCCTCCAAATAATACATGAAACAAAATAAATGCTATATTTTCTTCATGTTTTGAGGGTCTGAGTGGAGCTCTTTCAATTACAGCATCTCATTACGCCCTCTTCTGCAGTGGTTAACATCTGACTGGAGAGTTACCACCACCAACTTCCAATCCATTCATTTGCGTTTTCTTTTGATAATTTATCTAGTAATTCAGTAAAAAACAAAACAAAAAACTATTGTCTAGAAACAGAATTTAGATATATGAGGTTGCTAAACCCATAATTACAATTAGGTCATATGATGATCATATATAGTACTTCTCTATCACATATTACAGGACAATAAAATCCTTCTTTCTTTCTTTCTTTCTTTCTTTCTTTCTTTCTTTCTTTCTTTCTTTTCAAATTAAAAGAAAAATTCTTAAGTTTAAGTTTTCAGAAATTCACAAAATTTAGATTTGGGGGGCTCTAGGAAGGAGCTAAGCTAGGAGGGAAGTAGAGGGTGGAACAAATGAAGTTGCAATCCATAACTACACCACCAGATGTCACTTAATCCTACACACTGCTCCACCCGTAACGGACCTCCATCCAGCCATCCATGTTGGTTTTTTATTTTAGAAAAAGGCGCTTTCCAAAATTAGGAAAGAAAAAATACAAATTGCAAAGTTCTTTAAAAAAAATGTATTTATTTAAAATTCCACAAACAAAGAATGGGTGTGTTAATAAAAATAAAAATAAAATCAAACGTGACGTTTCGACCAGTTTCGGCCTTTTTCAAGCGTACACACCAATAAACTGTCCTCTATATCTCTACTGGTAGGCTGGAGCTGTTGGCTGGTCGAGGATCGAAGGGGTTAGGGTTAGGGGGTTAGGGGGTTAGGGGTTAGGGTGGGGTGAGGGTTGGGGTTATGGGTTTGGGTTCAAATCTGGTGCACTGGCCTACTGATCTGCAGGGAGAGATGAATTCTAATTGTATAATCTGTACCGAGTGGGGAAGGGGAAAAGAAAGGGGAACCACCCCCACCCCACCCCATTATCCCTATTATGCTGTGAAGGGAGTGCTGACGCAATGCATAAAATCATGAGTGCTAGGAGGAGGGGTGCTTAAAATTATGTTATATAAAAAAATAATGTATAAATATCACATAAAACACAAAACTATGCAGATATGAACCATACAATAAATTATGACATCACACGTACACCCAAGTATAATATAAAAAATGGGGGGGCACATCTATCACCACTACCCTCTTCTGCTCTTTGTCCACCACCACTATGACCGGTTTGTTAGCCAGGACCTGTTTGTCAGTCTGGAAGCTGAAGCCCCACAGCACCTTGGCCCTGTTGTTCTCAGCCACCTTCTGTGGTATGGCCCATCGGGATTTAGGTACTTCTATTCCATACTGGTTGCAGATGTTCCTGTATAATATCCCAGCCACTTTGTTGTGCCTCTCCATGTACGCTGATCCAGCTAGCATCTTACACCCTGCTACTATGTGCTGGACTGTCTCGGGGGCTTCTTTACACAGTCTGCATCTTGGGTCTGGTCTACTCTGGTAGATCCTGGCCTCTATGGCTCTTGTGCTTATGGCCTGTTCTTGTGCTGCCATGATTAATGCCTCTTTGCTGTCTGTCAGTCCTGCATTATCCAGCCACTGGTAGGATTTCTTGATATCAGCCACTTCCTCTATCTGACGGTGGTACATTCCATGTAGGGGTTTGTCCCTTCAGGTTGTCTGTTCCTCCTCCTCTGCACCCTCCTCAGGGTTCTACTGCCTGAGACACTTACTTAGCAGTTCATCCTTCGGGGCCATCTTTCTGATGTAGTCTTGTATTTTCGATGTTTCATCCTGGACCGTGGCCTTGATGCTCACTAGTCCTCGGCCTCTCTCTTTCCGCTTAGTGTATAGTCTCAGGGTGCTGGACTTGGGGTGGAACCCTCCCTGCAATGGTGAGGAGCTTTCTCTTGATATCTGTGGCTTGGACCTTGTTCTTACCATTCAACTGGCTTTTCAGGACCTGCCTTACTCTCTGGAGGTATTTGGCTGTGGTTGATTTCCTTGTGGCCTTATCATGGTTTCCATTAGCCTGTGTGATGCCACTCTGGTAGGTCAATCCCCTTAGTCCAGATCATCTTGCCTTTCTTTGAGACCTCTCGGCCACACTTGTCCAGTCCGAATGACATCCCTATGTCATCGCTGTAGATCCTGGTGGTGTGGATCAGTGAGTCTATTTCTCGCTCATTCCTGGCATACAGCTTGATGTCATCCATCTAGAGTAGGTGGCTGATTGTTGCCCCACTACGGAATCGGTACCCGTACCTGCTCTTCGTGATGATCTGACCGAGGGGGTTCAGGCCTATGCAGAACAGCAGTGATGATAGCGCATCTCCTTGGTATATGCCGCACTTGATGTTGACTTGGGCAATAGGCTTTGAATTGGCCTCTAGGGTTGTCTTCCACATTTCCATTGAGTTCTAAATGAAGGGCCTTAGGTTCCTGTTGATCTTTTACAGTTCCGGACATTCCAGTATCCATGTGTGCGGCATTGAGTCGTAGGCTTTCTTGTAGTCGATCCAGGCAGTGCACAGGTTGGTCTGTCTCTTCTTACAGTCTCGGGCGACTGTTCTATCAACCAGTAGCTGGTGCTTGGCTCCCCTGGTGTTACTGCCAATTCCTTTCTGTGCCTCACTCATATATTGAGCCACATGCTTACTCATTTTTGCCGCAATGATGCCTGACAGAGCCTTCCATGTTGTGCAGAGACAGGTGATTGGCCGGTAGTTGGATGGGATGGGCCTCTTCTCGGGGTCCTTTATGATTAGGACTGTCCTGCCTTTGGTTAGCCACTTTGGGTGAGTCCCATCCCTGAGCAGCTGGTTCATCTGTGCTGCTAGGCACTCATGGAGTGCAGTTAGCTTCTACAGCCAGTACATATGGATCATGTCGGGGCCTGGTGCTGTCCAGCTCTTTATCTTTGACACTCTTTCTTGGATGTCTGCCATTGAGATGGTTACTGGTTCTTGTTCTGGGAGGTTACTGTGGTTCACTAACTATTGGGCATTGGTGTTGTGTGATGCCTCTCTTTCCCATATGTCTTTCCAGTATTTTTCCAGCTCAGCTCTTGGTGGGTCTGACCGGTTGTTGTTTCCCTGCCACTGAGAGTACACCATGGCTGGTTCAGTGAAGAACAACCTGTTTATTCTGCTGGCCTCTCCCTCCTTGGTGTATCCGACAATATATCAAGATAAGATACATCCCTTTGAAGTTCCTCCCAGTCCAGTTTTGTGGGTCGTGGAATGAAGTAGAGGCCCCTCTCCAGTAGAGATTTTTGTGCAGGGGATGGGGTGAAGAAGGTGGAAAGGTTAAGGATGTTGGAGGGGGAGTTCCATCCCAGGTCCCGATTGTGTGTTATAGTTGGATGGGGGTCCGGGTTGGATTTATTGTTTATTGTAAATTTAGTAGATGGCACCAGTTCTGGATGATAGTTTTTGCTGTAGTTGGAGTCCAGTGGATGTTGTCTCTTTCTGTGTGGAATGTGTCATGTGGGATTTCTGTTAGATAAGGAAAGTGTGTGGCCATGGTGTTGTTGTTAAGGGTGAGGTTGCTGCATTGTATGGGTGTGAGGTGAGGGGAGTAATTCATGATGGGAAAGTAAATGTCTGCGATGGGAAAGGTCGAGTTACCTGGGATTTGAGTTGTTTTATTGTTGTCTGCCTGGGGTCCTGATTCTTGTTATTGATACCAATGGAGAAGATGACGATTTTGACTTGAGGTTGAGGGAGGGTTTTTACACAGATTTTTAAGAAATTATTAGCGTTTGCTGGGCTGAGAGGATTTCTTCCTGTATAGGAGAAGAGAGGAAAGGCGGAGGTGGAGGAGGTGGACCAATAAAAGGAGGAGACTGGTGAGAGGTTATAGGTGAGCTCGTGCTGAGGGGGCACAGACTGGGCAGCGTGTTGGTGTTATTGAAAGACTCAGATTGGGTTCCGGTGTGGTCTAGATGGACCTTTCTAGAACCTTTTATCATAGATGCCTGTTCTTTGGTGGTCTGCTGCCCTGTCCTGTTGCCCCCAGCAGCACCCGTATCATTTATCTGTGGGGAAAGGGAGAGAATAGTATCAGTATCATGAACGAAGACATTGGAGTGACTGTTAAGTATACTGTAATGAATTGGAATTCTATTGGTTCCCGAGGTTGGTTGGTATTGTAATTTGGGCTGTTGTCTGTATTGCAGACCTCCCCAGATGACGCGTCTGGGTTTCTGTAAGATTGGGGTTATGGGATCCTGTGGTGGGTGGTTAAGGTTGATGGGGGCTTGTAGGTCCTGTCTAGGAGCCCGTGGTGGTAATAATGGTGGAGGTTTCGCTGAGTTCGTTGGTGGTCGGATGGGGGGTTAAGTTGGTTGGTGAGAGTGGGTGTTTTGTAGATGAGGTATGGTGAGGTGGAAGTGGACCAAGGTTTAATTACATTTTGTTTGAGTATTGGTTGATTTGTTCCATCAATCTGTTGGTGCTCAGTAGGTGGAGAGTGTCGTTTAATTTCTTCAGTGATGATGTCCGTTTGCCTAAGTAAAGAAGAAGTTTATGGGGAGCTGAAGCTCCAACTTTGTGTGGTAGACTAGTCTCCGCCTTTCCAACTCCTGGAGGATCTGCTCTTGCATAATGGTAGTCCTTGTTTGCACGTGGACAACCTTGTCCTTTCGGAAAAACTCCATAACAGACCACGTTGGTGCCACTCTTCTGGACCAGTTCCTTCGCCTTATCGAACACCATGGGGAAGGGGAACGCCTTCTTCTTCTCAAGTAGTTCAATAAGCTGGTCTGGATGACTGGCACCAACTACTTTGGTGAAGGCAGGGTGGTTGTCAGACTTGAGCTCAGCCATGCAGAGGCCACTGTCTGGCTCCTTGTTGAGGTTAAGTGACGTCGGCGTCCACGTCCCCCACCTTCCTCGTGGCAGCAGTAAATTCTACCCTATCCAGCTTCAACATCTCCATTGCTTTTGCTGGGATCACGTTGGTACCAAACAGCAGGTTGAGGTAGGGTGACTTCAGGTCATGGGGAACCACAGTGACGTTAAGGAACTTCCCCGAAGACGTCATTCCCAGTGTCATCCTCATGACGTTCTTCAGTGCATTCTGACAGTCTTTGGTGCACTCGTTCAGAGGGATGTGCTTTTTCAGGAAGTGGTAGTGCTTCTGGATAGTGGTAGGGTTAGGTAACAGGATTTTAAGGAAGGGGAGATGGGGTTTCAGGGATGCAAGGCGCTCCAGCTAAACTACTACCTCGTCGACGTCCTGAATGATGCCCAGGTGCATTTGACTCCATTCATATGTTGAGGAGAACACTGGCACCCTCACATCCTCATCATGGAGGAAGTGCTTGACGTTGTCATGCTCGCCTCGAGGAGACCACGTGTATTCTCCTCAGCAATGTCAATAAAGCTTTCCATTATTTCTCTCCAAATCTGATATGAGGTGTCTCTTCTGCTTTTATGGCAAGGGTTGGGGGGTTAGTTAGGGTTAGTAGTGGATAAACTATCCTTTTTTTAAAAGTATTAAGTCAGAATAAAATAAAGTTGTTTAGTTCAGATTCTTGTAAATCCTACAAGTGTCTCATTAATAGATTTTTGCTGAACATGGTCTTGAACCAAGGACCAGTACCAGAACTGTCCCCTGCAACAGAATTGTTAAATTGACAACATATCTTCCCTCATTAGTTGTCTGGCAATAGTCAAAACTGTAAAACTGTCAATCACCTAAATCATACAAACCAGAATCACTTCTGCAGGACTGACTCTTCTACTTCAGTTGGTACCCACAGGCCTGAGGCGGATGTTATTTTATTTCCAGGTTCTTGACTCAAGCATGTTGGATCACTGAAGTTGGATTTTTGTTGGACTTACTAACTATATGAGGCATTCCTGCCTCACAAAGCCATAAAACACTAGAACATTGTATAACTCTCATTGCCAGCCCAAACAGGCAGTAGAGTACCATCACACAGCATGCACATAGCTGTACTGCTCTATATACAGACTGTACAGTGGGGATTGGCAGGAAACTCAGTGGCTTTTTTCACTGCCAGACTACTGCAGAAAAAAGAGCATCTGTAATTAGTGACAGGCAACCTGCTGTAATGTCAGAGTGAATCTAAAAGAGAGGAAAAACTACACTCTGCAACAGCAAAGATGGAGGTGATTATATAGTAGTTACAGTAGCTGAAAATGAAACCATGGTTAAATCAACATGTAAAAAAAAAACAGAAGCACAAACCAAAAACTTAAAATAAACCTCTATTCTATATCCTGAGAGTCAACTGAGGAAACATTGAACCTGAACTCTTGAGGGAGAGTTGTGAAGAAATTTGACTGCCCAGTTGTTATAATTACATACTATACAATAAATGTAAATCTTCAGCATTCGGTTTCTCCATCGAGTCACTTCAGTTTTGATTTACTCTCATAGTGTTTGAAAAGCTATTAATTTCTCTTGATCATAAAGTATTGTCTGATATCTGATGGCCTTGATCCATTCAACTACTTTTAAATAGTTTGAATATTATACAGATGTTAATGGTCCCCAGAGAATGAATCCCACTGACTCTGGTGACCTCTGCACATAGCACGACCCAGAGATTTTCATTTATGGTTTTAAGAGACATTTTTTCAATTGCTGCTGAGATCTATTATCTTAGCATTCACACACACAGAATCCTTGTTCTGTCTGCCAGTTCTCCCAGTCACTGATTGATGATTGGGATTATTAGTGACTGATTTGTGTAACAGGCCTCATCTGTGGTTCATAATGAAAAGAGACGATGGCCTACAGAAGAGATTGATTATGTTCAATTGCTTTTTACCAGTGTGTGATGTTCTGCCTGCCTGCAACATCGTAATTACCCTGAGGGACATCTCAGTGTAGAAAACAAGGCCACTTATGAATCCACCCTAATCCTTGAAAAAGGCCCAGTCTATGTTCAAGAGCAAGTGATGACAGAGTCAGAAGTACCTGACAAGATGTAGGAAAGGCATTTTAAAAATGGCAGACAACAGGGACCATTCTTTTTGTTTTTTCTTTCAAATTGAAAGACAAAACATGTTCAAATTATGTTCTTTGACCCGGATCTGCAGATTCATACTGTAAATAAGAACTCAGGGCGGAAGGCAAACTCCCGTTTAACACAGGTCGCATTTCCCCACATGACAATCATCCTGACAAACAGAAGGACAATACAGCATTCCTTACCAAACATCAAGCACCAAGCACCTCCACCACCACTGCCATTTAGGCAAAGCTTGTTACCACTTAAGTTTTATTTTCTTTGGCCTGAAACAATGTTGACTATAGTACTGTTGTCATATCTAGTCTGCTTCGGTTTACCATGCTCATCTACAACCCAAGCAGTGCTTGTAAACAGAGGTCACATGACGCACAAGCAGAGCTTTTATTGGACAGAATTGGGTGACCTGTCATGACTTTTTTTTCTTTTTAGTCAAAAGAAGTAAAGTCCAACTTTCTGTAACATATGTTGCATTTGAAGAAGACACAACTGAATATTAGAGTCAACCTTAACTTTATCTTTATTCATCTTTCCAGGGAATATTTAGCCTTAAAGCTGTTAACCATAGTCTCAGTGTTTGAGGTTGTTCCCTATTGTCTGATCTATCTTCTTAACAGCCTGACATTTCTCACACATTTTAGCCCTCTGAGTGCTGTGTTTGGAGCGATCACAATTTAAATGTCATCATTCTCACCTGAATAAACCAAACTGGAGTCAACTGAGAGTGCAGTCAGTGTGCATGCACCAAGGAAAATCTTTCTGCAGCGATTGTCTTTTTCCAAGTGCTAATTTGCTTTTTAATTCACACAGCAACTTCCATCCTGTAGGCTGTTCTTGAAACCAGTAGAAATGTCTCACCTCAGCTCATATGAACAGATTCCCTCAGTGGCAGTTTAGTCTGTAATTTTCTCATGTACTGATAGTCGAAAACGCTTTGACCTGAAATCAAATCTTATTTGAATAAATTTAAATATAATACCAAATTAGCTCAAATAAATCAGACAAATCTAATTCAAAGTGAATATTGTGTGCACCAGATCATCATCAACATCATAATTACGTCAGCTATAACATTCTCCCATCTGATATCTCAGTGACTGTGCTTCTCAAATTAGTTATGGACTGTTTTTCTTTGTAAAGACAGTTTTACAATCAAATCTTATTTTAAAGCATTCCTCTTTATTCCTGTCACAGTACAGCTCTGATGACATGTCATTGGCAGTTGTACAGTTAATATTTTCTCTAAGGATGATGTCCAGCCTCCAGGCAAATTATATTTGTTTCTCAAATCAGATCTTTAACACACAATGTTCATACTGTTATTTGCAAGCTGACAGAAATCACCCTCCTCCTCATTTGATTTATGACCTCAGTCAACATTTTTTTGTGGGTTACACGCTCTCAAATCCCCAAGTCTTCTTCCATACAGCATGATGTTCACTTTAAATAAATAAATAATCCTTCACTCTAGCGTAAAATAGACAGTGAAGCAGGGTATGGTTTGGGGTGTTGGCTACTTTGTGTTAAAATTCAGTAATTTCTTTTACTGGGCTTACAAAACACAAGGTCAAACTAGGCAGCCTGATGTTATTCACCCCAGACAGTGTTTTGTCTTCTGTATTAGGAAGCAAGCTAACGTTAGCCAGCTATGCCATCACAATATATTTCAAGTACTTTGCAGTAAAGTCAGATTTGACTTTGGCCTTTGTGTCAAACGTTGACATTAGCTGACTTCATTTCAAAGCTAACATTAGCTAGTGTTGAGAGAGAAGGCAACATCACATCGCTGGGATTTTTCCTTTTCATTCTACTGGCTGTTATGTAACTGTTCATAATATAAATAGAAATTACATAAAGTTGAAAATGATTATTCTGGGCCAGGCAAGGAAAAAACTGATCTCATGACAATGTGTCGACATGTTTGTGTACATAACACACACACACACACGCACACACACAATATCATAAGCCATTTTGTTCCATAGAAACTTGCTTCTGGTTCCAAGAAGTGAGACACTATAGCCAAACCAGATACAGGAAGTGAATGGCCACCCAGTCATGGTGGAAACTGGGGGTGGAAGCTAAAAATACTGGAGACCTGTGTACGTGTGTGTGTGTGTGCGTGTGTGTGTGTGTGTGTGTGTGTGTGTGTGTGTCTGAACCTGTGGTCTGCAAGAAAAGAATCACATCAAGAAGTGATGAAAAGTCTGAAAAACTGTTCTCATTTTTCTGTTTTCCAAAAACATGTCTGACTTCAATCTGTTTGTTCCTCACTCCTTCTTATTGGTTATTTTATATCTCACTTAAAATATGAAAACCATGTCTGGTGTAAAATCAGCAACAACATTCTCAATGAATTGTCTCTTGGGTTTCCAGGTTTGGTCCTCATCCAGCTCAATTTTGGAGCCTGTCTCAGAGAGGCGACTGTTTTTTATTTAATACAGTAGCTTTCTACCAGATTACCTCTATTATTCTTACTGAGCTCTGTGTTTGTGCTGCAGAACTGCAACAGTTGGCTGTTATACTCAGCAGATAGACAACCCCAGGCACATAAAGCCGGAGGCTTGTCTGTTTCACAATGTATTTATTTCCTGCCTCAGCAACCACAGCTTATCCAGACTTTGTTTATGGAAGATGCAAAATTTGGGCAGAAAAGATCCAAACTGTGGCTGGTTTCACCATCGCTTTAGCTCAGTCCGTAAAACAGAAAGCAATTAGGTTTGAAGCGCTCTCTGGGAGAGATTTTTTTTATTTTATTTTATTTTGCCAGACAAAATTTTGTTTCGTCAAAAAAAGGAGGAGGTTTGTTTATCGTGTGTGAGTGTTTGTCTGCTTCTTTTCCTGTCTTCTGTCTTTCTGTTTTTCATTGTCATCTTTTTCTCTGCTTGTCTCTGTCCAGCTTGCTACACATCATACAGATTCCATTTGTCATTAACCAGCCTGCATCAGGCTACACTAACTGGGTAATGGCATCTAATCACAGGGCTTTTTAGGATTTATACCTTGTTTTTGTTAATTCTTCAACCCTCTTTGGATCAAATCTTAATATGCAAATCGGTGTGTGAATGCTTTTGACTGACAGACAGCCATTGCCAACTAACTTACATTAGGCTACTTATACTATAAAAACGTAATTGTGTAGGGGTCCAGGCAAATAGTCTGTTTTGCTTTAACCCAGCAGACATGATAAGAAGTGTTTGAATTCTCTAAATGTTAAGGAAAAGTGCTTGATGCTTCCTTTCTTATATCCTTTAGCATAGGATGCATTTTTTTTTAAAAAGTGATGCAGATTGCAGCAGAGAGAGCGTGTGAATTATACAGACATGATGACGTGATTTAAAAACTTTGGTCATGAACCCTGTTCTGTGTTTTTAACTGTAAAGCTGCTTAACACACAGAGGTGTTCATGCACCGGTATCTCAGATGCACCTTCTGAATATTGTAGTTTCACAGCAGACCACATCAGTAAAATCCGCCATCACATAGCAATGTAGCCTATAGTGGAAGTGCAGACGGATTCTCTGAACACCGTGGACGTCTTCTCCAAAGTCCAAAGATGTAGAAAGGTGTTTAGAAAATGGTCACAGGACATCATTTTTTTTTAAAATTTGACGATTCAACCAGACCCCGGGAGTTTGCTAGCATTATTGCTAACTCCACCCCCTGTCGTCCATCTTCTTGCACATTGCAGTGATCCTCTAAGAGTCTGTACTTGTTTTCCCAATGTGTGACCTTTCAACTTCTTAGGCACCTAACTTAGCGCTGACACCTCCTATGCAGATCCACTGAGCAGCAGGTCCAAAAGACGTTTATTGCTGCTTCCACTGTCGTTGCTGTTTCAATAAAAATCTGATGAATCTCAGGTGTGAAAATAGATGAGATGCAACAAGAGGACAATCTTTTTCTCATCCTTCTAGTCTTGTCCTCACAGAAATACACACACCGCCATGACTAAGAAAGCTGGTTAGGTTTAGGTTGTCTTGTGTCAATGTTGTCTTGTGGTTTCCTGTTTTATTTTGAAATTTTCCCCTGCTCTTGTTTGAGATAACTTGCTCCTTCCCCTGGTGTGTTTGCCACCTGATTGTCCTCCCCGGCCTGATTGTTCCCACCTGTTCCCCATTACCATGTCTATATATTGTCTGCGTCTGTTGCCAGTTCGTCTTGTCCTACGTACCTGAGAACCAGCTCCTCGTCCAAGTCAAGTTCGTTACTACTTTTGATCCGTGTCTTGTCAGGTTTTTGTGTATTTTGTTCATACTTTGTCAACAAAATACACATTTTTTTCCTCCCAGTGAGTGATTTTCTGTTGTACTTTCATAATAAAAGATTTGTTTATTTTACACTTTGTCTCCTGAGTTGTGCGTTTGGGTTCAAGCCATAGTTCTAGCTGTAACACACACACACACCACATGCAGTCTGGGAAAGTCCTTATCATAGCGAATTTCACACTCTGCTCATTTATGTGTTGTTCCAATGTCTGCCAGACAGTGTCCCACCACATTTATAGGCTGGAGAGTGTGTGAATGTGTGTTTCTGTGTGTGTTTTTGCATGCATTGTATATGTACACGTCTTTGTGTGTGTGTGAAACGCCAGAGCGAGTTGTTTCGTCTTCACAAGCACTCAGACCACGTCTGATCTCTCCCAGCATCCATTAACACTGCTATATACTTTTATGATAACACAACTTGATGGGCTAATGTTCTGTTAACGTTTGTATGAACACACAAATATCCGGAGGTTTCTAATAAAAAGAATATTTCCACACTGAGGGGATTGCATTTAACACGAGGCTACGGGCAGAAAATGACAAATGACGTCAACTTCACAATGTGTGTGTGAGTGAAATGTGAGGCTCATCCCTAACAAATGCAAACAAACAATGCACATGAATACATAACCTCCGCACTTCACTTATCCACCTGTTGCCTTATGCGTGTAGTAGTTTAAAGGGATAATTTGGATATTTTGAAGTCGGGTTGTGTGAGGTATTTATCCATAGTCAAGGGTTCAATTCACAAATAATGGATTACGGCCGCTGATAGCAGTGTGAATCGTGCATCACTTCCCACAGTTTTCTACTGTCTGTCGGTCATATTCACTGAAGATATTGTGATAATATCACAGCATAAACATGACATAAGGTTTTGCATCTGGCTGCTGTTTGTTCTAGTTTTGCACCTATTACAGTTTTCCAATTGCTTAAACACAATTTTGCAAACTAGGCTGGTTTTATCAAAATGCTAACACAAATCACCAAACCATACACCCGAACTGCAAAATACCCCATATATCCTCTAAAATGAAGCACTGCAACCAAAATCAAACTTGCACTAGATGGCACACACCATTCATATCACAGCTTTTTGTCTAACCAACTACACACTGTTGGGCATAATCAAAAGCACTCTCATCTTTAGTATGCTTTGCCATAATACTAACATAGTTCAAACTGTAGAGAATTATTCAGATTGTTCACATGCACAGAAATATTTGCAGATACACACACTTGTTATTGAATCTTTTTTAGTCAGTGCAACATATGCACAGCAGATAGATTTACATCGGAGTGAGCTAAAATATGCTCACAAAGCAGTAAGCTGAAAAATACAATTGCAGAAAAATGTGCAGAAAAATGTAAAAAAAAATAAAGAGGAAAGCAAATTCAACAACACTGCTCCTCCATTGTTGTTGTAAAAGAAAAAAAAGATGTTCACCTGTGGTCGTTTATTGCTTACTTCCTGATTGAAGTGTTACAGTAACAATTACATAACACCATGTTTTTTTTTTTCTTTTTGGCCAGGTGGCACATGTAGTGGCCAATGAGGTCATGTAGTGTCATTTTAATTGGCAGTGTTTTGAAATCGCAGATATGTGACTTTATGTCAGATTGTTGTGTCTCATGCAGAGAACCGCGTTCAGCACACTTTAAAAGTGCCACTTCGAATTGCAAAATGTGTGTAAAGCAGAAAATGTGTTTAAAGTTTTGGAGATTTGAGATGAGGTTTTGCTTCCTGTGTGTCAGTTTACATATTTGTGCTATCCATGTCATTTCAGTGTCTTAGCAACTGGAAAAAACTGTAAATGTCCATCTGCAATTTTCTGTAGTGGTTCCAGTAATTTTTGTTCTTAACGTGTAGCACATGACATGACGTGGTTAAGCAACATTTTAGTCAAAGCCTCTTGCTTCTAATTAGAACTAATTATCTATGACTTTGTTTGGCAGACTCATTGTTATTTGGGGCAACTTTGCATTCTCCGTCATGCTTCCTGTGCATGAGGAGCTGTAGGTGTGTAACTGTCGTCTCTGTTTCTTACAGCAGCAGGTTTAATGTTGTTTTACACTTTCATTCCTGTCTCTGTGTCAGTACAATATCTGTGATGCGCTCCTGCTTCACCTTGCTACAATCACTGCTGCCATGATCGCTCTAATCTCTTTGTGAATTAAAAATTCTTTTGCATTGAGACTCATTTGCATTTCACCCTTTGCAGAAGCTCTGTGAATCATTGAGTCTCTCTTTGCAACGCGTTCTGGTTGCGCCGAAGCCAGCGTAGCAAATCATAGAGAATACAAGGCTGTTCTATTTTCGACAGATGCTGCAACCAGCCGTGTCAAGCAGTGGAGCACAGATCGAGCTGGCTGGACGTCAGATACAAAGAGAGAGTCCAAATCCAGTCAATTTTCAACACCCGGTGCATACTCTCTCATAAAAACAGAAAATAGAGAAAGAATCAAATTAAACTACATAGCCTTCTAACTTGTGGTAGAAGCACATAAACCAAGGACCAAATCTGAGCAAGCTTTGGTGGACACTTCTGAAACGCTTCTGGTGGAATTTAGGGTTCAGTGTGTAGATCAGATTTCAGTCTGATCAGCAACTTTCTGATACAAAGGGGCTTATCTCCAGTCCAATACAGAGTCCTGCACAGTTGGCCGTAAGCATAGGAATACGGTAGTTGGTAGTGCTATGGTCAGTGCAAAAGCCTCCAAAACCAGGCACCCAGGGGGCATCCTAAACAGATGCCCGAACCATGTCAGCTAGAGTAGAGCTGCTGCTCCTTTTTGATGCGAAAGAGCGGCGTCACTACCCCAAGCTCCTTCCAGATGTCCGAGCTGATGAAGTTCATTCTTTTTGTCACTACCCAAAGCTCATGACCATAGGTGAGGGTTGGAACTATTCCCCACAACGGTCTGGTACAATGTCCACAGTTCACAGTATGCATTTGGCATCATGTTTGTATCCAACTAAAAAATATAAATCCAGTATTCACCCCTTTTAGTTCTCTTTAGTTCTCCTTTTAGTCTCAACCAACCTCTGAGGAAAATATCTGGCTTTTTAGTTGCTAAATACTTTTATGTTCTCAACCTGTTTGGTGCTGAGCAGGTCATGTAGAGCCATGAGAGCTGTGAGCGTGAGCAGTGAAGTTATGGCTGGGCAGCTAAACAATGAGAGAACGGATGAATGTGACAAGTGTTGTAAAGTGCTTCGAGTGGTCAGTAGAGCAGAAAAGTACCATATGAACATGCTGTATGAGTCCATTTAGCATTTACAGTGTAAGGATCAAGTACAGAGAAACAACTGTAATGTACTTATGCAGCCCAAATTTGATATTTAGGCCTCTTAATTTTATTGCATTTTGAATATCTTTGTCTGATTTCAACATCTGGTTCTTGACTGATGTGACTAAAACTGGAGACACCACGTTACAACAGTGATTATACTATGAGGTATGTGTGTGTGTGTGTGTGTGTGTGTGTGTGTGTGTGTGTGTGTGTGTGTGTGTGTGTGTGTGTGTGTGTTATCTTGTGGTCGTATTGTGCAGAAGGTAAGTCAGTGTTCATTGAGTGTGGCAGACTGTTACTGTAAATCATTTATACCTATAATTATTGCACACACAACACACACACACACACACACACACACACACACACACACACACACACACACACATGAACAGAGAGGAAGAGGTACAAACACACAACACATTTGAGTGTAAATATTAGTCCACTTGATCTGGTTTTAGTTGCACTTTACTTCTATTTCGAGGACAGTTTTATTGAACTATGAAACTACACTTTGTGTTTTTCCAAATAAACGTTTCACACCACTCACATTTGTTTTTGTTCTCAATGTTAGAAACTGGAGGAGAGCGACTCAGTGTGCCAGACCAGTCCGTCCTCTCATCACGTTTGATGTTTTTACTGCAGCAGCGGTTTTGCCTTAGTGGACAATTACTTCTTCTTCAGGCTATTTGGTGTTACTGGTTTCCTCTTCATGACTTCTTTTGTAGTTAATTTTCTAATCAGAAGCTGCTCTGTGTTCCACATCACAGTTCACTATACTCACCTGTTCAGTATCCACATTGTGGGCTCAAACTCAGCCTCACCTGACATTTAAAATCGACAGAAAACAGGTAGAAGAAAGTATGCTGCTAGTCTGGGACATGTAATGTCAAACATAATGTTCAATTATCAAGCAGCAAAGCTCTCCAGGGTCGTTCAAGACCGAGCAGAACGCTCCTGCTGTGTTTGATTAGCAAAATACCTCGGTGTGTTGGCAGAAGAAGAAAGCTTTGATTTGAGCGGCTGCGTAATTGTATGTTTGTAAGTTTGAGGGCCCCAAAACTCATCATGCTGTCAGAGTTCAACATGTCTGTACGATCAGAGCGATGACACACTGTGTTACTGTAATCAGACTGTCTGTCAGTGTGTGTGTGTGTGTGTGTGTGTGTGTGTGTGTGTTGACACAAAACAGAGTACATCTTTGTGTTTGTGTATGTTCAAGAATGTCAAAAGCATTAAATGTTATTTGTGTATGATTCTCTGTATCTGTTCATGTGGCTGTGTTCATATTCAGAGCCTTGCATATGTAAGAATTAGTACACATTTTTATATGCTATCATCATGTATGTCTTATTCTGAATTACTGATTTAAGTTTATTAGAAAGCTGGAACTGCTGGGACCTTATGCTGTGACCTTATAGACTTCAGACTTTAGATCAGCTATTATCTGTTGGTAAGGCTGTTCAGAAAGTGTAGTAATGATACCTAAATAATTTCCTAATCCTAAACACAAAGCGGATAATATGGACATTTACATTAGGAATATGCTTTTTAATTTTATGGAGTGCATAGCTTTATTAATTGATTATTTTGGGCCCACTGTGGGCGGCAAAACAAGCTGTAAACAATGGTGTATCATCACCTTATTAAGTTGATATGGCTAACGCGTTAGCGTTTGAGTCCGGTATTCACTCTCTTTTGGCTCTTTTTTTGGTCACCACCAACTTCTGAGGAAAATATCAGATAAATTGGCTGTTTGATTGAATACTGTGTTCACTAGCTAGTTGCAAACTTTGTTCAGTGGGTTTACCTGAGCTTTTCATTGAAAACAGCTGCTTCCTGCACCCAAAAATAATACTTAAAAAGCGAAAGTCAACCAAAACATTCAGCTGGACCCTTAAACAATAATAGCTGATTGTGAAGCTGACTAGATGTTGTCTGTATAACTTTTTTTTAGCTGTTAAAAACAGATGTGGCCCAGGTTGACAAAGTTTATGCGAACTGATCAAAACTGAGACTACTAACTTGTGTTCAATCTGCAGTATTAGCTGTGATAGTGAAAGAAGTTGGAAAGGAGTGAGTGTGAATAGCAGGGTGATGGGCTACAAGCATATGTCATGTTCTTCCCTCAGCAATTTAGCAAAACCTGAGATGCAGCACATACCTAGTTAAAAAGGTGACAGTAAAGTTTTCTTTAGCAGCTTTAATTATTCGTGACTGAACTAGAGCTCTTTGGAGCACAATGAACTCAGACATCAGTTGCCTGTGAATATTAGGAAAAGTTGGCTATCTTAGGAAAAGCATCATGTTTCTGTTCAGTAGGGAAAAACTATTGTTGTGTGTATGTTTATATGTGTGTCTGTTTTTTCGATCATAAATCTGAAAACGTGTAGGTATGTGTTTTTAGCATTTATGACTTTAGACATAACACCTCTGCATGTAGGTGTTTATGTGTAGTATATATATAAACAGCCAGACATCAAAACACACAGACTCAGACATTTTACAAGCCAATCAAGTTTAATGATTCCGTAGTCTCAACGATGCTGCAAGTGTACAGTAATATCTAAATTACACGTCTGTCTGTATACTACCCACCTCCAGTAACCCAATGCTCACTCTTATTATATGGAGCTCAGCAGGATGTAAAACTAAATAATTTAATGGATCTAAACAAAATGAACAGATCTTGTCAGAGAATATTTAGGTCAGAATAAAAAAGTTATTTAAAACTATTTTAAAAAAGCAAAACCTTCTTTGTAATATAATGTACCATGTAATGATGTAATCTAGTTCATCATTTATTTGCCAGATAATTAAAAGAACATACTGTTATATGAAAATACTAAAAATAAAATAATATATTTCTAAAGTGAAAACAAATGAGTTACAAAATGTTGTGCCAGTTGAGTACACAAGTAATATCAAGTCAAATAGTCAGTCAAATAGGAACTAATAAGTGAGATAAAAAAGTAATAAAAAATAATCCCACACTGGGGAAATTCCCTGGTTAGAGCAGCTCACACACATAATTTGGAAAAAAAAAATACAGCAAATAAAATTAAATA
This sequence comes from Collichthys lucidus, assembly GCA_004119915.2. Classification (NCBI taxonomy): domain Eukaryota; kingdom Metazoa; phylum Chordata; class Actinopteri; family Sciaenidae; genus Collichthys; species Collichthys lucidus. The sequence goes on from CM014093.1 coordinate 6,008,721, forward strand.
AAAAAGTAATATACACTGTATACATCTTTCAGTATGCGGATGTGCATGTACATTTATTTGTATTATGTGCATTATATAATTATAAATAACAGTAATTAACACAGTAAAAGGTAACAGTGAAGCCATGCTGGTGTTAAAAAGTGGGACAGCTGTATGAAGGGCCTGTGGTAGCGCTCCTTCTTACATGGTGGGAGTAGCAGTCTGTTGCTCAAGGAGCTGTTTAAGACCCCCACAGTCTCATGCAGGAGGCGAGAGGAGTTGTTCATGATGAATGTCCGTACATGTGTCTGATCAATAGACTGCTCTGTTTGGCTGTCACTCACACCTCACACCTGATAGGCTATCACCAGTCCACTGAACAAAATGACCCTGCATGCATCTGTTTGAGCTATGTGCTCTGTGTCAACCGTGAAGTTGCTTGACTCCTTCCAGGATATCCTTCATATATGATTATTCATGTTTACTGTCATTTTACTGTGCAGGTCTACATTTATTCATTATGTTCTGGTAGAGTGATCACTACTTTGTTGCTCTTGTTGAGGTTTTCCCTTTATTTCCATCCCTACCGTTAAAGGTTTTGTTGGAGAGCTCTTTGTGTGAATGAAGTGGTCTAATAATAGAGGGTGTCATATGTTTGTGTGCTCTGTGTGATTTTAAGCTATACACATAAAATGAACTACACTTGAAAAAGACATCATGACATGGTGATGATGTAAACAGTTTGTAGTCTGGTAGTGTAATGTTGCGCTAAACAATGTGATGAAATACATTAGAATAAATCATTCAAACACAGTGCATTGTGCTTAAATGTGCATTTCCATGAGCACATGTGAGCTTCAAATATGTCCATAAAGATTGATATAAACACACACACACACACACACAGTAAAAGACAACACAGATTGTTCCACACACACACACACACACACACACACACACACACACACACACACACACACACACACACACACACACACACACACACACACACACACACACACACACACACACACACACATGTCTCTATGCTTGTTCGACAATTTAAGACAAATCAGTCTGGTCTCGCAGACAAATTATCCAGAGACCTCAGTCAGATGAGTTCCTTCTGTCTGTGAGGAAGCTGAATCACTGACATCCCACCCGCCACTATATGCTGCAGTTTTTCCCAGAGCCTGCCACTACATGTCCTTAAATTAACTAAGGAGTGTGTGTGTGTGTGTTTGTGTGTGTGAGTGATAGAGAGAGAGAGAGAGAGAGAGAGAGAGAGAGAGAGAGAGAGAGAGAGAGAGAGAGAGAGAGAGAGAGAGTAAAAAACTACATTCACATGCTTCCGTCTGGGTTGTAAATGTCTGCATGTTTCTTTATACATTTGTCTTTGCATTGTGTGTGTGTGTGTGTGTGTGTGTGTGTGTGTGTGTGTGTGTGTGCCCCCACATCACCACAGGAAGAGTGGGAGAGAGAGGGAGAGAGAGAGAGAGGAGGACCACAGAGCGGTTAACCTCATGACATCACAACTCCGTGCCGATTGGCTGCTGCCGGAGGCTGGAGGGTTTATAAACCAACCGGGAGCCTCAATTTCAGCAGCAGCATCACTGAGGAGCGAACAACAACCAGGGAAACCCAGGAGATAAAACTCAAGACAAACCACGTCTGTCTGTTTGTGCGCCACAGTCTGCAGCCCACTCAACTCCTCAAGCTTCCTCCGACTGCAAACAAGGTCAGAATGAAAACATGACAAACTGAACATTGTGTTTACTGTGCAAAGTGTTTGCTCTGAGTGGTGTGATGGGTGTTTTCAGGGCAGGTGTAATATTTGCAGAAGCTGCTGGAAATATGCTTCATTTAGCTCAAAGAATACAATTCAACATTTAGAAACATGCAGTATGAAAAGCTCTGAAGTTCTTTCATGCATTTGAGAAACACTTTAAGGCCAAAAGTATGAGGACTCCTCTTAAATACATACTTTTGCATACTTTTGGAAATCTTAATGTTACAACATGCTGTGATCTTTTAGACAACAATGTGGAGAGGGCTCTTTACTGTGCACAGAGCCCAGACTTCAGCCTCATCCGACACTCATGAACCGGTGTTCATGGTGGACCTCACTAATGTTTTTGTGGCTGAATGGGAGCAAATCCCTGCAGCCAGCTTCCATCAACTGGTGGGAAGCCTGAAACCAGAAGAATGCAGATTGATGCCCATGGTGTTTGGAATATGTCCATCTGTCATGTGTTGAACATTTCTTGTGTCCACATACTTTTGGCTATGTAGTTTGTTAACCTTTGTTTAAGTCTTTAGTCTAAGACTTTAGTTTTTCTTCTCAAATCCAATACAGTCAACTTATTTTAAAAGCGCTAATGTCATTTGTTCTGATTCTAGCACTGTAGCACATCTGCTTTATACAGTGTAGTTTCCAGATAACAACAATTAAAAAAACAAGTTCTTCTGATTTTGAAACAGGTTGAAAGTAAATCTGTATTTAGTTTAAGTAAAAACAAACTTAAAATTTGCAGTGTACTTGGTGTGAAGGGTCACTTCTGCAGCTCTACATTTTCTAACAACCTCCAGCTTCCCGTTGACACATTCTCAAACACTCGCTCAACATGATCAGAAATTAAAAGTCTGTGTTGAGTAAACCGTCATTAAACCCACAGGAGGGTTTGGTCATCCGCCCAATAAGCTCTGCACTTCATTGCACTTAATTGCGAGTTCTTTTTTAAGACTTTATGGCGGAGGAAGTACGCCTTCAATTTCTCCAAGGTGAAGCTGGGGCGGCTGTGTTTGATTGGCTGATTAGTGTCACACTGACACCAGGGCAGGAATGGCTGTGGGCAGCAGGAAAGTAACCTCTGGATTATGACATGACCAGGACCAGCACTGGCTAACCACACTTTAACTGCCACAACTACATGTCTAACACTCATCCTTACCGTAACCTAAATCTAAACAGACTTACAAGAACAGAAGACATTCAGTAGCTCCTAATCCTAGACATTATCCTCACGCTAATTCTAGCCTTAAATCTACAACCAAATCCTAACCCTGCCCTTAGAAGACTGTCTTCTCTCAGGGTCTGAGACTCACAGTCCTCTTGTCCTCACAAAGATAGATGTACAGAAATACACACGTGCGTACAGTAATATGGGCGTCTGTCATGATTCTGCTGCTTTGTGGCTTTCCAGTTATAACCTGGTGAATTACACAGTATAGGAAGAGTCCATCATTAAAGACAGAAGGCAGACTCTCAGACTGCTCCTTCCCGTGGCATACATATAACCATCTTGTTATAGTGGTACAGTAGAGGGGAAAACGATATGTTTAGCAAGCTTTAATACCTGCAGTGAAAACATACTAATATCATGCTGACATTTCACTGATGTACAGGTAAAAATAACTCTGAAACATCTTTCTTTAGTAAAACTAAATGTCGCCCATGAAAAGACCAAACCCAACAATAGACTCATCCCACTAACAAGTATTGTCTGTGAAGGCAAAGTCTGATATATCTTCTTCCTCTGAGTCATAGAGCTCCATTGTTCAAAAACTATTAAAAATGAAGCCACTGCCGCACTGGGTGGCTTGTTCACTCATTACCACAAACACTCACTGTGTTTTATTTTGATTTAATCCCAAATACAATATTTTGCTACTGTGAATACTCACTAGAGCACAAATTGTGTATTACTCCACTGCTGAAAATAGTCCCCAACAATTGCTCCATTTCCTTCTGTTTGATTAATGTCTATAAAAAAGCCCAATGTCCAGCCCAATTTTTTTTAAGAAAAGACATTTATAGAAATGAAACTATATATTTGAGTCAGACTGAGTCAGCATTGAATTGTTTCCATGCTAGTTTAGATTTTTTTTTTCTTGGATACGTATTTTCTCGCATCTTTTGAACCAGAATCATCCAGAAACAACAAACCACGAACCAAAAGATGTGATTTCTTCTCTTTGATGGCAGAGAAATTGTTTGTCTGTATCGAACAAAGTTGTCAGTTGACACATAACCACTCGTTTAGGTCTGTAATTAAGGACTTAATGACTTCCCGTGACATACATGGTCCCAGGAAGTGCTACTGCTAGTTAACAGTCATGTGACCATGCGGCATGCGACATTTTTAGGAAGGAATCTGGGCGAAGGGTTTTTACAGACGAGGCTTGCAGCTCATTTTCAGTTTGGCATGTCATTGTGTTTCCTGTGAAGTTATGACCTCGAGTATTTTAGTGTTGTACGAGCCGTTCTTGTCGTGATTATGTTTTATTGTTTTTATTGTCTTATACGATGTTGTTTTATTGTGCGACTTAATCCTGCATGTTTCTGGTTTTCTCCCTGTCCAGACACCAAACTGTAACACAATGAAAGTGGCCATTGTTTTTGTTCTGCTCTTCGCTACAGTTCTCTGCCGGCCGGTAAGTCATTTTCCCTGTCAAGTCAAAACTTCAAAATAACTTTTGCTGAGCTGAGCTACAGCAAAAGCAGCTTTGTTCTTTCACATTCTATTTCTGACATTAGTCTGTTTTGGTGTATTTACTTCCTTTTGATTCAATTTGTGTATGTCTTTGTTTGCTTTTTAGGCGAGAAGAGTTGTTAGCAACAGTTCAGAGAGCTCTGAAGAAATGGTAAGTGTCTGAGAGAGAGACAGAGACATTGACAGAAACACACAGAGAGAGAGACTTTCTATATTGACTGATGTTGGTCTTGTCCACAGGTGAGACGACCTCCAGCCCTCAGGAAACAGGCAGCAGTGGTTCCTCAGGCCCCTGCAGCACCTGTACAGGTAAAATATTCCTTCACCCCAGGGCCTCCAAAAGTAGACACCACCCAACAAATTTGCAAAATTTTTATTTGGAATGTGCAAAAGTAAAACACGACTGAAAATGGCCTTTGTACATATGAGGCCCACTATATTCAGTGGTGCATGGATTCAAATATAGACATACCGGTATGATGTGGGCCTAGTGCATTCCCTGTCAGTATACTACCACTATGTGGACTCCCTGGTCACCTTAAATGGTTGGGGTTCTCTAGAGTCTAACATTTCAGAGACCAAAGAGCTGCCTTTAAGGGAGAAGCTGACATCTGGTGATGCTACAAAGGCAAAGAGCTTCTACTAATTAGTTTTCTTTGCCTGAGACATGAATAAAGATGCAATAAAAGAAGAAGTCAAAGGTAAAAAGAGGATCAATGAAATTCATTGTGTCTGATGTTGCAGAACGTTGTGGCAGCAGCTGCAGCTAATTCGGACGAGAGCACAGAGACTTCAGAAGAAGACGAGGTAAGAGAATCAAATCAATAATTGAAATCCAGTTGGTCATAATTTATCCTGTCATGCAATCACATTCTTCTTTTGACTTTTTGTTTGGATGTTTTTTTTTGCAGCAGGTGGCAGCAGAAGCTCCAGTAGAAGTCAAATCTGCCAGCTCAGACACAGCCTCGACCTCAGACACAGCCTCGACCTCAGACACAGCCTCTGTCAACAGCAAGGACAGTGAAGACAGTGACGATGACAATGAAACAGAGGAGAGCGTGAGTAAAAACACACCAGTAACACATTATTTATTTTCATGCATAATTATACAGTATGCCTGCACAGTATATATGGCTCACTTACCAGCTCTCTGATAGCTCACCTCCCACCTCGGTTTCTCCAGGACACCGACGAGGATGAATCCAGCGACAGCTCGGAGTCAGGCGAGTCCTCCACCCCTGCTCCCTCCACCGTCACCCCTGTAATCGTTACAGAGGAACCTGTGGCTGAGACCACTCCCGAGTCCATCGAGCCTACCATTGTCACCGACACATCCCGTGGCGACAGCTTGGGAGGTTACCCCAGCGACTATAAATCTATTGTCTACGTAGAGGACAAATCCTACCACAAGGTTCCTGCTGACTACAAGTCCTATGAGTTTGTCGGCACAGGAAAGAAGATGGCCTACGACATGATGGGCGGCAATGAAGTGGAGAAGTCACTGCAAGTGTACAAGGTACAGGTTCGTTTGAGCTTCCTGAGAATGTTTGGCTGTCAATACAGTCCAATCCAACATTGCATTAGTCAACCCTACGTGGACAGTGTTTACAAAATGCAGAACCAGAGCTGGTGCTTAAAACTAAACTCCACAAAATCTTCAGCACCTTCCTTACTTCATGCCCTTTCAGTGTCTAGACAAACTATACTGTATATAAGTGGCAAGTGTTTTTATGTACTGTTACCAGACAAACAGAAACTTACCTTCCCATCCCTTTCCTTCTCACCTCTAGGCTATTCAGGTCCACACAGATATCCTGGAGGAAGACACCAGCACCCCTGAAGTTGAGAGCCAGGGTCTGGATGCCTCCTCTGGCACCTCTCAGGACCAGGACATCACTGCCCGTCAGGCTGCCCTCCCAGAGGAGGAGAGCACTAGCACCAGCGACGCCACCACCAGCGAAAGCGAGAGCTCCAGCACCCCAGAGGAAACAGAAGAAGAGGAGGAGAGCGCCAGCACCACCAGCGACAGCGCCAGCGCCAGCCAGGAGGCAGAGGACGAAGAGAGCCAGAGCAGCGAGGAGGCCACAGCCACGCCTGGAGCCGCTGACACCGACTCAGATGAGAGTGACAGCGCCGAGAGTGATTCAGATGAGGAGGCAGCAACACCTGAAACCATCACTGACATGCCAATGGTCGTCACTGCCAAATAAACCCTGATCATCCAGGAAGGGTTAAGAGTGTCAGTTGCATTCACACAAAGAGCACATGCTGCATCCAGGTGCAAAAAAAACCCCTCCAGAGCCACCTTCCACTGAAGGGCCAAACAGGGACGGCCAGGGTTTAATTACTATTGATTGATGATCAGCCAATGTTTTTGTGATTATTTGTGGAATAAACCAATAACTCCTCCACCCTGTGGTCTAGTTGCCCTGGTAAACCTCATGTTTGACCCCGCAGGGGAAAAGTGGTCAATGTAACTCTATAGGATGTTGGAATTGACGACTGCTACCTGCAACAGGAGGTTGACGGACCTCATGACCTTTGCCCTCTCCCCTGTCCCCTCAGTTACTGCTGGGTAAAGGTCAAAAAAGAGAAAATAACAAAGAAACCAACACAGCTGAGTCCTGATATCTACACTAGCACAACACTGCATTTATTCAATAACTAATAACTGCAATATGCAAACCTATGTTGTTTTTGTGCTCATAGAATAAGTTGCACAGTTTATTTAAATATGTGTAATCATTTCATGCATCATAGAATTTAAACTTGACATTAGGCCATACATGCTGCCTGTGTAGCTTAGCTTTGTTGCTCGCTAGTATCAAATCTGCTAGTGTAGATAAAAGGATGTATACAATGTCATCAATGAGAAACTCACACACAGTCCCATTCATTTGCACAGTTCCTGCCTACACTACATGTTGTTTGTCCCATGTTGTTTACTGTAATGTATCATATTGTACCATTTCTAAAATATTAAAGTTCTTTTTCATAAAAAGACATGCTGGTTGTTGTTGTTTTTGATGTAAAAATGGGGGGGTGAATAAAACAACAGAGTCATATAATAACGATCAATAGAAATGCCCAGAAAGGGTGGACTAAAAAATAGAGAATTTTATTTTGAAGCAAAAATCAGCCCTTATTTTGAAGGAATATTTCAACACTGGCATGAATTAGGGTCGGGCTCCGTTCAAATTTTAAAAATAATGCTACCAACACCCTAAAGCTCACCAATTAACACACAGATACAGTATGTTAAAATAACAAAGGATTGAGGGTGAGTTTGGTAGTGTTTGCCTTCTTCACAGCAGCATCGCTGTTGGTTGCCTGAGAACATTGCAGCAACATCAAACTCCAGGCTGTTGCGCAAGAAGCTAAGCACCATGCTTCTGCATTAATCTAGACTAATCGCCTCCTAACTCTGGCTCCATACATAATACAAAGACATGGCATTGAGATGATCTTCAATCTCACCAATAAAGCAAATAAGTTTTCTCCCCAAAAATGTTGAATTATTCCTGCACAGCATGAACACACATCATTTGTGCGAAAAAATATATCAATCTGGTTGTATTACAAATTGGTTATACAAATAAAACTACAGGAATACTATTTGATGCCCAATGGAATCAGACAACCTAAGGTACTTCACACATGTTGCAAATGTTGGCCTCCCTTTGGCTCATTTGAGCAAGACAACAAATACAATTTAGAACATTTATTAGAAAGTGGTGGTACTAAATAAGAAGTGACATCAGCTGGACAGATATCTAACATGTCGGTACTCAAGAACCAGCTCAATTGTAGTGCTGCATGCAGGTATACAAAGACTACTTTACATTGTTCACAGTCTTGGTCTAGACTGCTGATATCATCCCATCCATCATGGTGAAATAAGTAACCAGTGAATGGCTTTATTAAAGTCTGAGAATTAAACAATGGTAACTAAAGATTATGTGACTGTTTGTGACATTTCTCAGTTAGTCAGCTTTAGAGTTTAAGCGTATGTCATGACGTTGGAGCGTGGGGACCTCATCTGAATGGTGCAACTTCTCTATTTCTCTGATAGTGTTCTCATGCGATGCTGTAGTTTTCTCTGGGCCTGTAATGGAAGATTGCATTTCTTTTTTAGTTGTAGCCATCTCTCAGCACAAGGTATAGAGTCTGTATACGAGCATCGACAGTGACACACATGTCTTCCTCAATTTGTGTGACTTCATTTAGCGCGACAACAGCGGGCAGCACAGCTCGGTTTAGTGGGTCTACCTCCTCCTCACTCATGTCATCGGGTATCAACGCATCACTCGCGTGCAAGGCTCGATCAAGGCCTAATTCTTAGACACATGAAAGACTTACGAACACACGCACAGGGTTAGGGTGAAAAAGAAAATCAACCATAAATCAGTAAGCAACTTCTGAGTTCTGCTCTGTTCGAACTTATTCTTTGCATATTTCCATAATTTCACCCATTAATAACTATCTAACACAGAGCCAGGGTACAAGCAAGTCATGACTTGTTGCAAAAATGTGTGTTAATTAGGAGCAGGGCATGATTGTGCTGCTGTGTGACACAAATATCAGTTCACATTCTGATCAGTGTATAGTTGTAGTTTTAATATTTAAAGTTAAAATAACGTATGTTTTTATCCAAAACCTCAGTGAAGACCCATTGGTGTCCACTGTAGGCATACGTGTTCAGAACAAACAGCAACATGAGAGTGATTTCTACACAAATCTCATATCGAAGCATCTAGTTTTCGTCTAGACTTCGTCTCCTCATCTGTTAATGTCCTCACCTCCTGTCAAACGCTGCACAGACACATAAACACTGATTACAGCCTTCGTACCGACAGTGCCCCCAGACTGCGCCAGCGGAGCCCCTAAGGTGGAAAGACGAGACAGGTAAACATGTAAGATTGATGTTGTTCATGTCAAAACGCTGAACAGTAAATCTGTGGATACGTTCATGAACTGACATTGATGTATTGAAAACAGAGGAATTTTTATAATTTCTCTTTCAGTATTATAACAAAAAGTAACAAAACTGGAACACTTTATATATATATATATATATATAAGCATTTTTTTAATAACACTTATAAAATTAACCCATGTTAAGCCTACCATGACAAAGACTCTTAAATGTTAGTCAGTTAATCATTGTAACTTAGATGTCACATTGATTTATGTTCAGTTGTACACAGACAGGCCATGGTTTGATTTATTATCCCTCAGGACAAAATAAAGACAGACGCTGTAAAAGGTGTCATTATTTAAGAGAACACAGGCAACATAAATGTGCAAGAAGACACCACTGTGACTATGAAAAGCAAAGTAGGTTCTTCTGTGTGTGTTTTATCAGAGGGACAAAGACAAACCAGGACTCTCTGTGGAGGTTGCATGTTCTCCCTGTGTCTGTGTGGCCACCAAAGCTTCCTCCCACACTCCAAAGACCCTAATAGGTTAATTAATGAATCTAAATTGTTCGTAGATGTGAATGTGAGTGTGAATGTTTGCTTGTCTCTCTGTGCCCTGCAATAAGCTGGTGACTGGTCCAAGGCGTACCCCCTCTTGCCTCTTTAGGTCAGCTGGGATAGACTCCAGCTGTGGATGGATGGACTAAAAGGCGGGAAACAGCGCCCTCTAGTTAATGGCAGACTGGCTATCACCTGGCTGTGAAGGTGATAACTGAGGCTGCAGGTTGTGTCTACTCAAGACAAACAGCCACACTGTCAAAAAACAACTGTTAAAGTTTGAAAGAAAGTTGAACTGGAGTCAGTCTCTGTCTCTGTAAACTGGTTCAACAAAGTTAGCTACGCCATTTCAGTCAGACCAGGTGGTTAGCTTGTTTTTCTGTGTGGCTAATAGCTCTTGTTAGTGATGGAGGGAGGAGGTGAGCTCTGTCAACAAACTAAATAAAATGGCCGGTGAGACGACGTAAAACATTTAATTTAACAAATGCACCTACATGAAGGGAAGAAGAAAAGGGTCCAGCATCAAACGTGAGTAACCCTCTGTGTGTGTGCCTGCTCCCTGCTTTCTATACTGATAGTTAATTACCTACGCTGTTCCTGCTGTACGGTTGTCGTGGAGGTTACAATATTTAAATATTTAAGTCAAGCTGCTGTTCACACAGACAGCAGAGGTTAGAAAACATGTCAAAGTTCTCCAGTTTAGTTTAGTTTGTACTGTGATCTGAGATTGTTGTTGTGCAGAGAAGCTGCTTATGACACATGCATGATACATGAAAACTTTTCATATGTGCATTTAAATATTTCATTTAAATATTATTAATCAAAGTATTTAATGATATATTTTTTGACTTGTCTGATGTCACTTTCTGAGCTCCGTAGACATCTTCAAGATTTAAGATGATTATAAAACAGATAGAAGCAGCAGATTATCACATGCAGCAGACAGATGTGCCACTGCGCCCCTTCCCACACACTCCTCGGACTATAGAGGTTCCCCCGCCTCCCAAATGCCATTTAAACTCCTGCATACACAAACAATATGTGTTACACACTGTGCTAAACGACTAGTATGAAAAAATACATTCGAACTATCAAAATTCAAGACAAAACAATATAAATATGTGTAAAGAAATATGAAATATATTTGTGAGATATGTGGGTTTTACACCTGAGGACTTATGTTTTAGCCTGGTACGAAGTGTAGACAGTTGATGGTACAAGAAGACTGATCTCTTCTTCTCTTGTTTGAGGACAAAGAAAAGAGAAGATTTGTAGTCCCAACCAGACTTCTGAAAAACTTTGTTTCTTCACAGGTTTTTCTAGTTATTGAATGTTGTTCTAGTCTTGCAGGGGTTGTTGTCAATCCCTCTTGCCCTCTTCTTCACCTTGGCATCAGGCCCATTCCTTCAGGGTGGCCCGCTGACTGCTCATCCAGCAAGTTTATAAGCTGAGTTGAACTTTTGCGTTGATGACTGAAATAAAACAGGATAATTGGCTGATTGTGAGTACTACATGAGTCATAGTGAGAGCTGAAGTGGGGTTTGAGGCAGGAAGAACTGATCAATAAATCATGTCACTTTTTTTAAGAAAATGAAAAGAAAAACAACATCCAGGATTTTAATGGACCTACCGCAGTCTCTCTCGTGTAGCGCTCCCCTTTATGGTTAGAAAGTCTCTAATTTACTGAACTTGCTGTCGCTGAGCTGTCGTCACTGACTGAATGTCACCGTCCATGTTTGCAGATCAAAGATTCTTATGTACTAGTTGGATATAAATTTGCAACTTTTTAAACTATTTTTTTTACTTTGAACGAAGTGAACCCATCCTATGTTGGATTCATGGAATTCATTCAATCGTCTTTCATGTAAGTAGGTCTCTCCTCTTACTCATTTTGCGTGCCACAAGAAAAATATAAACATATGATTACATCTTTAATACCCAGATGTGATTGAGGAACATGTCATTCCAAAACCACAGACATTTGCCTGCCGCTATTGCAGCCTCCAATCCTCTGGTTTCAGTCGATCCACAAGTTTTTGGGACCTGGTGGCAGCAATTTGTTCTCATTCAGACAGAAGAGCATTGTGTGGTCTAGCGCCGATGTCGGGTAATAAGAGCTGACTCACAGTTAGTGTTACTGTTCATCCTAAAGGTGTCAGATGGGGTTGAGATCAGAGCCCTGTGTCGGACATTTCTTCATGGACCTGGCTTTGTGCACAGGGGCAGACAGAAACCTGTTTGACGTCCCAAAGATTGACATAGGCTGCAGTAAATGACTTTCTCCACTAGATGGGGCATCTGGTCCACCTTGCTGGCTGATGATTTGAAGACTTGAGGTAAAGGGAATGAACAGGAAGTTCTGCAGTGATCATGTCCTTTGAGCAATAAGAACAAATAATTAAATGAAGTATGATACAACAAATGGAGCTAGTACAGTATGCTGTCTTTGTTACGACACTGAAGCAGGAAATAGTCTGAGGTAGGGCTGCACGATATGGCCTATAATCAATATCTCAATATTTTTAAGCTATATCGCGATACATGATATATATCTATATTTTTATTTCTCCTGTAAATCACTATGAATGTTAAATTCAACCCTTTGATGCAAAAAAATAACATCAGTATGATGATTCAACTAGACCCTTCTATTAGATTAGTAACGGCTGCGCCGCGTTTTAGCTGCGTCCTCTGCCCTGCGTCAACTCACACCAGGCGCGTCTTGGCAGCGTAGCGAGCCGGCCGTATTCACGCGAGAATCCTGGACGTACGTAAGACCCCGCGGTAAACTGTGTATAAAGAAAACAACAACAAACAGCTGACTTTGCTTCTCCGACATGGAAGAGATTATAAAAATGTTGCTGTTGATTCATTTTAATGTAATTTTTCAATGCTGTGAGGCCCACAATTAATTTATTTTTTACCTTCACTGCATTGTCGAAGCAGCTATAGATATAAACATACACACATAAAAAAACAATGTTAGAACAAAAAGTTGAATAAATCTTGTCCGAAGAAAATCCGAAACAAGACCTCTTTATTTCTCGTGTTTATACTCTATAGTTGAAACATTGTGAGAATTTAATTGTAAATGAGTTTTGAAATATATTGTTTTTTTTCAGCTCCATTGTTACACTCATGTTCACGTGACCTAATTGGTAGCCAGAGTAAACATAGTCAAGAGCCAAAATAATTTGACCCCTAATCAATAACCCAGTTATTTTACAAATATGACAATTTCAATATAATTTCAATACTTTATTTTTTATTAGAAGACAAAACAATACTGTTATACAACACATTCAGTTATGCACATCGGATCCAGTTCAACAAATTAAAGCAAAACACATTCAAGCAGAAACAAAGCGACAACATTAAGGTATTGTCAAGTCTTCAAAGTCATGTTTAATTTGGGAAAAGATGAATTCAGCAACCATAATTACAGCAACCCACTGTGGCAATAACTCAATCAATTTTATTCAGCGTGCACAGACAACAGACGAGAGCTAACAAGACAAACAGGATGCACCCACCACAGCCTATAAACACACTGCTGTGGGATGCATGCTCAGGATGCTTCATGCAGAAGGTCGACTCTTATTGTGTCTTACGATGCAATACATGTAGCGACAATCATCTACTATCATCTACTTGTTTTAACAAGTTTGTGCTGCAGGTGCAACTCAGAAAATCCTTTTGAAACACTGAAAAAATCAAAATAAATACTTAAGCACTATTTCAGGAGTACATTCATGTAGAAGCACCAACAATTCAGCAACTATTTTTGGCACACTGGAAGAAAATCCCAAAAGTATCCTTTCCATACTTTCCCAACCAGTTAATACTCAAAGATAAACACAGCAGAGTTTTGTTCATGTTCTGTTACCATGAGTGGTAGGTCTTCGCAGCTAAAACACTGCACGTCATATCAGACAACAAGAAAAAGAAACAAAAAACTTAAACAAGGTAACAATGAAAGAGTGTATCTGAAAAACAATATGTAAAACACAGCATTTAATAATGACTATTTATCAGTAGACACAGGAAAATCGACACATCAGGTGTAAAGCTGAACCTGTGAATCAGCTGAGACAGTTTTTAACACCTTGAATGTTTTATTCACAATCTTAGAAGATACTTGTATAAACAGAAATAGAAAATGTGACAAACATGTAAGAAAATATCAGCTTTAACTTAAGAAGTTTGGTCCCTGGTGTAGGCTACTGAAAATGACCCCTACTTAAAGACTTCCTAAAAACGGTTGATACACATTATATCTACACATTTGAACTTTCTGTCTTTAGGTTAGTGTTGGTTAGGTGTTGGCTGCTTGTCAAACTAAACCATAATTTGCATTTTAGTTGCAGAGATATTTTTTGGGGGATGTTCGGGTGGAGCTGCTGGTTGGGATGAAACCATATCTGTGGAGTCGAAGACTTCCTGTCGCCTATTTTTGTCCATTACTGGAGTAACCAGCACATTCAGATTTGGAAATAATGCAAGGCACAGCCTAGCTGGTGGCATATGTGTGATGGGACAGCAGAAACTTATGCTGCGAAATGTGATAGGTTAGACCTTATTGAATATCTGTACTTGTTACAATGTTACAATATATTCATCTTTTTGCTTTTTGAATTGATGGACTTTGTTGGTTGTTGATTGCAGTCGGTGAACAGTTGCTTAGTTGTCTCCTCTTCTTTCTGTTATGGGAGCTGCTGTCGGGATCTCCACAGTAACACAATGAGTCACATTGTTGGATGTGACGCTGGGTGTAACATCAGGTGTGATGTTGGGTGTGACATCAGGTGTGACGTTGGGTGTGGCGTTGGGTGTAACATCAGGTGTGATGTTGGGTGTGACATCAGGTGTGATGTTGGGTGTGGTCGTTGTTGCTGCCGGGGGCGTCACATTTGGCCCATCTGTGCTCACTGGGGCTGGTCCCAGGGTGAGATCGCTAACTCCTCCCGTCGTGGTGGTTGTCATGGCAGTGGTGGTCATGACTGTTGTGGGCTGATCAGTGAATTTAATTTCCTCACTGGACTCTTCTGAAGACTGACTTTCTGAACTCTCTGAAGATTCGTGTGACTCCGAAGATTCCTTTTGCTCTGAAGATTCGTGTGACTCTAAAGATTCCTGTTGCTCTGAAGATTCCTGTGACTGTGAGGAAGAGTCTTCATAGCTGTAAGATTCATTAGGCTGCCAAGACAGCAAGTCGTACCTGTCCGGCGATTCGTGTTTCCAGTCATCATCAGAGATGTCAGCATCATAATACCGATGCTTAACAATCTGTGGAAGTGATATCAAATGAAGCATAAGTTAGATTCAGATAAATACAATTGATAATGGTCTGTCTGATTTCCCAGCTTAATATGTGTAAATATCACATTTTTACTGGACGACTCTGCAGCATGTGATTGACATGAAGATTCACAGACACACTTAAGCAATCATATGATCTGTAGGCATTTCAGGAATATTTCATTTTCTGAATGGTGACTGTAATAATCATCTAACAGCAAGCTAGCGTTCACAACCCGATGACCGTCAACTTCTTTTGTTTGCTACTGATAGTTTCTGACCAGAACCCTGTAGCCTATTAGCAGTGATGTCCCCCGCCCCCCTTTTTCAACAAGCACACATGCTGAGGGTTATGTACAAAAGACACCGGTCACTTCACAACATTGAACACCTGCTCAACACCTAAAGATTGACTTGTTTTGTACCCAGCCTCAAATGGTCAGAGCCTGCAGTTTTTGTCTAGCTTCAATCTTAGCCATTTATGGCACTTCTCCACTGGCTGGTACCAGCTCGACTCGGTTCGACTCTACTCGGCTTTTTTGCTTTTCCACTACTAAAACTTGGTACCTGGTACCCGGTACCCGGTACCATTTCTAGTACCACCTTTGCCGAGGTTCCAAACGGGCTGACCCGATACTAAATGGTGACGTTATTGCAAAGTGTCGCTTCCGAGTCACTCCCTCACACGATAAAACGACCTCCCAAACTCTTCGTCTTTTTTCTGCGGTCCGCCGCCTTGCTGCTTTCAGCCTTGCTCGATAAGCCACTTGCCGTTGAAATGTGGCAAACAGCCAAAGGCCAAGAATCAGAAATATAATACTTTCGTCCATCTTTCTCTTAAACATATAAACATCTAGTGCTCTCCTCTCTGCGCGCGCGTTAAAGTCAGATACTTCCTGTGTGTGTGTTCCGGTCACCATAGCAACTGGTACCTCAACTATTTTGTAGTGGAGAACGGTAGCTCCCAAACCAAACCGTGTCGAGTCGAGTAGAGTCGAACCGAGTCAAGCTGGTACCAGCCAGTGGAGAAGCGCCATTAGAGTCAACAGTTGACTGATGACTTGCATGTCTGTGGACTGTGGGAGGAAGCCGGAGTACCCGAAGAGAACCCATGAAGACAGGGGGAACATACAAAACTCCACACAGAAAGGCTGGATCCTTCTTGTGAGGTGACAGTGCTAACCACTGCACCACCGTGCCGCCCTACGGATTGTATGTTAATATGTTTAATCAGTGATATATTTTTACCATGTCTAAAGTGGAATGCCCTCCAATCTGAACTAAAAATATCAGAACTTGTTTCATTGGAAGCATTCCTCTCTACTTTAGGAAACTGTCAATGGAAATCTTTTGAACAGTGCCTATGTTCTTAATTTGTTACTGTATCTATAACTTCTGCACTCTATTTGCCTATTTACTCACTCTTTAGTATTTTAATTTTTAATGTTTTTGTGTTTGTTTTTTTGCTGGCATAAAACACTTTAAAGTAAAGGTCCTGTGATCATTCAAATCAAAAAAGTATAGCAGGTATGCATATGCAATCAACAACAATAAATTGTCCCAACATGCCCGAATAACAACAAACAACAAGAAATGCAGATGATTTAAACCAGAATATCTGAAATAGAATCTGCAGCTGTGAGACTCACCACAACAAAACAACAGCAGAAAAACACTGAAAGAGAAAGAGCAGTGAAGGAGGAGGATAAGGGAAGATTCATATGTAGGTTTGTGGTTGGCTTACCGGCTTAGCGCAGGCTGTTGTAAGAAGGAAGATGACGACAGCGGTTGTCAGTAGCTCCATCTCTGATTGGTTCTTGTCTGCGAAGGAGGGAAGCTACAAACAAAAACACAGTCACTTACGCACAAGCCAGAAGCAAGACGGCTGTCAGAAGCAGGGAGTAATAAGACACTGAAGAATTACGATGAAACAGTTAATGTAATTGAAATAAAAGCTTTTGTGTTTTCTAAATTCACATACTGTTTCAAAAGTTGCTCATTAACCCCAAAAGCATCATTAAAGACACATTAAAACGTAAACAATTTTAATTAAAACCTCCTAATAAATTTAAAAAACTTACCTGTTAACTGTAGAAACAGATCTGTCCTCTACGTCTTTCTAACTTTCTAAAAATCTTTAACAGAATCAGTGTGTCTCTGGGCAGCTGTGATCACTCTGTGTCGATGCAGAAAGTTATCTGCACTGACCGGCTGCTCATATATGCTGCACGGACAGAGAGGCTGGGCTTGGCAGGGCTGTGACGGGCAGAGGACCGGTGGGGAGGATTGGGCAAGACTGGGTTGCCCCGGGCTCCAGCAGGGATTAGGGTGGGGATGTGGGGGGGCAGGACAGGAAGTTTACCACACGTTTACACCCACGTGCTGAATCAGAGTTATTTATTTTGTCTCATGAGTTATGGTTTTTTTTTCTGGCAAATGCACAGATATTTTAAGATGCAGCAACACACCAGTTGTCTTTCATTTGTGGTGGATGAAATAGTAACAACAGAAGTACAATCTAATAACATGTTCCTGCAACAAACACCACTTTTGTGTGTCTTAGCATCTCAGACAGGTGTTGATTCAGCTCATAATTTGTCTATCTATAAAATACTGTGTTTAATCACTCTTCATCAACTTGTCCCAGCGGATGTGTGATGTTAACATTACAATAAATGATATGTTGAGCCCCAAGACTCTGGGATCTTCACAAGAATTTCAAATAATTTTCTCTGGCTTTGAACAATGTCTGGCCTCACAGCACGAGCATGTTATTAAGGGTAAACCCTGCGAAAACAAAGCTGTGGTGGCGGCGATGGTGGATGGCAACACATCCTCACTCCGAAATCGGTAAATATGGCAGCTTGGTCAGTCATCCTACGCTTTAAACTATGATGCTGTAGGTAACGCTCCATCATGTGCAGGGCTCTGCTGTCAAAACAATAAATATGCAACATCTGGTCAAGGTTAAATAAAGCTTGTTTACAAATATTTCACATTTTATGAGTTTAAACCACCTCAGTTTAGTTAGATTTATGCACAAAAATTACTTGTGGTTTGGGTACGAGTACATACCATAACATAACATACATTTAATTTCACATGGGAGTTGAACAACAGTCTCCAGAGGTCTCTTTTTGTAGGCCCGAGCTCACTTAGGATGGATTGAGGTGAAGTGGTAAACTGTCTTGTGGTCAGACGATTCAAAATTTGAAAATTCTGTTTGGACATCATGGACACCACGTCCTCTAGGGTAAAAAGGTGCACAGTTCAAAAGCCAGCATCCATGATGGTATGGGGTTGCATTAGAGATCATGGCATAATGGGCTATTTATACTTGGGGTGAACATGGGCTGTGGATGGACATAGAGCATCTCTTATATACAATAATACACTAATGATTGCAGTTGCTGTTGCAATGTAACTGCAATCTTTTTCAAACTTTAACATAACGGGTAATGTGTAGATATTGTAGAAAGAAAGAATTTTAATCGTCTTGTCTGATGATAGGCTTGACACTTGATGACACGATGATAGGACGACGTGACTGAAGTCGGAAGTCTGAATGAGGTAATCGGGACATGATCCAACATACAAACTGACTCAGGGGAGTGCTGAATAGTGGAATGTTACAGTAGAGTCAGAGTGGGCAAACACTTTGATCATACCTGTGTGTGTGTGTGACACCACCGTGTTACTTCATCACTCCCAAACTTCCCCCTCTTCTCCTCTGCTCTGTTCTCACGGAAATCCCACAATCACCTCAGGATAAATCATGTACAAAATGAATCATAAAAAGTTTCTAATTAGACGTTTAAGGACACAGAGGATCACCCAGCCAAACATTCTTTATTGCAGCTTTAAATTGATCGAGATTGTTTGATTTGCTGCTTTAACCTGAGGTGATGATGTCATTTTTGGCGTTAAATGTCTTGGTAGCTATTGGATGGATTGCTCTGAAGTTTGGCCCTAGTCAATGTCGTTTTCTGAATTTTCATCCAGTGCAGGTCTACTTTTTTACTGTGAAATATCTACTTAATGGATGGCACAAAAACTATACAGACGAGTTCCCAGAGGATTAATCTTAATGACTTTGGTGATCCCCTGATTTTCCTTCCCCTGGAAAGTACCTGGAAAATTCTCATTAGCCTCAGCTAAACTTCACTTTGTGTTTAGTGCTATTTATCATGCTAAGATGCTAAACTAAGATACTAAGACCCATGGTAAACAATCAACATGTTAGCATTGTCGCTGTTAGGATGTTAATATGTTGACGTTAGCATTTAGCTTAAAACACTGTTGTGCAGCCTCACAGGGCTGCTAGCATGGCTGTAGACTCTTAACTACATTCACAGCTTGCAGGCCAAATAATAAACTCAATTCCAGGATGCCTGCCATCAGATATATTAGTGTGCTACAAATGTTGACAGAATGTCAAAGCTATTAAGCTGCATTGAGAAATAAAAAAAAGTTCAATCAAATCAGCACACACACTGCTTGTCTCCAACAGCATGACACATAAAACCACTTCCTACTGTAAACACACTGTCACTCAGGGATAATATGTAAACGTTTTATAAATTCAGCAACTCTCTTCTGAGTCACAGTCAAAAATACCATACAACTAAAAGCCGCCTTAACCACATTAGTTATATTTTATCCTGAGGGAAAATCCTGACCCTGACCCTACTTATTACTGTCATCCAACCACAGTCTACAGGAAGTGCTCATTTGTTTGTATGTTAACTGAAGTCTAGGCAAGTAAAGTATCTTGTGGAAGTTGTACAGCTAATACAGTATCACTAAACTGTTGGTTAGTTAATCTCTGAACAACATCACAATAGAAAGTTTAATGATTTGTAGGAGCAGACCATAAAAAGTCTCCCTCCTCTGCCTCATCACCTATTTTAACCCTGCGATGCTTTATGATCAGACGAGAAACATCTGTCGCTACAATCATTTAGGCATGTTCTTTTTTTTCTTACCATGTAAACAATGAAAGAACACATATAAAGTTATGTGGTAAACAACATTTTTTGTTTTGATGAAGGCTTTGCACACTCTTAGCCTTATCGCAAACCAGCTTTCTGAGGTAGATATCTGTAGTAAGAGGTAATTTTCCAACAGTCGTGAAGGAGTTCTCATATATGCTGAGCTCTTCTTGGCTGCTTTTACTTCACTCTTTAGTCCAACTCATTCCAAACAGTTGTTATTGGGTTTAGATCGGGTGATTGTGGAGGCCATGTCATCTGATGCAGCACCCCATCACTCTTCTCCTTGGCAAAATAGGTCTTCCATAGACTGGAGATGTGTTTTAGGTCATTGTCTGGTTTAAAAACGAATTATACTCAAATTATACACTCAGTGCAAACCAGATGGGTTGCCATGTTGCTGTAAAATGTTAGGGTAGCCAGGCTAGACTCCCCAGATCATCATACCTCCTCTTTCATGCTTCAAGGTGGGAACCACACATGCAGATACCATCCATTCACCATCTCTGTGTCTCACAAATACAAAGCAGTTGAAATCAAAAAAATTAATATTGGGACTCATCAGACCAAAGTAAAGATTTACACTGGTCTGATGCCTTCCAGATTTTTCTTGTCCGAAGCAGTTCTCTTCCTCCACCAATTCACTTTTGACATGATACAACGGTTGTATACATAGACACACTGTACATGTACTTAAAAGTGAACTTAAAACATTAAAATATATAAAACACCACTGCAAGGGAGCATATGGACTCTAATACAGTCTTGTTTCTTTTGTGAATGAAGTCCGATAATAAAAGCATGCTCTGACGATAAATAATATGGAACATAACTGAACTGACACATTAGACATTCCTATCAGCATTAGTAATAATGATAGTGACTGAAAACTAGTGACTCATGCCAACCACTTCAGTCTAGTCATGGGACTGGCAGACAGTGTTGCAAAAGTAACAACATTTGCAGCAAGATTTTACTTGATTTGGATATCAATGGAAAATCAACAAGATGTTGTGCTATTCTTTTTATTTTTATCATATAGAGAGTATAATAAACCAGTGTCTACCAGTCACCCATATATTTGATCACCCAGTTGCACACGCAGCCATGCTGCACAGACCTATAGGCTGCTTCGCCCAACATGCTTTGTGTAGATGCTTTTGAAGCGGCGTGTCTGTAGCGTAGCATCTCAGTCTGATGGGCTCCTAACTGGTGATTCTGATCATTTCATTGGAAAAGAAAATCAGTGCTCCTGCAGCCACACTAGACCTGCCACAGTCAATGCACATTTTAGAGGTACTGTACCCCAAAAATCGACCAAGTGACCAAGGATATGATAACTTCTAATGGCCAACGCCACATATTTTCAGCTTCAAAACAGCGTTATGGAGACCTACAGGTGATGTCACTTAGGCTCTATCCATTCTTTATACTGTCATTTTTCTAATATACAAAGTCTACACATCTACCAATTAGATTTATCTGTAAGGTGTTGGGGAAAGCAGACTGTGTGCTTTAATGAAACTATCAAATATTTATTTTAATCTAAAATAAATAATGTTGCAAATAGAAAAAGAATAGTGACACACAGACCATGTGCTTTGGACACTGTGCAGGATACCCTATCATTGTTTACCAATTTTGGATGTTCAGTCCTTTAAGATTATAGAAGGACATTATGTTCTGTTTGTCACAGTTCCCGCAGTATCCACTTGTAGTAACTATTGCATGGTTAAGGTCTGGCAAATAATTAAACAGTAAAGATTGTGTTCTTGGTAAAATATTTGAAAAGTCCAATTTAAGTCTAATTAGTGGTCTGACTCTGTCTGAGTGATGTACCGAGCTGTTTCCTTAACTTTGAGTTTAATTAATTTTAATATTTCACAAGACTTTTCAATAGAGTGAAGAAAAGAAAAAAGATCCTATGAAATAATACATCAGCATTCATTTTCCGGTGATAAGAAGGCAATATGAACCTTTTCTAATAGAGGCATAAAACACAATAATGATGGAACTGATGAAAACTGCCACTGTAGATATTTCTAACGATCATTAAGATGAATGGGCTGCTAATGATTTTCATTTGTAAGTCTGATAACATACTTGGCTTGTACCCATTCCTCATTCTACATGCTATAAATGTAGGGTAGCTCTTTCAGTAGTAGAGCAGTACATAATGTGTATGAGCATTACGTTTATAAGAAGTAACACTGATTACTGTACTTAGCCATGTGTCATTACTACCTACTTTTCCAGTGTCAAGAATGTCAGCTACAGGCTTGCTAAATTGATGCACAGCTGTTCTGTACACATACATCCTGATAATTAAAATATATTTAAATTTGCATGAGTCTGAAAAACGGGTTGCTTGGTAATTTTACAGAAGGGAATGAATCAATATGCTGTTTCTTCTAAGTGCTGAAGTGTGTTTCTGTATTGTGACGATATAATATTAATTTCAACAGATAAATGCTGAGACACAAAAGGCAAATGTGAGTAATCCTGTCTATAAGATTCTAACATCATTCAACTTGGTTTTCAGACTTCCCACGCTGGAAAACCTTGAAAACAGCTGATCAGTGACCATGTCCAGTCATGGAAACCACAGAAAAGACGAAGTTCAATGTCCTGGAAAGTCCTGTTTTGTTCAGCACTTCATCTGCTAATGGGCACCTTTGTGATGACTGTCCTCTGTATGGAAGAAGTAGTTTGAACTCTTCACTTATGACAATTTTTTTGTCTCCATAATTCAGATTTTAAGAAGAAACCAGTAACACATGCATGAATTGTTTTTATGTCTGTTTGTAGGTAACAATTCCACCCTGTCCCTTTTTCAACATTTCACTGTTATGAAAGTAATTGCCCTTCCAGCCTACAGAGACCCTGTAATATTTCTCAGTGTTTAATTGATGTTGGTGGAAGATAAATTGCTAGGGTTACATCTTTTTCAGCGCTGCGTTTCATTTTTAGATGCAGTACCATTTTGACCGTGGTTTTCTGCAGTACACACAGTAATTTCTCTTGTCTCACTTGCTGCTCACGCTGCTGTGAGTTACGATCAACCTTATTCGATCTTAACTTTGTGTTAACTCTCTGACGGCAGTTTTCCTCGCCTGAGGAATTTGAGGACAATGGGATTTATGTGCTCCAAAGAGCATGACTGGATTCTGATGGA
This sequence comes from Collichthys lucidus, assembly GCA_004119915.2. Taxonomy (NCBI): domain Eukaryota; kingdom Metazoa; phylum Chordata; class Actinopteri; family Sciaenidae; genus Collichthys; species Collichthys lucidus. The sequence goes on from CM014093.1 coordinate 6,032,134, forward strand.
GAATCAGCAGCAGCACAGATTCCCTTAGAGAAATATACAGAGCAGAATATACCTGGTTAGTTTCACGCAACCAAACCTTAAACTACTTGCTCAAAAGCACATTGACTTACAGACCAAACGTGGAAGATCAATTTTGGGCCACATGAGCACAGTTATTGCTGTGTGTTGCAACTTGTATGTGACAAACCCTGGTGTGTAGTGACATCTGCTGGTAATAAGAGTCAGGTACAACTTCTGGGTGTTGACAAATAAAACAAACTTACATTGCCAACATCAAAATTGAAAAAAAAATGCCCTAATTGCTGATTTCTGGAACCAAATATTGAATACCATTTTTAGCACAAGTAGCAATATTATTGAAAAGATTCAATTCTCATCCACACAGGAAGCATTTAACTAATCCCTGCTTAAAGTTTAGTTATGATATATGCTGATTACACACCAGAGACACTATAGATGATTTTTTTTTTTATTAGGCTATTTGATTATTCATATCCATACTTCATGTTTGGCAGGATTGTACAGATGAATGATCTTCTATGTTATGACATTCATGCACACTTTAGGTAATCTATGAACAGGAACTATTCCAAACATAGTGAAAAAAACACACTTATTGCCCTAATGAAAAGAAAGTAGTCCTCGTGAAGTCAAAGTGTAAAAAGAAAACAACAGAAAAAAAGCTGGTGCAGGCTGCAGCTTTCTGCAGTTAAACATCAGTTGTTGCAAATTATATCAGCTGTCACTAATTAAATCCATACACAGAACATAAAGCCACAGCTGTACATCTGTTATTTCAATGTGCCTGACACACATGTAAAAAACTTTTAGCAAGTATCACATTGGACTTTCTATTTTAATCATTAATCAAACATATAATCAATAATTGAGGCTGTAAATCACCATTACAAAGACAGGCAGCTGGTCAAGTGAACTGTTTTAAGTCAGTACAGGTATGAATCATCACGAGTTGCTGCCAGAACTTCTGATTAGTGAATAGTTTGCATCAAAATAAAACCAGAAAAGTTTCAGTTCATTAACAGAAAATCCCCAAAGGTGTTCTACAGTTCTGCCTTTTTAGTTACCACCACACCACATGTGGTTAAATTTGACTAGACACAAGTGAGATTTTGATATGATAAAACAGCCACCAACCAACTGTTGTCAACTTAGCTCTAAAATCTCTCCAAGGTTCTTGTTTTGTTTCTCTGTCGTTTGTCCCACTTTATATGTTTTATAGCTTCCCCACAGTGCACTTTGCTGTTCATCAAACAGGTCATGAAGCGTCAGTGAGGCAGAAAGTGAAACCTGCAACTTGGTTTTCTTTGTAAATATAACTGAACAGTTTCCTTTCTGTTAGTGGGCCCCGGTGTCTGTTTGTGGGCAAATGTACTGTGTGTGTGTGTGTGTGTGTGTGTGTGTGTGTGTGTCTCTGTTAGTGTGTGGTTTTAAGAGTATCAGACAACGGTTAAGTTTTCACTTTACTAATGCTGCAGTTGCAACTGATACATTTTTCAGTTTATATATATTTTTGCTTCTTACTCAAGATTACTAAATCAAATGGCAGTGTCAGTCTGTCTTTTATTCCACCAGTGAAATATCTCAATTATTATTGTATAGAGTCCCATGAAATGCAGTACAGATCCATGGTGCCACCAGGATGAATGGTGATCACCTGACTTTTCCTGTAGCTCAAACCAGCCAGTCAAAATGTTCACAGAGCTGCTCACGTGGCTCTAGACTCTTATTCATGTTCAAATCCATATGATCGAATCATAATCTGTCAGACTGTGCCCGTTTGATATGAGAATATCATCATATGTTTACAATATTGCTGTTGTCTGTTGACATATTTATGCCGATATACATGAGCAACAAACAGATGGATTTGGCGTCATGAAGTGATTGGATACATGTAATTAATATTCAGAGGGAGAACACTAAGCAACTAAGACCTCACACTTCATCCATTCATAACTACATGGACTGCAACATGAGTGGTGAAGGCATGTGATGCAGTTCAGATGACAATGACGACAAGGCCTGCGGTGACGAATCATCACATTGTATGTTTATTTAGGGATGATGTAGAACAGTATGTTGCAATAAGTGAAAAAAAGAGACAACCTTGAGTGTTTTTTAATTATTTTAATATCATAACTAGTCCTTATTGAGAGAACATGAATATTATCCTGATAATAACAGTGTGTGTTAGTTTGTGTGTTAAATGGTGATTGTCTGCAGCATGTAAGCCGCCACCTCTTTGTTGCATTTTAGTGCACGTTATGAGACTGTGGTTTCAAACAGTTCTGAGTAAACAGGGGGAGAGGAAGAGGCTTCTTCCTGTTTGTCAAAGTCTAACACAGTTTCTGTATAAGGCCAGTGAATGGGCTAAAAAACCACACACAATGTGCAGTATTTACTGTGAGCATCACTGTGAGTGTAGCAGTCACTCCTAAGGATAGTATTTGTTACATAATTTGCCGGATAGTCATTTTCAAAGTAAAAGTCCTTGTGCAGTATATAATTTTGGAGTTCTTCTGTCCAGATGTTTCTAATGTAAAAAATGGTCCAGCCCATCCCTCAGTGTAATTATAAAGTAGCATATATACACACATTTACACACACACACGGCTTAGAGTATTTAGGGCCTGATAATAACAGTGCAGCACGAGAATCTGCTCCCTCTATTATTACCGCTGCTGCCCAGTAATGACGACAAACACAGAGGTGATGTACCAGTGGTACATTTGAGGTACTTGTATCTACAGTAAGTAAATAAGGGCAGCCGTACAGATATATTTGTTAGAATTGTATTACTTTTGATCAAAAACTAGCAAGTTTAAAACTTAAAAACTAAACAGCAAGCAAGGCCAACAACACAAGACATAGCAGCCAGTTAATATTACTGACTAGTCAGCCCAGCTCTGCGTCTGTCTTTCAGACTTTTATTTCACCAAGCTCTCACCAACCACTAAAAGTCAGTCCAGATTTACTCCTCGACAGCTTCTTGCTCGCTAATTTTCTCCTTTTCGCTTCCTAGCTTCTTCTATCCTCTTTGGTATCCTCGCCTCTGTCATTTTGTCCATAGACGCTAAGCCCGGCTAACAAACTGAGCTAACAGCTGCTACAGTTGGCAGTGGATTACTGTCCATCAGGAAACTCTGGAGCAGCCAGAGGACATTAGAGGAAAAAACAGGGAACATTTTCTTGAAAAATTATAATCCAGTTTTGCCTAGATAAGTTAAATAGTCAGTAGTGGTGTAAAGCATTGAGTACCTCTCTCAGGTGGTTGTACCTGGAACACACTTTTACACAGCACAAGAAGAACAAGTCGTGCTGGGTGCAGAGTGAGAATGAAAGAAACACTAATCACCTGCAGTATATCATCAAAATGATTTAAAATGTAAAAGTTATTATATGATAGAAAAGAGACAAAAGAAGTTGCTTTTTGTGTTTGCTTTTTTCAATAAATTAGAATCGGATTTATTGCCAAGTAGGTTTTCACATACATGTCTTTGTGTTTCTGGTGCATAACATAAAGAACATGAAATAAAAAATCAAAAGTCAAAATATCCAAATATTCAGATTTCAGCTTCTCAGATATGAATATTTTCTGCGTAAACTGGCTTGGGCTTGGGCTTTGGACAAAACAAGATAATTGAGGGTGTCACCTTGGTTTTTGGAAACACTGATCAACATTTAAGTTTTATTTTGATGTTGCAATGGATTGAATATTCACCTTACTAGAGTTCAGATGGAGATCGAGGTAAACTATAACACAGGTTAGGAAAGAGATGAACAGGTGACCCTTCCACACTCTGCTGAGGTTAATAATTAATGACAGTCCTGTTACAGTACAGTGTTATGGTGACATGCAAACATGAATGTTTAATTGCTTTTAAAATATTAACTAAATTACAAGACCAGTTGGCAATTTAAGAATCTCAGTGGAGATAAAGAGAAAAGACATTAGGTTGGATAAAAACACGAGAAAGCTGTTGTGGGGTGAAGAAGTGTGCAAGCGTGGGCAGGAGAGGAGGTTTATTGGAGAAGGGTCTGAGGAAGAGGAAGAATTGGAAACAGATAGGATGGGAGGGCAGCGATGACAGGACCGTGATTAAAGCTTCCACTAATAAATGCCCTGTAGCCCATTGAGAAGCAGAGATGAAGACATTGTGCTGAACCTCAGCATCTATGTGTGTTATACACACATGCCGTGTTGTCATACAATTTTATTTGTTTTTACATGTTTTTTTTAAATGGCTTTCATGCTTGTAAAATTGTCTTTTATTTAACATATTAGCAGAGATGTATAAAGTACTGGAGTAAAGGAGTGGAGTAGAAATACAAGTGCTATATCAAAAAACTGACTTGAGTAGAAGTTAAAGTGTTCGTTAAACACCATACTTAGGTAAAAGTACTGAAGTATTCAAAATGTTTTGTACTTAAGTATTGCAAGTAGAAGTATGTATAAAAATGCTACTCAAGTACTGAAACTAAAAGTGCAAGTAAAAGTACAAGTACAAGTACTGTTATATTATTTCAAATATTTATTAAGGCACAACTTCTAATGTTACAGTGTTACAATGTTCATGGTAGAGTTCTGTGATTTCCCATGGTCTGTGAATGCCTCTAAATGAATGCGAGAGCGAGGGGGCGGGGCAGCAGGTGAGAGAGCGCACCTGGGTGAGTCAGGTCTATGACGTACGGCGCACGAACGAGGTTGATGTGAGACCGGGACTGTTCTGTTGTTTTTTTGACGTGGTTACGGCTGACAGTCACCGAGCCCTGGAACCAAACCGTTCAGCAATAAATGCAGTTTGTTCAATATCGCCTCGTCATTCATCACGTGTCCGACTGGATGCTACAATAGTAACGAGTAACGATTCAGCACATGAAAAATGTATCGGAGTAAAAGTATTAAAATTATCAAAAATATGTAGTGCAGTAAAAGTAGAAGTTGGTTAAAATAATACTCCAAAAAAGTACAGATACTGCATTTCAGTACTTAAGTACAGTACTTAAGTAGTTCTACTTGGCACTATACATCTCTGCATATTAGTGGCTAGCTAATACAAATGCTAACATGTCAGACTGGCAGTTTGCTCCAAAGCTGGAACTAATTATGATTTTTAGTACTGATGAATATATGGTATATGGTTTCAGAGTCACCAGTCCAAAAACCTTATTAAATATTTCATTTACAAATTTAAAAAACAAACAACAAGCAACAAATCTGAACATTTTAGAAACTGGAAATGGAGAATGTGTTAAACAGAAATCACCAAAATAAAGGCAGATAATCCCATCAGGAACTTTAATGTGGAACAGATTATAGATGGATGACAATCCATCCAACAGTTGATGAGAAGTTTCATTAAAAACCACAAATGTCACCCTCATGATGACACCAGAGGAAGTCAGGATCACAGAATTCAGTAGGGTTCACTCTCTTGGCACCATGCATGTCTATACAACACTTCACGTCCATATATCCATTTTTGTTGACATGTTTCTGTTTGAACCAAAGCTCTGTGCTAATATTTATCATATGCCCATCGAAGGCACCATAAAGTATCTAAAGTATCTCTCCGAGTTTCCACTATTCAGTATTATACAGTATTCTTTCAATGAATTCAGTACAATCATTTAAAACTATAAATACAATTTTGTCAAAAGCATCACAAGTGCCATTCTTTACTTGAATGCAAACAAACAGTACAACATCAAATACTGAAGGAATGAAAATCCCAAACAGAAATGCAGCAAGATCACACTAAACATTAAGGAAATTCACATTAATAACATTCAATAATAAAAACACTCATACTCATAAATAGCAGTTGATGTTGATCAGGTGTGAGAGAGATGCAGTTCACTGACCCAACACATTTAATGTTTTACCAAGAACTCCAGTATAATGCTAAAATGACTGAAGCAAAGAAATTGATTTTTTGAATCCTCCACAGGGAGGCCAAAGGTCAGGCTCAGCAGCAGATCAGCGCATGAGTCAGTGTTTTGCTCGACACTTCAGCAGGATGGGGTTTGAACCATGGCTCTACCTGTTAAAGGCCAGTCTCTCTGCATTTACATTGATAGTTCAGAGTTCAGAGACTAATATTAAATGACTGCGTGTGAAAATGAATGAATGAAACCTCAAACATTTAGTCACCTCTCTGGGTTCATCTTAGCTGCTAACGCTAGCATCGCCCCTTGGCGTTACCTAAACGCTCTCTACTTTACTGCTCATCAAAGAAATAAAGCAAGCATTAGCTGTTAGCACTGTTTCCATTTCCTCTTCACCTCCTCCTACACCTTAAGTCAAAATTTGTTGCTTTTTTTCCTCTTCTTACGATAAAGGAAAGTTGGTCGGTTGAGTTCACATTATCCACTACATATCAAACAGAAAACTTCCATTATGCCACGTTTGTCTTTCAGATGTCTTTCAGATGTGGTAATATAATTATGCATTTCATATCCATGCTGTGTCTTTGCTTGAAAATCTACCTAATTAAAAACCTTGCAGTTTTATGTCCTGAGGCTACCTGATCAATAGAAACGTCAATTTTCTTTTTTTAGCATTTTGCAATCAGAGTGCCATCAAACTGAATGTCACTGTTGTTATGAACGTCCTGAACTCTTTGTGCAAAGACTATAAATACACTCTGTTCAGAATGCGTTCTTCTGCAGACTGAGGCCTCGGAGGGTTTAGGGGATTCAAGGGTCGTACATGGGGTTGTTGAAGTTTCCTAAACTGCTGTGTTCGTCCAGAAGACGTCCGTAAGATGCACGTCTGCAATGGAAAAGAAACAGATAGAGAGATGAAGTCAAGTGGAGAAAGGGAAAGAATGAAAGAATTGTGACACTAATCACTCTAATGTGTTCACTAACAAAGATCAGAGGTCTACTATACAAAGAATAATGAGTAATAAAGATACCTGAACACTGAACCCTAAAATTATCTGGCAGAAATCTGAGAGAGTAGTTAAATGTAACCTGACAAATAAAACTAAAATGGCACAGAAAAAAAAAGTATTGTCATTTTGATGGGCTCACTGACTGTACTCAGTGAGACTACGAGCAGGGACACAATCGTTATTGCTTTGTTGCATGACTAAATGTCATCACTTGAGCTTTAATATATTGACGGTAGCATGTTGATTTATTGTACTTTGTAGGAGATTTGTTTGAGCTTTGGACTCACCGGGTCCTGTAGTAGTACAGTGCACCTAGCACAAGGATGGCAGTTATGATGAACATACAAACAATGGCTACAATGCTCCCTGGAGAGAGAGAGACAGAGAGAGAGAGACAGAGAGAGAGAGACAGAGAGAGAGAGAGAGAGAGAGAGAGAGAGAGAGAGAGAGAGAGAGAGAGAGAGAGAGAGAGAGAGAGAGAGAGAGAGAGCGAGAGAGAGAGAGAGAGAATATACACTGTTAGTCAGAAAATATGTTATTATATTAGAACTACATCGGAGCAATGAACTGTTCATAGTGTATTTCTTTCTTCCTAATGACCTTTGCACAGTAATTCATCATTTGGCCCATATTCAGCTTGCTTATCGCCATTGTTGGGCAACTTACTTGAAAGTGTATTCAATCACTAATTACATCTATTCATAGAGCCATATCATGAGCAAACATCAGACAAACAGACTCAGTGAAATCTAAAACATGCCCAAAACTCTTCTTAGAATTATGTTTTGATAAAATATATATATATATACAACATAATATTTTAGGTTTTATTAATGGTTCTGACATCCAGCTGTTTCATGAGGTTCCAAGTCATGTCATCTAAACACGCCTCCTACAGTAAGCCCATGATTTGATCAGCACATGTAGCATGACTGGCCTCAATTGATTATACTTATCTACAGTGTGCTACTGTCTTAAATCTTCTCCTGGTAAATCGCTTACCCCTAAACAGGTATAACAAACCGTTGGGCTTAAGTATTAACTTGTAAGCAATCTCCGTGTGGGGAAACTTGATCAAACACATTGCTGAAGATCTATTTTAATGTGTCTGTGAGATGGTGCCAGGCCAGGAGACAGATTTCAGATCGAAGACACCTCCCTCTAAGGTCAATGTTTAAATCACTTGGCTTACAGTCCTCCAAGTAATGGATAACATAATTTATTATGGAACCATATTGTGAACAACAAAGGACCCGCTAATTTTTGATCTCTTTATTGTAGATTATGAATCTTGAACTCATCATGGGAAAAAGTTGATCTTTGAACTCTTTGAACATGGTTCAGTCCATCTTGTAACTTATTTTGGCCTGAACCAGGATGGTGGACGCAACCACAATTGCCCTCCATAGAGCTGTGCCACTATTATATGAAATTAAGGGATGAAAACTTTAGTCACAATGGAATTATGTCTTTAGGGTTGGAGAAGTCACTGAAACCAAGAAACCACTCTGACAGTCCAGCACCTCTGTACTTTTTACTGCAGGGACTTTCAGAAACCTTTAAAGGTATTTTGGCATTGCATTTTAATATTAAGTTCCTGGTCCTGTACAAGTCCCTGTTTGAGGGTGGGTACTGCCCATGTACCAGAACCCATTGCTTTTTATTCTCTTACCAGTCTAATTTGCCTAGACCTCATAGTTTTTCAGACACGATAAGAAAGTAAACATGAAGTGTACAACTGCAGAGAAATCATTCCAGATTTAGTTCTTGGGACTAAATGTTCAAAGGGGGCATTAGGTGACTCATAGTACTTAAGACTTTCAATGGGAGACCTAGCCTAGAAGAAGTCAAGTACGAAAACCACCACCCTGAGGGATGCCATAAAAGTTCTGCGTCATATGTATTATCAGATATAATGGTAACTGATGACGGGAAAGAGGTTTGTTTTACACTTTCTGCATATGAGGGGCAGAGTTCAAACCTGGAGTTGTTGGGTGTAGTGCCCTGATATAGAGCACTTATACAGGCCAAACACATAGACTAAGAAGTAAAGATGTAAGAAGCTGTAAGACTTGCTTAACTTGCTTAATCTTTTCAAAGGTTATGATAAAAAAGTGAGGTTCACTGAAAAAAGTGAAATAGTTTCTGCTCTGTATAGAGCTCATGTATTTTCCTTGCCAGTGTTGTGTCTGTGTGGCATAACAAGTCTGTGGTGTGATTGTTCTACCACAATGAATGACATGGTTAGAATGACTGGATGTCATATAAAAAAAAAACAGGTCAGTGGCTGAAGAGCTTTGTCAATGATAGACTGAACACGACGGCAGAATGCCTTTTGTGGAAACAACTGCTGTTTTCACTCATTCCGCTAGTAAAGAGTTATCGGCAAAGTAAACAAGGAAGCGTGAGAGGAAACTGTTTGGTTCACATATTAACCACAGATTTATGGTGTTTAAGGTGGTCATGAATAAGGAGGAACAGAGTCTGATGCATTAACTGTGCAGGAGTACATTTCCCCCTTCAATCAGAGAGGTGTGATGACCTTCTTCTCTGTTAGACATCATATGTTTAAATGCTCACGTTCGGAGTTTGAAAGAAGGACAGACAGTTTACATCATAACCTGCAATTTCCCAGCAATATGTTTTGACTATGTGTTCATAAAAATAGTTAACAAGTAACCAGCACATCAGAGGCCATCTCTTATATTCCAGAACATTTAATTACATTTATTGACTTGGACTGGAAACAAAGTGATGATAGAAACTGAAGTTTGCACAATGTAGACTGACTGTGTTTCTGGCTCTGTTGCTCTACCAATGTTACCAGTAAATGCAGAACTCCCGTTTAAACAGACGTAACAGCATTTCAGTCTGCCCTCCTACTGTGCTGTGTGATGTATTCTTCGCCTGACTGGCAACATTAGGTCAAAGTTGTCACTTCTTGAGTAAAATATCACATTATCTACCTAATGGTAGTTGGTTAGTATATAAATTAGTTTGCAACCTGTAGCATAACAGTTTACATTTTTTTAACTTCTACATTATGCAAATATGGAAAAAAAATAACTCTTTGTGGCTGCGTACCTGAGCTCAGAGCCTTGGATTTGTGTCCCTCCTGTGCCACTGTGGTGGTGGTGGTGGTGGTGGTGGTGGTGGCAATGTCGGTGTTGTTGTTGGTGCTGCTGGTGGTAGTGGCAGCAGTGTCGGTGTTGTTGGTGCTGCTGCTGCTGGTGGTAGCGGCAGTGTCGGTGTTGTTGGTGCTGCTGGTGGTGGTGGCAGCAGTGTCGGTGTAGTTGGTGCTGCTAGTGGTGGTAGTGGCAGCGTCTGTGTTGTTGGTGCTGCTGGTGGTGGTGGCAGCGTCTGTGTTGTTGGTGCTGCTGGTGGTGGTGGCAGCGTCTGTGTTGTTGGTGCTGGTGGTGGTGGTGGCAGTGTCTGTGTTGTTGGTGCTGCTGGTGGTGGTGGCAGCATCTGTGTTGTTGGCGCTGGTGGTGGTGGTGGCAGCTTCTGTGTTGTTGGCGCTGGTGGTGGTGGTGGCAGCTTCTGTGTTGTTGGTGGTGGATTGGCTGGCAGTGATGGCGCTAGAGACCTCAGTTTGAGTTAGTGTAGATGGCGTTGAAGGAGAGGACGTGGAGTGGTCTTCTGTTGAATTTGAAGTTGTTTTTTCGGAAGTTGTTTTGAAGGCGGTTGTCATTGTTGTGGCCTCAGCTGTAGGTGTTGTTGTTGTTGTGTTAAGTGTTACTGTTACTGTACAGCACAGTAGACCTGCAGTTAATAACAAGAGATGTTTGTTATTGTAATTCCTGCATGTTTCAACAAAATGACAGGCATTCTTGTTGCTCTGATCAGCTCCTTCTCATAGAACCCACAGTCTCAAAGAAGACCACAGTGGAATGATTATTCACCAGCTGTATGATGACCTAACTTTATGCGAGTTTTAAACATATTTTGATGGACAAATGTGTATTGATCTACTGCTGAAAATAGTTCCAAGCAATTGCCTCCTGTATTAAAAGTGGCCAGGTGTGTTTGACTGAGCTGCTCTTTGAAATTTGCATCTACAATATAATAGCTACCAATGGGAGTTGAGTGCCACACAGATATGGAAGTCAGGAAGACACAGACTAACACATTGTTAGTGTAGTCTTTCCAGGAAACTTGTTGATGCCAGCCTTATCCTCTAACAAAGCAGTACGTCGAGGTATTTCAGCAGCTTCGTTGGCTTCTCACTTTCTAACCTCACTATTATTGCAAATAAAAGACTAGAGACAGTCATAGTTAACACTTATGGATCACATAATACTTGAGGATAAGTAGTTTTGTTATCAGTGTTTCAATCAACGGGAAGTCACATATGACGCATTCAAGGTTTTCCTGTCTTCGTAGTATTCTAGTAACAGCTTTAAATATAGTCTTTTTAAAAGGATTCAAGTGAAAGCTGCTGCACAGTTCTACTGAAAATGAATACAAAAAATGTTGTTATTTAGTGTCACCATGTGTCACAAAGTGTCATTGTTTCAGAGAGAGAATTTCACCGATAACACATCCTGTGTGTAAGACTTCCACCACTACCCACAGGTTTCAAAAGAACACACTGTTGTTCACAGTTAAAGTCAGTGTATGGACACAAACATGACACCAGTGAAATATAATATCTATCTGTGAAAAGAAACCTGTTGACATCATTTTTAAGCCGGTAAAAAAATTGTAACAAATGTCCGACTGAATGAGAGAAACTCTCTCATTTGCAAACAGGAAATAACCTCACTCAAACACCAACTTAGATTAAAATTTTGAGGTATCCAAGATATCCAGTTTTGCAATGAAGCCTTAATATTATTCAATATTTACAATATTTATTTGTCAACTTTTTAACATGGTATGTCTGCGTTCCCTCCATTTCCCTGAGCCAAAATCTCACCCTGCACTGTAGAAATTTAACTCATTTAAAGTATTTTCTTAAATGTAGTGATCTATCTTGATACTTGAGATGTGATCTTCCCCATTCTCTGGCCATCAAGATTAAGAGAAATACACTACATGAAAAGAGAATGAGAGAAATCTGACTTTAGACTAGTCACTAAATATAATCGCACACTTGACATCAAAGTTTACTTACATGTTAAAAGAGTGAACAGGTTGCCTCTCATCATTGTGTTCCTCTTATTGTATGTCTCCGCAAACACTTGTGTAACTGCAGGTCTGTGCTCTGTGCTCCCTGTGGACAGCTGTAGTGTGTGTGGCTGCCTGTGACTGTAGGTGACCGATTATAAGAGCCTGGGGGCGAGGCTACATGATGACTGAGTCACACTGCAAACCTCACATGGTGGCCCGGTCATGGTATAAAGCTGTTGCAATGACTTAAAGTCCTCTTAGGTCAAGACTGATATGATGTTTTTATCTCATATGTCACCTATACTCTGTGTCTGGACGAACAGTTGTTTTTTTATAGTTTATTTCTTGATAAATAATAAAAGTTCTTGATGACTCATCTGCCCTTGGGGCGTAAACTGATTTTATATAGAGTGAAATGCTTTTTAACTTATGACACAGCCGTCATTGTGCTTCCTGTTTGATACAATCTGTGAGTGATTTTAGGAGCTGCTACATGCATCTGTGGCCAAGCCTCACTAATTAATGTACAAAAGCACAACTTTATAATTAATTCAGTGATTTTAATGAACCTGGATCATGTTTCATCATCATGCAAAGGTAGCTCACCACTAACTTACTACTAACCAATGACAGTATAAAGAATGGACGGAGCATTAGTGATGTCAGCCGCCATTTTGAATCCCACCTGAGGTGGACCGAATGACGCCTGAGTGCTCAAGCAAGTCACTTTGACACTTTGAGTCTTAATATAGCGTCTTTGAGTTTTTGAAAAGCGCTATATAAATCCAATGTATTATTATTATTATTAATATCATTCAGATGGGTGAGTTAAAAACACATTCACCCTCAGTACAGTTGTGATGAACGGGGAAATTGGCTATAGAGACCAAAACTGTTTTTTGTACCAGGCTGTAAACATTTTCTGTATTTTAATATGGGTGCTTATGGAGATTGCCTCAAGTGGCCGCTTGAGGAATTACAGATTCTCCACATTGGCTTCATTTTGAAGCAACGAATGTTGACGCTTGCTGAGAAGTGAATCTGCTGTTAGCAGGTAACATAACTGAGCTCAGTGGCCAGACTGGACAGTGTTCAAGCACAGCCTCTGAGACCAGCAGGGAATAACGTTACACTACTGAGGCAATTTACAGACTAACTGTCATTAGCTCGGTCAGCCGTGCAGCTAACTGAACTGACTGAATCATGGGGATTGCCAAACCAACTTGGTAGTTCCACTGATTCCCTGCCACAGTGGCCACCGCCGATTTCAGAGCTTGTGGTCCCAGATCCTGTTGTGAAACCCGGCGCTAACCCCAGTTCATAGCGCTAGCTGCAGTTAATAGCAGTGGGTGTGTAACACACACATGCCATTGGCTATTATAAAACCCCTATCAATATCTGCAACAAGTCCTTCCCTCTCTGACAGGAACCACCTAAAACTGAGGAAGTAAATGGCACTCTGTTTCCTGTTTCATGGGGACTTTATTAAATTGCCAGTAAGTTTATTGCGTGTGATAGCGTCCAGTGTGGTCTCACTAATGTCCCTATGGTGCCCACAGAGGAAGCAGGTTTAATTATAATATGAAGATTATTTCCAAGTTGAAATGGATGCACTACCAGCATAACATGCAGAGTATTAGATAATACTGTTGCCATTCAAATTACTATATGGGTATTGAGGAGGTGTTTAATGGTGATTAAGCTACAGCAATACCAGCAGCGCTGGTCCTGGCCACATTTGCGCCCTGGGCGCCCCCCCCCCCGAGACGAAAATTTTCTTGTGCGCCCTCACGGCCGCCCGTGCGCCCCTGGATGCGCTGTGCGCCCCGATCAGTCTGTCCGGCGCCACCCTCTGCCTCGTCAACCCCCCGCTACCAGGGGCGCCCGCTCCGCTAACTCGATGAGCGGTATCGAAAATTCGCGAGGTTTTTTTCATTTTCGGGCGCTCGTGCGCCCCCCACGGAGACGGCGCCCTGGGCGGCCTCCCACATTGCCTATAGCTAGGACCGGCCCTGATACCAGTGTTGTTAGTTAGTCCAGTCCTGGTTGCCTCCTGGTCGTAGGTGGATTGAGTTGAAACTGAATCTGAATCAACAGGCGACATGGCAGGTTGGGTAGATGAGTACTGGACAGTAGTTTCTGCTGAGGTTTCGCGCAGATAGGTTTGAGAAACTGGGGGGGACGAAGCTGCCCCCAATGCACCCCCTCGTGGCGCCCCCCACAAAATGGCGCCCCGGGCGGCTGCCCTTTCCGCCCGTACCTAAAACCGCTACTGGCACACACCTCAGTAAACCAAATATTATGTTAATTCATATTTTGGTTTCCTCGTGATGCTTGAATCAGAAGATTTGAAGAAGACAAAGTTTAAAAAAACAAACAAAAAAAACCAAAACGTTAAGCTACATAAAAGTGGGTGGGACGGATCTACGGTCATTCAAAAGTGGACAGCAGTTCAAGTCAAGACAGTTGACGTGACATGGTTTATCCTAGGGGTGGGCGATATATCGAATATACTCGATATATCGCGGCTTGTTCTTTGTGAGATGTATGAAATGACTATATCGCGACCATCGAGTACTTGTCATGTAAATGTTTTAAGCCGTCTGCATTTAGTTCACCTGAGTTTCGCCTGTCACTCACTCCTGCTGCTCACAGCACGCAGCACACTGCCCCGCCCACCCAGAAACATCCCCTGCGCGCATGCGTACTTTTTGTATCAAGTGAGGAGAGAAGTGAAGAGGGAGTTAATCAAAGATGGAGACGGACGACTTAGTTCCGAAGAAAAACAGCTGCGGTCACGCCGTCTCGCGTTTTGCGTGGTCACGTCAGCTGCTCCAATATTTTCACGTGCGCCCTTTTTGCCGACTTTATGGCAAATACTTTGAGAAAACTGGGAAAGTCAGTGCTAGCTTACTGCATCATGTGGACACTTCCGGTTTTCAAAATAAGATGTGGGTGTTAAATGTATTAAACGTTTATTTATAAAATATGAAGAATGGTTAAAATTTGATTTAAAAAAGTGTCTCATAAGCCAAGTATGACCCTGCACTGCTTCAATTGCCATATGTACATTATGAAATATATTAAAAATTCATTAAAAAATATGACAAGTGTTAAAATGCTATACAGAGAGGTGTGTCTCAAGTGTAAATCTACTTTTCTACATTGATTCTGAGCAATTACAATGCTATCAAGGTAATAATGACATTATATTAGAAATAAACAATACAAAACAACAACAACAAAAATATCGAGATATATATCGTATATCGCGATATAGCTTAAAAATATCAAGATATTGGTTACAGGCCATATCGTGCAGCCCTAGTTTATCCACACAAGAGTGTGTCAGCTTGGTCCCAGTTCTACATCTCCTACATGCTTGAAAACAGGATGTTCTGGAAACATGAAATATATAGATATCTAGATATCTAAAATATGTATAAGTTCAATAGTTCAATAGAAAAGTTTAGAAAAGTCGTCGGGTCAAAAATGTAAGTAAATGTTGTGTCTGAGCTGTGACGTGTAGTCTGGCTGTACAGGGTTAATGAATGTGAGGACGACAACTGTGTGTGCACTGAAGTGATGTGGTGAAAGATTTAAGTTGAATGAGCTGGACTTTATTTTTTGTTTATGTCTTATCAATAAAATAAATGTGGCTTTGTGTTTTTGACCAACCAGCTGTCTGTGGAGAACCAGTTTTAGGAGAAGGAAAGTCTTTTATTGAACTTGATATTGATGATGGTGATGGGACAGAAGAAGCATTTTCCCTGTCATGACACAGCAGATAAGCAGCCCTGCAAAATGAAGAGATGTTTGATTAGAAGAATTATAAATACTCTACACACTGGCAGTATTTGATAGTGACGAGGATTGTACTTGTAGAGTTTTTGGCGTGGCTGTGCACTCTTAAGTTTTGTCGTTGAGTGTTCATCTGGCTCTAATTGTCTGTGGCTCAGAAGCAGGCTTCAAATGTATATTTTCATTTTCTAAAAAGGCTCAGTGATTTAATCAATGTTTTAAAACAGATGGGTGCTGCAGTTTTGATGGATTATTACACATTTGGTGCTGCAGTGCCCTGGTTCTCAAACTGTGGTACAAATGATGGTATGCAACCTCCCTCTAGTGGTGTGCAGAGGGATCTGTTATACCGTGTGTGTATACAGTATATACATTTTTATTTCTCATGAGAATGCCTACATATTACATAACTATTAGATCACTGGATGTAATTTAAAACACATTTTTTAATATCAGCCCGCCACATAGTCACATTCATGCAACAAAGTTCATACTCTGGATCAAAACAGGAAGTATTAGGAGGAAAAGTGCAGATGAGGAGTACTGTTTTTACACCAAATTAGTTCTGGTTCGTGCACACTGATTTAGTTAGTATCTTCAGGAGTAAAACCTAAGTCAACATTAGCTATGGTGTGTCTTCATGGTAAAGAAGGAACTCACTGATGTGTTTTAATACTTTCTGGACAACAATGGAGCTCTGTGAACAGAGGAAGAAGATTTGAAGCAGTTTTGGGGATTTGTTGACAGGAGTGTTACAGCATTGAATAATAAGGCTTGGTAATCATTTTTTTAGTAATTTATTAAAATTGTTTTAATTATCACAATTAGTTAATTATTACAGAGACTCACCCAGTTAGCCCAGCCTGGTGTTATGTAACTGTTGCTGTATGTGACTTTGAGATAAGTTGGTCTATAAAGGTCCACCCAAATTAAGTCTTACGCAGACTTTGAGTTATACACATATGAACAGTCTGTTATCAGTGAGAGGATTTTACATCCCAGTGCAAATGATAGCAGAGAAAACAATTTTAAAGATCACATTACATTATTATAACTTACATAAATGCAATTTAAAACTCAAATAAGAGTAATATTGAAACAAATCTGTCTGTAACAGGCATTACCTCATCTGTCTGTCCATTATTCTTCTTCTTATTTTTATCCTATTGCTTTTTAATAAAATGGGTTATAAGGGATAAGATTGTATTAGATAAAACATTAAAGGGTGTTACCTTATTAAGGGGTAATATGCTGTATTGTGACATGATGATTTCTGGATTTAAGTGACAAACAACACTTTAAATTGATAGAACAAATGTACCCATTTGTATTGAACTGACTTTGTAAAAATCTGATTTTATATCTCAGTTTGCTGGTTGTCCCCCATTCTTACTTTTTCCACAAAAAAGAATAAAAACTGTTTGTATTTTTTTCTGAAGTTAGATCACAGTCTTTGGGGAAAAAATGTAGGTGTGTAAATAAATCTGAACTATTTCCAGAAATCCCCAAAATGTTCTTCGGCTACTTTAAAGACTAAAACAGATCCCAGTGTTTAGCACCAACCAACCACCAACGTTTACTTCCATGTTAGCAGAATTTGTGGGCTGACCCTCATCACTCTGTGCCACTATAATGGATATATTTCTCCAAATTGCAGACTTGTTGTGCCGCATGCAGCCCTGTGCTCTCTGCTTCCTGTGGTTAGCAGTGGTGTGTCTGACTGATTGTGGCTGTAGGTGACTGATTATAAGATCCTGGGGGTAAGGCCAAATGTTGATGGGAACTGACCATGTCACGTTTCGCTGGAATTGAGAAGGCCTTCTTTTGCCAGAGAGCACAAAGTTTAAAAAGTAAAACTATAAAAACATATTTAAAATATGCTTAGAGAGCCTGTGAAGAGAACCTGGAGGTGATTTAATCTGGCTATCACCCAAACACCAAACAGTTGCTTGTAGCTTGGTAAGATAACATTTTTATTGACTAACATACAACTTTGCGCACTGACATGGATCTATCCCAGCGATGCAGCAGGACAAGTCGCTATCATTATTCTATTACACATCATACACTTTCCCCTGCTTTCAACACAGTTTAATGTGTGGTTTTTATAGGACTGCAACTAATGATTATATCTTTATCATCTGCTCATTCTTTAGTCTGGAAATTTTCAGAAAATTGTGACAGCCATCAGTTTACCCTAAGCTTTAAGTTGCTTGTTGTGTTAGACAAACAGTCCAACAAATAATGCATTCACGGTGATATAAAAAGCAGCAAATGGTCACATTTGAGAAGCTTAAACAGGCAAATGTTTGGGGTTTTTCTCTGAAGAAATGACTTCAATTATTAATTATCAAAATTATTGATTCATTTTCTGGAAATCAGGATTGATTGATAGGTAAAGAAGTACAGCTGCACTGCTGTCGATGAATTTACCCCACTAAAATTATCATGACCAGAGAGACAAAAAAGCATTGTTGTTATTGTGCATTTTTTATTATTTAAAATGATTCAAATCTGTATTTTTCTTTCTGTATTTTCATTTCAGTGTTTCAGTACACGCTCACATAGCCTTGACTTTGGTACTGAAGGTCTTGTGTTATGAATTATTTTTTCCACATTATTACTGAAGGAATTATGTTGGTGTGGCTTTTTAAAGCTGTTTGTAGTTCATACTACAAGCCAGAAGAGAGCAGTATATTCATTCATAAAGTAGCCTGTGATTTCAAAACCTTTAAAAAAAATACCACTGTATCGGTCCCTATTGGCCCCTAATCAGTGACTCGCTAGGGGATACATCAGATCAACATCTCATTAGCAAGCCGCAGTTGCGGAGGAAAGAATCATGCTTTCATGTGACAAAAGAACAGAAAACGCAGAAAAGGCTGGAAATACAAACTCAAAAGCAGCAGTCAGAATGTATGAGCATGTATGACAATGGTCATTTATCATTCTGGCAGCAGTATAAATTCATGTTTGATGACAATTTTGAGCTTCTGTCATGATGATGAATTAGAAACTGGAAACAACCAGCATCTGAACACACGTTTTCTGACGTCAAAAACGGGGTGCGGCCCTGATGTTTTAAAAAGTATCTAGTCTAGTTAGGATGTCAGAGATATTATAGGCATAAAATAAAAATCCAATTAAATACTGTAATGATATTATTATAGTAATATATTGTAGGAGGGCTTTATTTACAGAATATAGAAGAAATGGACATAACTATGTTTTTATTAGTGTAGAATCACCTCAAAGGTCATGTTTGTTACCTTGTTACTGCCGGAATGGACAAACTAAACCGTGGCTCTGGATATGGCTTTTGTTAAATTTGTGGTAATTTCTCTTCACATTTAGAAGGAGTAAGCAGGTTGCAATCAGCAACTACACCACATGATAAGTCCTACACACTCCTTTAAAACCTGAGACAAGTAACCAAAAACCACGATTTTTCTCTAATCTGTGTTATTATTTAAATGTTTCACTTACCTAAAGCAGTTTACTTTTAGGCAAATTGGCGCCATTAAAATATGCTGAATCATGTATTTGCAGGCCCTTTATAAGTCCAGGCAAGTTCCAAAGTTATAATTCACATGTTATTTCATTTCTTTCTAAGCAGCTTTATGGTTGCCTTTACATGATGGACATTCGTGATCAAAAATTATATAAAAGAAACAAAGAATGAAAAATATGAGTCATGATTTTAATTAGTTGGGGCTCTAGGAAGGTGATTTTGATGCAAATTGTGGACAGGCACTTAGTACCTTTATTGTACTGATGATGTAGGTTTTATCATCGCTGCTGCTGCAACCTCTGGCCATGTTGGTAAGATGGCCAATAGACAGGCCAAACTACAATTGCAAACTTCCTGTTGTTTTCATAAAACACACCTGTTGCTTTCATTTAATGCGAAATAAATGCCTCGTCTGCTGCTCTGAAACATCCCGTCTTACCGTTATAACTCATGTCTCCAGTGTCTCTAAACAGTCCATCTCCATGATATATTACAATATCCCAACTGATATCAATATAGACACAAAATTAGTCAATAATAATTGCTAAATTGTTTTAGTAACTTTTTAAGCATAAATGGCAAAACCTCTGGTTCCAGCTAAGACCTGTCCTAAAATCCTTCAAAGCACTGTAATGTTAAGACATCCATCCAACTGCTGTAAATCAGTATTGTTTTCAGTGAGGAAGGCTAACAGTAAGAGGTTTACATACACCTCAGTGGGAAATGAGAATAATGGACACCTCATGCAGTGACCTCGCTGTGTCAAACTCCCTCTCTCCTGAACGATTGCCTAATTAATTGGCCTGGCTGCTGATAGCCCTGAATTAGTTTGCAAAACAAATGAGGACGGCTGCCGAGCTACTGAAACCTCTGTGAGGAAAGGCAATGAATGAGAGGCTGGTACGAATAAATAACACGACTTCCCTAATAATTGCAGAATAAAACCTCACTTACTATATAACTTATATTCCTTTATGGGGGTTTCATTGACAGACATGGAAGGTACAAGATAAGCAGCAGGTGGAGGTTAGTGTTTCTTTACCGCCGTTTTGGTTCTTCTGGAGGTTGATCCAGTGCCCACACAGTCATTATGACCTTTTTTTATGAAGACATTTTTGCTTCCTGCAGCACAGGAGGCGTGTTGCTGCATGCTGCAAAACACAAAGAGGGTAAAACATTAAAGGGATTTTTCAGGTGCCACTTCATCAATAGAATAATGGAGGTAATTATCCCTGGAGTGGAGAAAGGTCTGCAATTTAAATGGACTGTTTGATTGAGGCTGGAGTTTAGCCACCAATAGATTAAATCCAGAACAGAGGTGTGTGTACAGTATGTATATTTCTGTGCATTGTCCATTAAACTTACAAAAGAGTTGGAACAAACAGGTTGTTCTATCCCTTCAGCCTTACAATGTAAAGGTTAAAGGTGACACTAGAGGAAGGGTCTTTAAAATCATAGGGGGCATCCTCCAGGGAGCATGAATGGCCCACACTTGCCATGCGCCATTGAAACAATACAAGTGTTTACAGCCATGCTACATTCTAGTACAGGAATGTAATTCGTTTTGCAGGAACTTTGCAGCAAAAAGTGGGGACCTAAAGATGTTGACTCCTGACATTGCAGACTGGTCCTAATTACATTGAATGTCAAGTTTGGGAAATAACCAGAGCTGGTGCAGGAGGTAGAGCAGTGCCAGCTAGTTGGATATTTACACACAGCACTGGTTCTGGAACCAAACTCCTATAGAGAGGCTAGACTCACATCTGAGCAAAATGTTAGTGTTCTCTCCTGGAGAACAAGAGGGTCGCCTCTGTTTGACTGTGAGTCGCTGTCGGGAAGACTCTGACTGTTGTTTGTGCTTTTGCACCAGAGAGTGGGCGTACACAAAATCTGGAAAGATGGGAAAGAAATTGGGAGTGGTCTGCCAGATAAACATGTTCAATGCAAAGGTGTATTGAGGGTGAACTGGAAATGTCCATGAGGTCTTCAACTTCCACCTCCAGACGATTTTCTCATGCATACCAGGGGAGTTTGAGGACATCAAATCCAAGTGGGCTATGTTCAGAACCTTCAGTGTAGAGATCAAAAAAACATTGATGCCTTTCATGGGAGCTTCAGCAGTCACTGAGGCCAGGTGTGGGAGTAGTTCAGGATTTAGGGTCCTTCTCCTTCTTTTCTTGATAAAGGTAGAAGATGGGTTCAAATAAGTCCAAAAATCACTAGCCTAATAACATTTATACATGCGTGTGTTATGCACGTACATGTCTCTCCGCTTTGCTGTAGGTCTTTAATGAAAGCCCAGTCATGTTGTGAATTATTAATAGATAATATGTAACCTGGCCAACGGGACTCTGAATATATACAGTCGATATTTTCATTTATTAGTCATTTAAGTCATGTGCTTTCTTCTAAACACACACAGTAAAACTGTTCCCCAAAACAGTTTTCTCTTCTTGAATTCCTGTCCCGTTTTAGAAAAGAAAGAAGAAAAAGAAAGGAAACAAAGAATAACGACAAAAAGCAAATCAAATTCACCATTCATGAAGGAAGTCATGCTAAAGATGAAACGAGGTGGTAAATAAACTGTGTTTGCAGTGTATATGAAGATCAAATCAAATGACAAAAGGTCACATAGTTCTCTTGGGCAGGTTTGCCTCACTGTAAGTGATTTGACACATCATACAGCTGCTACCCGATGCAGTCCGAGCTCTGGACATCTAAAAAAAGGCTCAGCAATATTGTTGGTCTTTACAGTGTACAGACGAGTCAGCTTATCCCCTTATGCTCCCTGTTCCAGTCTTGGCAATCGCCTGAACTTAATGAGCCAGTGACCTTTAACAGAATCATTTTGCACACTCTACTGCTAAGTCATAATCCACACAGCCTTACCAGATTGTATGATTTGCATTTATATTGACGGGAGGAATGTGATGATTGATGCAGTGGTGGTTGCAGCAGCTGCAGCCTGGACGCAGTGAGATAAAATGACATATTGGATCATCTGTGTACCTTTTGGTCTTCCGGGCCAAGCTGAAAGCAGACAACTTTTCTGTTGCACGCATTGTTCTGATGAAGTCCCAAAGGTCCTGGGGTCAATGACAGTGACCAGTCAATATGAATGCAGGGACAGTTTTAAAGAGTTTGGCTCTTTCTAACGTTGCTAATGAGAATCAGAAAAGGGGTTTGCTCAACACCTTAGCCAATAAGAGCTAGACAGATAGAAGACTTCTATTATTTTGAACATTATTGAAGTAAGATCTTCTAACAGTGTAAATCTTTTATACCATAAGAATGCAGTTTATTCTGTAGCTGTTGCCTATATTTCTATAATAATAATAATAAGTGACATTGTCAAAGGGGTTGCTTGTAGTGATGAAGCAGAGTGCATCCAAATGAATGATAATGTTTCTTCATAACAGATAAAGGTATGAATAAAAAGCAACTGTTGACAGTTGTTGCTCACAGTTGAACTTGTTTCCACTGCCACCACGTGGTCAAAATAAACAAATCCTTTTTTGTAGGTATACACAAAACAAAGCACAAATTTTGATTTATGCTAAGTGTTTGCCAGATGATTTAGTCCCTAGTTCACTTCTATAGTCGAGACGGGAGACACTTTTGACTGGTTTTAATTTTTTGTATGAAGGGATATATGTCCTGTGTGCCAGCAAAACACGTCAAACAAGTCATCAGAAACTCTTGGGGTAACTAATGAGCCTAGCAGCATTAAATTTGAACTTATACAGGGAAATATCTACATCTGTTGAATGTGTGTCGTAGGTAGGTCCACATTAATGTTTTTTAATAAAATGTCTTGACAACGAGAGAAATTTGGTTCGGACATGCATTTCCCCCTCGCGATCAATTGTAATAATGATGGCGATCCTCTGCCATTTTCATCTAGTGCTATCATCAGGGCAGATTTGTTCAATGTGTCCAGAACTATAATATACGGTGGCCGGGAACCCTCAATGCTGCAAATAAAAGGAACGCTGCAAACAAAAAGAAACAGCGCTGCAAACAAAAAGAAACAGCACTGCAAATAAAAGAAACAGCACTGCAAATAAAAGAAACGCTGCAAACAAAAAGAAACAGCGCTGCAAATAAAAGAAACGCTGCAAACAAAAAGAAACAGCGCTGCAAATAAAAGGAACAGCGCTGCAAATAAAAAACTTCACAACGGAAGTGAATTACCTGGGACTATTATTGCCAGTGCACCTGTAGTTTTTTATGTGAGCGAAGAAGAAGAAGTACAGAATCGTATTGCATTCACTTGAAAAAAATAAAATTAGACACCTGATCTTGTAATTACGAGATAAGGAAAGGTCCCTTATTGGCCACTGCACTTTGGTAAAGTTAGAAAGATATTGGCACTTCCGGGATCAGTAACTCTTAATTGAAATGTTGTTAAAACACAAACACAGTTCATAAAGCTGCTAGCATGGTTGCAAAGAAAACAAAGTAAAAACTGTAAAGAGCTTACAGCAAATCAAATCAACATTTCCAAACCAGCATTGTAAAACTAACTAACCCTAACTACCTAAACTTGACACATTTAACTAAGCATTTGCTGTCAATGTGATGTCAATGTTTTTTGACATTTTATAAAAAGATTAATTGGAAAAACATTTGCTGGACCAATCGAGAATCAAAATAAACTTACCGCAGTGCAGGAGCATACTTGGCATTCAAGACTTATTGTTTCTACCATTGTCCTTGAATTTAACAAAGTATACATAGTCATTGTCCTGGATGTTCGTTAATCTAATCTCCATTATGCTAATTACAGTCCTATTTTACTGTATCTATAGCTAGTTAAATTATAGGCCTATATGAATACAATTATCCTTATCAGAGATGTCTGATATTTAATTAAAGCCCCACATTGTCATATCAGTCTACCACAGTTACCTTTAATGGGTTAGTTTTAATTGACTGAATGAGATTTTCTCTCCACAACCTGAGCACTGGATGAACAAATCCCGAACACCTGCTGGTTCTTAAGTGCTCACACCACACTGTTATTTTTACTTTCTCTTTTAATTACCCTCACAGTTTTCTCACACAGCTCATAATGATTCTTGATTTTCTTGAATGACCTCTAGGAAGTTTGATTCCTCTGATATGCAGACAGGTCTCTAACTGTTAGAAGTTTTTCTATGAACACATTTAGCAAAGTTTTCAGATGATTGCTCCAGTAGCTCTTCCTCTTTTCTTTTTCCATATGGAACCAGATAGGTCACGTGACCTCTTCTGTAATGTGAAAACCCTGTAACCCGTGTCAGGCCGGTGCAGACTGGCAGATGGTGGTAGTGGGTGGTGCAGTCTGTTTCCTACTGCAGAAATGACTGGAAGGCACAAATGAGCAGGTACGGTATCTGTGAATGACAGGAACAGTGGCATTTTGAGATTATGAAGAGGTCAGGCTTTCTTCCAGTGAATAAAGCATTTCATGGCAGGTAATCACTCTTTTTTTTCTCCGTCTTTTGAACCTTTCACCATTTGAAGGCCTGCAGAACTTGAAAACAGACCTTTAAAATGCCACAGACTATAGTCTTTTGTCTGTACTTGTATATGCCTGGACATCAGCACACCATTACTTTACAAAGGTACACAAAACCAAGAAGAAATCCATAGCTTTCTTGCACTCCATTATGATTATCATTTTAATCATAGTTTTTGACACTATTTATCGTCTTTTCACCAATAGCCAATGTCCTCTATGTGGGAGTTTTTATTGCTAGTGTCCATATGTCCATTAGTCTAAAAACAAGGAAATACATTTAGCCTTCATGGTCTAACTTTATCTGACTTTGTACAGTCTTCTACATTATAGTACCTGTTGTATCTACGGAGACAGCCCTATCTTCTGACCTTGATTACCGCTGTAATGATCAGAATGAAGTCAGTGTCTCACACAGACCAAGACAACACCTCTGTCCCGTCAGTGACATACTGTATGCTTGACCCTGTGAATAGAAAAGTAATTCTTATATACTTTGTCATAAAACTCCACCAAAGCGAAACTGTGTTTCAAAGTTTGTTTCTGAAACACTTTCTTGCAAAATTTATTGCATGCTCAAATCCTCACAGTCACATTTAATTTCATGACCTTTGTCAACTAACTAATAATGAGTGTTTGGCACCCTGGGATATTCTTTATACGACAGTTTCACATAGTTTGCACTCTGGGGTGAGTTTTGTCATGAAGATAGAAAAATGCAAAACATGCCCACAAGAGGATGTTTGCCTAAAATAAACTTGGCCAGACTTAACATGCTGGTCAACCCAAATAAGAGGAACAATTGACAGAAAAAAACAACTTTTATTCCTGTAGCCTTAATTATGGAACAACTAAGTGTTGAAACTCAAAGACTGGCATGTTTGTTGGCTTTGGTCTGTGGAGATAGTATTGATGATATGATATTAGGTTCTTGGCCTGAACTATTATTCTAGTCCAGCTTCATCAAACATCAATACTTTTCATGTACCAACCCGTACCTACAAGTATTGAAAAATCTGACCAAACTGGTGAACTTATCCTTTGATTATAGTTCCTGAGTTTGCCATTTTTAGACTGTGTTTTACTTACTTTACTTTTACCTTAATGTGTTTAGACAATTGGAACGTTTGTTGACTTTTTTGTATTAAAATTAAAGAGTTTGTGTATTCATATTTCTTAAAATAAGTGGTGCAAAAACAGTTTCTTTGGTAGTGATACCAGGTATTATCGGCACAAACATTGAGAAATGTTAATATTCAGATATCATAGCTGAAGCTGCCAAACTGCCATACTGTATGAATAAGTGAATAATGAGCTCTCCACAAAAGCCACCTTTGGCATTTTTTTCTCTTCTCGTGCTATAATGTTAAGCATCTCAGAATAGCATTTTTTCAGTACTGATATCTAGTATAATGAGTATAATGAGCACTGAAGCCTTAGAGGGCTGTTAGTGTTACTAATGCTTTTGCCTTCACAGCTTTTTAGAGACCTCTGAATCCCAACTCTGCCATACATCTGTCTATGTACTCCAGAGAGGATGAAGCTTTGGGGGGCAAGCGGAGGCTTTGCACACAGCCCTCACAGGTTTATATTCCCAGGCCAAAAACACCTACAGGCTTTTTTTCTCCACCCACAGGCAGACCAGCTGGGTTCTGCTGAAAAACTGGGAGAAAATAACTCATACTGATGTGAGAACAGGCTGCATACTGAATTGACACAGGCAGATCCATCCATCCATTTAGCCATCCATCCATCCATCCATCCATCCATCATAGTTCTCCTCTCACCACATGCTTCAGCTCCACTTGGTGTAAACTGAGAAGCCCTCGGGCCAAAAACCCAGTGTGAGCTCTGTTCATTCATACTTTGTTTCTGAATGTAAAACTATATACAGAATTTACATTTTTTATTAATGTTTGAAGTGCTTTGAAAGATATACAATGGAATTTACCATCATAAATCATGTAATTATACCTATACATGTATTAAGTCTATAAGCACACACAACAGAATTGTTGAATTTATTTGGCACAGGCTAAAACTCTTCAGCTTCATATGACAACATCAGATAATATTAGGATGAGCCTGGTCATCTGCAAATATGATTGCTTGCAGCACGCTCAGCTGGGTCGGGCCTTCTACGTTTTGACAGCTCCATTATGCCAGAAAGATTTTTGGGAAACTGCCGACATGCTCTGAGTAAAAAGGCACCAGCCATCCATTCTCATCAACAATCATGAAAAATAAGGCCCCGGCAAACAGTGGCACTCAAAATAGATAAAAGTTTTTTGTTGTTTTTCTTCTCTGCTCTATGTGGCTAAGAGTGGACACATATGGATGTGTTTTTTAGGATTTGGGCCTTTAGTTTAAATTAAAGTAAATGCTTAATATTTTCTGATATTTTTTTTTGGTTGTTAACCTCACATCAGTAAATGCCTGCAGCCAGAATTGAAATCATTGCCCAGTGAAATAATTGGTCACACTTTTTATGAATGTCACATCTATTGTGGGTTATGGAGGCATTTATAATGAGTTATAAACGCAATGGTTTTAACATTTCCCTTTATTTATATAACACATGCAAAGCTTGTGCATAACTTATGACACTGCATGGACTATTGTAACATTCATAGTCCTTACTACATTTGATTGATGAGGTAAGTATAGGTAGTCATAAAGTATAATAAGCCCTGTCAGAAAAAGGTATCTGTTTTCCCTGCACACCTTATCCAACATGACATGAGGTTGAATTTCTTGATGGAAGGACAATCTGTGTTTACATTTTCCAGCCCGTGTTCTTGACTCACACAAACACTCACATCCTCTCTGTCTCTCTTCACTCCCTCGCTCTTATGAACACACACATGAATACCAAACGGCAGAGATCCTCAGACAGCACACCCGGACAGGCACTAACCGAGATGACTATCATTACAGTGCATCTTCTAAGTATTCCAACTCAATCAGAGGTGATACAAAAGGCCTTATCAGAGCTGACGAGCTGCCCTCTCGAGTCCCCTTCTTCCTTCTTCTGCTGATTGCAGCTATCAGTGGCTGTGTGGGCGAGATGCCGCCTGATAACTCGCCTCTCTCAAATGAGCCCATCTTCCACGTTTATACTCAGGGAGGTGAAGTCCCCAGTAGGTGTCATAGCAAAAACGCTGTGTGGTGTGCACACACGGATGCTGAATGTTAAATGTAGTGCTCTTTGTGCTTCATTGTCACACATTGTGCACTGAGAAATCACATTATGCAGTTATACGTCATTTAGACCTGCACATTTATTCTGTTTGGTGGTTAAAAAGTGATAATTTAGAAGGAAATAGCCTATGTATGAAATCATTAATGGGTTGATAAGCAACAAACTCTGTTTGCTGCCGTTTGTCAGTTTCTCAAGTGTAGGGGTGCCTTAAAGGATAAACAAGAGAGAAATGTATCTGTAGTTTTGTGAAAAATATTACAGTTTCTATCCTTAAAATATATAAATAAAAAAAGTGATACATATATATATATATATATATATATATATATATATATATATATATATATATATATATATATATATATATATATATATATATATATATATATATATCACGTTTTTTGACCCTGCGCCCTAAAATACTATATATCTGCTGATACTTAGTTACATACATGACACAGCTTCTTAGTGGACAACAACCATTCATTTCGGCTTGTTATAGAGCAGTGGTTCTTAACCTTGTTGGAGGTACCGAACCCCACCAGTTTCATATGCTCATTCACCGAACCCTCCTTTAGTTAAAAAAAAAAAATTGATTTTTTTACTGGTGCATAAAATGAACCGTGCATTAACATCACCTTGTTCAAATAACAAAACCCAGTGCACAGTGCATGAATTCACAACAACTTACCTCAGCGTGACTTCTGCTGTTGCCTTTGAGAGACCAGTTCAGATATGCGTGGCTTCACCTTGGCAAGTGCCTAGTCTCATGTCATTTTCACAGCAAAGTCTGTTCCTTTTCTTAGTTTTTATGTCCAGCATCCTCGAAAACGATTGCTCACAAAGATATGTTGTAACAAATGGTATAAAAAATTCCAGGGCGGAGGCTCCACCGAACCCCTGAGACCGACTCACCGAACCCCTAGGGTTCGATCGAACCCAGGTTAAGAACCACTGTTATAGAGTAAATTACAGAGATAATGTTAATCAGCTGCTTAACCATGAAAGCAAAAGTCAGGGGGGACAAATCATTTTTCACACAGTCTCATTTTCATTCATAAGCTCCTTAAATGCAGCGGCAACTTTGCCTGTGCAAGCACTTTGTTCTGCTACTTTCTGTCAAATAAATAACAATAGCTACAACATCCAATGACATCTAACCATAATCTAAAGATTGTGATGCCTAAACTTAGGATGACAGTACATTCCTGGCATGTAACGAGTATTATGTACCAGAGATGGCTCAGGTACAGCCTGTTGTGACTGAATCAGCTGTAATGACACTGATGAAGAAGGTTTTTGGAATTTTTCTAATTTTTTGTGTTTCCATTCTAGGGCCAGCTGCCTAAAACTGTATATCCATATCTGTGCCAGCTCCACCACTTATTAGTCCAGTCAATTAGAAGAAGTGCAACTTCACTGATTGTGTCGCATCTCATGACTTCATACAGCTATGGATATCTAATAGGGTTGATAAATGATTCGATACGCGTCTAGATACACAGGTTACGATATGGTTAAAAAACGATACACGTTTATTACAGACCAATTCGATACGAATCGATACAGTGTAAGAACGATACGATTTGATTTAATTCTATTTAGTCGGTTAATATTTATTGCAAATGTTTTGAAAGAAAAAGCGACTATCAGTACAATAGCCTAAATCATATTCATTACAGTCTAATTTCCAAAGACAGGAATACACAAAGTCATCAGACATACCAAGCACAGAGACATGTCTATCACGTAATAGCCGTTACGTGATAAACGTTAAACCTTCGAAGCTATAACTAGGCCTACATTATAACGCAGTTGTGTGTATCTGCATATTATGACCGTTCAATCCAGAGAAAAGCAGACGGTTTTGTGCTACCAATAATATAACCAATATCTCGATATTTTTAAGCTATAGCGCGATACACGATATATATCTCAATATTTTTATTTCTCCTGTAAATCACTATGAATGTTAAATTCAACCCCTTTGGTGCAAAAAATAATTTGCATGCAAAAAGTGGAAAATCACAATCAAATTATTATTATTATTTTTTTTATTTATTTTAAAAGTAAAATAAAATTAGCAAACCAAAGAAGTCCAGGTTGTGACTGTGAAAACTACTCAGAACAGTAACAGTCACATCACAGGAGGAGTCGGAACATCTGTGTATATATGTTGTATGTGACCAACCAATCAGTAGACAAAGTTTCTAGAGGTTTTGTGCCAAAAACACATACCTATCAACAGCATCTGGCTTGAGTGATGCCCGGTGACATGTGACCACATTCCCACTGGTACTAAATACCCTTTCTTATGGGGAACTAGTGGCGGGCACACATAGATACTTTTTTGCCAAATGTTTTATGTTTGGAAACATTTCCTCATGGTCCTTCCACCACTGCAGGGGATCTGTTTCACTGTCAGCACTAACAGAAAGCAAGTAGGCAGACAACTCTGTGTTCATCAGTTCCTGGAGTGATGG
Source organism: Collichthys lucidus (assembly GCA_004119915.2). Lineage (NCBI taxonomy): Eukaryota > Metazoa > Chordata > Actinopteri > Sciaenidae > Collichthys > Collichthys lucidus. The sequence goes on from CM014093.1 coordinate 6,062,666, forward strand.
AGTGGCTGTGGCAGAGGATGTTATTGCCTTTTTGAAGAAACATCTGAGGGTTTTCTTTTTTTGGTGGCTTTGGTTCTGAGACTGTTGGTGCTTCATGAGGCTGTGAAGCAGCACAGGCTTGACAAAAACACTGTGACGTAGTCCTCACCCGACAGAGCATCAGCGAATTCAACTAAGGAGCTTTAGAGCCTTGTGCACTGACTCACGGACTTCCAGGTCTTGCCAGGTCAGAACGAGATGCCGTGTTTTCTTGTCTGAGGCCAAGACCTGAGAACAAGCCCGCTCCTGCTCCAGCACCCGCTCAATCATCTTCTGACGGGATCCCCACCTGGTAGGAGACTCGCTGATCAGCTGGTGTGCAGGGATATTTAGCTCTTTCTGCATTGTGGCCAGATCTCTCCTCCTCTTCCAACTGAATGAGAAGCTGCTCACAACCTTCTTGCAAACAGCAACAGCATGCTCAATACGGGGGTCTTCAAGTTTCTCTCTAAAAATAAAAATAAACATTTAAAATGCTATACTAATATGTAAAAATCCAGAAATTCAGTCACTCAGCCTAACCATAATTAGAAATTAGATTTTTATATATTTTCTACAGATATTTAAAATCGCACTATATGCTTTACACACATAATATACTTCAAAATCATGAATACTCAGTGTTTAATTGCATGTGACAAATTATGAAATGCTGACTTAGTAATATTTACCATTTTTGATAATAAAAGTGATTGTTTCCTATAAGAGGGAGACAAACCTACACTAATAGACTACTCACCATTATAGGGTGCAGCCGATGGCCAAAACATTGCGGTCTTGTCCATTCATTCAGAATCACAGCTTTGACTATATTAGCCTATTGTCCGTGGTGATGCACACTTGACGAGTTTCTGACAAGTTCCATGACATAAGAGCATCTTGCAGCCCCTGTGCAGTGAGCTCTCCTGTATGATCACCTGGAAAAAAACTTGTTTGAAGGCACAAACTTTTCAACTCCCAGTTGTCAATGTAATGTAATGTTAAATGGATTGTACTTATATAGCGCCTTTCTAGTTTTCCAACCACTCAAAGCGCTCTACACTACATATCTCATTCACCCCATTCACACACATTCATACACTGATGGCATTGGCTACCGTGTCATCTAATCTAGTCCGTAGATCTAATCATTCATACACCGATGGCACAGCCTCCGGGAGCAACTTGGGGTTCAGTATCTTGCCCAAGGACACTTCGGCATGCAGACCAGAGGAGCCGGGGATCGATCTTGTGTCACATTTGTTAGCTGGTGGGCCACCTTTTCTCTAACTGAAATGTACAACTCTGGCAGTGTGTTTTCTGCAAAAAAATTGCAACCAGGCAAATCATACCTTGGGTCAAGTGTCTTAATGAGATTTTTGAATCCTGGCTTTTCCACAACACTAACCGGAGCCATGTCTTTGCCGATGTATCTTGTCACCGTGTTTTCGTTACCTTTTTTCATTTTGCACTTTTTTTGTTATATGGCAAATGAAGAGGCCAAAGTCATCTGCTTCGGTGCTTGTACCTTGGACTTATGTGGTGTAGGTGACGTGGACATGCGGAGCTTGTGCCATTCCTCATTTTGTAGTGGGTGACATTTAAGGTGATGGAATAAATTTGTGGTGCTGCTACCTTTTAGTAGCAACGGTTTTGCGGCATATCTTGCATAAAACTGTATCTTGTTCCACATCTTCCCTAGGAAACCCGAACCATATAATGGATCCAGTCCTGTTTTTCTTCGGAACCAAGTTGTCCGTCTCCATCTTCAATTAACTCGCTCGGGCCCTTTTTTTTTCTTTTCGTTCGTCTCTTTTCTCTCCCAGAGATTCTTTGTCTTTCCTCACTTGATACAAAAAGTACGCATGTGTGCAGGGAATTTTTCTGGGTGGGCTGGGTAGTGTTAATTCTCCAGAGTTTTGCCTGGTAGTGTGCTGACAGGCACACTACCAGGCAAAACCGCACTGCGAACGGGCCCGGGGGATTTTCCCAAAAGTGTATGAAGCTGCCAACCGATTCCAAGTCTTGCGATACCCGATCCATGACTCTACAACCAATTCATCTAGAAATTCTTGGCTAAATCGATTGAGGAGGCAGCTACCGACGCAGCTGTATCTCTCACTTGTTAAACCTTCACAACCCTGATATCTATAACACCAGTGGCATTAATTTATTGCATATACCTGTAATGCGATTTGGTGCTTTGGAGTGCATTTCACTAATACACTGCAGAAATAAATATGGACAGCTGAACATGTACATTGATTTTTATTTTAATACTTACTCAGTTGCAAGTTGACAGCTTTATTAAGAGCCAAACATCAAGCAAGGTCAGCAACACAAGACATAGCAGCTGGCTAATATTACTGACTAGTCCAACAGCAAGAAGCTCAGCTCGGTGTCTGTCTTTCAGCCTTTTAAAAGTCAATCAAAGATTTACTCTACCGGTGGCTCTTTCCCCGGTGACTCTCTCCTTTCCTCCTCTTAGCTTCCTCCATCTGCCATGTCCACAGAGCCCAGTTACACTTCCCCCTCAGGGGGCTCTGGATCTGGCACAACACCGACCTCGCTCTCCGTCATCATTCCCCACTGGCACTCCCCCGCCCAGACCTGAAAATGCCTCCTCCTCCTGGCAGTCCAAAGCTCCTTTGCTAGTGGTGTAAATACCAACGCTTCCCTGGTGCTTTGAGTTCCTGGGCAGCCAGAGGACATCAGTATAAAAAATATGATCCACTTTGACCAAAATCAGTCAAATACTTGGTGGCGGATGACTTTGTGTAGTAAAGCACAAACTGTATCTATATGTTTTTACCTGAAAATATGTCTAGAAAACTGTTCTGTATACATGAGATGCTCACATCTCCTTTATAAACAGCAGTTTGTGTGTTATGTGTGTGGGGAAATGGTGTGTGCATGTTTTTTTGAGGCCACCTGTGTCTTTGTGTGCAAACTCAAAATGTACATGAAAGGAGACGAATGGGAACATAATAACTGCATGTGTTTATTGCTGTGTACATTCCTTTGTCAGTTCAGATTGAGACATCTTGTTCGTGGCAGACGCTATCATCAGTGATGACAGATAATTAGCAGCCTCAGCGGGCCTAACAAAGCACAGCAATTTTAAAACCCGAGGCTAATCACAGTTATCATCGTGGTGTTTAGACGGCTCCAATCATAACTCAGTGGACGTTCCTTTATGTGAGCTGGTGGAGGAAATTATCGGTGTGTCATCTCGTTGGAGGTGGTGTTAGCTTCCACACTTCACCCTGAGGTTCACACAGGAAATAACCACACAGGCTTTTCATCTGCTGTGCAAGTCCGGGGAAAATGTATATGAACTCCTTCTGTCCCTTTATCTCTGCTCAATATTTCCCTTTTTACTTCCTTTAGAAAAAGATGAAAAACAGCTTTTTATGTTGGATTCTGTTATTTTGTCTTTAAAATGTTACACAACCCTCTGCAGGTCTCATCGACTTTATCGTTATCCACTACAATTCAGTCAGATTATCTGAGATTCAGCTGAGGAGGTTAAACTCTCATTAGATTATACTTTATCACACAACGGGGAAGTGTACAGATGTGCAAGAATGAGTACTAAATGAAAGTAGCAAGATATGAATAATATTGCACATCGTAAGTGATCGGATGGAATTACAAATACAGATAAAAAATTAAATAACTATAATATACATTCATTGCGACTGGTGGTGGTAACTGAAAAACAGAAAGAGAAACTACAACATGATTAAGGTGGTGCAGGTGTTGTAGAGTCTGACAGCAGTTGGGATGAAAGACCTGCAGAACGTCTCCTTCTTATAGGGTTGTAGATCTGTTACACTCATTACTGTTAAAATTGTGTCTTTTCTGTGTAGCTGTCCAGTTGTAGCCCGAACACAATCACATAATCAGTGAGGATTCGGGGTGGTTCTGGCAACCATTATCAGTCTTGTAAAACTGTAAACATGCACATTCATCTAAGCTTTCCGAGACAAATTCACAAGTGGCAGTAATCAGGACGGCTCTTCCTCACAGTCACTGGGCAGATCTGTACAGAAAGCAGGCAGTAATGATTTAAAGGCCCCCCGAGGAGTTTCCTTGTAAACAAACACACTTTCTGTTGGCATTCAGTGTGTGTCCTTGAGGTCTACGTGTTAAAACCCTCAAACATCATTTCCAGGGCAGATTTTTCCTAAAACCTTGAAAGCATTATCTGCCTGTTTACTAGCAGTTTCTCAAGTTTCTCAACATGTAATTGCCACTTGTTGATCAATGGAATGTATCAACCACTTGAATTCACACCCGCTGATGAAGTTTTACCGCTCACACTCAGTTCTACAATCCATAGCAGTCTTTATCCTCTTATTTATTCTTCAACGTCTCTCTGTTATACTATATGAAGCATGAAAATGTAAAGCAATAGACCCTGATGGCTCAGTGCACCTGCAAAATTGACGTGATGACAGTGAACATGTAAAGATACACAACTGAGGTATGAAAGGACTACAATGTCCCTCCACCTCAGAATTCACTCTGTTGAGCTATCAACACATTTGTGAGAATCCTCATTCAGACTGATTTTGATTGTAAAGAAAAAAATGTCTTGTACACCAGCAGTCTCTGTTTCTGTATCTACTTTTTTTGACTGCTGGAAAACCAATCATTCGTGTCCACTCTGTTAATGAGATGTCAAATCTAGGGGACAGATCGGTCGGTAATGAATCTAATGCACTTCCTCTTCCTCTAATTGGCCAAATTAATCAATTGAATGATGTATGTGTATTATGCCTAAACCCAAAATTTATATATGTATATATGCATTTAAGTCTTTTACTGAAGAGTAAAGAATTTTAATTGTATCAGGGAAAAATATATAAATGAGTTGTAATAAACTTTTGGTTTGGGTCATCATTTGCATTTGCATGTTGAACTGAGCTCACCGGCCTTTTCCTATATGTGGGAATCACCCAAATTATCATGCATATACAGTCTACGATCACTATCTGCTTAGACTTAACAGTGACCATTACAGGCTAAGAAAGTAATAAAAACTGCCTAATCACTCTCTCTTTGGGTTGTTCAAGATGACAGAACAACTCACTCAGTCGTGGACCTCTGTGGAAAACCAGAAAAAATGAAATGCTGTTTAGTTGCTAGACTCAGAGATATAGAAAAAAAAAGAAGGTATAGGAATTCAATGAAAAGACATCAACAGAATAATTAACACATCCCTATTATATTTTGTCCTTCAGCTTAGGTAAAACATGTTAATTATCTCCTGGGATGATCACAGCAGCGTTTAAAGTGATGAACGTTTGAGGAAAAATCTATTCATTTCTTAAGTATTGCCACGATTAAAGGATTCTTTCATGGGATCTGCATAAGTTGTCCTCATCTAATTTAACTTTGGGATACTGTGATCTACAAATTTGAGTCATTGACTGATGAATAATGGTGCGATCCACTGAAGGAATGTCAAAAAATGGAGGAAGCTATAGTAGTTTATTAGCTGTGTGGGACCACACCCTTTCATTCCCACTGTTGGAGGATAAACTGCTTCACAAAAAAGGAGTGCTTAAACGACCAAATGCAGAGTAAAGACAAAAAAAAACCTCACAACTGTCTAGTGGTAGCATGTCCAGACTGGCTAGTGTGTTAGCAGTAGCACCAACTTGCCATTCGGGTTGTCCCTACATCACCATTTTTCTAGAACCACATATCCAGTGGAGATACGTGGATTCAGGGATCAAAATCAGGCTGGGACACTCACACATGAGACTGTAGGAGTTGTTACAGCCCTGCCTGCACTTTCAATCAATGAACCGTTCTATTGGCTGTTCATGGCAGAAAATAGATTTTAAAAAACTGACAGAGCCAACTGCACTGCAGCAGAATGCAGACTCTGAATCAGAACACTGATTCTTCGACTTTCAAAAAAGCAACATCGCTTACACAATGTGGTGCCGGGATAGCACTGTGTAGACTCCTCGCACTCTATGTGAATAACTAACTATCTTTTCACTGTAACATTACAATACATCAGAACATTTTAGTTACAGTCACATGTGCATTAGCTTAATGCCTGGTATGATCACCTGTACACTTACTGAACAACTGTAATTGCTCATTTTATTTAAAATCAAGCTTTTGTTCATTTAGTTATTTATTTTTAGATTTCATTATGTATTTATTGATTTTTTTCTTTTTTTGTATTGTGCTAGTGCACATTCATTCTTTTGCCTGTTTCTTGAATAGTCAATTCATTGACTGGCTGCTTCAGTATTATGTAGGTTGTATATACATAACCCTGCACATCACTGAATATTGCTGTATGTGGTCAGACCTATACATAATTCATTATACAATCCATACACTATTTATTCTGACCTATTTCTTCATGCACTGTTCTGCACCAGCACCTTGTATAACTACTTAATACCTAAAATAGCAGCTGTATACTTGTTGTTGTTCAGCTGTTTTGTACCGGTTTCTGTTTTCTTTAATAAATTGTTAATTATTTGTTAGTACAGTGGTCCCTCGTTTATCGCGGGGGATACGTTCTAAAAATAACCCGCAATAAACAAAATCCGCCAAGTAAGTTTAACAATTATTTTACATGTTTTAAGGCCGTAAAACCCCTAACCCCTATACGGACAGTGACTTCTCATCTACACACAGTGCAGCTATATGTTTATGTTTAGGAAACCATGGTAACCAAGGTCAGGGGCTATGGCTGTCTCACTCCCTAGACAAAACAGATAGGTACAAAACATAGAAGCCTTTACAGAGTCAGATAATAATGATGGACCACTTAGGATAAACACATTTCCTTGTTTGTCCCTCAGATTTACATTTTCTACATAGGTATTGTAGGTTCCTATTTAGCGAATCCATGAGCTTGACGCTCTCCTCCCACGTTATCCACATGTACGGAAGAACAAGAAAAACTCCACACGATCCACTTCGTTTCTTTTAGCGTTTACTCCAAAAAATAAGGCAAGATGCAACAATCCAACATTATGAAAAACAAAAAAGGCAAGAGCCAAAAAAGGGCAGAATGCGGAGTCTAAAACTGAGTGAGGGAGGGAGAGAGAGAGAGAGAGAGGTCAAAAAACTGTGTGGCTCCCCTCCATGACACAGACCTGACTACCTGTTTTACGTCAACCATGTAAACGTACCCCTATTCCTCCGCATTAAAGATCATATGTGTGATTTTTTAAGCCTACAAACATCCACATATTTTTTAGTGAAATTAATTAAATACTAACTTATTAATATGAACTGTCCACCTGTAAATAATGTTCCTTTAATCAAAATTAACAACAATCTTTTTTCACATGTCAACTTAAATTATTATTCAAACATTTATCAACAAAAACAGCATTCAGGCTCCTACAGGTATGAGACACTTAACTTCATCATGTATGCATTTTTACTATTTCAGGCCACATTTTAATTTTTAGTTTTACTAGTTTACTACTTTAGTTTAGTTTTAGGACTTTTACATTTTCTTTCCCCACTCCTTGTCCTTGGAACAAACTTCCACATGATATTCCTTTGTACTAACTAATTGGTTTTCTTTCATACATTTACATGCGTTGTTGAGGATGTCTTTTCAGGTCTCTGGTGGCTAAAAGATTCTAAATGAATGCACTCAACATGTACTGTCCTACATTTTTTTCCCACTTGGCCCATGTTTGTCAGGCATGTACCATTCTCACCATCATCAACTAACCACATTTCACTACATGCCCGTCTCAGCATGTTTCATTGAAAGAGCCAGACGTTATCAACCGTGATCAGAAGTTATCAACCCTTTATGACTAAAATAACTTGACCACCCCTAATAGCGTGCACTTTACCCAATTTTGAATATTATACAACCACAGTTCTAAACATTGACATTAGTTTCTAATGTAGATGGAATAAACTTCTGCCTCCTGTGACCCTCAATGGGATTAGACCGGAGGATAAATGGATGTGATGTAATGGATGGTGGGAATTGGACAGGGTGCTACCAGTCGCTACACAAGACATTCCGTTAATTTGCCACACATTTTCTTCTGCATGTCTGAAGGAAACAGAGAAAAATAAACCCAATAATTTTAACAGGTTCATCTCAATTTTGATTTGAGACTTCAAATTTAGAACAGAAAGATTCTGAACTGGGTGATGGGTTTGAATGTGGCCAATTATCAGGTAAGAAGAGTCTAATGGGTCAACGTAGTGTGTAGGAGCCAGTGTTTTTGGAGCTTGATTGAATCTAGGGGCTAAAAGTCAGGACATTGCAGACCTTGCTGGATCAGTTTTGGCCAATTCTTTTTCTAATCTGTTTCTCACAAACCTCAACCTCAAATGTGAAAATGCAATTCTTAATCACTGGAGTATCCTTTTAATATAGGTATAGCTATTGAACAGTGTTCATGGTACACCCACAGTGACTGTTGCTGACAATACTCTTTTTCTTCAGCAGGGAGTAAAAATTAAATGGATATTTCACAGCTGGAAACAGAGTTTTCATGAAACTGGGCTGTCTGTGCAGTAGAAAGACTCAACTGTTTTAAAATTAGTGTTACATGACCAGAGAAAATAGAAAAAAAAAGTGCTATGGTACTCCCTTTGTGTTTTGACTTTCGCAAACATTCATATTTGATCAGCACTGCCTAGTCTGATGTTTGATCTGAGCTTCAAGAGCAAGTATTAAATAGTATATATGGTGACCCATCAGGTTCTATTAACCACCATGATATTCTTATACTAATTCCAATCCTCATCACGTAATGCATATCACCGCCCCTCACTGTCAGTTGATGTGGGCATATAAAAACGTGTAAGTACATATAAAATAAGTACATACAAATAAGTAGGGAGCTCTGGTTGTAGGCAAGATGCATGTTGCAGGTGATTTTGTGGCTTTTAAGTGAGATCCTGGCTTCTAGCGATTAGTGCTCCTATCATATGGATATCCACAGATGGGCATCTATTTTAAGGTAAACTGATTTGGAACTATGCAATGATTTGAATTGCTAAAATACCTCTGTTGCTACATAAAAAGGCCTATAGCACACAGTGACAAATCCAGAGGCTCTGGTCCAAATGCTTCTCTGAGCTTTACACCCACTGTTTGGCTGAAATCAAGACGAGAGCAAGCTATTTACTCACAGAGATGACCAGAAACATGGTGGAATTGGGAACCTGAAAAATCGTGGAACATGGATTTTTCCTAAGACCTAATCTGTAATTGTTGCATCCCTATTATATAGTTTTAATGTTTAACAGTTGTGGAAGGTCCAGGCTAACTTGTTAATATTGTCTTTTCTACAGAGACATAATGGTTTCAGTTATTTGACACAGACAAAACAATCTCAAGCCAAGGTCCACTTGATTGTGGATAGAATCGTCGGTGTTAAAAGTTCAATTTTTCTGAGCAATTTTGAAATGAAAGGTTCATTCTTGACCATGAAAGCAACCTTTCATCCTTTCAGCCTCAGACTGTCTGGCTTCCCCATAGAGCCATTTGTGACCACATTTTGTTCAGGGCACATGCAAGACAACTTTGAAATCAAGGAAATAAGTGCTTCTGGACAACAGGGGAAAGTGATCTTTGATTTGTGTAGAGACTGTCCTGCCAATGCTGAAGTTCAGGATAACCTCCCCACCTATCCAACATAGACCAGACTTTACCACTGCACACCTGCTCCTGATTGCTTAATACCAACCACTTTACATCTTTTCTGTGCCAAAACATCAGTTTAGCTCAATGTCAGTACATTACTGTCTGACCCCTGCAGCTGTACTGTGTTCCCATTACTCGCTCTGTGATCTGTTCTTGTGTTCAGACCTGCTGTCTTTCTGTGCTTGTTTGCCTGCTCGCACTTTATATCTGAATTATTTTAATGAAAAATGGGTTAATAAAGATAAAAATAAATCAATAATTACATTTTTGCACGCATGTTTCTTTATAAAAAAGAGCTGGTAGGTGCTCGGCCACCTTACGACATTAGCGTTTTATAGAGTTCTATATGCAGTTTTATTAAAGTCATGAGTCAGACCAGAAAAGACACATTTGATTCAGACAGGAATTTCTCAACAGCTCAAAATGATCTTGAAACAAAACATTCTCAACTCATTAATCTTATACTTATTATTATACTCTGAGTAATTTTAGGACTTCACATGTTCAGAAAAAAAGGAAAGTGAACATTCGTAAACTATATCCACTGATGACATCCATGTGATATGATCAAAAGTCCTGGAACAAGCTAGTAAGTAGAATGAGACAGAGTGTGGAGGTTCATTTCTGTCCTTGGGAACACATAAAATGTAATTTTGTAAAAGTTGAGGTTTTAGATTTCTGTCTGTTTAGCAGAAGAGCAAAATGAAGTGTTCACTGTAAATCTGTCCAAAGGCACCTTGACAATAATTCAAACTCTGAACTCTATGACAGCCATAAATATGGAAATTAGCCCGGAAATTATGAAGTCGACTGAACCATCGCATGATGAGTGTGACTCATTTACTAAGCATTTGGTTAGAGTGAATGATGATGAAATAATGAAAGCCTTTTAACCCACATCTCATCTCCACCTTAAAGACAAACCAAATCTGATCAATCATTGAGGCATGAAAACTAATTCTAAAACACACACTCAGATCTCAGACATGAGGTGTCTAACAAGCAGCAGAGATGAAACTTCTCATGGAGTATGGTTTTTGAAAAAATGTTGCTCACATTTGTAAAGAGTGCTTTCATCAACGTGACGATGATGTAAACGAGAAACAAGCTCTTTCACATCTCCATTTTCATTGGTCATACCATACATGTTGATTAGATTACTGTTGCAATCAAGTCCATGAAATGTTCCAGAGAGAGGGGCCATAGAGGCCGATGGGCATATGATTTTCAGGAGCACATCAAGGACAGACTGAGCCTTTAGGAAGAGTGCCAGACAATTTGACAGAGCAGCCAAACTGTGCACACTGGCCCCAAAAAGACTTTTTTCCTATAAGCTTTCATTGTGAAAGAAGCAGCTGTAAAACGGCATCACAACCCCTTTGAAATGACTTGTTTTTAGATCCATATTTCATCCATTTAGTCCAATAACATTTGGAAAGTCTAGAAGAGCTTATGATGAAATAATTTATCCCCATTCATCCATACTGGCTAAACCAGAAGTGAACAGCTCAGCAAGTGGAAGTCTTTGGGGCGTGTGCTTTATGGGCGGCTAATGTAGAATCATATGTGGCTTCATGCGACACTGAGCATAAGAATGAAGCCCTGGCTGCAGCATTATATCTAGATCTTTTAAAACGTTTTACACTTTATAACAGGAGAAAAATCAGGCCTTACCTGACTTGACATGCTACCCAGCTGCTGATACAGGCTGTCATCTGTCATCTGGCGACTTGATTACTGTCACACCTTAATGACGAGCCTCCCACAATGCACAGTGAAACCATTTCAGATGATCCAGAATGGGCGAGTCTGTTTTTCAGTCAACCCAAAAGTGCACGTTACCCTGCTGCCCATCAAGCCCCACTAGCTACCTCCAGCAGCCTGCATTCAATTTAAATCACTAATATTTGCCTACAAAGTAGTCACCAGTTCTGCACCCACCTACCTGACTGCCCATAAACAGGCATATGTTACCTCCAAACCGTTGCGCTCTACCAGGAACGACACCTGGATCTGCCATTTGTACACTCATGATAATCCAGACTTTTCTCATCTGTTGTTCTGTGTTCATACCACATTCAGTGTGAACTCAAGGGTTTGGAAGGTCAAGCTCTCTCCAGTGCTCCTCAGTGTTTTCTCTCTGACACGGAAACACACTAAACAGTAACACCAATTTCCAATCAAGCTGTCTGATGGCTGATGATTGCCATCAAGAGTCCTAAAGATCTCGCATTCTGTCCTCTGCTAGCCTGTTAAGAGAGTATTCATTCTCGAACCACGTGTGTGCATTTATGTGGGGGGGTTTAACTCTTCACTGCTGTGCTGGCGTCTCCATGACAGACGACAATTACCTGAGACGTGCAGTATTATACTTTGTAAGGATAATGACACCTGCTCAGCCTTGGTGACTGCTCACATGTTTTTTTTATCCATCTATATCGTCCCTCCTATATTCCATCCTCATATTAAAGGATCACACCCAGGCACTACGGGTGATGGCGTGCATTCTAACAGGTCATTTTTACGCTTATCTTTTTTAAACAAATGAGAAACGTATAACGTATTATAACGTATATAATATAACAATTACTGAGCTTTAGAGGTGCTTGTAGGAGGATTATTTTAGGCTAGCCAGGCTAGCTGCTTCTTTATGCTAAACTAAGCTGTAGCATCATATTTATTGGACAGATATGAGAGTGGTATCAATCTTCCCATATAACTCTTGACAAGAAAGGAAAAAAAGCCCTTAAAAAAAAACATTATTCATCAACACTTGAAAAGAGGTTGAAGAGGTTTAAGTGGATTTTCTTTTTATGGAAAGCTTTTAATTTGAAAAATATATGCAGCAAGAAACTATTAAGTCAATCGTTGACAATATGAATACATTAAAATAATAGACACAATTAGCCATTGATTCTGAAAGATTCTTATTTCTGTTTAAAGAAGAGAAAGAGGAGTTGCAGAGTGAGCAAGGAAACGGCCGTCATGTTCTGAATGTACACTAGACTGAATTTATAATGTGTATTGGAATAGATTAATCGTTCAACAGTGAATTACATACATACATACACACATACATACATTATCTCTAACCGCTTATCCTCCCTAGGATCACGGGTGGGCTGCAGCCCATCCCAGCTGACATTGGATGACAGTAAATGAATCTGCTGCTATTTCAATAAGTGATTTCTTTTTTAATTAAAAAAAACCCAAAAAACAACAACAATATGGGCGGTGGCCGGAAGTCAGACACAGTACCGGCAAGAATGCAGTTGATTTTCAAAATAAAACACACACAGATGTATGTATGTAACGTCACTTTGAGCATCTGGACAATTGTGACATGGCATTTTGATATTTAACACAACATATTAAGGACTAAATTATTAATTTATGCTACAATCAGAGGATTAATGACTAATGAAAATAATACCATACCCCCCTCAGCTAAAACACTGCGCTGCCTCCGTGCTGACTGCTTAGAGATGAAACTGAGACGATATCTAACCAACAGACAGACAGCAAATCACGATGAGGTCTTCAAAATGCCAAGAGGAACTTTTAGATGTAGATCTTCAGCTGTGAGTGTGTTTGTGTGGACAGATATATAATGGTGCCACCCTGACGGCTGGTGAGCGCAGGACAACGGCTGACTGAGAATGAATGTGGACAGCTGAGCGACCGCCGGGCAGCCCCAGCCGAGGGTCGCCGTCTGATGACCTTGTGCTGTCTGCCGTGTAAAGCTGATCTGACAGCGCGAGGCTGGGGGCCGCGGACACACATGTGGGAGAGTAGATAGCCATCAGGACGCAGACTGACGGTGAGATGGTGTCAGGAGGACTGTGAGGCGTCAGGGCGTTAACAACGATGCTTTGCACGTCAATTAAACAATTAGAACTGTCTTTAGAATTGGCAGTGCAGATCTATTCTGGTGAGTAATCCAGACTGTGACACATTACATTTGTCAGGAGTTCAGTCCCTGCAGGTCAGTCTGTGCTGAGATATCCAGGGGTGAGATACTGAGCTTCTGAGGTGTTTGTCTTGACACTTATACACAACTGTAGATAGATGAGAAGATACAAGGCTGGAAATTCAAGGATTCAGGAGTTTACACATGTAAACATGGGATGAAACGAAATTGGTTTCCCCTGGTCCTGGAGCAGCCAATATCCAAATATAAAATAAAATCTAAAATAAATAAATATATATATGAAAATAATACCACATAAAATATAAAAAGTAAAGGCAAATTTAAATTTAAGAAAAAGTATATACAATGAATAGAAAAACAACAACAGTATAACACCATGGTGAGGTAGTGAGATGTGGAATGAGATGTAGAATATGAATTCTACATTCATATGACATTAAAGGTAACAACCACTTTGTGATTGACAGCATTATGTATGTGCACGTCATATACACACAAGTGAAATGGACATCTGATCTCCATTCATTTTATGTATATAGGCTAATTATTATTCTTATTAATAATAATGTTTTTGTTATGTTTCACAGTTACAGTTTAAGAGTTAACCAGACCACAGGGATATCACTGAGGACACCAAGGTCACGTTGTCATTAATATTTGTTTTTAGGGGGGGGATTATGTAACATTCTGTTCGTTAACTATACACACACCCCATTTGCAGCCCAAAATGTGTTTCAGCTAAAAACACACACACCATAACCACGCGACTGCTCACTGACACTGACCATGTGTCAACACTGACAAGATGTTTTTAATGGCCAATTAAAGGGATTCATTATTCTTGGAGAGGATCATGTAGAGACAGATATTGATCATGTGGGGAGATAAATATATGATTAAAAAAGTTTAATTAATAAATAAAAAGAAAGATTTTTTGAAAAACGTTAATCAAAAATGTCTCTTTCACTGTAAGAATGTCTAAATGTGGTTGATATTTAGAAAATCATGGCTAAAATCATGGATCATTACTCACATCAGATGGCATTCGAATTGATGTTTGAATGAGTCACATTGTGCATTTAATATGAGCGTGGCGGGCGTCGTGGGAGAGGAGCCACTTCATCTGTAGATATAAAAGATATTCCAATGTAATAAAAAGGTGAATTAATAAATTTAATATTTCGTTCAAGATGGTTACTTTATAATACTAAATATAGTACATATATTTCATTTTTCCGTGAAAAGAGGCCCCTAAATCGGACACACTGGACCTTTTTAAATAATTTGAATGGGAACATAACTCACTAAGTCACTGCAGGGCTTACTATGTTAAAAAAAATCATGATGTATTGAGAAAAATCTAATCACAGTTTCTACATAATTTCTCCAAATCATGAGTCATGTAGAAAAGTGTTAGAAACAATAAAGTTTTGATTAAGCAGACTCACTGCGTCTATTTATTGTATACAGTTAGCTCTGAGTTATTAAGCTCAGCATTAATGGCCACTTTGCTCCCAAGCTGAGCTCCATGGTTTTAATTTCCTGACATCAGTGTAACACATGTATCACAGAGTTTATAATTTCCTTCCACAAACACGTTCTCTGTCTATGAACTGTACTTTATATTATTGACAGTTCAGACTCTGAGTCCCTGATGCAGTCATGTCACTGTGAATGTTGTATTATATTCGTGTGTGATATATAAATGCTGGTCAGTAATCAGTTAAGTCATGTTACCCTCTTATGGTTAACAGATGAAGCCTAATCACTCCTCCTCACTTTGAAGTAGACCTAAATTACAGGGTTCACTTTTATGTAAAATACTTAATTAATAAATGCATGCAGCTCAATATTTTTGGAATAAATGTCATAGTTTGGAATTGTTAATATAACTTTTGCAGAACTTCAAAGCCCAAAGACACATTTATAGAGTTTCCAACAGAAGCTCCTAAACCTTCACAGCAGCAGTGGTACACTGCTAAAACATTTATGTGTCATTTATGTTTTGTATCTTATTTCACATGTATTCAAGAAAACTTTGTCTTCTTCTGTTCATTAAATGTATTATAGTAGGTGTTCATCTTTATAGCAGTGGCTTAGCCAGGACCTGATTAAGAAACCTTGACTAGACAATGAAACACACACATTCCATATTTATATCTGTTTACTGTACTGTTACATTTCTGAAACATTTTGTGATGATCAAAGACTTCACAACACTACCACTTTTTTCACTTTCAACGCTAATCTGCAGTAAATGAAATTCGTTGATACGAAATTCATAAAATAAAGACTCTTTAAATCAACTCAACTAAGCTGTTTAACTCATGTGCCTTGTTAGGTTGGCCACGATTGCGGCTGGAGATTACAGCTAAGAATAGCCAGGCAGGATGGTTGTTCTCAGGGTTTTTATTATACGCAGCATGGTAAACTTCCTCCTCATCCAGCAACAACACAAGATTTTTCAAAATGGCGCCTTTTATGGTGTGTCCCCAATGAGGGAAAACCCATGTCCATGCTGCTAAACAGTCTGAGAATATTTCATTTCGATCATTATGCCCATAATATTCAACAATATACAAGACAAATATATACACAATATACACACACAAACACACAACTATTTACAAACAAAACCTAATCAAAATCATAATCCGTTACACCAATGAAATAAATAATTTTCCCAACACCCCTACAAAACACCACTTGGTTGCACCCGGAACTACAAAAATGGCTGCTGTTGTCTGGGGAAGCCTTTTGCCTGCACACCCTGGAGATAATGGAGACTGGTGAGTACTATTTCACATTTCACATTTTACACACTTACACATACACATACACTTCCAGTATATCTCCATCCACATAATTACACAATTCATTAGCTCAATCACACTATATTCAATTCAATCAGACAGAATGCACAATAAATCTTATCTTGCTCTTTTACAGGTGGAACCATGTGGCCATCACAGTACCTCCCAGCACAGCTAAGATCTAAAAGGAGACTAAATATAGGAAATAAATAAATATGCATTAATGTATATCAAAAATGTGCAAATATACAATGTGCAATGTGTGCAAAGTGTGCAAATCCAATAAAGTGCCTCTGCTTCACAAAAGTGCCTGTGCAGTTATTAAAGTGCATGTATACTTGTTAAAGTGCATGGTGCCACGTTTCCCCAACTCCCTCTCCAACTCCAGGGAACGAAGTCCTCTTCGTTACATTTCCTCCTCCCTCTCCCCAAAGACAACAGTACCTCAATCCTCTGACATTCTCGACAAACAGTCTGCCACCACGTTTGACTTCCCTGACCGGTAGTTCACTGTGAAGTCATAAGGCTGCAGAGCCAGGTACCATCCAGCGATGCGCATATTGGCATCCCTCATGCGATGCAGCCACTGCAGAGCCCGGTGATCCGTTTCCAGAAAGAAGTGCCGTCCCAGCAGATAATATCTGAGGGTGTCGATGGCCCACTTCATTGCCAAGCACTCTTTTTCCACGGTCGAGTACCTTGTTTCCCTGTCCAGCAGTTTCCGGCTTAGAAACACCACCGGTCTCCTCTCTCCTTCCACCTCCTGCAGCAACACTGCTCCTAGTCCCACTCCAGAAGCGTCTGTCTGCAGGATGAAGGGCTTCTCAAAGTCAGGACTCTGGAGTACTGGGTATGTGCAGATGGCTTCCTTGAGGTCCCTGAAAGCTCTGTCACACTTGTCAGTCCAATGAACCCTACTCGGAGCAGAAGCTTTGGTTAGGTCATTCAGCACAACTGCTCTGTCAGCAAAATGAGGCACAAACTTACGATACCAGCCCACCAAACCGAGGAATCCCCTCAGTTTCCTTTTGGTGGTGGGAACAGGGAAGGATTTGATGGCCTCCACTTTCCCAAGCTGTGGTTTTATCTGTCCAAATCCAATGATGTAACCCAAGTACTCCACTTCTCTTTGGGCAACAGCACACTTGTGAGGGTTAATGGTGAGGCCGGCTGCCTGTAGTTTCTGCAGCACCTGTTGCAGGTGAACTTTATGCATCTCCCATGATTGGCTGAAAATAACTACATCATCCAAATATGCAGCTGCAAAGTCAGACAAATCTCTCAGAACATGGTCCATTAGCCTTTGAAAAGTGGCTGGTGCCCCCTGCAGACCAAATGGCATGACCTTGAATTGATACATACCAAAGGGTGTTCTGAAAGCTGTCATCTCCCTGGCCTCCGGTGCTAAGGCGACCTGCCAGTAGCCCTTGCTGAGATCCAGTGTGGTGATGTATTGAGCCCTGCCAACTCTCTCCACCAGATCATCAATCCGAGGCATGGGGTATGGGTCAAAGTTGGACACGGCATTCAAGTATCTGAAATCAATACAAAATCTGAGAGAACCATCTTTCTTTGGAACCAATACTATGGGACTGCACCATTCACTGCAGGAAACCTCAATTATTCCCAGCTCCATCATCAGCTTAATTTCCTTTTGCAGCAGGGGAATTAACCGCTCCGGAATCCTGTAGCTCTTCTGCCGCACAGGGGCATCTCCCTTCAGCCGAATCTTATGCTGCACCAGTGAAGTGAAACCTGGGGTCTCTCTAAAGAGCTCTGGGTCAAGCAGGGGTTTTACCTCTGCCTGCTGAGTGAGAGACAGGTGTGACAGGTCCACCTCTGGGCCCTCCGCTGCTGTGGTGATGACTGGGAAGAACTTGGCAACGGTGTCCTCCTCCTGCACTGCACGAACCAAAAGCTGCTGGTGCACCGGCTCCGGGCACACCTGGAACTCCTTCAGCAGGTTAACATGAAAAGTCTGGTATTTCTTTACCTTGTCCGTCATAAACAGTTCATAAGTGACCTTACCCACACGTTTGCTGACTTCATATGGTCCATGCCACTTAGTCAGCAACTTGCTTTCACTGGTTGGCAGCAGCAACAGTACTTTTTGGCCTGGTTCAAAGACTCGCTCTCTGGCCTTCCGATCATACCACGCCTTCTGGTTCTGTTGAGCTGACGCCATGTGTTCATGTGCAAGTGCTGTCATCTCCTCCAGTCTCTATGGAGGCGTGGGTTCAAATCCCACCTCTGACACCACTTGTTAGGTTGGCCATCTTGTTTTTGCAGTGTGCTCAGATCTGGGGGAAACTCAAAATCAAGCAGTTTAGGTGGTTTAGGAGAGCTTTGTGCTCCTTGTCTAAATGAACCTTTTAGCTTCTCCTGTCTTCTTTGTGTTTTTGATTTTCTTGGTTTAACTGGCCCTGCTTCCCAGTCTACCCCAAAGAAAGGTAGCTCTCTGAGGACCCCCCCTGCACTCTGTGCTCTAGTGGTGACATTACATGGTGTTAAGGGCATTGTGACTGCATGAGTTACGGGCTCACTGAAATCTGCTACTGAACTCTGACCTTCATCAATGCTCCTATCAGATTTGCATATTGGCTGGGTCATAAGGTCATAGAGTGTGGGTACATCATTGCCTAGAATGACTGTATATGGCAATGTTGGAGCTAATGCCACAGTCAACAGGAAAGTCTGCCCCCCCACAGTCAGATACACTTCAGCAGTAGGATAAACATGCTCGTCTCCATGGATACAGCCTATCCGTGATCTATCTTCACTCCATTTTTCTCTGGGGACCAAACTGGACAAAACTACTGTCTGAAAACATGCAGAGTCAAGTAGTGCTATCTCACGCTGTCCATTAATCAAAACCGGGGCTGTACGGCCTGCATTGCTCACTGTACCTACTGTAGCTGGTCTTGGAGCCGAACAAAGGAGAGATGGTTTTGTGTGGCTCAAAACTGGGCAAAATGGTTTTGTGTGGCCCAAACCACTACAGTGGTAACACCTAACCTCTTGTTTAGTGGTTCGAGGGGGAGGCTTCTTTGCATGGCTCGCGGCCTGGGGAGTAAACTGCCTATTATTCGCAACTTCTCTACCCTGTGGCTGACCAGACCCCTGTTCACCCCAAGAGGACCTACTTGACTGGGCCTGGCGGTTCTCCCAACCGAAGGTGGCAGCTCGGCTTCCTCTCCTGGCTGATGTGAAGACCTCGGCCAAACGTGCAGCTTCCTCTGCAGTCCCAGGGTCATGCTCTCTGATCCAGATCTCCAACTCTGGATGGACCATCCTCAGGAACTGTTCAAGAATGATGGTTTCTGATAGTTCTTTAACTGTTGCTTTCTCAGGCTTAACCCATTTGCAGAAGAGGTCTTTCAGACGCACATACAGCTCCCGTGGCGTTTCACCAGGCTCAATCTTGAGAGAGCGGAATCGTCTCCGGTAGGTATCAGGTGTAATTTCATATTTTGCCAAAATTGCTGCTCTAACTTTGTCATATTTCTCTGAGTCCTTCACGTCCATCAGAACATAAGCACTGCGTGCTTTACCAGTGAGTAGGGGAACAAGACGCACAGCCCATCCATCTTTAGGCCAGTGACAGACCCGGGCCATTCTCTCAAAGGTTGTCAGGAAATGTTCAATATCATCATCTGGAGATAATGGCAGCAGTTTGGGATCCCTCTGTGGTCTGTAACCCCCACTCGCCTGGCTCATCATTTCATCTGGGTCATCAAAATCCCCATCATTGTTGTCACGACCATCATCATGTCTTTGTGGATGGTAGCTTTCCTCCATTGTGTCCAGCTCAGTTCTTTGTTCATCAGTCATCATGCCTACTTGCTGCTGGATTTGGGAGACTTGATGCTGCATGCGTCTCCATCTCTGTTCTTGCCGAGAGGATTCTTTCTCTCTTTGCTGATCTCGCTCCACTTGGGCTTGCATGAGAGATTTTACCAGACCTGCTAGTTCATCCAGTTTGTCTTCAGGTTTCTCTGTCCTGGTGCCTGGAGCACATGCTCCACTTGGGCCCTCATCTGGCTCTTCTTGATCATTTTTCTTTGCTGGCCTCGGCATCCTCTGCTGTAACGTGGATCCCACTTCTGACACCACTTGTTAGGTTGGCCACGATTGCGGCTGGAGATTACAGCTAAGAATAGCCAGGCAGGATGGTTGTTCTCAGGGTTTTTATTATACGCAGCATGGTAAACTTCCTCCTCATCCAGCAACAACACAAGATTTTTCAAAATGGCGCCTTTTATGGTGTGTCCCCAATGAGGGAAAACCCATGTCCATGCTGCTAAACAGTCTGAGAATATTTCATTTCGATCATTATGCCCATAATATTCAACAATATACAAGACAAATATATACACAATATACACACACAAACACACAACTATTTACAAACAAAACCTAATCAAAATCATAATCCGTTACACCAATGAAATAAATAATTTTCCCAACACCCCTACAAAACACCACTTGGTTGCACCCGGAACTACAAAAATGGCTGCTGTTGTCTGGGGAAGCCTTTTGCCTGCACACCCTGGAGATAATGGAGACTGGTGAGTACTATTTCACATTTCACATTTTACACACTTACACATACACATACACTTCCAGTATATCTCCATCCACATAATTACACAATTCATTAGCTCAATCACACTATATTCAATTCAATCAGACAGAATGCACAATAAATCTCATCTTGCTCTTTTACAGGTGGAACCATGTGGCCATCACAGTACCTCCCAGCACAGCTAAGATCTAAAAGGAGACTAAATATAGGAAATAAATAAATATGCATTAATGTATATCAAAAATGTGCAAATATACAATGTGCAATGTGTGCAAAGTGTGCAAATCCAATAAAGTGCCTCTGCTTCACAAAAGTGCCTGTGCAGTTATTAAAGTGCATGTATACTTGTTAAAGTGCATGGTGCCACGTTTCCCCAACTCCCTCTCCAACTCCAGGGAACGAAGTCCTCTTCGTTACATGCCTCAAGAAGATTTGGGGGTATTTTATTCTCACAATTCTTTTTTGAGCTTTGCCTTCAAGGCAAAATGTTTTTACAGCCACTCGGTGAAATCCCGCAGATGCTTCTTGTGATCCCTGTTGAATTAGCAGTGTCCTTGGTCTCAAGCTCAAAGAGGATTTTCATCTTCCACACCTTGTACACGTTGACTTAGAGTGACCTTTAGATCGGCACTTGCATTTTGGGAAAAAAAACACGTTTTGGTGACAATTCATGTTTTACATTAAAAGCCGACTACGACCACTGCCTTCATGTTCAAATACATTTATTTGGGAAACATGCAGGAAGTGGCGACTGACCAGAGCAGAACAGAACGAATCCTCGTCATAAGAGTACCAGTGGGTAAAAATGATGTGACCCTGTTTAAAATGAACCAGGATGGTAGACTTGACATATGTTTCCAGACATAAACAAGTTCATAGTCTGAACTTGGTCGGTTGCACAAACTTCTAGAAATGTTTTTAGGGCTGACATTTTTCTCTCTTTCCGCCTTTCTTCCCTCACACTGTGTCATACTTAAAGACCTGCAGTGAACTTAATCTGATGGACACACTTGTGTATACTTGTGTGGGTTAACAGTGGATGGCCAGTCAAAGAGCACTTAACAGCTCCCTGGTAGTCTTTAGTCATACACACACAGAAAAAAAAGTCCAATCACTGAACTCCTACTTCAGTCGGCGAGTCAGAGCAGCTCCATACTCGGGATGGCAATAGCCACATTAGCTCTTCACATTAAGAGCGCATGAATAGATTTACATCTCTGGGATGATTAACTGAAGGATTCTCTCCACTGCTTCTCACCCCACACTGTCTGTATTACACATCACCTTCATCCTCCTCATTCTCAGCATCAGCATCATTAACATCGTTATAATCTGCATTATCCTCACCATTTTCCTTCAGCATCATTATCACACTATCGCCATGTCCTTGTCACATTGTCATTATCCTCCTCAGCAGCCTCATCATCATCATCATCATCTTTTCCTAATATTTTTTGGGCATCTCTCTTTATTGACCGTGACAGTAGAGATGGACAGTAAAGGCACTAAAGAGAGAGGGAATGACACTAAGTCTGAGTCTAAACTGACTTGTTGGGCGCCTCTGATTGGCTACATATTTCCAGGCATCTGCTTAACGCTAGCTAAATGCTAGCATTAGTCTAGCTGTGATAAGAGATGAACAATCAAAGACGAGAGTGACTCACAGTGGGGTCTGTTGCACCAGTTTGTGGAGCTTCTCTTTGCTGCTTTGGTGCTATGTGAACATTTTCTTAAAAATATCAATAGCTCTATGAATTGCCTTTGCAGTTGTGGGTAATTGCTTGGATCCCGGGGTTAATGAACATATGTGTTGTGATGCTTTTCAACAAATAATATGTCATTAGGGAAATAAAAGACTTGTCTGTGAGGCCAGCTTCATGAGAGAGCGGGCTCCTGCAAGCAACTCCTGCAGGGGTCCACTGACTGTTGCACCAGTTTAAAGTTTCTCTGTGCTCCTTTGGTGCTATGGGAACAAGAAACGTGAGCTGCTGTGGCTGAGTCACTCTCCTCCTGGTCTGGTTTGTAGAGCTGGATGGAATCAGAGCAAACTATCTCTCATTATAGCATGACTGACATTAGAATTTAGATAGCCTGGGATGGTGTAGCCAATCAGAGGCACAGTTTGTGGGTCTTCCCACAAGGCATACTGGGTAGGCAAGTCCAGCGAGTCACTTTGGTCTCTCAGGGGGGTGACATGCAAAAGCTTTGATGTGAGAAAAAACCCCCCATAAAAAACAGTAAATGACTGGCAGCTACAGCTTCCGAACAAACACCATAAAATTAAAGTTAAAAAAAACGTAATTCAAATAATGTGCATAATGTGCAAGACATTGAATTTACAGAAAATTTCATTTGAAAAAATTCAAAATTCAGAAAAATAACATTATTTTGCAGATTTTTCCCAAATAAGTATGATCAATCGCCTTCAATAAAGGGACCAACCTAAAAGTTCTGCAGGTGAATTCTGTTATTTTACAGATTTTTCAGGGTTTATGCATGAATGCTGAGGTCAAATTAAATACCATTTAATACCTTTTTAGTACCATCTAAATATTTTTTTAAAACCTAAACGCAACTTGCTTCTAGTCATATTGCAAAAACAGGATTGATAAATGGGAGGGCACACGCACTGTTACTGTCAGTCCCTTAGTTCTTTACATTTAGTCATTTAGCTAATGCTTTTATCCAAAGTGACTTTCAGAGAAGATGCGATGGCTGGAGTGGAAGTTTGACTGGTGGTAGGACTCAGTTGGAGTGGTATACTGGACATAGCAGCAGCAGTAAAGAAGAATTAGACAAGAAATTTGATATTAATTGCTCTTCCATCAAGTTGTCAGTCAACTGAACACTGATAGATCTAACTACATAATTTGAGTTACACTACTTGACATTTGCTTAAGAAATTACACAGTGCCTAAGATTTCAGCACCACTCCACACATAACCATGTTCTCTAATGAAGACATAAAGTATACTTGACCAACAGTGTTTTACAGGAGGATGCTTGTCAACAGCTGTTCTATTCACACTTTTCAATGTCATTTTCAGTCTATGATTTTTTTTGTGCAAAGCTTGTTTTAAGTTTTACTCCAGCTGTCAACCATGTAGATAACTTTTCAGTATTCAGTGGTGTTGTACCATCATACTAATCACAAACTTCTTGAGAATCATTACAAAGTTTCAGAGCGTACCCGTAACCATGGTAACTCACATTTTCGGAGGAGAGGGAGCAACACTGAATGTTGTTTTTAAATAATAATGTCTGGACAAGTAGAAGTCGTTCTTTCACACATGAAGCAACAACCAGAGACTCTGTGTGTCAGACAAGTTCTCACATGTTGACTAAACATCTCAGTCCTACTGAGTCTACTGCTGTGCGCTACGGAAAATAGCCTAAGTCTACTGCACAGTCTATGTAATAAACTCTGGTGAACTTTTGACAACAAATAGCGTACTATTATTAAAAATTATTTAAAAAATACCCCTTGCAATAAGACATTTACTACCTTTTAATACCTTTTCTCTCTTTTTCTAACAAACAGCCTCCCAGGACAGAGGAACTGAAAAACTAAAAATGGTATTTGTCCATGTGTGTAAAATGTTTCTGTTAGCTTTTCTATCAAAATGAGGTCAAGATTTCATCTTTGAAATGGATAGAGAAAGCAAAAACTGTTGTCAAACTGTAGTTTATGAACAAATTGTGCTGTTGAGCTGAGGGGGTTGTGATCTTGTGTTTGCCTTTTATTTTTCACTCATGTTTTATATTGTTTCCACAATATTCCCCTAACCCAAAGCAGGAACAAAATAAACAGTTTTACTAAAACCCAAACTCCAACTGCGATTTCATGGCATTCTCCTGGAACAAAAAAAAGGACATTTTTGTTCCATTACTGATGATTTGTGCTGATATGATTCATGTTCATCTAGATAATGACAATAACCACCCACCACTTAAGACCTGAATTTAGCCTGAATCTTTAAGAGAGAAGGTACTTGTTCTAATTTTCAGCTTTGTGGTTTTAAGAACCAGTACAGCTCCTGAATCCTTTTCCAGCAGGTTGTCTGGGTGGATTACCTCCCCCCTCAACTACAATTGTACCTCTGATAACAGATCTTTTAATATTACTCTCTTCTTCAATATCAGAGGACTGTGAGAGTGCCAGACAGGGATATTGAGTAAGAGCTAAGAGTTCCTTCCTTTTTCGGCTTGGCCCGGCATCCAAAACTTATTAGACAGATAAATGAGAGGTGGACTTATGTCGGAGCCCGGCCTTTTTCTGTGCTGGAGTGTCATTTATTCGCCCCCTGAATACTGGCTCAATCAGATAGCGGGCAGCCTTTCAAGGTGGCCACCATCACTCTGCATCTGTTGACCCCAACTGGCACAGCCGGGTATAATGTGGGCTGCTTTGGTGGCACTGAAGCAGTCGTTTCCCTTTCACTTTGGAACTGCTTTTGTTAGATTTATTATTTTTTCCCACAGATCAAGCTCTGATATGAAGGTCAGACTGTGTACGTGTGGACCTACCACTCTGTTTGGTGTTTTGTCCCCTGACTTATCGAAGTAAAGAATCTTTGTAAATGCCTAACACAGGATTTCTTTTTGACTTTCATCCTCGTGTTCCAGCTTGGGAGATGTGTAATAAGAGCCTTAATTAGCTTTTTTATCCTTATGCGCAATAATATTATCACAGGGATAAGAAAGACTTGAAATATAAGTATCTGTTCTCATCAGCAGACCCATTTGTGTGCTCACGTGTGTTTGTTCAGACCCACACTCAATTCAAAATGCAGTCCTTAAGAAAAAAAAAAGAAAGACATCCTTGACCAGTTTCCTGTAACCATGGCAATAGGAAGTACTCTCCAATCACATCTCTGCGTTGGAAGGGAAGTATACTGTTTCCTGCTGATTTCACTGGCTTCCTCACATTGGTGTGCGCTCAGGATTCAGCATTTGGTCCTGGAAAGTCACACAGTCATTTAACGAGAGCTCCTGTTTTAGGCTCTGCTGTTTTGTGCATTTGTTTTTCTAACAGATGTGCCCGTCACAAAGCTGTCACATTTGAAAAAGTAAGTTGAACATTTCTTGTTGTTCAAGTTTTCTTCATTAAAAAAACATACTTGATGCCAGGGGTGTACACAAGATTCACAGTTTAGTATGTACCTCAGTTTTAGTCTCATAGTTCAGTACGCTTTCACTAGAAATCACAGAAAACTCAGCAAAGAAATGTAGATGATAACATCTTTCAAATTTATTTTAAAATTTCTAAAGATTTAATAACAGTTCATTTATCTTACTAACAGTTAAGGCACACACATACTGGCATTGCATCGGTAATAAAGGACACGATGGTGTGTTTGCACTGGTTCTGTTCATAACTGAATGTATGTATCTGTAAAAATAACTGCAGAAGTGACGGACTCAGGATTTATCACAACCTGATTCATTCTATAGTATGATGAAATAATTATGAAACAATAAGAACATGTCTTTTAATTGGTGAGTTAATGGAACATACATTAGAAACATTAAAGATGAGAGGTTTGTAGTAAAGCCTCATCCTGCAACATCAACAGATAAAAAGCAGACCATGCATGCTGTTTTGTCATTGATCAAATGGTCCATAAAAAAAAAAATAATAAATAGAACGGATGTTAGTAATTCTCCATTATAGGCCTCTGACCTTGTTGTTGCACGGCCGAGTATTGTCACATATCTGCAGTAATAAACTCCTGTGGCATTAGTTACTGCTTTGGTCTGAATCCGCAGTGAGAGGCTGCCTGAATATTGTGGGCAGAAACACACACACACACACACACACACGCGCGCTTGGATTCCGTTTTGCTTTTGTCTTGTTTTGCTTATCGACACATTCCAGTGATGAGGTGAAATATTTCCACAGTCACTCCTGACTTCGTTTGGACAATTTTGATCTAAATTCCATGGGAGGATCCTCCAGCTCTGCTCTCTCATTTGTGTTTACTACATAGGCTTGACTAACCTGGCTAACAGTGCTTACCACAGGCGCACTGAAATCAAGTAGACACATAGCACATTGAACGCCTTGTACCAAATGGTTTGGAGCGAATACACGATTGATTTTCTTGTGTCGTTGCAGATTGCAACCGCCTCCACTCACCCTCGTGTTCCAAGTGTGAAGGAGAAACTATGGTGGTTGTGCAAAGCATGCAAAATGTGAAATGCCCTCTCTGAGCAGTCCTGTTTCTACAGTTGCCCAGAAAAAGACAAGCTAAACACTGGCTTGTGTCCACTGTGGTTTTTCCTTCACACTAGAAAGACAAAACACAATATTTTAGATCTTAACAATACACACATTATATTTAGTGAGAAAGACTTGCATGTAATACTACATTGTTTCTCCTTCTCATCATATGTTTTTACAGTGTTTATCCTGTTCATTTTGAAACATGCAGTGATCGAGAACTTTTCATATTACAGAGCATCTGACATTTAATGAATCTTTGGAGACACATGCTCACAATTCTCAGTGTACTCAACATGGGCAAATAATTTACATCCAGCGATCACTCTTCTCCACGGGATCGAACCTGGCAGCGATGCAGGTTGGTCATCAGGTGACCATCAGCACCTCTCTCCAGATCCCTCCCCAGCCTGAGACTGCTGTACACGGAAACCGACACCCAATCCTGCTGGACACAGTCCACCCCATCCTGTTCCAGGCCATCATCAATCCCAAGCAGGGTATGGAGGGATCCCCCCAGACACCGCAGCCCCCGAGGAGCTGCAGCTCACCTGGACCTGGTGGGAAGTCATGCTGGAGCTTGGATTTCAGAGTGGCTGTGCTTCTGATGACTCTGGCTGGAGCTATAATCCTGCTGCTGCTGTACAGGCTCTTACAGCTGAGACACAGGTGTGTACGTGTCACAGAGTAACGCATGATTTCACAAATCAACCTCATGCACATGAGATCCCATCTTTTTACGCCCTGTTTCCTGTTTGTCTGTTTTCTTCACCTTTCACCTAAAACATGACACTATAGTATAGTACAGGCAACATAACTCACAACGTTTCTTGTTCTCTTCAAGTTTAACACTGACATGCGACCCATGACAATACTGACCTTTAAATCCAGTCCAAAATGGAGGACGCTATCGTAGCTTAGGCGTTGCACCATCTATGTACTTTTATTGAACATTGTCTATCAGAGTAAATTGCTTCACAAAAGAAGTATTGCGCAGTTATGAGATGGGAGTTGATCTTTAAGCTTTAGGCTATCAGGTACTTATAGTCAGTGTATTTCTTACAGTAGACAGTGGAAATCAATATATATATTGAAATGTATGGTATAGGATATTACCACTTTGCCATCTCTTTCCTATGGTACTACATTGTCTCAACCTTTGGATAATATGCTCACTGTAGCACACACTTTTCTTTAGTTGGGACTTGTTTGATTGTTTAAGTTTACACTATAGTGAGCATATTCTCACTACTTTACCTTGCCGTCATATCTACAGTGTAATACATCACGTGTAGCACAAATCCAAGGGTTGTGACAATGTCGCACCAAGGGAAGAGTTTTTTACGTCACTAAAAAGTGTTTTTCTACGCAGAACAATCCCTTCACTACAAAGATGTTCAACGTACCCAAAATGTTAAACTATTTGTTTAATTTAAAAAATAACTGAATAAATAACTGAAGCCAGAATGAAGAAAATACCTTAATTTGTGTTGTGTCCTGCAGGCTGAAGTTGGCCAGGGCGAGGCACGCTCTGGAGTATTATAGCTTCTTCCACACCTCCACCTACACACTCAAACACCCTACACCGTGTCAGGAACTTCCAACCAAGAATGGGACGGTCCCTGAAGCTACACCACCTCTCCAAACCGTGACCGCAGTGACACCCACTGTCATCACCCCACTTCCACCGCCAGCGGTGACTTCTCCACCCCCACTGCCGCTCCCCCCACCCCCTGTGCTACCTCCACCGCCGATTAACACTCCACCTGCTCTCCCTCCAACACCTTCCGTCCTGGCCTTCCCGCTCCCGCTTCCTGTGATCCACACCACCCCACCCAGCCCTCACCTGTCATGGGGCGCCTGCTCAGACGCAGATGTGTACTCTCGGATCGGAGCTTACAGGCCCTCCAGGCTCTCCAGCCTCTCCAATCATTCCAAAGTCATTCTGTTTGAGCACTCATCTCTCTGATGTCTGATGCAGAGACGTCAGTGTTTGAGAAGACTCTAGTGATTACTAAATAACGTGTTCTGATGGACTGATAAGTGTCTGGGGATGAGTAGGTATATACTGCATGTATACTGTGTACATGCAAGGCATCAACAAGTTCAAATAACATACTTTTAGGGCTCTTCAAAGACTTATTTGAGGCACCAAATTGATTTATCTGCTATCCTTTAAAATGCACCAGACTGGCTGCCAGACCTGTGATTATGTTTTGATCCAGAGTGGGGTTGTCTCTTAATTCAGACTGGTGGACAGTGGAAGTGTTTATTCCCTGAAGAACCTTTCTACAGCTTCTTTTGGGCATAAAGAAATTTGTTTCGGTTTGTCGTGTCCCTCACAACCTGTTAAGTTCTCATCATTCAGAGCCTCAAAAGGATCATGTTCATAGTTTTGTTGTGATAGATCTGAATATATAGTGTAATTTGTCTGTTGGTATTGAAATTTTCAGATGCACTGTAAATATGAAAAAGTTGGGAAAACATCAGTCTTTGATGAATATTTGGATTGTAGACAGTTTAAGCTCAAATTCGCCTTTGAATTTCAAACTCATTTGAAGTTCACACAGCAATTCTTTAGTTACCTTGACTGCAGCTAACCATCTGCCGGCTGTAGTGTTTTTATATATATGTGTGTGTGTGTGTGTGTGTGTGTGTGTGTGTGTGTGTGTGTGTGTGTGTGTGTGTGTGTGTGTTATATTTATACTGTCAAACTGTTGCTAAAAGTTGCAGGACTGAACACATGAATAGAACTTGATGTGAGAATAAGATGATAGAAGTTTATATTACAATGAGTTAAAAAAAATAAATTTGAGCTGATTAAATAAAGTGTTCATGGGATTTCACAGGGCATTACCAGCAAAGTCTGATGGTGTGTGGTTTATCTGCGACAAAAAACACGAGTGAACGAGGCGTGTTGCTGCACTGCTTTCAAAAATGTAACTGAAAGTCATTTGTGGGTATAGATAACAAGACAAATTTGGTTGGATTTGTATATCAGGATAATTTAGATTTCTAATATTTAATGTCTTCATTTTTACAGTGTGGTTGTTGTAGCGGGGACCCATTGTTTCTCCAGAAGGGAGGCATTTCCTGAGCTGGTTTTCCTTGACAGGGTCCCTCCCTGTGTTTCCTCTGCCTCTCTCTGTATTAAACTTACTTTGAATTTTGTTCACAGTGTTAAATTATGACTCTGAAATGTTATTTTTTATATTCCATCACAGCTTCAGACATTCATTTTAAATTGTTGGTGTCTTTACACATACAAAGTCACAGCAGAATATAAAGATATAGTTCGTACAGGTAGATAAGACATTTTCAGGTGAGCACAGATTGATCATTCTTTGAAGTAGCTGTCAACATGCATGGCTAACATCTGTCTCTTGTTGATGTGGTAACCTCAGTGTTCCACATTGGATCTAGCAAGCTGTTAAGATTCATTGTCTTTCAATATTTAACCATGTTTTCCCAACATGCGTCTCATTTATAATTCAGCGATAGTTTGTAAATTCATGAGGGAAGCTGTTTAAATCGATGGTTATTTGCTGCACCCTGCTTGCTGGGGTGAAAACCGAGACCTTGCGTGACATGTCCCTTTAGTCTTTATTGTAAGTCTGCTGGTGAGGCCACTGTCTCCATACTAAAAGCCAGTTAATTCAATCTTTGCATGTACGGCAGCATTGTCTCTTAATTGGTTGCAAGTTGAGCAGGAAAGACATTTGTAACAATATACTACTGCAGCAATTAAATCAAATGAGGGAATGTCATGCAAGGATGAATATGAATGTGTTTGTGTTCTGCATCTGGATTAATATTAATTAAAAATAGATCATTTAGAATGGCCATAAAAAATGTACATACACAAATATACAGTACATGAGAACATTGTCGTCATTGTGGTTCCTAAACACATAATATTTTACTTTTATTTCATTAATTCTCCATAGAGCATAAGGGACAAGGTGGTGTTATATTTTTAAATGCAACATATGCTCATGAAGTCCCCTTGTGAGATGCATATGCATAATTTTGTTTTGAGTGATGAGTACTGTATGCATATTCTCCTCATTTAATTTCAGCAGAACATTGTTCGAGAACCATAAAACGTACTACTACAGTTTCCTAACATATCCTAAGCTCTAAGATAAATGGTAAAAATATTTATAATGGTTTTTGAAACCACTGACAATAGGTGCTATCCTGTCAATAGGGGCCTCAGATCATAAAACTCTTGGAGGAACCAGTAGCTAAACATTTGTCATGCCAGCACTGAGCAATCATTGGATTCGCTCATGGGGGTGAAGCAAATCCTCACCTCTTATTTCTATTGAGTTCAACTTTAGTGAATTCTGACAAGCAAAATGCAAAGGGGATGAAGAATCGAAGAGTTTAATATGGAGGAAGCTTATTAGCTGTGTTGCTTCATCCACCTGTTTTAAAAAAAATTGTGAAGATACACTGTGCCACTTTCTGGTATGACTAGGCCTTGAAGTTAGAATAATGTTTCTGCAAAGATAACAAACAGCTTATTGTCCCCAGATAGATGAGTCCTAATAATGGCTTTGTAGTTCCTGATATTTATAGTCATTATCTAGTACATGTAATTCCAAATGTGTTGGGCATATAAATGTAAATCACTACGAGGCCAGTTGCTTGTTATGGCTTGAACATGCAATCCTGTCTCAACAAGAGTATTTCCCTAGCACCTCTATCACACCAAACCACCTGGCGCTTTGGGCAATGATATAATTACATTTCCTGCTACATCATTATCCATTATTCAAAAAGATTATCCAAAAAAAAGGGTATTAAGGGGCTCACTCTACCTTTCTGTGCCAACATGTTTGTTGCAGGTGGGCATGTTTTGTGCAACAGACACCACTGGACAAATGATTTCTTAAATATGTACAATTATCAACGGTTAAGAAGATCTCAGTTGAGATGGTTCTGAAATCGGATCAGGATGCATCCTGGATGCCTTCCCTTGGAAGTTTTTTCAGGCAAATCCAACTGGCAGAAAAACCCCAGGGTAGACGCAGAAGACACCCGAGGGATTATCTTTCTTATCTGGCCTAGGAATGCCTCAGGATCCCCCAGGAGTAACTGGAAAACCTTCCTGGGGGAGAGACAGAGATGTCTGGACACCTTTGCTTAGCCTGCTGGCACAGTGACCCAGACCTGGAAAGTGGAAGAGAATGGATAGGTGGATTAATAAGAAACTCAGGGATGGTATAATCCCTACCTCTTGCTCACAACAAAACCAGCATATGTAGATCATCAGCCTGTGTAGGCAGGCCTAGTGCTTAAACCAGCTCATATAAAAACAGGATTTGACCAGTTTATTTTGTACAGATACATATGAACGTCTGCAGTCCTATCTAAGTCTGATAAATGTGTAAGATATAAGGAAAATCTGTATACTGTAACTGTATGCATTACTCTCATTAGACTTTTGAAAGTCAGAGACAATTATCCTGATCAATGTTTGGCCAGAAGTTTTGGTTATGAATGACAGTTTGCATGTCAATTTTACAATTTGTACTGTTGTATGTCTGCTGGACCAGAAATGTATTGAAGAGAGCAACTGTATTTCTTAACAGTTTTAATAAAGGCCTTGGGCTGCCACTTAGACATGGTCAGGAACTCATTCCGTTCCTTAATGTGTCCTTATTGTTTTTTAATAGTAAAACAGTTAACCTTGTAGAGCTCATATTTTGTCCTAGAAGGTGAGTCCTAATAATATGAGTTTATGAATAGATAATTGTCCCCAAGCTGTAATTAGCAGAAATACAAGCAATAAAAAGGAAATTACTACAGATGTATCTCTCATGGCACTAGAATACAAAGTGTAGGAAATATTTCTACTCAGCCTTCACTGTCTTGTCCAAGGACATGTAGAGCCGGGGATCAAGCTACCAACCCAGAGTTTAGGAGATGACCCACTCTACCTCCTGGTCCACAGCTGTCCCACAGGTGACCTCAGCCGCTCCATGTGTAAATCTGCAGATTCAAAAGATTATTATTAGCTCAGCTTGGTTTCAGTGCTTCACATTGATTTCATATTGTCCTCAAGCTTAAATGAATCTAAATGGTTTTACATGGAACAGACTTGACTGATGGGGGACACTCTACTGGATCAAAAATCTGACCCTCAATCCATTTAAAAGGCCCAGAAGTCCTTGAGTCTTGGTAATTGCATTTGTATTTTCATTTTCTAATCTCTGCGCTCACAGTAAGAGGGAATGGTCATTGGAATCATTGCCCCCCAGTGACTTAACCTCTGCATGATAACAAAACAAGTCCTTTACTCGCAAGTGTGCAATTTACTCTGGTTATTTTATTTTGTTATATATTTAATTCTGTTGACTCTTGATTTGTAACAAAACCTGAAAAATAAGAACTGCTTCTGTTGAAAGTAAATAAAAGACCAAAATGCATTGAATTAAATACAGTACATATATAAATATAAACATACAATAAAACTAAATAATTTCATGAACAGTTTAACTTTGCCAAAGTGGAGTGGACGTGCTAACATGGGAAAATCTCTGAGGGGCTCTTATTTCTGATAAGTCAATTACTGCTCCTCTCTGTTAGTGCTCCATCAAAGGCCTTCATGGGAGCAATCCTACACTGGTAATGTTGGTCCAAATTGAATACCACTTTCTCCAGGAAGCTAGTTGTGATAGTATAATGGTATGACAGTGTGAAAACGTCCAGAGCTTCCTGTTCTCTGCCCTTCACATCTACGCATCTACACCGACTTATATCACAGCAATAGCAATTCAGTTTAATTTAACCACAAGTGTTTTTTTTTTTTTACATAACATACTTCCTACATTCAAATTGAATCAAGTGGATTTCATTTTTTTTAAAGACGTCCCCTTGACCTTTTGTCACAGAATATAGTGACTTTCCATTTGTGACATGCTTTGAAAGATCTTCCTTGGCGAGGTATGTTCCAAGTCACCCAACATCACTTTTCTTAACCCCAAAACAGGGTATACTTCCATGTAAACAAGGTCAGTTGACCCTACATTCCAAAAACTGTCACCTCACAGCATGAAGGTTCTTGGTTTGAACCTCAGCTGGGGCTGTAATCAGTTTGCAGGTTAATTGGTGACTCTAATTTGTCCGTAGGTGTGAATGTGAGTGTGAATAGTTACATACATAGAGTACAGTCTAGACTTGAACTATATGGAAAGTGTTGTGAGATAACTACCTATATGAATATCATTTATTTGAATTGCTAGAACTTTAGTGGTAGCTGTAATTTTGGTGGAAAAGACATTTTGCAAAAGTTTAAAATCCTTTTGTACCTGAGTCAGTGACAGCAATGCAATGTAATTTGAGGGGAGATGTGTAACACTTCATGAACAGATCTGAACAGAACTGAATTGCGTTGATGTTGTTGATGTTGTGGCACTGCTATAGCAGCGTTACTGTCATCAAAATATTCCAACAAACAGCAGATGTGCACTCATTACTCTGATTCAGAAAATAATTTATTGAAGTTTGGCAGCCTTTTCAAAGGTCAATCTGAGAAATGTGAGCCACAGCTGCTGCTCATTCACTGGTGACTGCAGCACTCAGTTCATGGCAAGTTTGAGAAAGTTCAACAGGTTCCCAAAAAATGAATTTTATTCAGAGTTTCATTTTTTAAAAAGTCAAAAATTATTTATCAGTTCTTGCCCAATGTCAGGGGGCATTGGCTCCAACCTCCTGTGACCCTCTAAGATAAGTGGGTATAAAACAGCTGGGCACTACAGTATTTATTAATCATTACTCAAACATGCTCAAGTATAGCTTTTGTTGTGGATTTTCAGCAACAAATTGATACATTTGATTATCTATCAATGTCACTGATGTGTTGCAATGGAGTCCTATCAGACCTTGACCATGTTTTTTTGTCTTTTCATATGATTTAGCAACAGTAAAAAAAATACCTAATATTGTCAATATTGTTATGAAGTTAACACAGTCGGATACAGCACTTTATTGATCAACTCAGACAAATCTCGGGTTATGGTGGACTCAAAGTACAGCCAAAATCTTCTGAGCAATAGTTTTATCCATTGCTTTTCCAACATGGGTGATTGAGCATTAAACAATAAAACTGTAGTTCCAACTTCAGATTGTAGCTCACATGGTGCAGACAGTCGGATTTATGATCCTTAATACCTCTGAATGAGCATCTGGATACTGACCTGCCAATATTCTGTCATCTTTCTGTTTTTGAATGCACCTGTGTTCACAAATAAAATTAAAAAAATAAAATAATAAATAAAAACATTTCACTTGCCTTTCAGGGCTTCTGTATGTCTCAGGCTTGTAAACTAAAATCTTGGTGCCCCAATAGAGTCCCCTAGAGGTGACAATAGTTATTACATCCAAAATATAAACGTATTGAGCAGAATAATCACTGGTTGTGTTTTGTTCAATAATGTCCTGTATGATTTAGCTGTTCTTAAGGCATGATCAGACTGAACTGGAAGCAGATGTTAGAGGTGCATGCACTGGTATTTATGGTACAGCTAGCATCTTTACAGTTGGCTGTTTGGTGCAAATTATTATGGGAAATTTAAATTTGTGTGACAAAATTTGTTCTGTCAAAACAGATCCAATGCTGTACACAGTCAGAGTTCTTCTTATTGTTGTTATACAGCAGATCTAGTATCAAAAACAAGTCCACCGCAAACTGTGCCTGTGTCAGGACTTTGTGAGGTCACAACCATACAGTCACCCCCCCCCTTTGCCACGTTGGTTACCAATCAGAATCAGGTGACTGGGATGTTTTTTGGTACTTAAAACTACAAATATCTCTTTTAATGGATCAAAACATCAAACAAAACACTATAAAATAAACTTTTAATGCAATTAGCTAGAAACATACCTACATTATATGTGTTATAAATAATGTATTACATTTTTATATCATGTTTATAAATGTGACATTAGGGAACTTAAAGAAAAGAGTCATTAAATTTTAAAGGCCTTTTTTGTATTTATGTATTTTTTTTAAATTAGCAGACCTATATACAATGATAAAATGATCACACTGTGTAACTTTGCATTTTTATGCTGTTCAAACACAATCAGCTGACACATTCAGACCAAATGTCAAAGTTGTTTGTTAACTTTTATCTTCTGGTGCTTAAATCAGCCGGAGAGGAGAAGGAACACCTGCAGAAGGTGAGCCTACAAACAGTGAGCCTCTGTTTGATGTCCCACTTAAAATGACTGACTGTGAAAGCAAAGAGAGTGACAGTGCTGAGTACAGCTGCTGCAGGGTCAGCAGGGTCAGCTTTGAGAACCACAACACAGAGCAGGCTTTAAGATTTAAATCTATCTATCTATCTATCTATCTATCTATCTATCTATCTATCTATCTATCTATCTATCTATCTATCTATCTATCTATCTATCTATCTATCTATCTATCTATCTATCTATCTATCTATCTATCTATCTATCTATCTATCTATCTATCTATCTATACATCTCGAAAAGTCAATACAGAATTCGAAGTTGTATAGAGTTGTATACATGTTCTAAATTTCAGTACCTGACAAAATGATTGGTCCATGTTAAATATTTGTTAGATAGTTAAAGAGATTCATTGTAATGGTGAAGACCATGACCACTTTCACTCCACTTTCAGTTCAGTTTAGATGCACCAGATGAAAACCCAGAAAACTTTGCCCATCCCTCGGGTCCGTGAATTTAATTTAATAAAGATGTAAGTAATCAGTCGTGACTTCATTATTTTTGGAGGAGCCCAGCGGAACATCACAACCTCACAGGAGAGAGAGACACTGACAAAGAATTCATGTTTGACATGATCGCATCAACATAAGTTAGACTTTCAAAACTGCAGAATTTAGAGTTCGCAGTGTTGACTAAATTGCTTGGCTTGAGATCATTTTAACATTTTTTGCACATTCAGCTGACTTTCTAAGTAAATCCAAGAAACCTATGGTATACTTAAAGTGACGTAAGAATATCAATAATTAGATGAGATCATTTTATCTGCACAGACTTGTTGGATGTACTCACATTTTGTTTTTACATTAATAAAATGGGATTTTTATTACAAATTACAATGCTAAAGAATTTGCACAAAATGTGTACTCCATCTGGATTGTAATATTACTTTTGTTTAATAAGATCTGGCAACACCTCATTGTGCTGCATACAAATGAAAATTTTGAATCTTTGTGTGGAGCTTAAATTTTCCAAGGACACGAAAACGGATTGCACCAATTTTTATTGGAGATTGTCTCAATTTTTAGAAATAAAAACTCATCATCACTCATTTAAACAATGCTGCAATCACTTAAAATTTTACATATAGGAGCTTTATTAATTCATTCATTCGTATTCATTCATTCATTCATTTTTTTAACTATAACTCTGCAACAGAACATACATGGTCTGCACCACCGTTAAAAGCCCCTATAATGTTCAGAAAATATCTGTAACGAGAGGTTGTTTCCCTCTTAAAGAAAATGATGTGCAGCTTCCGTCCTGCTGTTTTCCTCTCGGAGCTTGTTAACAAAAACAGTTCCAAAAAAGACGAGGAGGGTTTATTCTCTCTTTGGGTCCTGTGAGGCTGTGAAAGCCTGTAACGTAATTCCTCTGACAGCAGAACGCCACGAGCACTCCTGCAGTGTAAACATGACTGAACACTTTAAGAGCGTATGGATGAAATTTAATACACACTCTTCAACTCCTCCAATATGCAGGCTGATTTACAGCCAAGTGCACTCAGCGGCAGTCTCCGAGGACAACAAACCTGGAGAATACACAAGCCTCTGTGATGACACTTTAAGTGTCACAGTCCTTTAGTGGTTTTTGTAACGTCCTGCATATTTTCAGTTTGCAGAATCTTCGGAATTTGACTCTGAACGCAACATTAAGTATAAATAAATATATTTTTTAGTTACCGCCTCATTGATTTACCACTGTCATAAATATGGAAAGCAGTACACATCTGATCAAAAGTAGCAAGCTCTCACCAGCGACTAAAAGTCAGTCCCTCTCTATTTTCTTACCTTAGCCTCGTCCATCTCTGCCCTGTTCATCTTTTCACCCCTGTCATTATGTCCATAGAGTCTGCTGAGCCCCTATGGACACGGCATAGGGTGCCAATTCTGGCACGACGCCGGCTCCACTCCATCAGCATTCCACCACTCCACAGGCCTCTTCCAAGTTGTTAAAAACACATGTGGTGCAAACACTAACACTCCCCAGTGCTCTGGGCTCACAGTCTGGGCAGCCCAGCTAACAAACTGAGATAACATTAGTTAACAGCAGCTACGGTTCATAGCAGTTTAGAGTGAAAACCAGAAAACATTTTCTTCATAAGTTTCACCAATAGTTGGACATGTGTCACTTAATGCTGTAAAGTGTTTAGCACTTCTGCCGACCTGTAGAGCAGAGTTACATAGTGCAGAAACAGGCGTACAAGTCAGTGTAGCAACACGATTTAAAATCTGTTTATGATAGAAACGTTACACAATGTTTCTTTAATGCTCTAGGTGTGTTATTTCTCAAGCTGTTGTCTTTCTGTTGTTTTGAGAAATCTAACAAATCCTCTTGTTTGGAGGATTTGGACATCAATGAGACAGAATAACAATGTTGTGAAGGAGAAGCAACAATAAAGATTTGGCATTCATATTTTGGATTTTTATTTTTTGTTCCTATTGTGACAGCACACAATAACATGGTGCCAGAAAAAGTGCTGGTTGGACTGCCAATAAGTAATAATAAATAGGAACATTTGCAGATATACTAAAGGTAGTTTATTTCACTGCAATGTTTTTTATGAGCACTTTCTTTTTAAGAAAACACTTAAAAGGTGTGAGTCAGCATTTTATTTCCCAAAAGGTGACTGACACGCAACAGACAGATTTAAATAGACAAACTGATGCAGCAAAGGTTGACGTATTCTGACTTTTTGTCCCTGGTGTGGGTCAAGCTGCTGTCAGAGCCTTTGTGTTTGTTTCTACAGCCACATCCGACACCTGAGCTAAGATAACCCTGATGACATCACTATGACATCATCAGCATTTATTTGTCAGGAAACATACAATCATACTGCAACGTGATCTCGACATCAAGTCTTCAGCTTTTTCTGGAGCTTTTCAGCTGATTTTTTCTTAACACATCTTCCTCAACAGATCTAGTTTGACTTACTGTTATGGAGTTAGTCCTTATCATGTACGTATGTAAGGACATGTGGTGTTTTAGGTAACCCCTGTCTCTTGTCAAAGATGGTCTCTGGTGATGGACGAAGTCAGTGAACTTCCCAATCAATTCTGTTAATGGATTTGGACCGGTGTTCACTTTTCCAGGGTCCTTGCTGTTTATTGCCAAGTAAAGACACAGATGAGTAAAGACACATTTATTTGTCAGGTACAGGAATCCAATATACAATTTATTTACTTTAGGTTTTGAATTGTAACAGGTCCAACCTTTGTGTACATCAATTCATATTTAAATGAAATTAAAGTTTTATTTTTGTGAATTTACATTCACATGGATGTATTATTAAAAAACCTTTATAATCATTGTGAAAGTCATGATAATCATTCATTAAGACGTAGTGTAGGATAAAATAAACTTAATTCTGTGTGTAGTTATAAAAAATATTATTTTCTATCACAGATTTGTTGAGTTGTGCGTTGTGTTTTTCTTTAGTGTCTGGAGGTTTCAGGACAAGTTTCATGAAATTTCCTAATTTTAGTTGATCATTATGATATTTAACAGAAAATGCACATTGCGTCTTTCTGATACAAAGTTCTGCTTTTTCTATTATCACTCGTATGATGGTAGAAAAGACACACTTTACAAGACATTTTACATGGAGCAAAGATTTATCCTGAAAAAGACAACAACATGTGCGGGGCAGGTATCCAGTACAATTATAAAGGTCTTCTGTGTATTTCAAAAAGAGGCCAGTTCAGAAGTCAGGTGATTAATAAAATCTTATTTAAAATATAAATAAACTTTTCTTTTGGTACAAAGTGAAATTCTAGATTGAATTAAAATTTCCGGGGAACTATTTGTGCACCGGGAG
Source organism: Collichthys lucidus (assembly GCA_004119915.2). Classification (NCBI taxonomy): domain Eukaryota; kingdom Metazoa; phylum Chordata; class Actinopteri; family Sciaenidae; genus Collichthys; species Collichthys lucidus. The sequence continues at coordinate 6,102,990 of CM014093.1, forward strand.
GCGGCCCCGGGGAAGACCCAGGACACGCTGGAGGGACTATGTCTCTCGGCTGGCCTGGGATCGCCTTGGGGTCCCCCTGGGAGAGCTGGACGAAGTGGCCGGGGAGAGGGAAGTCTGGGCCTCCCTGCTGAAGCTGCTGCCCCCGCGACCCGACTCACGGACAAGCGGAAGAAGATGAGATGAGATGAGACTATTTGTGCCATATAAAATTGAGAAAGTTTATTCACACATTTTCAGTGCAGTTCATAAGTACAGATTTCTTCACGTAATGGGTTTTGATGTTTCAAATCTAAGCTGACACCCAAGTACTGTAACCTTCAGTCACCACTGAATCCTCACGATATTCAATATATTGAAGCAGATAAAAAATATGGAGCAAATTTATATTTGATGCCTGCTGTGATTACTTTAGGCACACAAAATATGAAGGTATGACACATTTATCCACATGAGGTTCCAGAAAAGGCACTAAGTGGTGACAATATTATCAATTATTTTTTATTACTATTCATTAAATTGTGCCCAAAAATAGTTTTCTCTTCCCTCCATCACACCTTGTCTCCAACATATGTTGACATAAAACCAACCAAAAAAACATAATTAGAGTTTTTAGAGTTATTCTAGTTTTGTTATCTGACTGCTCATGCTTCTTGCCCGTCTGACTCATTTTTTGCGATGAAGTCAGCGTCCAGGCTTTTAGCAATCGGAGGTTATGGCTCTACATAAGTTCCCACAATGCACGCGAACTCTGGTGAGCAAAGCACTGACCCCTTTTATTTATCTAAACAATGTGTAATGTGTACATTCTTTAAGACATGAGCTTATTGTCTGCAGCTGTGATTGTGTCTCAGAGCTCTCTGAGCACAACAAATCACTAAACTGCAGGCAGAATTATCCTTCAACCTCTGGCCTTTTGACAGGCCAGCACTCATGCCCTGCAGTATAATCTTTTGTCCAAAACTGATGCTCGAGTCATCTGGAATGTTTCTATTTGATGGACTGATGCAGCCATAAAAAAAGTGTGGACTGGTTTTCATCAGTCATTAAAGGAGAGATAAAAAGACATTAAAGGGTTAAACAAACTTTAAAAAGAACAAAGTTTGTGGCACTTGAGACAGAAAAAAAAACAAAGCTGGCTGTGTAACGCTGTGAGCCAAAAAGAATAAAAACTACACCTGCTTATTGTCTGAGGAAGCTGCCAGCTGTGGGCTCCTCATACACACCTCTGTCGCAGCAGGCCTTTGATCAGGTAATTGCCCCTTCGGCCCCCGGAGTTTGCATCCCCCATATGTCGCTATGGCGACCACCTCTCCAGCATCCATCTGTGTGCCCCCTTCACAGCCTTTTTAAGATGGACTTATATGTTATGAGGTTGTGAGTGATAGAGGAAAAGAGCAGCGAGGCACTACATGAAGCACCCCGACCACTTTAACAGCAACCTTTTCATGACCGCTCATGGATGGTGACGAGTGTGTGTGTGTGTGTGTGTGTGTCATCTATCTGCTGGAATGATGAAATGCATTTTTTAAAACTGTAACAAAGCTCGTCTTTGTTTTACAATCAGCCCGGAGACAGCAGATCCACACACACATGTGATGAGAGGATCAGAGTGCAGGTGGAGCTCAGTGGAAATCAGTTTGGAGGCTCAGGATTCTGTGAGAACGGAGAGACATTTTCTGTTGCAGAAATCAAATTCTGTGAATTTAACACAAGAGCCAGAGTCCCGCCGTGTGATACATACTGATTTTCTTTTTGACTCTGTCTGACAGGATCAGGATAAAAAATCTGTTTCAGTTTGCTCTGTACTGAAGCATGATGCCCTTTACATTGGGAGAAATATTCAAATCAAAGACTCCATGTGTTTTATGAATCCAAATGAAATATTCTATGTATACTGAGCAGTTTTACACACCTTTTCCCAAATATCATCCTGATATATTTGATATTTCTGAACATTTTGGGATCTCCACAGGAATTTCTAATAAAATTCCGAGAGTTTAAACAATGCTTACCTGCATAGTGGGACTGTAATGACCTTCCTACCAGTAGCTCAGCTGGGTTGAAGACTTCATTTAGCTAGAGTCTATTTTCTGCTCCACATCCACACCTGGAAACACGGGTACTGTTTCCCCATAAATAGTTTGCAGGTGCTGACTTACAATAATCTGCACGGAAAGTAGAAAACCCTGAAGAAAAGAAATTTCTGGAAACAACAATACAACACAGAGAGAGAGTAAAAGGAGATCTGAGTGGAAACAGCAGCTCGTGTATTTTCAGCGCAGCTGTTGAATGACTCATTTCATTCTTTTAATGACAATATATTTGATCATAACTTGGATACGAGCTTTAGCTTAATGTTAATGTAAAAGCTCCTGCTGAGTGCCGCTCATTTAGTTCCACCATTTCTTTTTATTATATTTTATTTCATAATTGCCACAAATGGACCACCATAGCAATTTGAACACATGGAGCGAATAGCATTTAGTGTTGGGCCTGAGTTAAAGGTAATTTTTTTTATTTTCTATGAAGCTCTCATTATTTAATGGACGTTCAGCTATAAAATGTAAGAAAATAATGAAAAATATTCAGCATAATTTCCATTAGCCAGATGTAATCAAATGTCTCCTATTGCCTGAACAACTGTTCCATATCTAAAGATATTCAATTTATAAGCAGATAACACTTCAACATTTACTTTTCACTTCTAAGATGCTAGAACTGGAATTTTTTTTTTTTTTTGACATTCTGGCTTCAGAAATGATTTAAATATTTAGAAAATTTAAAATTATGACTTCTGGAAAATTCTGAAAAAAGTATTTCTTTATTGAACATTACAGAACAGGATGAGGAACATGGAGCTTCAGTCAGACGATCACAGCTTTATCTAGGCTACAGGAATGTCTCGGGAATATTTCGATACTGATAACGATGGTAATGATTGACAGGAATCATGACCCTTTTTTCAGTTTCAGTCTCATTCTGTGTTCAGAACAATCTCTGCGTGTCACTTTATTTTACGGTCTGCAGAAATGACACTTGATGATTTTCTTGAATGCGCTCTGAAAGTCTTTGTTGAAGTACGCGTAAATGATGGGGTTCAGTAAAGAGTTGGAGTAACCCAGCCAGTTAATGACATCCTCTAGCCAGCGGGGCATGTAGCACGACTCCTGGCAAAAAGGCATGACCAGGGCGACGATGAAGAAAGGCAGCCAGCAGAGGATGAAGGTGCCCATGATGATGCCCAAAGTCTTCACCGTCTTGCGCTCCCGTGCCAACGCGATCTTCCTCTTCGCCTCGGTCGCCTTCTCGTGCCTGCTCTCGAACAGCGGCACCGAGCTCGGGGTGTTTGGCAGCGGCAGGTTGCCTTTGAAGTTACTGTGAACTTCGATGATCTCCAGAGATTCGCCGTCCTCAGCGTGTTTCACCGCGCCGTTGACGCTCGGCAGTGGTCGGGGCTCCACGCTCCTTTTCCAGGTCTTGCCCTGCGCCTCTCCGGGAGTCTTTTTGTGGAACATGGCAGGGGATAACGCCAAACAAGAGTCAGACACTTTCTTTTTCTCCGTTTTACGCACAGTCCTCCTGATCCGAAACCTGGCCGCTTTAAATATCCGCCCATATAAAACCAACATCAGGGTCAGCGGGATGTAAAAAGCCCCGAATGTAGAGTATATTGTGTACCAGGGGTCTTGCCTGATCTTACACTGCTTTGGGTTTGCCCTGTCCTCTGCCTTGCTGCTGGGCTGGGAGCGCATGATTAACATCGGCGGCACTGAGATGGAGAAACCGACGAGCCAGGTGACACTGATGAGGACGGCGGCTCTCCTCGGCGTCCTCTTCTTCATGTAGTCTATGGGCTCGGTTATTGCCCAGTATCTGTCCAGAGCGATGGCGCACAGGTGCAGGATGGACGACGTGCAGCACAACACATCCAAAGAGATGAAGATGTCACACGGAACCTGCCCAAGAGTCCACCGGTTTAAGACCTGGTAAAGCGCCGCCATGGGCAGTACCAGAACCGACACCATCAGGTCGGTGACAGCCAGAGAACCGATAAGGTAGTTGGCCACATTCTGGAGAGAACGCTCCAAGGCGATAGCCGCGACGACGCACGCATTCCCAAATATTGCGCACAGAATTAGCGCGCCAAGCAGGAAGGATGTGACCACTTGATAACTCAGTTTCACCTCCTCATCTTCAGGTTTGGGGGTTTTGTTGGAAGGGTTGTCAAACTGAGACCAGGCTGTCGTGTTGTTTGTGTCCTCCATTGTTGGTAAACTCGAAGTGTTTGGAGAGCTTGCGTTACTTGGTGGAGAGGCCGGTGCGCATCACACCGCCGCACCTCGAAGAGCGCATAGTGGACTGCTGGACTAGGCTGTGCTGCATAGAGAGTCTGAACTGCGAGTGTCGGCTGCTGACGGAGAATGATGCCGCGTATTTATACCAGTGATGGAAAATGCGTCATTTGTCTGTGAGGATGTAACAGAGTCTGTCTGTTTGTACCTGCTTAGTCCGCTTCTGAGGCAGTGAAGGAGGGTATGTGGAGGGTATTAAACAAACATTCTACATGTTTAGGTGTAATATTTCACTTCAGGCTGCGAGACAAATGATTTTTTTAAAATGTTTTTTTATTTTTTTTATTTTTCTTGAAACAAAAAGGATTTTAACAATTCGGTGAGAGAAAAAAAGTTCATCAGTTTGTAATATGGAAATGTTCCGTTGTGTCAAATAACACTTTTTATTGATGTCAGTGAACTGATCTGCACTGTACTGACACAGTACACACTTTCATTTGTTTATATGATAATAATAATATCAATATCAATATTAATAATAATAAGAAGAATAATAATAAGAATAAGAGAAGAAGAAGAAGAAGAAGAAGAAGAAGAAGAAGAAGAAGAAGAAGAAGGAAATTAGTAATATATAAGTTATACATTCATGTTTGAAGTTAATTAAAGTTACTTCAGGTCAGAAAGTAGTACTCGCTTCTGTTCAGCACCACAGTCAGCGCTGTGAGGCCGTCAGGTGTGACACTGCCACCTGGCGTTAGTCCACTTTAATAACAACCTATAAAATGGTAACGTAGTCCTTTAATTTTTAGTAAGACTTACGAAACTAACTAACACAGACACAAGACTGTTACTTTATTCTGCTATCAAACATGACTACTCATATAGTATCACTGTTACTATGTACACACTTACTGTCTTAATGTCACATTACTCTGACTCTCAATCCTCGATTTTCTTTTATTTAAACAATGTAGTATATTTTTTATATAGTACTTTCATATCTATTCATACAGTGGTACTTCTGGTATACTTTGTATATTCACTTTTACTCACAACCCTTTTACGTGTATAGTACACTGGCACACATCCATCCATCCATTTTCTGTAACAGCTATTATTTTACTTTGTTATATTTTATTCATCACCTCAGTTTTTACTTTACTTTTACTTTTATTCTTTTCTTTTTTTACTTTATTGTTTTTATTTCTTCATCTTATTTTTGTCTCGCGCCGTTAGTGCAACTCTTGCTCTTAGGACAGAAACTTGAAACTGAAAATATCCGCAGTACGCAGCGACATGTTAAAGGTCAGCTTCTCTTTTCTGCTTCAGTGGTCAGCTGAATGCTCAGTTTTGCCAAAGCAAATTGGCAACAGTATAAATAAACAATAACTAAAGAGCACGGAGAACAAACCAGTTATGGTTCGGAAAGAGTAATGCAACAAATGAATTATTAATGAATAAATATTATTTATTAATCATGAAGGTCAGGGCCATCAGGGATCTTTCCACAAGTCTACAGCAGCTCTCCCTCTCTCTCCTAGTAGGACTGGAGGTCTCTCCCAGTCTCTGGACAGAGGAATTTTTAATTATGTTTGTAAAATTTTGTTCTCTAAGTTTTTAATAATAAAAGTTCAGCTCTGTCTCAACTGTTCCCTCGTCACTGTGTAAACACAACCTCTCTCCGCTGAGGTGGTCGTAGTGTTGAAGGTTAGCTCAGCCTCAGGACAAGTAGGCAGAGGAGACTTGTTTGTGGGTTCAACTCCTTACAGCACACACACCTTGTTACAACTTAAATCAGTGGGTTTGCTGATTGACTTTTTTTGCATCAGGTCCTCATTGGTAATTTATTGGTCTCTTGAAGGCAAACAAAATACTTTTTTGTAATATAGCAGTAAAGATAACATTTCCCTGTCCAGTCCTAAATATGTACAATGATTTGTTTCATAAGGTTGTTTTTTCATTGTGAAGCTGGTAGTGTTCCTCTGTTGTCTGGACTTTTTCTGAAAAATCAACACTTTAAACTCTCTTTTGTGGTGGACAGCAGATCAGCATAGGAGACACTTTATTTTTATTTTTATTTTCATTAACATACAATGTTAAATAGTGTGTGGCTAAAGTTACAACCGTGCCTTACACCACACCCCTTCTCTTTATTCCAATCTTAATTGAGCATTTTACATACAAACTGATTTTCCGTGTAACTTTATCTCTGATTTAGACTGAGATTGATTTGAAAAAAAAAAGGTTCTTTGAAAACCCAAGAAGAAAGCACACATTTTACTTTTGTGCTGTTAATGATCGGTTGCCATGTAAATGTATGGTCTGTGGTTTACGAAAATTTAGTATGCTACATAAAACCTTTCAAAGACATGAATTTAAGAAAACCAAACCCTTTACAAACTGAAGAGTTTCAGGCTGAATTAAGCACCTCATTCTTGCCTTCAAGTCCAGGGCTTCAGTTTTTGGTTTGGTCTAATTTTTCTTATGTATTATGTAATGAGTTTAGTCCTTCATGATTGTCTGAGCTTGTTTACTTTGTTACTTTGAAGAGCTTTATCCACATGTCTCTGTCTCTGCATGCAATTTTACCCTGTTGTTTCCAGTGCAGTGCTGCAGTACAGCTTCATGAACAACAAGACAGCTACTATTGTATTTTAGTCATGCACATTCCATCACAAAACATCACACTTTTTATGTCTCTGTGGTGGCCTCGGCCATCTTTTATGCTGTGGTCTGCTGGAGAGGGGGCAGCTTGGACAGGGACATGAAGAGACTCAATAGACTGATTAGGAGAGCGAGCTCTGTCCTGGACTGTCCTCTGGACTCCATAGAGGAAGTGGGTCAGAAGGGGGTTGTTAGCTAATCTGACATCCAGCACCCCCTACATGACACAGTGGGGTCTCTGAGCAGCTCCTCCAGCAGCAGACTGCTACACCCACCCTGTAAGAAGGAGAGGTTCTGCAGGTCTTTCATCCCAACTGCTGTCAGACTCTACAACACCTGCGCCACTTCAATCATGTTGTAGTTTTTCAGTTACCACCACTACTTGCTATGGCTTTTATATTTATTTTTTATCTGTATTTATATTTTCATTCTAATTGCTTACCATGTGCAATATAATTTATATTATGGCCTCGTTTTTGCTCTCATTTCTGTGCACCTGCTTGTTATTTGTCCATCTGTTTATTGTACAGGCCGTAGGATATTTCTGTTTGTTCATTGTGTTTGCTCATTTGATTTTTCTGAAGTACATTACACATCTTTTGCTCTTGTGGCAAGTGAATTTCCCCGTTGTGGGATTAATACAGTATAATCTAATTTAATTTAAAAGAAAGGAACAATTGACACACAATTACATAAACAAGTTTTGGGGCCACTGGTTGTCTGTGACCATGAGGCGTTTAATAAACTCTAAAACTGTGGGATTATAGTTTAAGGTTTAAATGAAATGTAACTTCATTTTATTACATTAATGTGTTTTATTATTTAAATGAGTAAATTTGGGATTTTATGCAAGAAATGTCAAATTTGCATTACTGTTTACTTATTTTTCTGGGTATCTTTAAGCTTTTAGTGTTTTGTGTGTGTGTGTGTGTGTGTGTGTGTGTGTGTGTGGCTGTTTTTGGTCTAGTAGACTTGCCGTAGTGTCCCGGTCCTTGTGACGTCATGGCCTTGCTTAAAGCGAGAGGCTGCTAAACTTTGTGATTTCCAAGCGGCTTTTCGTCGCTAACAGCTCGCAGAGTGTCCACGGCCGACAGGTAAGAGAGTTTAGACGACAGGAACGTCAACGTGAGGGCTGCCGTCACCGTATGAAAGTCACATTTGTGGTGAGAACGACGCGGGAGAGCCTGTTGTTGTTGTTGTTGTGAGCTAAAGTTAGCTGGTTTGTTTTTATTCCTCCGCTGAACTGCACGAGCTAAAGCATGAGAAAGAACGAGCGCGTGGAAGTTAGTTAAGATATTGCGGTTCAAACAGAGACAGAGAGAGACTTATAGTCGTCACTTATGTATCCTCACTTCACTCATCAACAGGCTGAAGTTCAGGTACAAACACAGCGGGATTTCAGCCTCCAGTGAACAGTGTTTGGACATGTCTCGTGACGTCCTGTCACAGACTCAACATGTGGTAGACAGCCTGAAACCAGAGGAGGCTGTAACAAAAACACGTGTTCAGGTGTCCACATACTTTTGTCATGTAGTGTCTCATTCATTCACGCAGCAGGGTTTGATCTCTCTGAGGCTCGCTCTAAAGATAGTGCTGCAGCATCAGGTTTCCTCCCGTGTAAATACTGTAAGTCAATGCGCTCCACTAGTCTTAATATAACTCTGGTTTGTCTTGGTTCTGTTTACACTGAGAGTTTGTATAGACACGTCTGTCTACACTCAAACTAAATCTGAACTTTTATAGGAGAAAAGTTTTGTTTTTTTCCCAGTATGTATGTTAGTCCAGATGTTTGTTTTTTAGTTGGTTGTGTTGACTGTGTTTTCACTCTCACATCATGATCATCCACAGCTGGGCTGATAGCTTCGTGTGAGAGAGCCCGGAGAGAGGGAGAACCATGCTCCGCTGCAGGAGGTGTCGAAAAGGCATCATAGACTCGACGTGTTTGTCCATGGTGGGTTGACACTGGCTTTAAAATCTGTTGCCAGGCAACCAGGCATCAAAACTAAAAATCTGTTGTAGTCATCTGTTATATGTCAGCTTAGAAATGTAAAAAGTGATGTTTAAAAGCTTTATTACAATGAACAAAATTCTTTGTAGTTTGAGTTTTGTCTGATACTACAATGAACTTTACTACATCTATGACGTATGTGTATGTATGTGCACGTGCGTGCGTGTGTGTGTTGTTATGTTACAGCACCTTGACCCTCATCAGCAATGATTTTTGCAACCACATTATGAAAATGACTCAGCTGCTGAGTCACTTTGAATAGCCTAGCTCAACTGTAATTCATGAAATTGTGAAAGTACTACAGCTTTTGAGGATTTCCACTCCTAGAGGCTTGGTAGCCGTCACATGCAGGGCAAAATACATGAAAACATTTAAAAACTTAAGCAGCCGATCGGGTGCATACGAGGCACATTGACCCAATCGGGACCACCTTAATCCACTCTCGGTTAGAGCACATCGGGGTCGGGAATTCTCAAAGATAACATCTCGTGTTGTGTGTGTGTTTGAGTCATAAAAAAAAGTGGGTCTGGTGGGAGCTGTCCTGGTTGATTGTGTGTCTGCTATGTTGGAGCAGGTCGAGGCCACAGATGAGAGTTCAGCTGCAGTTTGCAGTATCTGGCACGTGAATGTTGACACGTTGCCAGAGTGGATACTGACATCAGTTCACCAGGTGAGTCTGTCGGCTTAGAAAAGACTCGTTTGCGCTGAGAAATGATTTTGTTTGCGCCAATAGAGGAAGAATGTTCTGCAAATATTTCAGTACTTTTGCTATTTGATTAATTTATTTTAGTATATAGTATTTTTAGACAATACATGAAAAAAATCAACAGATTTAAGAAAATTTATGAGAAAGATAAACAATAGTTGCATCTGATTATATTTCTGTGTTTTCTGTGCAGGCCCAGTGGACTGTTGGGAAACTAAACTGCCAGAACTGCGCTGCTCGTTTAGGCGGCTTCAACTTCATTAACCGCAGCGTGTGTCCCTGTGGCCGGGACGCAACCGTCCACCTCAGCAAAAGCCGTGTGGATCGTGACCACAAACACTACGTTCTCATCGTCCAGCCAAGGAGGACGAGGCCCAGGAAGGAACAGGCCGGTCTGCTGACAGATGGCTTTCAGAACAAAGACCAGAGGCCTGAATCTAACCGGACCGCACTGGACACTTTACAGCTCAACTGTGCTGCTATCATGTCCCACAGCAGCCACGCCGAGGCCTCCAGTTCACTAACTAACAGTGAAAACACCCCGTCTTTCTCTTTCAGCCCTCTGTACTGCATCTCTCACAGGAGACGGTGCAGCTTGGAAGATGACGCCACCATCAGGTCGTCTTGTTTTTGCCCTGCAGGCCACGCGAACAAGCCTGCCGTCGAGGTCACGAGGGCAGGGACTGATGAGTCTACGCGGTCGCCTGTGTCGCATCCCACAAGACAGCGGTTTGACACTGACGGTGACACCTCTGTTAACGCTTTCGCCTGCCATTCACTTGTTTCCGGAAGGACACAGTCACCTCTGCATCACTATCCGCCGCAAACAGTGGAGGACGTAGAGTCTTCTCCAGAGACCACGGCTGTGCACGAGGAGGTTTCTGATTCAGCCCTGTTTCTCAGAGGGAGATCCATCTCTGACAGTGTGGCCGAGGACCAGGAAGTGCTGGTATTTACTGTGAATTCACTTATAATAATAACAATAATATCATTCTATATTTATTTATTTTCCATTTTCCAGTTTTGTTTTGGTTTTTGTTGATGACAAGAAAAATCGAGATTTTGAGAAATTTTTTATGCTCATACTGTCACTATCTATATAATATAGGTACATGCCAGGAAGTAACAACACCTCAGAGAAAGATAAAGCAGTTGTAGTCTGATCATCTCGTTGCAAACAATCATTAATCTTCCTCGTGGATTATGTCTGTCAGCTGTCGAATCATAGATTGGGAGGGGCATTCTTGACATTTTGTGTGTGTTTTTTACTCTCAGCCTGAAACCTTCGCAGCCTCCCTGGCCTCAAACAGACTGAGCAAAAGAGAGAAGAACCGTCTGAAGGGTCTTCGGAGGAAACAGAGAAGGAGAGAGCGATGGCTGCACAGTCAGCAGGACAAGGGGCAGGTAAGAGAGAGCACACACCGACACTGAGGGTGTGTGTGGGGTTTATTTCAACAGCTCTTTTACAGACTCCTCAGATAAAAAAAATATATATATATATATATATATATATATATAAAAAATGTTCTGTAAGAGTAACACAAAAAAGCTAGAAAGGCACAGAGAAAGCTGTTTATCGGTATGCATGCGGTTATGAACGACATTGATATCTGTAAAACATACCCAGTTGATAACTACAGGATGAATACATTATACAAAAAATATTTTGCATTCCAGATTTTTTTAAAATTGTATGTTTTAAATATTCAAATGAGGCAATATTTAATGCTAATGTGTGCGTGCGTGCGTGTGTGTGTGTGTGTGTGTGTGTGTGTGCAGGCTGAGAGTGTGAGCGGGTCACTGTTGGACAGCGAGGAAGAGGACAGAGAAGGCCTTACTTGCGCCGTGTGTCTCGACGTCTACTTCAGCCCGTACAGTTGTCAGCCCTGTGGCCACGTCTTCTGTGAGCCGTGTCTGCGCACAATCGGCAAGAACCGGCCGACAAACGCACCCTGCCCCCTCTGCCGCACCCTCATCTCACACACAGACTTCCACAATGGCGAGTGTCCTATGGAAATGCACTGTCCACCTATTAACTAGTGTTAATTGATTAATAAAGAGACAGAAAACTAATTCAAACAACTACTTTGGTTTTTCATTCCTCTTCAGAGCTCAACCAAACGGCCAAAACCTTCTTCCCCAAAGTGTACTACACCCGCAAGCAGAACTTCCAGAGGGCTCCATGTGCAAAATGGCCTCTGCCCAGCTGTCGCAAACGCTTTCACACTTTCTGGGGTGAGAACATGTTTGTTTTTGTTATCTTAGCATTTTTTTTGGAGTAGTTTCAGTATTAACGTTAAACCATGAAGTCTGGATTGTTCTGAGGCATCAGTATGCTGTTTCTGAAAAGACGTGTCTCTGTATGGCTGACCTCATTTTCACACTGTCTTCATGTTGTGAACTGACCTTGTACACTGATGAAGCAGACGTTTTATTGCCTTTTTCTCTGTATATCTTAGTGAAAATGATAAACTTAATCTTTACAGCACTGGCAGTTCACTTCTACAAACGGCTTTACAAACAATGAAACAACAGTCATACACATCCAGTGAGATAAGCATTATTGCATATGAACTGGTTGAATGAAACTGATATTCCATCTTTTATTTGTGCGTTTGTTTCATTTTAGGACATAAATTACTGCCAAAACTGAAAGTGTGATGAAAACTGACTTTTATAGATTGGCAAATCCGAACAAAACCGGAAAATTAAACTGCAAAACTCTAAATTGAATGTTGTCATAAATTTAGATCATTGATGCGGGGGAAAAAATTAAATGGTAGAGTAGTTGTGTCAATAAAATAATGATTATAGTATCATTATATAAGATTTCAGATTTAGCAATGAGTTAAATGTCATTTTAGGGGGGGCCATTGCTAAATCTGAAATATTTATATAATGGGTGAACATTGCTCATTGAAAAAACAAGACCACACAAAGATTTGAACGAGCATCAGGATAGATTGTGTTGAATCACTCTGAGTACAGACGGTAACTTTATCTGTCTCACTTCAGGAGACCAGAGACAGGCGGCGATGGCAGGGAGACGTTGGCACTTTGGCCGTGGAGGTTTCACGCTGGACGCTTTCGGCCTCACCGATATGCGCGGCTGGCTCTTTGACATCGGCCTGGTCATCGTCTACATCCACTCGGTCAACTGGATCCTGGCTTTGCTGCTCCTGTGTTTCCTCGTGTACTACTTCTTCTTTTAAACACAAAGAGTTGGCAGTGCAGTTTTTTTTTTTTTTTACTGAGAGCGGGTGATGTGTGTTTCTCTGTTCTGGATTCAACAGTTGGATGGAGACACAAGTCAAACCTTTATTTAAGTGTTAAAGTACCTTTAGAAATAAGAGGTGGTCATGACCTACAGTACACAGAAGCAAGGAGCAGGTACTCAACATTTGCAGGTTTGAAATTTGCACAAATGGATGTAAAGTTTACAGTGTTGATTAACTGACTATAAGCCTTAGTTTAATGATGATTTGAACAAAATACCTATGGTTTCAGTGTACTAACACACCGTGAGGTGTCCTGATATGCTGAAATACAGAAAAGTACCCCTGACTGAAGCTCAGTGTTACTGTGGACTTTAAAAAACATTGCTGTGCTGTGTGGCAGTAAAATCTTTGATTTATGTTAGAATAATTTGGTAATAATGGTATTGTTTATCAGAAAACACAATATTAACACCACGTGTCAAGTTTCCAGCTGGAGCTATGGGGTAATTAGCCTAGCTTAGCATAAAAACTGTCGTGGCCTTAAGGTTAAAAAATGGGCCTACTAGCAATTCTAAAACTTAACTCAATAGTCTCAAAATATAACTCACCTTTAAAACAGGGTTAGGGTTTTTTCCCCATGATCTGTTCCCTTTTTAATTTAGGTCCTTTAAAATGGACCAGGCTAACCCTAACGCTATTTCCAGTCTTCATGCTAAGCTAGGCTAACAACGTCCCGATTCCAACTCTGTACTTAACGCACAACTTTATTTCCCAAAATATTGAAGTATTTCTTAAATGTAGCAACAACAAAAAAATGCATCCACCCATTGTAAAATAATTTTGACTACAGGAGATTGAACTTAAAGTTTGGCCAATGTGTTTTGTTGATCGATGAAGTGAAATTATGTAGATTTAAGATATCATTTAAAGTGAGAAGAATTTCTGAGAAAGTTTTGCTTCTGCATACCATTTGATTTCAAAGCAGAGGTATGTGATAATACCTGTTTCGGTAGGTGCCTTTGCTTATTCTGTGCCTTCTGTCTATGACAAATAATATGAAACTGGAATCAGGATCAAGTGTAACTATCAGATTGTATTGTATTCATAGGAGGCCAGATAGACTATTATAAAATAATATAAAGCTTTCAGTGAGCACTTGTGTGTCGTTCTTGATGAAAAAGAAAATCTGAGTAAAGAGTTAATCCTCTGATCTGTTTTAATTGTTTTGTTTTTTAAAGGTGTCTTTTTGTTTGTTCAATAGCTTCGTATGAAAAATTATAACTCATTTGGCTGCATTATAAATCAATGGAAACTGTTTTTGAATAAAAACTAATATAGAAAACTTAATTTAACAAACTGATGGAGCCTGTTCTTTCACTCCTCCACATCTCTAAAATGACTTGTCGCAGTGGGTCTCTTTAGGTTTTGCAGCGATCTAAATAAAAAATGGTTATCTCTGCTGTGATCCTGTTTGAACAGGGTTCGTTAGTTTTTGAAATACTGTCGATCTTTGGAGGAAAAACAACAGCATTTGTTTGTGATGTTAAAAAAAACATGCACTGAATGGACTCACTAGGGTTGACCTTTCAATCACAAGCTAGCCACACCCTAAAGTATACCTTTATTTACATGTATTGTCTATTTTAATTTCTAGTGGCAACATGAACTAATGCAGCTTTAAAAAAAGATTTTAAAAAGCAAAAAATCAGCCAAAGCTATCGAGCTGAATCAGTTCACTCTGGTAAAACAATATGCAGGGAGATGGAATATTCATGTGATAGTGTCTATACTTAAAACCATAGACATATATACATAGACGCCGCATTGAGCGGGTTGGTCGTTGGTCGCGATAAGTCGACGCCGCTGCCATATTGGAAATGGCAAATCTGCCCGTAAACTAATACAAGGAACAAACAAACAGGCACCAGAAACAACGTAGTGTTGTTGTGACTGTGTACAGACACTAATGTGTGTAACACTATTACTGTGATGATAAATATTTTAATTTAACATTTAATTGATGTTGATTGAAAAAGGCATTATGTACAATATTTACTCTACAATATTTACTCTACTGTAAAATCTCTTAATCCATAATTTCTGACAAAGGTTGATACACTTTGGCTAATCCTCACACCAGTCCTGAGATCAAGTGTACAAACCTTTATCAGAAATTATAGATCAAAGGGATTTTACAGTGGAGCAATAGGTTTGCTCGCTCCGTATCATGGACTACATGCATTTGCCATACATTCTGTATTACGGGCGCACTTGATTCATTTCACTAGACTATCGTTTTGTTTTCTAGAGATCTCAAATTAATTATCTCGTTACCACGGGAAAACGGGTGGAACAAAATGTATGTATGGCCTTTTAGGGCTTCCGTAATTTACACATACAATCTGACTTTTTTTTTTTTGCAACCATGAAGCCAATGGGAAAGTGCTAAAAGCTGTAATTCCTCAAGCGTCCACTTGAGACAGAAGTGAGTCAACATGAATCCCCATATTAAAATGTTCAACTTCACAGCAGAATTAAACATGTTTGCTGGTTCAGGCAACAGTTTCGGACTCTACTCATTTACAGATGGCTTATTAGTGCACCCAGGCATCATTTGACCGGTCCACCGATCATGTACGCTTTTACGGATATTTAGATTAGACTGGAGGCAGAAGAAGCAGCACATCCATCATGGCGGCGGCCAGCTGTGCATATTTTCGGCTTCATAGCAGCTTTAGAAACCTACTGGTGACGTCACTCAGGCTCTGTCTATTCTTATACTGTCATTGGTTGCAACCAACTACACCGCCCCCTGCTGGCTATTAGGGGAAATGCACTTTAATTAAGACACTAAATTTTCGGCAGCTAATTGGTCTCTGTTGGTTTGTTGTTGTGGTGTCTGTGGCATAGTGGTCAAATTGATTAATGCATCTTTAATTGAAAAAGAAGAGCTGAAAAAAAATCTGCCCAAACTGTCTAATCATATATCTGAATCAAATATCTGTAAGGCTGTAAAAGCAGCACTCTGGTGCATGAAATCTCCTCTCATCATTCAAATCAGATCATAATAATGTCACACAGATGTTTTTCTGGACCACTGATGCTGCTAAATAGTTAATTGTCAGTCGGTGGGTGACGACTTGTTTTGCTGTTGGCTCCCTCTCTGAATCCTCCTCACACGTGAGCGCGCGGCGGAAGACGGAGGAGCCTCCCTCTCGGCCTTCAGGAGGGGCTGAAGGTGACTCTCCTCTCGGGCTGGGATGCAGAGGGAACTGCTGGGGGTCCGTCCGGCCCGCTACACGGTCCTGCTCCGGGAATAACGGCACACACCTGCTGGAGGGTGGGAAGTGTAAAAGCGTTCACCAAAATCCTGCGACCGTGTTGCGTCGGAACGGGTCGTTTTCTTCTTTATAGAGGACACCAGCCATCAGGAGAGAGCGGGTATCTCCTCCATCTATCTCCATCTGTGTGTCTGCGTCTGGCTGGTGGGCTCCGGTGGTGGGTGTGCATGCATGTGTTCTGCACCGTACGGGCGGAAAAAGCGCCCAAGATCCGCAGGGATCATTTTTCCCATCAGTAAAGTGGCGCAGACGGAGCCGGAGCGCCGGGAGAGCACGGAGGGGGCCGTGGACGGCAGCAGGATGGTGAGTACCGAGAAAAAAAAACCCTGTTAATGATTGGTGAAGGTGTCCGTGTTTATCGTCGCTCTGCACCAAAGCACAGCTTCTTCTGTTGACCACAAAGACGCGATTTTATCGTGCAGGCGCAGCGGTTACGCAAAGGGACAAAAACAAGTGCTGGCACTCTTTAAATGATTTTTTTTATCGTGCACTGGCCTTTATTTAAAATGATTGTTAACAAACAGTCTCTGTTTGTTTTTCTCCTCCAGACTGTCCAGGAATTCAACACCCTCGTAGCGCTGTACCGGGAGCAGGTCATATCGGTCGGGGAGATCTCCGCCGACTGTCCGTCTCTGCGGGCTCAGATGCACCACACACGGTCCAAAGGATGCTCCATGGCCCGGGCTGCACACCAGAACCTCGCCGTCATCTCTGTGTCAGGGTTAGAGGAACAGATTTTTTGGGTCTTTCACTCTTTATGGGACATTTCAGCGCTCCGTCTGTGTTTATTTCTAAGCTCTTGTGACTCTCTTCATCACTGATTTCACCCTTATGTAGATGAGCAAAATGATTATTTCACACTTGCAGATATAACTGCTTGTTCCAGACATTCATTTGATGGAATATCATTACTGAAACTTTATAAAATAATACATCTTATTAAGCGAAGTATGGAAGTATCAAAGCAAGTAAAAAAATGAAAACAACTAAATGAGGACTTTTGTTATTTTAAAAGAAATACATACTTTCATGAAAATCAAAAATCATTTTGAAATGTTAAAGTGAATGTTATTACTGTGTGGTGCTGCAGTACAGGTGTGACAGTGAAGAGTTTGTGAAGTTTCAATCATCTGCAAGTTAATTCTGTTCATTTGTCATGAAATAAATAAGGAAATGGTGGAAAAACGTGTTCAAAATGTTCAATTTGTATGTTTTGGAACACGTCGGCTTGATCATAAAGTAGACATCTGTGTTTGTCTGATTGTATCTCTCTCTGTTTTCCTCTTCCTCTCCGTGCTGCAGTCCAGAGGACGGAGAGATCCACCCTGAGATCTGTCGGCTCTTCATCCAGCTGCAGTGCTGCCTGGAGATGTTCATAACCGAGATGCTCAAATCCATGTGCCTGCTGGGGGTGCTGCAGCTGCACAGAAAAAGTACCATCTAAAAAAAAAAACACAAAACACAAAATAAAAAAAACATACCAAAGAAATAAGATAACAGAGTAATGAAAATCCATGAGCCAGTTAAAAAAAAAATCACAGTCACTGTGGGACTCTTGAACACAACATTTTAAAGTGATAAACACCTGCTGTTCCTACTGACGAGTCAGAATGTCTGCTGAGAGAAAAGTGTATCTGATTGTAAAAAAATTATTTAACAAAAGAGACATTCTGAAAGTCTGCAGGTTGTTGCAAAACCACCATTTGATGCATTTAAACTGTGGTGCTGGGATTCAAGGCTTCTTCTCAGTATTTTTCAGGCAGTTTCCCAGCCTGTTATTTCAAAAATAAATAAGAAAAAGAGTCATCAACAGCTGATCATCACAGGTCACACTGTCACTGTGGTCAACACTGATGGGAACAGTGGAGACTTCCTGCTGTGACTTGTGGTGGTGGTTTTTAAATCCATCTTTTTGACCCTCCTGTTTTCCATAGTGTAGTCTCTAAGCATCACTCATGGAAGTGTTTCTGGAAGTCTGATTATGCAGTAATGCATGCAGTTATGAGTAATAAATACAATCCATACATGTAAATGTATAAAACATTTTAATTGAAAATGCTTTTCATATTTACTTCACCTCATTTCAGATCCCATGCTTTACTGAAACTCTCCAGAAATCTTTGATTTTACTTCAGCTAATACAGTGTTGACACAGCAGATGGCAGTAGAGAGCTGTGTGGATTCATTCTCACTGTATTTTCAAATAAAGTACATGAGAATGAAATTCAAACTAAACTTCATTAGATTAGAGAAGAGACCTTTTCTCGCATAGAAACACAATGATTGTGACTTTTCAGTAAAAATATACTCCCGACAGGAGCACTAAATATTTGGCACTACTAAGTTCACAGAAGACCTCAACGTGCAAACAAATGATCACAGTATGATGCTATAATATAATATTTTGATATTCAGCAGCATAATTTCCCATATTATGTTAAGAAGCCATTGATTTAATGGCTTCTTAACTTGGTATGTGTTTGACTTGTGCCTCACAGCCGCCATCTCTGTTCTAACCAAAGGAACAGACTCTGAGCCAAAGGTGGACTTCAGGATGGATGAAAGCTCAGACGTTCCCATACTGGAAGACCGATCCTCCTCCCCCATCGACTTTCTACAGGAGCAGTGGATGGTGGGAACCGATATCGAAAATATAGAGAGGTACGCCGGCCGCACCTGCTTCTTAAAGTTCATTCTTACACTGTAAACTGTATTTTCTGCTGCTGCAAATTCATCCTAGAATTCATCCAAACAACTGTGTGCTGAGTCAGTGATTCTTTGTTTTGATAGAGATATGCGTGAGATGAGAAACCTGCTCAGCAAACTCAGGGACACGATGCCATTGCCTCTGAGAAACCAAGGTATGCAGTGTTTGTGATAGAAGTTGAACCTTCAGATCCACTCTGAAGTGATTTAGTTCAGCATACAGAGTGACTAAGAAGAGACGCGAAAGAGAGTTGTGAAATCGTTTATCACACAAAATGTCTGATATTATGTAATTCAATAGCATCTGCTGTCTGGAAGACTGAAGAAAGAAACTAAATAAGAACTGAGAACTGAAAGCTAATGTATTGGTTCCCAACATGGGGTTCTGGACCCTCCCAAGCAGCCATGTGATGAATCAAATTCCTTTTTTTGACCAAAGTTAGATAAGATGATTGTTACAATACACCCAACTACTGGTTAGCTTAACAAGACTGGAAACTGTTTATTGAAGAAAATGTAAGAAAACATACTGATGAATAAATCTCATTCATTTAGGCTTGATTTAGTCTGGGTGCAGTGATGGCAAACCACAGCTTTTTATATTTTTAATCACAGTCTTTACATCACAGGTTTTATACAGATTGAATAAAAAAAATACAATGTATTAATTAGCATAAGAGGTGCTGGTAGGCAGGTTGATAACATTTGGACAGAGCCAGGCTAGCTGTTTCCCCCTGTTTCCAGTCTTTGTGCTAAGCTATGCTAATCTGCTGCTGGCAGTTGTGTGCAAGCAAACAGTGTATTTTATACATTCTCAAATTATTCTTTTAAAATCAAAGTGTCTGAGAAGGTGCTCAGAATTTTGGAAAGAGGTACACATAACCCAGAAAACCCTTGAGACAGAAAATACAATGTCAAGGCAAAAATAATAACAAAACCAAAACACAGTTTGCTTGCCTTGACAATGTTTTTTTTTGTTTCAGCAGTTTCTTTTTTAGATTAAAAAAAACCCTGCTTTATACTGAGGGTTCATGAGTAAGAGGACTGGGAAGTGACACCAGACTTTGTCTCTTTGTGATGGAGACGTGGCAGGATGTCATGATGAGGCCTGATCACAGAGTGTCTGTTTGTTGCAGATGACAGCAGCTTGTTGAATTTGACTCCACACCCACTGGTCAGACAGAGGAAGAGACGCTTCCCTGGACTCTGCTGCATGGTGTCCGGCTGAGAGTGAACGCAGCACGCTTGACACATAGGAAAGGACGTTTATTTTATCATACCTTGTGATGTGTATTAAAGAAGAGAATCACAAATCCTTTTTTTTTTCAATTCAATTTGTTTTCATATATCTGAAATTGTAATCTCATAGTATCTGTTATCTGATAGACATTTGTCTTTTTCACCTTAATGTTTACTTTTTTGGCTGGTTCTACCACTCGCAAACACCGGTTTGATCCGCTTTGTTGCGTAAACTTTCTGGCTTTGGTTATTTTTTAAATTTATTTTATGAATACATTTTTAAGTATAACACACACACATTACTCAGTGGAAAGAGGGAATAGTGATAAAATAATAAAATAAAATATAACAAAATAAAGAGAGAGAGCAGCTGCCCTACGTGCAAAGGCTCAGTCCTTGCTGCGGAAGCCCAGGGTTTGAGTCCGACCTGTGGCTCTTTCCCGCATGTCGTTCCCCATCTCTCTCTCTCCCTACATTCCTGTCACTCTTCAGCTGTCTCTATCAGAATAAAGCTTGAAAAGGCCAAAAAAATATTCTTTAAAATTTGTCAGTACCCTTCGTCTTCTGTTTAAAGACAGGAATGGGCTGAGTTCATGTTTCAGTTTTAATCTTTTGCAGAACACTTTGTTTTCTGCTCCTAAGTATTCATATGCCTCCTTATCTACCTGGTTTGTGCCATTTTATATAATGAGAAAGTCTAAAAATGTAAATATTCAGGCTATGCACTGGCATTTTTTGTTTTTCAGCTGTCTCACTGTGCTAGTGTCACGCCTCCATGTTTGAATGTGTCTCACGGTGTAAGAAGTTTTAGTCCTCACAACCTCCCAATGTATTCCGTCATTGTTCATAGAGGCTCTTGCCAGGTGAGTCTCTAACATAGCTGTGTGGTGTGACACCTCGTAGACAAAGCAATTCATCTACACTGTTATGATGAATGTTTCTCTAGCGACAATTAAAGCTCAAAATTGTCTGTTGAGTAACACTGACATAGCAGGGAACCTTAAAAACTACTGGCTGTATACTATATGGTGTTTTCACCAAATTTGCTGTGGATTTTCATGGTCCCCAGAGGATGGCATTAGCATCTTCAACAGCCATAACACTTCCACGTGTAACCAGGAAATTTTAAAAGATAACATAAATATCTAGAAAATGGCAGACTGAACATGCAATTTACAAATCTTACTCCTCAGAGGATATACCACTTTGACTTTAGTGACCTCATGACCTTTCCTCCAGCACCACCCTCAGGACAGATTTTGAGCATAGTGTTGAAAAAAAGAAAGTCATATTTTGCAAGAAAAAGTCACAACATTTTGAAGTTGTAGATTATGAGATGCGTTTTAGATGCTCTGTCAGTAAAATGAGGGAATGTAATCTAACTTACCAAATAAACATTGCGCATTTTGTTCTTGAAATTTTCATCTATGACGTATTTCCTAATATTGAGACTTTTTCTTGTAAAATTGCAACTCACTTTTTCATGCTTGCTCTGATACTAGAATAGCTAAACTGTCAATATGTTGTTCATTCTGTCCAACTCTTTAATATTTAGGAGTGTAATGATGATCACAGCCTGTAGGAGAAACTAGCAGGGCGTCCAGCATGTCATTAGCAGTCTTCCCTGAAAAATAATTGTTTTATTTAACTTTCAGCTTCAGTTTTTCATTACAAGGGCTTTTCAGACGCTCCACAGAAACAGCAGATTCAAAAAAAGCCAAACACACAAAACAAATGAAACTCATAAAAACACTCATACTAATCTGAAGAATTCTACTAAAGCCATTTCCCCCAATGAATGTCAGTGCAATGTAATTTGTAATTCGTGTTTGTGAAGGTTTTTTTTCTTTGTTTAATGTAATCTCAAGTGGTGATGTCTAAATCACTAAATTCTTTGTTTTGGCATGTATATGACTAAGAGTAGGCCATGTGTAGTAAGTGTGTCCTGCAATGTAGAGAATCCACAGCTCAACCTATGTACAGCTTAGGACATTTTATAATGTGAATAAAGTTTTATATACAAATAAGATATTTCTTTTCTTTATTTCTAGTTTAGCACAGAGTGGAAGCAGGGGAAACCACAAACCTAGCTCTGTCCGAAATGAGAAATGTGCCAACCGAAACCTTTAAAGCTCACTTTAATACGTATGTCATTGTTTCATTGTATCTAAACAGAAATGAACGCTTGATAATTCATGGTATTAGGGGGAATAACATGATAGGAATGATGACGTAACCAAACCTGCAAATCAGTGAGGTTTGTGTAACATTATGTGATTTCAGGGGCGCTTGTGGCTGGGGAGGTACAGCAGGCAGGTCCACTAATCAGACTGGCATGTCGAAGTCTCCTTGGGCAAGATACTGAACCCCAAACTAGTCTTGAAGGCCTCATGATCGCTGTATAAATTCATATGAATGGTTAGCTCCTAAAACTGATGAGCAGTTGGAACTGTCAGGCCCGGACTCAAAAGAGGACTCAGATGCAGAGTTTGGCAGAGAGCTGTTTTATTCAGATTGCAAATATCCTCGACTGAGTGAGGCTATGAAAAAAGGCCTAAACTAGGGTAAACAGAAAATCCCTCCAAGGAGGAAAAAACTCTAAGCTTCTCTATTTAAGATTAACAAACTCAAAATCACCCTATAGGAGGAAAAACAAAAGGCTATGAAACTTAAACTTAGAGCGCTCCAACGAGGCTGAAAATCACTAAGCTATACACAAAGAAACAAAAAGGCTAGACTACAAAGTTACAACAAAAAAACACTCTTTCGAGGAAGGAAGACAAAAGAACACTAGAGCTATGACGCTAGGACTGTGGGCTATGAAAATAAGGCTTAGGTGAACGCTACGAGAGACGAAACACTTCGGCACGAGACAAAGGGAGACGCAGACAATATATACACCAGGTAATAGGGAACAGGTGGAAACAATTAGGGCGGGGAAGAGAATCAGACCGGTGACTCATGAGGAAGGGCAAGTGACCTGAAACGAGAGGAGAGTTATCTTTCAAAATAAAACAGGAAGTGACAAGACATAACAAAAACCCAGCTTGACCTCACCGCGATGTGACAGGAACCTTGCATGGCAGTTAATGCCAATAGTGTATGAATGTGTGTGAATGGGTGAATGATACATGGTGTAAAAGCACTTTGAGTGTCAGTTAAAGTGACATTTGCATTACAGTGTGATTGAATGAGTATGGGGGGAGTTGTTCTGTTCAAAAGCCTGATGGCCTGTTGGTAAAAGGTGTTTTAAAGTCTTAAACTCTGTCCTAGATTTCAGAGTCCTGTAGTGATTCCCTGACAGCAGAAGTGTAAACTGAAAGTGTTGTGTGTGGGTGTGTATTGTCCTTTTGATGACCCCGGTGGTGTAAATGTCCTGTAGTAATGAGAAGGCTGCCCCAAAGATGAATTCTCTGTACACAAAAGGTTTATTGCTCTCTCTCTCTCTCTCTCTCTCTCTCTCTCTCTCTCTCTCTCTCTCTCTCTCTCTCTCTCTCTCTCTCTCTCTCTCTCTCTCTCTCTCTCTCTCTCTACTCTGCCTCCGATTGGCTGGTACTCCTTTATTTGAATATCAGGGTTAGCTGATTAGAGGCAGAGGCGGGTCATGACTTTGCCCTGTTGGGAAAGAGCCATAGTTCATTATCTAATAAATGATTTGAAAATTCACATTTTAGAGTGGTATGTTAATCAGCATCTTGATCAGTCACACATGTCAAAATGTCAAAGATGAAGTACTCGCTAACATGGATTCAAACAGATCTGTGAACATTTGAGAGGAATAAAGCTTTTGTGTGCAGAGAAGTGACAGATCTTTGCCCTTAACCCATGAAAAATAGGAGAAAAAACAACAGTGTGCAAAATGAATGGGACATTTCATGTCTCATGTTTCATATATTTTGTAACACAACTTTTGCAAGTTTTGAAAACTTAGCAAAAAATAAATATTTTTGAAATAAAGTTCCAACAAACCACAGTTTTACTTTCAGTTAAATTGTTGCAGTTTTACATAATGGGCTCAATTCTCTGGTGGATCAATTGCTCTGGTGTCAGTGCCAGAGTGTACAAATACTTGGATAACTAAGGAGAATAAGTTTCCTCCCCCTCAGTATCTCTAACTGTCAAGACTCAAACACAAAACATCTGGTTTATGTCTGCAGCTGGGAAACTCCAGACCTCTTCACTTCCCGTAACAGTAACAGAGAGCGTTATGTAAGAACTTTTCTATGTTTTCTGATTAACAGCTATTTTCAGTTTGAGATGTTTTTGAACACAGATCGGACACGAGCCAGAAAACTATTGGGCTCCCATGAGAAATCACAGGGGGAGGTTTTATATTGCTGCTGACAGATCTTAAGTCAGATTGAGCTCTGCCCGCAGCGCAGATTCAACTTAACTGCTTATGTATACAGTCACACACTGGAGCTGCTGAAGTATATGCCTTAATATCTGCTGCAGAGGACGTCAGTGTATGTGGTGAGTCAGATGCATGTTGGCTGAAAATTTAATATAACAGAAATAAAAAATACATAAACGTTAACCCTTTACTACCTCGTATCATTTGTCTTATGTTTTATTATTTTTATTATTATTATTATTTGTTTTATTTTTATTATTATTATTATTTGTTTTATTATTATTGTCATTGTTATTATTAAATGAATACACTCTATGAAATGTGCTAAAACTTAGGTTGCTTGGTTCTGTGCATCAAAAATACATTTAGTCCAAATATAAAACAGGTAATATTGTATGGAAAACTTTGAGAACAGAGTAGTAAGGTAAAGGTTAAATAGTTTCTGGAGGCTGCACTGCAGTGACCTGCTCACAGTACAGCAGAGCAGATTTATGTTCAGGGTTAGAGTCTTGACCTCATGTTCACATGTTGAGAAAGGTTTGTTAGGATGTTCTTCTGTGAATACTATGTGGGAGCATCAAGTCCTCCTCTGATTTTTAGTGATGATTGATGTTGAAATATTCAGTAGTGAAAAATATTGTCTTATTTTCTAAGAAACTTTATTCTAAGTACAGTAAATTATATGTATAATAAAATTTAAAACAAATCACAAATCCAAGGAATGCAAATTTAAAATGAAACAAATAACTATCTTTAGACAGTGGCTGATCCTGTTATCAAATTCATTTCAAACGAGGTGAAACCAGTTTGAACATCTGTGATGGCTCCTTCCACCTGGTTGATCTTGCTGCTGCAGCTCTTCAGCATGATATCAGCCGGCCTGGCCTGTTTCTGTGAGCGGTACCACTGGGGACCTTGGTCTGCCTGCTCCAGGACCTGCAACCATGGGACACAGCACAGAAAAAGGTAAGACACAGTACAGACAAAGACTGCAGAGCTATACATGACACAGGTAAGCTTTTGAGTCCAGAATCTGAAGTGAAACTGCTGTTAAAATAGAGTCAACGTGTGTGAAATACTGATATGAAGAATTATTATTTCCATTTACTCAAATACAAATAACTAATGCAGAAGATGCCAACGGCTGCTGTATATTAATGTGACTTCATACTTTTTTGACAGGCTCTTTCTGACTGATGATGGTTTTTACTGGCAGCAGAGCTGCGACAGGCTGTGTCAGAGATCCGACAGCAGAGCTTGTAATGAGCACAGCTGTCCAATTAACTGCCAGCTCACAGAGTTCGGGGCATGGTCCGACTGCTCACCCTGTGCCAAGAAACAGGCAAGAAACATAAATCTCACATGTTCCCTCTCATAGTGCTGTCGTTGTCTAGTCTTAATTCCATGTAAAAGACTAATTCTCAACAGGTTTAGTTGATATATATGTATTGCATAATTTCCTGTTATGTCAGAATACATGGCTGTATTGAATATTTACTGCAAAACAGTACAAAGGTTATAACAAAATGTAAAGTCTGGGATAAATGAATTACTTTTCTTTGTTGTTAAAGTTGTTACACACACTCAATTCAATAAAACTTTATTTATATATGAATATACATAAAAAATAGTAAGTTAATAGTACATACAGTGATTAGTTGATTACATTTTAGATTTAATTATATACAGCAAATGAAATGACAAAGTATTTGCTGCTAATGAGACACACTTCAGAGCCAAACCTATCTCCTGGAAACTTTATATATACAGAATTTATTTGCTAAGCAAACATATCTTGGCAGCAGTGTAAAGCCACCTGGATTACGTATGAACGTATTTTCACTTCACAGAAAAAGGCTCAGGTAGTGCTGTGTTTGTCATCAAAATGTAAAACTGGCTCTTGCATGAGGCCCGTTGACTCTAATATGAGCATCAGCCTTAAAAAAGTCAATTTGTCTGAAATTTTTGAACATTACAAGAAACAATCCTAAGGAGATGTCTTATGTATACGGCCCTGCTGCCAAAAACAACTATGAATTACAGGAATGAACACAGTACTTTAAAAAGGAAGAGTATGTTCTATATGTCTATATGTTCTATGTCCTCCTGACAGATCGACCGAATTCACCAAGAAGCAGTTCAACAAGCTTTTCTTCAAGACTGCAATTTTTTGGGGAGAATATAGGCAGATTTTCTTACATATTTTAGATATTACTTGAACACAAGACATTACTGGTTGAAATGTGAAAGTTTGATTAATTGATAAATGAATTGAATCAAAACCTAAATCATTCTCTCACATGATGTTACCACAGTTTCGGACGCGGTCTGTCCAGAAACCGTCTCAGTTTGGTGGATCAGCTTGCAGCGTGGAGCTGACAGAGGAGAGACCCTGTTACCCCTCCACAGAGTGCAAGTTACCACCCATCGACTGCAAAGACGACTTTAAGTGTGATAATGGTATGTAATGTAAGTGTTACAGAATTAATGTGCAATCCTGGTGTAATTTTTTTTTCAAAACATACTTGATTTTTCCATTTAAATGAGAGAACCAAATCAGCATCTCATCAGTCACACCAACATTTTCTCATCTACAAAACATCCTTTCTACTGCAGGGCGCTGCATCAACTCGACGCTAACATGCAACAGACAGAATGACTGTGAAGATAACTCAGATGAAAAAGACTGTGTTGAGTTCAAAATTGTGTG
The DNA here is from genome assembly GCA_004119915.2 of Collichthys lucidus. Lineage (NCBI taxonomy): Eukaryota > Metazoa > Chordata > Actinopteri > Sciaenidae > Collichthys > Collichthys lucidus. The sequence continues at coordinate 6,130,228 of CM014093.1, forward strand.
TCCAGCGGAGAAGAGAGTGGCCCCCGGGGCTGACCTGGTGGGAAATGGGTAAGTTAAAGGTCAGAAGGTCAGCTGCTGACCTTACAACATCAGATTAAACGTGAACCAGCCCACATTCCTCCCTGCTGTGCTCTTAAGTCACATTCCTTTCTGCCACGCACTCCTACATTTCTATTATTATCATTAAATGTGATACTGTTTTAGAGGTGTTGTTGTACCACTGCTGCAAAGACAAAAAATATAATACTATCATAATTATATTATTAGAGATGAAGATCAGTTATGTTATGGTAAATGTTGCTCCATTTAAATTCTTCAAGATAATTATAATGAAACCAAATGTATCTTCAATTTCCCTTATGAGGAATAATATGATATTGACCAATGTATGATGATGTAATATTGGTCTGCTGATGTATAATTAGACTTACTGTAAAGAAAAGTTCATGAGATTTGACTTTTCACTGATTTGTGTGTGGAGGTTCGATGCTCTGGCAGAGAAGCCGAGGGGAGCAGTACTGGACAACATGTTCATGGGAGAATATTGCAACCTCAAGAGACCTCCGAACACTCTGCTCTACCACAGAGTCCCTCACAACTTTGAGAGCTTTCACATTAAGGTAGTATTATTACTGACAATATCTAATTGTACAGCACCTTTGTAAAGCTAGCCTCATTCAAGACCCAGATCTTAGACCAGAGTAATAGTGCCAAAAAAGGCTGGAATAACGTTAATATTATTATTGTTATATTAAGACCCACTGAAATTTATTATTTTCGTTTAACTGAATCTATGTTGTGAACACCAGCAAAATCTCCTCGTCCCTTTGTTTTACTGTAGAAATTCTTAATGTAGTAAGCTACTTTGATAATGTGGAAAGGGACGGACAGCGTTTTTATTGAAACTAACTGGCATAAATTGGCGTATACCATCATGAAAGCATTTCAGTTATCCCAAACAGAAATCATCTCACAGGAACACAATGCTAGGTTAAATTTGGTTAAACAAAATGGGTTTCCATTTTTGTTTGGAGGAAAAATTTGACATTCCCAAGGAAAACCGGTGTGACAAATTCTGCGTCAGCATTACTTTCTGCTGTAGTATCTTACTGAACTACCACTAGCAGCACCCATGGTAGCTTTGGCCCCACCATCACAGATAAATAGAGCAATTTTGTTCTTGTTGTTACTGCTCGTTTTAATATAGATCTGGATTAACATGTGTGATTGTGGTTTTAAAGGTTGGAGAGGTGGAGGAATTCAACACTGCGGCCGAAAACGTGCACACCGAGCCCATCGATGTGAAGAAACCTTCATCCAATCAAAACAACCAAAATGATAAAAGCAGTCTTTTTATTCCTCTTATTTTCCTTCCCATGTTTTTCTACACGTCAAGGTCTTATACAGAATTCAGCTCTAACAAGGAGGCTTTTGATTCTTCAAAGAAAACGGTGAGTAACTTAATAACAGCACACATGCATATTTGTAGTGATATTCTTATGAGGACCCTTATTAACAAAATGCGTTTCTTAATCTCCTAGCCATAGTCTTACCATAAAGAACTGAGGACCGGACAAAATGTCCCCACTTAATGAAATTGTCCTCTCAAATTCTGAAAGATGGTCCCCATAAAGCTATATGTACAAAAACATGTATCTGTTCAAATGCACACACATTGCTGGTTGCAGTTAATCTTTTTCCTCTTTCTAGTCATGTCGTATCTTTCGTTTCACAGGACTCCAAGTTTTTCCGAGTGCACCAGGTTCTGCCAGTCTCCACATTTAAGGTGAAGGACGCGGGGGATCTCGTCCTGTCACAGCCTTTCCTGCAGTTTCTTCAAGCTCTTCCTCTCGAGTACAACTATGCCCTCTACAGAGACATCTTCCAGCGTTTTGGGACACACTACTACAGCACAGGAAAACTGGGAGGCCACTATGACCTGCTGTACCAATACAGCCGAGAGGAAATCAAATATTCAGGTTCAAATGTGTCCAGACTTTTTGGTTACACTGACTTCTGTGTCATTTGCATGTTTTTAGTGTTGATGTGGTAAATGGTGGTGGAATTCACTTTTGCGTGTCCACCTCCTCAGTCATTTTAGTAAGACCGCTGCATTTAAAAACTTGAACGTAGCTTAAGTTTAGGTTGCAAATGCACGTTCCTAGTTGGTTGCAATTTATAATGTCACTGCTAGATGTCACTAAATCCTACACACTCGACCTTTAAACCACTGTGCAGTATTTTTTCCTCTGATTAGCCTTTATACTCATGGTTGTTTTATATTTATTACATTTTGAAATTGAATTTGAATTACCTGCTGGGTCTATTAGTCAGACAGGACTCACCTGTAGGAATGCACCCATGCAAATTGCCTCTTGTGGTAATTTAAAGCAGATGTTTGTCCTTTCTGTCATTGTCTTGCATCATGTTGCATCATGTTGCTCTACACTCTTCATCTCCAACAGGTTCAACAGAAGAGCACTTTTCAGACTGTCTGTCCAGAGAAACCACCTGGACCATCATCCTCTACAGCCAACACAGTAGTGTGACCCGATGCAATGACAACCGGATGACTCAGAAATATCAAGGTTTCTTCCAAAATGTGCCAAGAAGCACAGCTTGTTTAATCCCACCTTAATGTTTGGCTTATTGACTGAAGCACACTGATCTTAGTATAGCTACATTCTTTCCTTTATTCATTCATTAAACATTTCTTTGGTCCAGGCTCGTTCATCCAGGCAGCAATGAAGTCTTTCTCAATGGTGAAGGGAGGTCGAGCCAGAGAGGCTGCAGCTTTGGCCTGGGAGAGGGAAAGGCCAGCTCCGAACAAAGCATCCTTCAAGAACTGGGCAAAGTCTGTTCTTGACAACCCTGCTGTGGTTGAGAGCAAGGTTAAATCAAGCACAACTGAAATGACGTCAATCTTGCAGAAAAAACTACAAAAAAATCTAAGTCGCTAGTCTACAAAAAGCTGATGTCATATTCAAGTGTGTGTGTTTTTGTCCAGGTGCTTTCCATCATAGATCTAGTTCGGGGGATCCCATGTGCTGCCACAAAGAGGAAGACACCTGAAGAAGGCCCTGCTGCAATACTTGGATGAGTTTGATACTTGCAAGTGTGATCCCTGTCCCAACAATGCCAGGCCAGTTCTCTCTGGCACAGAGTGCAACTGTGTTTGCCAAAGTGGCACATTTGGCGATAACTGTGAGAAACGAGCTCCTGACTACACTTCAGGTACAGCAGGACTGTTGCAATAAGAACAACTGAACAATAAGCTTAGTGAGAACACAGTTGCTGGAAAATGAATGAGGATGTTTCTGAGACCATACCAGCACTTTCATATGGTGAAAGAATAGCAAGAAAGACAGTCTACAGCCATCCTAGGAAATGTTACAGGGTCACCAAAATCATAGAATTCATCCTCTGGGGACAACAAATATTCCATAGCAACCCATCCGATAGTTGCCAACACATTTTCAGATGCAAGATTTAGCTTCTGCCTCTTGAATGGCACTGCATGCAACCCAAAGCTTTGTGATGGATCTTCTTGAATTTTACCTTTGATGTCCTCATGACCTTTCAGTGTCTTCCTAATGGTGCAATTCTAATTTTTAGTTCTGCTACTGGTTCTAAAACTTGATCTTGGCTCTGTCTAACACACATTATTCCATACTATATACATACTGATTCTAACCAGTGTGGTTATGAAATGTGGTTTGATCTTTAATATACACAGAGGCAGTGGATGGTTACTGGAGCTGTTGGGGCCCGTGGAGTAGCTGTGGAGCCACAATGAAGAGACATCGAACAAGGCGGTGTAATAATCCTGCACCCCAGAGAGGAGGCCAACCCTGTAATGGTCCTGCCTAAACATGAGGAGCCGTGTCACATCTCCATTTTTGCAAAGTAAGATGAACTATAAAAAAAAATATTTCAACAGTGTTTTTGTTCTGTGAAATGTGTAAATATTTTAACATTACTTCTTCATGCTTATATTTGTAACCACAGATGATACTACCACATGCGACATTCAAACTCAAATCTACAAAAAGTCTAGGCTGTATTTTGTATTTGTATGTGCATAGCTTTGGATTTACTATATACTATATGTTCTGGTGCATATTTTTGTGTCCAGACAGGAGACCTGTGACAATGATGATGACTTTACTGTGGGCTGGATAGACGAGCTGCCTCCTGGTGTGCAGGGCTGTCTGAGGCCGCAGAAACCCGCCAACAGCTTCCTCAGGGTAAACCTCATTGCTACTGATTGAAATGTATGAGTGAAACAGAGAGTCAGAGGCTGTGGCTTATTGCTCTGATAAAAGTTTAATTCAACCAAAATAGCCAAAATTTTGAGAAAACTTACATCTCTCTTACTCTTTTATGCTTTATAAACACTAAATAGACAAATAATTCGTTTTCCTTTTTCTGGCAATCATAATGACAAATTAGGTGATGCAGAACTTGAATACCTGATCACACCTTACGAGAGAAATCAATATTTATTGTGCCCACTGTTGTTCTTCTGTGGTGGAAATCCCAGTGAGAGATGAACAAATAAACAAAATGACCCTCTTTGATTGATTAAACACAGTAAGAATAAAATTGAGGTTAAAATAATAACACGTAAAAACGTCATTAAAAATGAAACAACACCATTAGCACGTTACAGTTATTTCAGTGGAAAGGATCAGTGGTCCTCACACACAAAGTGGTTCAGAGTCTGACAAAGAGTAAGTAAAAGTTACGTTACAGATCATGCTCTGCATCTGACATCATTGGAAACAAGTAACTAAAGTTCAGTTGCTTCTCACCCTGACAAGTGAATCTTCCTGTAATGGGAATCTGACCTTTATCTTTAGCCTTAAAGATTTTGTTACAAGAACTCCTTGTACATAATTTTATTTTGTTTGTTTGGCCTTTTTGAGCTTTATTTGACAGAGACAGCTGAAAAGAGACAGGAATGTGGGTAGATAGAGATGGGGAATGACATGCAGGAAAGAGCCACAGGTCGGATTCAAACCCTGGGCTGCTACAGCAAGGACTGAGCCTTTGTACATGGGGCGGCTGCTCTACCAACCGAGCTAAACAACACCCCAAACTCCTCGTACATAGTTTGCTACTCAGCTCTCAGCAGGCACTTGTAACAAGTCCCAGCTACAGGACAGAAAAGTTACAAACTGTACTCACATTCCTAAAAATACACAGATCATAGCAAAATATAAATGCAATACAGTTAAAGGTTAACAGTGTAGTGGATCAAGGCTCTGTAATAATTTGTGTCATGTTTTATCTGATAATTCTTTTATCATATAACATGATCAGGACTGATGTTGTGTTACAGAAAAACTTTGCAATGAAAAAAAAAGAGAAAAATCCAGGACAAAGGAACAAATGGCTTAAATTACTAAGAAAGTAAGAAAGATGCCCAGGAAGGTTAGTATCCTCGCTAACTTGTCTTGTATTTATTAACTTCCTCCTCTTACAGAAATCAAAGCAGTATTATAACTTTGGTGAGGATGAGGAGTTCCAGTGCTACACTGGATTTGACCTGGAGGGTTTTCAGTACATCAACTGTCTTCCTGATGGGACATGGAGTCAACCGAGTGGAAGCTGCATCAGTAAGTCAGTTCTCTCACCAAACAAGTGAACGGTGATTTAAGAGCTCTATTTAATATTTGTTTGTTTATTTATTTATTTATTTATTTATTTATTTATTTATTTATTTATTTATTTATTTATTTATTTATATAATTAGTTTCAGATTAACTTCAATATTTCTGCGCCTGATACTACATTAGCTTAACAGCTGTCCTCCTGTACCTTTAGGGAAAATATGCCTTCCTCCTGAAATCCCTGATGGCATGACGCTTTCCCCTCATAAAGATGAGTACAGAGTGGGGGAATCACTGGGTTTGAACTGTATTGAACCGGGCCTGATGCCGCTGCCGCGAGGTCTCTACACATGCGGCAACAGTTTAACCTGGGAGCCTCCGTTACCTGCTGACCTACGCTGCACTGATGGTAGCAGATTACTAATGTTGAGCTCGAGTCATTGGAAATGCATGTCACCCACCCCATGAATGAATACAATGTAAATGAACAGGTGTCTCTTGTATGTAGAGGAGCCATTCGTTCCTGACGGTCAGTGTGGTCCAGGACAGAAACTCCAGGGCTCTCAATGTGTCTGTATTCAACGGGAGAGCTGTCTGTAAGTATTTCTGAAATATTTTTATTGTCATTTTTCCTGACATTTTTAATGTCATGATTAGGTATTCTTTTAGGTATTTTTATACGAAGCACTCTGAGTTTCAGTTTGGGTAAATTATGGTATATATAAAAATAATTTGTTCAGAACTTTAACAAGCATATATATCATGATGTTCTTGAATATATGCAGAATTTAATATGAGATGACTGACCTGTGTGTCTTTGTGTGCAGTTCAGAACCGGAGAGTCTCTGTATCCTGAACACAGAAGTTGGTGTTGCCGTGTCGATGTCCCTGTGCTCCTTCCATGCTGGGCGTTGCCACAATGATCCGTACTTCTTTATCAGCAATGGTGTCTGTGACCCGGCTCCCGATTTGGCCAAATTGGAGTGGGCCAAGTTCAGAGCCAAAATGGCGTCTAAGAGCGTTGTTCAGGAGCCATGCGATCTTGATACCTGTTACGAATGGGAGACCTGCTCTGGTGAGTTTGTCTGATATTCAGCCATTTTTAAATTCATTTGTTGTGTTAGATTTGACATCTAAAGAAAAAACATCCACTTTTTAACTCATTAAATGAAGGCATAATTTTATAAACATCTCTCCAAAGTTCAGTGACACCCACTTGCTACTTGTTTGTAAAGAAAGACAGATGAGTGGAGTGAAACAGAGTTCAAGAGTTGAATTGCTTGAAACAGACCAGTTTGTCCCCTGTGGCCACTCACAGTACTGCAATTAATTAATTTAAATTATATATAAAAATGACAAAAGAGATGCCTGTAAAGCTATTGACAAGATATCCTAACTACAAACAAAGTTAATAAACTTGAAACCATGGAGGTTTATATGTGGATGGATGGATGGATGGATGGATGGATGGATGGATGGATGGATGGATGGATGGATGGATGGATGGATGGATGGATGGATGTCAGTGGTATCAATCTTCCAATTGTCTAATCTATAGAACGAGCTGCCTGAGGAAATTAGTTCAGCAGAATCAGTGCCCTCTTTTAAACCTCTCCTTGAAACATACTTTTATCAGAGTTTTCTTGATTTTAGACCTTAATGAACATAAACGAGGTGTTGATATTTGAAGACTTCACATGTTATGTATATCAAACTATTTTCTTAATGTTAATTTATGTCTGTCCACAGCATCTAAGAAGTGTGAGTGCAAAGTTGCTCGGAACTGCCAAAGGAATGAAAACAACATGTTCTGTGTGAAGCTGACCAAGAGCCAGAGGACTCGAAGCATGGACCTTTGTTCTGTGGGCGCCCTCAAATGTGCCAGCTATCAGTTTGAGATTGTCAATGAAGGCGCCTGTCCGTCCACATGATCCTTCTAAAGCTTTTTATGTGTTGTTAAACTCCAAATTCATCTTACATGTTTAAAGTAATATTCCACGACTGCTGGAAAAACTGCTGATAGCTATACAGTTTCAAATACATATGGTTTGTACTCACAATCAACTATATAAACTTTTAATAAATCTTTTTGAACTGCACTCTGCTCTAGAACCGGTCATTTAGAGACAGTATAGATATTAGCCTATCTTACACCATGTTTTTTTTTAAACTGACATTGCATTTATATAATAAAACTAGACTGGCGAGCAGGTGGGGTTCTCAGGACTAAAAGCACATCCAACCAGACGATCATAAGCCCAAGAGTATCACTAAATCAGCCTTAAGCAGGTGGTTAAAGAAGCACTCCCAAACTTGGGTGGGCTGCAGAAAATCTAGTGCACTTTCAGAACCTGTTTCCTGAAAAGGTATAAGATGGTGACTGTGGACAACAAAGTAATCTTGTATCACACCTTTTCTAGAGTATGATCTGATTTTCACCAAAGTTGGTTTGACAATACAGCAGGATTTGATATTTGAATGTGTCAAACTGCCACCACTTGCACTAAATCTGGAAATTAGATATCCAAAAATGGAATGTTCATATCAAATATGTGTGATTTGGAGAATGTATTTTTGACGTGGAGCTAAAATATGGACAAATCTGTGATGCCACCAATTGTGGGATTTCCACCAAAGTTTGTAAAACTACACCAAACTTCTGGAAGACAAACTGAATATAGCAAATCTGGTGACATTTGAACTACCTGACATAAAACGACCCAGAGATAAGAGGGAAAGGTGTCAAAAATGTGTAGACATCAAGATCATGAAAGCGCAATGACTGTACTATAAAGTTTTGTAGATAGACTGTTAAAGAAAGAGAAAAAACAGTACGTCGTGTTTTTTTCACTTAGTCAGTCGAGTCAAATTACAGGAATATTTACACTTACGCTTAATGTGCTTCACGTGTAATAATAAAAACATAACATCATAACATGTTTTATTTTTTATTTCTCATTCTGGAAATACAAAACCAATCTGTGCCTATCAGTGGCAACAACAAGCTGTTTTACATTCTTTACATTTCCGTGCTGCTAGCTGAGGCATAGAACCAAAATATTTTCACATCTAACTCGGACAATAAAAGGTAAGTTGGTGATTGTTGGTATAGTGTAAAGACTAATGAAGATGGTGCAGTATGAATGATAACCTGTGAATTTAGATCACTGTTTTTGTCAATGGAGTCTGGTAGAAAGGAAAACACATTTGCTGTGCTCTGGCGCTGGTGCTCTAGTGTGACATTTAGTGACAGTTAATGGCATACACAGAATTTTTAAAGATGTCAAAGCATTTCATATAGTTTACATGGCAGAGGAAATATTTACATCATTCAAGGGCTAGAAAATTTATATTTACAATTCAGTTCCTTCTTTATATACATTATAGGACTGTTCACTAAAATAACAACAGCTATCTTCATTCTGGACAAGCCTCAATACTGTTCACGTTTATTTGCTCCCCAGCACACCTTCTGGCCCCAACCTCACATTCGCTCATCGTCCTGGCAACGCCGCCATCACCAAAGGTGACACACAGGGGGGCGGAGTCTTTGGGGCATTCTGACACGTTCTGACATATGCATTTTCTTGTTGAATCTAGAAATACATTTTAAAAAGAGATTCTATTAAACTGATGCACATAAACATGTATATAATAAGGAATTAAATTATTCTTAAAGCAATGCTTTCTGAGATCAGGGAAAACAACTAAAACCTAAAGAAGAAACATTTGCACCAGAGTAACTGTTGTAAACATCCATCACAGTTTACAGGGCCACTAACTGCACTCACTTTCTGTGTGTAATTAATAATACGGCTTTCTCGTCTCTTTGGACTTAGATGTGCATGTAAAATGCAATCTAACTAATTAAAATGCTCGACCAAAAGATAAACAAATAAATCAATTATATAGGAATTGTCCTTTAAAGCAGACTTCCAGCAGACTCACCCTGACAGATTGTCCCTGGTGTGCAGTCATCACAGGATATGGACGCCTTGTCTGGCCAGCCGCAGTCATTGTCATTGGCCAGCGTGAAACTCCGCCCAATACACTGCAGAGCTCCGAGCTGACACACTCCAAGTAAACGGGTTCGGCTTGAGCCGAGCCTGACACACAACTGCAGTGAAGTCCTAAACAGAGACAATACATGCAAAGATACAGTTTTTTAACGGGATTGGGAATTTTGTGTTATGCAGAAATGATGTTAAAAAATTATACTCACGAGCACTGATGTGGCATCTTACACACACACTGCGTTTCTCCTACACTCTCCCATAGCTTACACTTCAAACCGGATAGAGCAGGGCGAGTTGTGGGTGCTGAGAAAAAATATAGATAATATAATATAATATATATAAAAATATAATATCTTTTGCATCCTTTTCTGAGTATATTTGAAATATTCCACTCTGTAATTATGTTTCTATTGAAGGTATAAAGCTTTAATTAATAATAATAAAGTACTTCTGATTCTGATTATTTACAATAATGGCATTTGATACTGAGAATAAATGAAACTTTACCGGCATCACAATAAACGCCGGCCGGAGAAGGAGACCACTGCAGACTGGGACTGCACATGGTCTCTGACACTTCACCCTCCAACACTGACCCCGCAGGACAGGACAGGAACATTTTCTCTCCGATCTGATAGGCTGTTTTGATGGGTGTGGCTATAATTTCAGTATTGAGAGGAGGAAACCAACATGTGGAACCTGAGACAAGAAGAGAGGATTTCTTAGTAAGACAAAGTGAGGAAAACATAACACTGTGATACTTAGAACGCTTCAGCATACCTGAAAGTAAATAGTGCAAAATCTTTAGAAACGTTTAATATGCATCCTGATCGATATGCATTCAAATATTGAATGTGAAATCCATTACAATAAGTTGCTCTTGAGATATCCTGCTAATAAATAAAGAATAGTTCTTCTCTGGCAGAGTTAATGCAGTGAAGACGTACTTTTACAAACCCTCGCTCCTGTCCTCCATGTCCCGTTTCCAGTGCATTCAGCCATAGCGTCTCCATTGAGGTAGTGCCCGAATATGCAGGAGTAATCCACCGTGTTTCCAACCAGGTAAAAATCTTTGGGATTCTGAAAGGGTATTACAACATTAACTACACTCAAAAACATGCACTCAGAAACTTTACAAAGTTTACATAAAGGGAAATACAATGCCACCTCAGCAAACTCACCTGAATAAATCCATTCCCGAGGTTCGGAGGTGGTCCGCATGTCTTTGGTGGAGTCGTAGAGAGGCTGAAGCACTGAGGCTCCATCACCCTGCAAGCAAACATCTGACAGTGAGGATTCTTAAAGACTCCTGCTGCTCATTATCCATGTCTGTGTTTCTGCAAAGTGTTTTTTATGAGATTAGATAGTACTGTATCGATGAGTCAATGATCAATAATCGGTCACTTTTATCAGTCTTATCTTCTCTGATTCAAACTAATACTAAAGATGTGAGCATGTGTGCTGATTTTAAGGTATGTAGGGTATCTCTGAGCGACAAACATGTTTTTGTGTACATGTGTCCTTACTTTAAGTACTCGATGTCTGCGTCCTCACAAGGCTTGTGTTCCACCTGCAGCCCAGTGCAGTAGCGGCCGCCTCTGCTGGGGGCAGGGTTGTTGCAGCTTCGGGTCCTTGACCTTTGACCTCCAGAGCAGGATCCCCAGGAGGACCAGCAGCTCCAGCTGCCATGGATCACTCCTGAGAGAGAAAAAGAGATTCTCTTTGTTCTGTCTTTGGACACCACAATACATTCTGCCACCATTTCATTTTTTCTTTTCATTAGTTTTTACTGTCTGGATGTGTGTATACTTTTGTGTGTATAATTTATATTTCATTTTTAGTCATTATGATTTTTTATGTTACTACCCATGACACAATTAAACTCAGAGCCCCTCAGAGTCTTTTCTTTGTTTACCTGGCTGTTCTCCAATCACGGTTCCCGTCTCGCAGGCTCGTCCTGATGTTCCCGGCCGGCAGACACAGCGACACACAGAGCCCGTCAGCAGCGGCTGGCCGTTGTTCTGGCAGGGTCGGCAGTGACAGGGATGCTCCTCCGCCAGGTACTCCTCTGTGGCTCTTTTCAGGTGGTGCTTCTTCAAACCGGCACACTCCACTTCCTTCACCAGCTCATACAGAGGACGCAGCTGGAAATCAGATTGACAGTTTATTAATGCGGATACACAGAAAAGAAAGAAATACACAGAATACTAAACATGACAAACGAAATGATCATTCAGGGTTCAATAATCTAAATAAATACAGATTTATAAATGGATTAGCATCGTTACTGTAATATCTGATAATGTACAGAAAAAAGACAACACATTCAAGCCCTCATAATAAATGCATAGTATACGTGACTAACCAGCTAACTACTTACAGTAGTTTATTTTAGTTGTTTTGTAAGTTTCTGGTGAAAAAGCCCTTCTCAGGACTCAGACATCCAATTTGAGGGAGCCCGTCTATAATGTAATTATATCAGCGTTTAGACTCTGTGTTGCTACTTCGGACTTAGTAAGTTAGTGAGCTAGACTTAGCAGAATCTGCCAAATTCAGATTTAGCTTGATAATCACTAGGTGACAAGCTGTTTGATCAACTTTATTCTGAAATAAGGGACTTAAAAATGTTGAGTGGTTTGCCACCGTTGTCACTGTAAACTGCAAACAGCAAAGCATCAGATGAACTGGATGGTGGAGGTAATCAGAAACAGAAAATGGGGGGTGGGATAAAAAAAAGAAAATAAACATTGATAAGTAATCAATCAATAATATAAAACCAGCTGTGCTGACATCCTACCTTTTGGTTTATGATGTCAGGGAAGTCTTTGACAGACGACGCCCAGTTGTCGTAGATTTGTCCGTTAGCTTCTGGGTTTTCCAGGTCCAAAACACTCAGAGCACTTATGAAGGCTGTATCTCCTCCAAAGATGTTGACCTTAATGGGCATCTTCATTCTGTTGTGTCCTGTGGACCAGTGACAATAGAGCTCAGGCTAAACTGTGTGATAGTCAAGTTCTTGACAAAATGAAACTGTACTCAGAGTATGACTGATTTCTTTGACCCGACAGAGCACACTGTGTTTCAATAAGATAGATTTCACTCACCCTGTTTGGATGACAGAGATTGTGTCAGTTTTTCACAGGTGACCGTGACTTTCTTCCTGAAGAGACGGCGTTTCACCTTCCTCCAACACCTCTGGTACTCTCTGTCTGTTGTACCTATACACAGACAAGGGGGCAAACATGACCTTTTGATACATACTGAATAAGAGCGTATTTTTTTTAGGAGACAGGGCTACGGCTGTGGGACATTTGTGTGGCCAATTAGCCAATCTTCATTTGCTAAAAACTGTCTTGAACAAGTACATCTGGTGGTTTGCTTTTCAGCTTGGGGCAGTGGAAGCAAAAATCTAATTGTAAACTGTTCTAAAAATGAAAGGGTCATATGTTTTACCAGTATATTCAATGCAAGAAACAACTTCACAATATTCCCTGAGAATATATATCACATCACATTAACTCTGCTTTAGTTTTTATGTGGTGAATCAATATTTCGAGGTATGTAAATGTAACAAAATGAAAAGTCCTTACTGGTCGACGAGAGCGAGTCACGGTCTAACTCCAACAAGGCTTGGTATTCGCCTCCGAGTGAGCCCTCGGAGAGGTAGTGTGTGCCGTACGTCTGAAACAGCTGACGGTAGGCAGAGTAGTCGTACGTGAACGGCAGCGAGGTCAAGGCCTTCCAGAAGCCTTGGGACAGAGTCAGATACTGAGGGGCAGAGTTTTGGAACTGGGCCAGCTCCACTTTATTCTTCAGGATTATAAGTCTGTGTGCCTGGATGGTAGATATGAAAAGAGTGAGATGTCATTCCATGTAAGCTTTAATCCAACTAGTGACAGAGCAACAACTGTAACTGTATCAGTTTGTCCAGCATTTACAGTTAAAAGTCTAAAATAAGTGATTCATGAAGCAGATCGGGTTATATCATATCACCTTATTCTCAGTGAAATCTTTGTGGAAAGTGCGACGATCGTGTCCCACCAAGGCGTTGGACTGGATGTGTTGCACGTAGGACCAGGAGTCGTCGTAGGATTCATCACTCTCCTCATTGTCAACTGTCACCTGCAACACAAACGATGGCAACATTTGGTTTCATTAGAGTAGCAGGTGCTGTGAGAATAACTCATCAATCTGTTTTTGTCTTTATTTTTAGCCATGCTGTCTGTCTGTCATGTGGTAGGTTCTGTGATGGTGCTATAAAATTATTTTGGCTGGTTGACAAATAGATAGTATGCAAACTGTTTTGTTAACTGTTAATATATACAATATACAGTCATGAAAGATTGCTTACTAAAGTATAAAAATATAAAGTATATTAAATTATTGGCTGTCCAATAGTATCGTTTGTTGTTCGTCTTACCTCAAAGTTGTACCTGAGGACGTTCTGTGGCAGTCTATAATACATTTTATGGTCACCACTGAACACCTTCCTGCACTGGCCTCCAAAGCTCAGAGTGTTGATCACGCCTGCTCTTAGTTTGCCTGTTAGCACGTCGTATCTGTAAAACATGACACAGCAAATCCACATTCCTGACTTTAATCTAATCGTGACACATTTTCCATCCCAAACATGACATACTGATTTACAAGCAGATGTCAATCTGTTGTTAAACTCACTGGTTACAATAAATATCAATTTTCCTAGTGCTGGAGTTGTAGCTACTCACCCTCTGCCTGTAAAGTCAGAGTTTGGAGGAGTTTTTTCAGTGTCACATGAGTAGTGGCTGCTGTCTTGCTGACAGTTTCTCTCATCCAGACCATCCTCACAGTCCTGGTCTCCGTTACACACTAGAGACCGGCTGATACACTGACCTGCAAAAATCAAGAGACATAATTTAGGGGAATAGTAAGTAAGTTCCTTGTTTAATGTTTTAATTGTGTAATAGTGACATCTGATATTAAAGTTAAGTTAAAGTAAATATATAGCCTAGCATCTATTTTATGATAAAACATCTCAGGCACATTTTTATCAAACACAATATACTGTCACAACATACCAGAGGTGCAGCGGAACCTGTCTCCACAGCCTGTGTTCAGGGGACATGATTTCTGTGGGACACATGGTTGTGTTTGCTTGGCTTCTCCTGAACATGGAGAGCCTCCAAACTGGGCATACACCTCAATGTGGCGTGTCCGTACCTGCAATCATAAACATGAAATGAATTGAAGAAGTGAACATGAATGATTATTTCTGAATTCTTTAACTTTTTTGTATTTTGTTTTCAACACAGAGGCAGCTTCTGTTGGTTTATAAACATCTGATATATAGAGAGAAATTCTTAGTTGGACCCCGGATTGAGAAACTCTGCAGGCTCAGTCACATCAGCACTTAAAACTTTGAAGTTTAGCAGCAAAAACACTTAATCACCACAGTCAGAGAATATATCTGCACAGGCAGGTTATAAATCTGTGAAAATATTTCACACCAAGTTTTGTATACTTTGAGACACAAATTAGTGCCACTGACCAAGAGCAACCTGGCAAATAGTGCTGACATTTGAGGAAACCTATTTACATTTCTCTGTGCCACTTCCTAGTGGGACCAGGCTCACTCACAATCTGCTTAATGGATTTATGTAAGAGGATCAATATTGTGAGCATCAGTCACCATTGGGAATTTCACCAATGTCTAATTATTTTGTTTGTGCTCTACATTGTGATGAGAAAACCTTATAACAAAATATTATGAGGACTAGCCATTTACAGAATTTTAGGGTTTAAGACTTAATTTTACCTTTTGAACGCACCACCAGGCAACACATACACACAGTACAGTACAAATATTCGTGTGCTCTGAGGTACCTCTGTCCTGGTGCAGCCGTCACACTCAGACCAATCTCCATAAGGCCCCCATCTACAGTTTACAGGCTGCTGACACCTAAGAGGAAACGACATTGCGATTATTTTAAAAAACCCAACAACAACACTTATGTTATATTTTAGCATATATTATATGTTATAGATTAGATTTACACGGAAAACCCACAGTGCTTTGACAACAAAAGTGTGGATAATGTGGAGAAAGTGTTCACACTATCAATACTTTATGGACTGCTTGTGTGATACATGTGTGCACCTACCAAACTGGAGATAGAAAGATGAGCAACAATGGCAAAGAAGCCAGACGTGCCGACAAGTCCAACTGTACACAAAAAGCAGAAAAAGTGTTAACTCAGTCCTCTTTATTCTTGACAATTTTATCTATAGCTATTATTGTCAGGACATGAAGGAAATTACTTTTGAACTCCCAGATTTGACCTTTTTTGTACCTGGAATAGTTGAGTTTGGTCATTAACAGACTAGAGTTTAAAATTAAATAAATGTTAAAACACCTGACTCACTCTGAAATTTCAGCATTTTCTTACAGAACTAAAACACAAAACTGTTTAATTTGGACATAATAGCAACACTAAGTCTGAATGGTAAGTTGTTTACAGTACCTTCATGGTGTGTTTCAGAGTTCTGCCCTCTCGTCTGGTCTCACTGTAACACTCGGGTTTATATAATCTGTAGGGTGGGTGGGGTTGGCATTACTCAACAGATCCCCGAAAATCAGGAATTCCCACAATGAATCATTCATCAGATCCGATCAGTCATATTTTTACTGTCACTGCTGACACAGTGAGCAATGAACAGAGACCCAGTGTTCTTTTCCATGGCTTCAGTCCAAAGTCAGTTGGAATTTGTTTTGCTCTTTTAACTGCGCTCAGATGTGTCCAACAACGCTGTGAGCACTTTTCCAGTAATGAAATTCTTATAACCCTGTTTGTTTTGAGTGCTGGACGGTACATGAAGGGATGTTGAAATGTGCTTCTTTGTCAGAACAGCTTGATTGGATTGCGACAGGAGCAGTTGCATCACAATTGATTGTCCAATGTGCCTTGGACAAAGGTCACAAAAATCCCCCCTTGTGGATATCTAATGTACTGACTTTTCTATGTAAATACAAAATGCATGTGGAAATACCATCTTTTGTAATAGCAATTTTCTATTTATGGCAGTTTTAATTTTAAGTATAAATTGGACCCACATTCCACATTAAAAGCCAAACATAAAATTAATAAAACAGCTCCTCAACGTTTATATATAGACTCAGGTCTATAAAACAATGTTCCCTTACTCACACTGTCAACAAACTCTGTTGATATAATGTCTCATCCACCTCACTGCAAAAATATCTCAAAATATATCCAGAGGTTACACAAGAAAATGGAATAACAACAAAAGAAAAATAAATACCAGAAGACAGTGATAAACTCCACATCTAGTCCAAGTTTTCAGTTTGCTTAACATAGGGACACAGTCAGATAGATCTCAGGTCAGTATGCAGCTTGTTACAAAAAGCATCCTAGAACTTATCCAATTAGAAACCACCATCTGATGAACAGGGAGGTCTCACTGGATTGTAGGCAGTGACATATAGACATATACAAATAGACGCCGCATTAAGCGCTGTGGCGTACGTACGCCACCACATTGGATGTGGCAGATCTGCCCATAAACTAATACAAGGAAATGGACTGAACTTAACGTTTACATTTAACTGATTTTGAATAATTGTTTTTATATTCACATTGATGAACATGTACACACACACACACACACACACACACACACACACACACACACACACACACACACACACAATACCATATATATATATATATTCAGAAAACCCTATATATATATTCACTATTTATATTCACTACTGCTCTTTATTCAGAAAACCCTCTCCATCTACATTTCAGGATCTGGTTATTATAGACACTGATTAAATGTTAAATATAAATATTTCAATATTTATCATCACAGTAATAGTGTTACACACATTAGTAGCTGTAAACCATCAGCATTAGAAAAATACATAAGTTGGTTTGGTGCTTACATAAGGAGTAAACATTTATAATCATCACTTTAAAAGTTACATACGTTGTTTTTGGTGCCTGTTTGTTTCCCAGATATATTAGTGTGTGTGTGTGAATGGGTGTGTAAGAGGCATTAACTTAAAGGCGCTTTATGAAGTTCAGTCCATTTCCTTGTATTAGTTTATGGGCAGATCTGCCCGAACCAATGTGGTGGACCCGTTTACATATCGCGACCAACGACCAACCCGCTCAATGCGGCGTCTATGTATATATGTCTATGTGTGGAGTGAGCTGTCCTGACCCCGACCCAACAACCAGAGTTTGTTGTAGTTGCCATCTAGTGGTCATTTATTTTTTTCTTTAGGGCTCCAAGACGCAGAGTGATTATATTTGTCATTAGTTTTAATTTGTCCTAAAAAAAAAAAAAAAAAAAATATATATATATATATATATATATATATATATATATATATATATATATATATATATATATATATATATATATATATATATATATATGTATAATCTTTTTCAATTAAATTTTTGTTTCCAGTTCAGTTCAGTTTCAGTTGGTTTTCAGAGTCAGTTTGCTTTTAGTGTTTTTTTGAGTTATATATGTCATTATGTTAGAAATATGTATAACAATACAAATGTATTTCATGTAGACATCCTAGTCCCATTAATGCATCATTGCCTCCACATGCTGTTTGTGTTGACAAATTAAACCAAATTGACAAATGCTAAAACATATAGACATATAAGACACATAAAGACGTATAGTCAATGCTTTGTTTTATTTTAGTTAATACAATAAAGTTTCTGTCAGATTTCGATTGTTCTGAAGTCTATTTTTTATTTTTAAATTCCTAAATATCTCCCCCTCCTGCGTCAGTATTATTGTCCCAGTTGTAGTACAGAATCAGCCAGAGGCATATTGAAATCCAACAAGACCCGACTTGCCTCCACCTCCTAGTTTTCTCTGAGTTCTGTTATTGTTTTTGCTTTTTTCCTTTTTCCTTCCCACTCACACATACACTTTCTACACACATACATACATGCTAACTCATGCCAACCCCACATGACACACACCACTTCACACACACTACTATTATTTATGATTGCACTTGATTAACTTATGTTGTGTCAGTGTCTGCTATATATCCTTTGTGCAGCTGTATGTATGCTCGTATACATTGTAACACATTCACCAGTGTTCAAGTATTTGATCCTCTGCCCTCAAGAAAAACACCTCTTATTGCAGGATCCCTCACTGACTACTGTTTACCCATATTAACTGCCGTGGCTGTTCAAGACATTATTCATTCTGGCCCTCTCACACACATATATTCTCCCCTTACATACATATATTCTTACTCTTACATACATATACTCTCACTCTCACACATACATACATATATTTTATATCCTTTTTATGTATTACTTAGAAATGTATGTTTGGGGAGTAAGATTATTTATTGAATAGTGGAGAAGGGGTAGGTTAACTAAGCATGTGCTTCATCCTACTTCTTTTTGGGTTCACATTATTACTTTTTGTATTGACAATTGTTATTGTTGTTTTGACGATTTTCATTGGATTTGTTTGTTTTTCAGTTCACTTTGTTGTGTTACCTGCACATGTTCGAAATATACTATCTAAACTAAACTAAACTACATATATTATCACTCTCACATACATATATTTATGTCTGTTGAGAATGTATGTACAGTATGTGAGAGTGAGAATGTATGTATTACTGGTATTGATGACAACACACCACTCTCAGACAACCAATGCTGTTTTGTTCCATCAATTAACATTACCATCAGCGAGACAACAGTGAATTGCACTGCAACAGAATTTTGAAACCACATTTTATTAAATGGTTTGGTTCAGGAGAATCAGCTGACTGAAGTGTTACTTCATTATTTTAAGTAATGATGTCCTTTGTTGAATCGTACATTTATATGAATACATACAAAAAAGTAATGACAAAATTAAAAAGTACGAATTCACTTACAAAAACTCTGATCTATGGCAGGTGTGAAGTTTATTACGGAAGCCCTGAAAGGCCATACATACATATATTTTATTCCACCCGTTTTCCCGTGACAACGAGATAATTAATTTGAGATCTCGAGAAAACAGAACGATAGTCTAGTGTATTAAATCAAGTGCGCCAGAATTACAGAATGTATGGCAAATGCATGTAGTCTATGATACTGAGCGAGCAAACATATTACTCCACTGTAAAATCCCTTTGATCCATAATTTCTGGCAAAGGCTAATCCTCACACCAATCCTGAGATCAAGTGTACAAACCTTTGTTTGTCTAGACTATCGTTTTGTTTTCTCGAGATCGCAAATTAATTATCTTGTTATCACGAGAAAACAGAGAAAAATTATCTCGTTATTGCGAGAAAACTGAGGAAATTTTCTCTTTATCACGAGTAAACCGAGAAAATTTATCTTGTTATCACGGGAAAACGGATGAAATTATCTTGTTATTACAGGGAAACAGGTGGAATAAAATGTATGTATGTATGGCCTTTTAGGGCTTCCGTAGTTTATAACAACACAATGGAAATTCAAATAGATGAACTTATCAGGAAAAAAAAAATGGAGTTAGGTGGATAGTGAAGAGGCTGTCCACTATGGGGTGCCGTTTTCAAGCGGCTCACTTAGAAAATAACAGCAACATTTTGTCACATTTAGCTTCAAACAATGTTTAACAAACTGGTGTGAATTTTTGAGAGTCACTTTTTTTTGCACATTTACAACAATATTTGTCAACTTAGAGATATTTTAAATATTTAAATCCAAATGTTAAATCTAAATCTAAATGTTAAATCTACATGTTTCGGGTGAAACTAAATATTTAACTAATATTCAAATTCAAATGCCGGTAACTGGAAGTACCAAAATCCAGAAGCTCGAGGAGGTCAGAGTGTGTTTATAGAGGCAAATAACGAATAAAACCCATCTTATCCGGGGAAATGGATTCTTGGACATGGATTATCGTGATAATAACTGTCTAAAATAACAAACACGTTTGGAGAAACCTTATTTGAAGTGTACTTTTAGTGTCACTTTTATGAAGAGTGCGGGACTTATGACCTGTAGGCACTATAGCCAGCCACAAGGGGGCTCACTTTGACTAATCTATCATGTTCACAGGTGTAGGATCGTCTACACCGGCCCGCCTCCACCCGGTACACTCTACTGTCGGCCATGGTCGCTCTTCAAACATGTCTATGGTGAATGAATCGGCGTTAGCCCAGAATATCGGCAGAGCACTTACAAAATCTTTCCACAGCGACAGCAACGCCACATGGCCACCTCGGTAAGTATGTTTTCCAAATCACGTAGCATTGGATTGCATTGGATAGAGTTATGCTGATGGAGAAGAGGCAGTCATAATGATAAAGATATTTAATTTAATGTGAATAAGGTACCAGCATAAAATGTATCTCTCTTTGTTTCTACATTTTCCTGCTTTTTTGTCCTTTGCCAGTCACATTCATGGTTTTTTGTCTGCTAGGCGTATAACCATTAAAAATACATGAAAGATAATGTTGCTAATATTTTGCTAATGTCTCTTTAGGCTCCCACCAGCTACAATAACACACCTGGGCCAGCCACAGCCACCACCTCCACTGGGACGTCATACCGCTCAGTATACTTTCATACT
Source organism: Collichthys lucidus (assembly GCA_004119915.2). NCBI lineage: Eukaryota > Metazoa > Chordata > Actinopteri > Sciaenidae > Collichthys > Collichthys lucidus. The sequence continues at coordinate 6,151,473 of CM014093.1, forward strand.
CATGTAACCTAGCTGGCTGGCTTATTGACAAAAAATGTTGATGAACCAGCTGGTAATCGATCAATAGTACAGAGACCCCATGATGGATTGATGATGCTATCAGTTGGTTGGTTTGCATCTACAGTTTGCATTCACTATTAACTAAAAACATATTGCTCTCTTGTGATGCACAGGTGTCCGTGTGTTTTCATTGGTTTCCAGTTCCTCAAAGTCCTGCGACACACTCACATTTTGTGAGAAAAAACAAAGCCTGCAGACACTATACAAGAGATGTTGTGTGCTAGCCTTTTTCTTCAGCATCAACATTCCGCATTCCCAGGGGGGACTCGAGAGCAAATTTGGCACAAGATGGACTTCTTGGGAAGATCTCCTTTATATCTGACTGGTCTGAAGCACAACTGAAAGAAGAAATGACTTTCATTTTCAGAAGAATGTTTGCATTGTCTATGGGCTAGTGATTCCGGTTTGAGTATTTGAGTACAGTCAAGGGATGCGAAAGACTAATGAAACCAAACGTCTCGAGCTGTTTTCTGTGAGGTGGAAAAGAAGTTGCTTCACACACAAACCTGTACCCAGTTGGAAATAAAGAAAACTGAACTTCAGGCTGACTGAGAGGGCAGTGAGACTGAGACAACTTGAGCTAAGGCTTCTGACACAGAGTTGAGTGCCCCTAGCGGCTCAGGTATATCACCACCTTCCACCATTTCCACCAGTTCAACTAACCTAGTATTTGACATTAGTAAGCATGCAGCGTTGGTACCTGTATTTCGGGATAATTAAGATGACTTGTTCGAGAGGATAGCAGCCGCTTTACAATGGCCACCTGAAACATGGATACTTCTGCTTCAGTGTAAAATGCATGGTAAAGCTCAGGATGCTATAGGCGCACTCCCTGTCAACGATAGCTTAGATTATGAAACTGTCAATACGGCTATCTTACGAGCATATGAACTTGTGTCTGAACTCTGTTTGATAAATGGTGTGCCACGTGTAAAGTTAATAATTTCAATACGTTGAGAGAGCTGATCCTGTTAGAGGACTTTAAGAAGTGTTTGTCTGAGTGTATTGTTGTGTATCTGAATGAACAGTAGGTGGGTACACTGTCTGCTGCCGCTGTGCTGGCTGATGAGTATGCGTTAACCCACGAATCTGCTTTTTCTCCAGTCTCCGCTGTCTCATGTCCCTCCTCTCCTCACAGATCCCCTAAACCACGTGGGCTGAAAGAGGACTGATTAAAGCAGATCGTGGTGTGAACACTGACTCATCTGATCAGGAAATTAATGACTGTTTTAAGCCGTTTGTGTTTGATGCCTTTGTGTCACTGACTGGTGAGTCCACTGATAAACACCGCATACAGGCTTTGAGAGATACGGCGTGCTCCCAGTCTGTTTTTTTTGGCGTCAGCTCTGCCTTTTTCTGATAACTCTGCTTGTCATTACAGTTCAGTTCTTAGAGAAGTTGAAATGGCACAGCCACAGCCAGTGCACCACGTCTGGATTCTTCCCAGTGGTTTCAATTGCAGTACATAAGAAAGCTGAAAAAGAAAGACTATAGCTTGTGTTTTCCCATCTTGCTCCACATTCTTTGCCCTGTTCTTTTCATCTTGTGGTCAGATTTTCTGTTAAGAGCTCCTTTGCAATAAAAATGCAACATTATGTGATGTACATGTGAACAAATTTCTTTCATTTCTTGGTTTCTGTAAATTAACAACCTGATGAAATCAGTATAGCCTAATTAAAAATAATATTTTTTTAAATAATTAAGTAGCTGTACTTGAACAAGAGTTTGTAACTGTTCCAAAACTATATTCCTGTTTGTGGATGTTGTGTTTACTTCTGTGAGGACTGTATCTGACCCTTCTTTATACTGTAAGATGTTGAACTGTATGATTGGAAGGATATGGAATCAGTCATTGGAGTAATAAATGACTAATGTAGTTACTTTAACCTTGTGATGTGTGTGTTTTCTAACAGTGATGGTTGATGAATTTAACTACCAGAATTTTTTATACTCAAAAAACAGTAGTGAAGGAAACTATGCACATTTACTCAAGTAAGGCACTTAAGTAGAAATTTTGACTACTTTTCAGATTATATTTTTTAAATTCCCCTCCTCACTATTGGAAGCCATGTATATTCAGATTTATTGATGTTGAATGTTTTGTGATAAACTGAAGAATGTGATGAAAAAATTCCTTCTCCTATTTCTACTCCTTCCCAACTCTTTACAAAACCTTTTGGATTAGCTGCAAAATGCATCATCACAAAGCTGAAAGCTATTTTTCTCTGATCTTATGAACAGCTATCTTCTCAGAGATACATGATCAAGATACAATAGTTAATCATTGTTCAGTATGTATGTCACACAGGGGTAATGTGTAAGTGGGTAACATTGGAGATGGCCTTTAAAAAGGTTACCTTAATGTGTGTTTTCACTATTGCTGTCTGTGCTACCACTGAGGACAGGTCTTGCTGAAAGTTTAAGTTCTACAATATGTCGTCGGTCGAATGCCTATTCTGGTATTGCTATGCTCAGTATGTCTAAATGAGTCTATTTTTAGGTTTGAAATGGATTCCGCATTAGAATTGTGGCAGTGTGTAAAAACCTCCGAGCGAGCTGTTACACGTTTATGTCGGCCCTGGTGACTGCAGCCAGCTCATGTTTCAGCCGTGTTAGAGGAGGCCTTTAGATCTTTACTACTGGGAGCAAGAAAGCAAACGTAGGAATATCACACTGTAGAAACACTGTACAGAAAAAGTAAGAAAAAAGTAAAAGTATCAGCAACAAAAATAACGAATGAATGAACACTTCACGGCACTAAGTCACACACCATCAAACATTTCAGAGTTTCCTGATGGACAGTAAAGTAAACTGCTGTGAACTATAACTGCTGTTGTTAGCTAATGTTAGTTCAGTTTGTTAGCTGACTGTGAGCTTGGAGCACAAGGAGTGTGTTAGTTTTCATAGCATAGGGGTTTTGGACCAGTGGGAAGACGAAATGCTCATGAAGCTCAGCCGTTGTGAGGCCAGAACCGGGACTGGACAACTGGGTGATGTAACAAGGCTCTGCAGCCTCTATGGACATGATGGCAGAGGGCGAAGAGACAGAAGTGGACACTGAGGGGAGAAGCTAAGAAAAGAAAGCTTTGAGTCATTGGCGGGACTCAAACTTCACAAATTTCCGATCTTTCGTAATGAAATCATAACAAATACACATGTACAACTGTCCATATAAAGTGGACTGGGGCCGTGAAATGTACCACACTTTATATGCACTGCTGTTGAGTAGTTCAACCCTTGTGAAATGTATCGAGTAGAATCAAACACAAGGATATCAAGCTTCTACTTACTTTACATCATGTTTCAGTCCAGTCCTTTTTCTGTTGTACCCCGTCTCCACCGACAGATGGCGCCCTCCTCTCCTCTGACCTTACAGCTGCTCCACACACACACACACACACACACACACACACACACACACACACACACACACACACACAGCCAGTCTGCCGGGGTTGCTTCGACAGTGTTCCCAGCCTGCAGGGATCTTGGTGAAACACGTTCCCGTTTCGTTTCAGAGGATCCGTTTGGAGTGAGTCCGGACCTCAGCGTGACTGTGAGAGTTTGCGTTGTTGCAGACCTGTTAGGACGGAGCAGCAGACTGCTGTTAGCGGTGAGCTGGTTCCCATCTCTCTTTTTTTCTCATGTTCATGTCGTGCAGCTGTATATAAACCGTACACGTGATAGTGAAGAGTCGGAGCGAAATGTTTTCAATGCAGCGGAGCCTCTTTACACATCTTGTTCTGTGTTATCGTGTCAGAGCTTGTTTGTTTTGTTTACGTGATCTCCATGAAGTTTACACAATCTCAGAGCACGCTGTGAGAAAACAAGTCTGAGCCCAGAACCGTGCAGCCGTGGAAAAACAAAGTGGGGATGTTACTGAACCGTCAGGACTGTCGAGGGAAAGTTCAGGTTGTTAACTAGAAAAGCTGCTCGTCAAGGTTTAAATGTGAAAAAACATCTGTCAGGTCAGGTGGTGAAATGTTGTCTCTAGGTACTCTAGGGATCTGTTACTTAAATGACGCAAATTTAATGTTAAACAATTTATTGTTGATTTGTTGATGTTAATATTAATATTTAGAATTGATTCTTCAGCTAATCAATTGGCTGATCGACCTAACGTGAATTGGCTACTATTTTTTTTTTTTTTAAATGTCATCTTTTGCTCTGTTATGTGATAATAAACTTTGTATTTTTAGTTTCGGATTGTTACTTAGAAAATTTAAAGGACATAAATGGAAGTTTTGAACATTTTATTGGGCATTTTTCACTGTTTTTGACTCTGAAGTGATTAATTAATTAATCAAGTAATTAGCTCATAGATTCATCAATAATGAGCATAATCATAGGTCCTCATCACACATTTGATGGCTGTAAGTCTGACTTATGACTTAGACTTATAAATTATGGTGCATTAAAGTAGAGACTACCTGGTGGTACATAAAACAGTTTGTGAGGCAGATATTTTCCCTGGAGATGACGGAGACCAAACCATTAATGTTGCTTTCTGTCTGCTGTATGGATACATAAATGCTTCACAGAGTTCAGCTCACAGACACGTCTCTGTATCTCACAACTGTTTGGAGGTGACTGCGTGAATCAAAGAAACCATGACTGAGTGTAGGCTACTTTAAATTGATAAATCCAAATTTCCAGGTTTTTTTTTTCAACCCCTGTGTCTTTGTGAGGCAGAGAAGGTGAAAGAATGGTATCTGCATGTGTGGTTCCCACCCTGAAACATGGAGGAGGAGGTGTGATAGTGTGGGGGTGCTTTCCTAGTGACACTGTTTTCAAAATTCAAGGCACACTTAACCAGCATGGCTACCATAGCATTGAGACAAGCAGTGACATGTCATCCCATCTGGTTTGCACTTACTGGTTTGCACTTAGCGTGCTGCCCATATGTCAGCCAGTTAGGTTAGATTCATGCTAGCTGTGATTGGTTCATGTGATAGCATAATGTGAGGCAGTATTGCACAACATGATTCAATGTAATACATAAACAACCCAAACCTAATGTTATGACCTTGAATATGAGTCCACCCCTGTCCATGTCTCACGATAACAAAATTTCTGAATTCTAAGTTGCATCACTCACACTTGCCAGCAGTGTCAGTAATGCTGCATTCACATAGATTCAGGCAGATGGTAGACAGCAAACTGAATATAATTTTAGTGGACGAGAGCAGGATGATAAAATGAAGTGACCATGCACAGGAAATGTAGTGATATCTCTGGTCTTGATCTGGACCAGCGTTGAAACATAACACTGTCCAAAAAAAAAAGTCCATGAAAATGGACGAGACTTTCAAAAAGTGTCTTCAATCTTACAGTACTACAACACTGATGCAGAAGAAGTCAAGTAGATTTGTAATGTGAAATGTGCAAGTTGTTTCAGTTTCAGTTGGTGCTAAATGTAGTTGAAGGGTAATTCAGACTTAAGGCTCAGTATCAGTTGAGGTGTTGAAAGGAGTTGAAATGTTAGAAGAAGAGTAAGCATAAGAGGTAAGCGATGGAAGAAGCTAAAATTGGAGATGGAAAATTTTCCTAAAAGGAATCTGTGTCAGTTCAAGTGCAAAACAGAAGGAAGACTGAAGGGGCAGTTAAAGTGAAGGTGCTGAAAAGAGTTGAAGGTGGTAACTGAAGCACAAACATAAAGTGTACTTGTCTAAAGGAGGTGCTGCTTTATAACAATACTGATGGTAATTGTGATATTTAAAAAAGGAACCATGATAATGTGATAATAATGCACATGTGAAATGAATTCTGTTTCTGTCCGTTCTCACTTTGTTGTTCACACTCCAACATAATGGATGGTGGCAATGCACCTTAACACTGATTAACACACAATAAAAGTTAAACATGAATTTGACTGAATATAATTTTATTTTTCTTAAATGTTCTACAGATGTCGCAGTACTATTGTTATCGTGAATTCTTTTGGCCACTATATCTGTATACTGCAAATCCAATATCGTGCTAGCCCTAGTTAAAATGTCAGGAATCCTGTTTTGATTAGTGTTAGTTCAAGTTTAAACGTGAAAGAAGCTGAAGTGGCAGTTAAAACTCAAGGGGCGTCAAAGAGATGGAGTCTCACTTTAAAGTTTAAGTACGAAATTATGCTGAAATGTTTTCAAGGGCTGAGTGAAGTCTAGTACAGCTGAAGCGGCTGAAAGAGCTTGTGTCATGTAGAGTTTGAGGTTTTTTTTTTACTGGCGGAAAAGTGCTGACAGGGTGCCAAAAATGCACCAAGTTCAAGTGTCACTGAGTGCAGCCGTTTTTGTCTGGGCCGTTTGATAGATGAAAAAACGATGATGGCGTTTAATATGGACACAAATGATAAGTGATAAAAGAAGTGTCAGTGTGAAGTCCATTAAAGGATTTAGTCTCAGTTCTGGGTGTGTATGTGTAAAAGCCGAGAGCTTATAAAGGTGATATCAATTCAAATGAGTTGGATGTAATTAAAATAAAATAAGTAATAAGGCAGCCTCTTTAGGTTCCTGTCCCTGTTCAAATCTCAAGTATTCAGCAAAGTATTTGCAAAGTGGGAACATAAGCTCAGTGTTGATAAGGAGCTGTGTGTTTTGCAGAAACAAGTCATTTGATTAATGATTTTATCTCATACACATTGCAATACTGTGACTCCACATTTTTTTAATCACGGGTGCACTAACCGCTCCTGTTTTGTGAGTGCTGTCCTTGTTTAATGGTGGTGGTGGGCTGGGCCTTCATGTGTTGTGGCGCAGTTGGGTGGACTGCACTGAGAAGCTAACATTCTCCACATGTTCCCACCACAGCTCAACACCATGGCTGCCGCTCTCAGCGTGCTCTTCTTCTTCCTTTACATCTTGAGTGCTTCAGCGCTGGAATCACCCTCTGACCAAGGTATGTAAATGCATATAGATATATATTTTGTAATATATATATATATTTTTTGGCAAGTTGACTTCCATAGCACAAGTAGGTTAGACTTTTAAAATGTGTGGGGATTTAAAGACTTGACACAAGTTTGAAATAATGTTTATGAAAACATTATTTTGTTGTTATTTGAGACATTTATTCTTGAGATTTGACGTCTGGTATGTTATGATACCCAGACTTTTAATTCCTGTTGATTCACTTGGTTTGGAATCAAAATTGCACAACAACAGATGGAAGTAATTTTTGAGACAAATCTGTTTTTAATGGACCAACGCTGCATAGTTACTGTGCTGCTTTGGCATTCAGATGAATATGAAAATGTGTTGCACAACAGCAGAGCCCTCCACAGAGAGCCACATGGAACAGCCAGCAGATGTCTAGTGAAGTGGCTTCCCAGGAATTCTGGAGAGCAGAGAGTACTCCACTGCTGAACAATAGGAAACTGTTTAGAGAGTGTGTAGAGGCCCCTTTTCTACCAAACAGCCCGTCATTGGCAGTTGAAAGGCTGTGTATTTGCATACATAGATCGTGTTTTATCCACAGATATAAACTAGGTCCCCACTGACCATTAAAGTCATGCAGGGACATCCTGTGCTTTGTCTTGTTACATAACGCTGTCAGTAACTTGGCACAACTGCAAGCCAGAGAACGTGTTCGCCTCTACTCCTGTTCTCCCGCTACTTATTTTTATTCTGTTTTTGTTTGACCTGTTCACCGGTGACCTGTTTGACAATCTTTATGAGCTTGTAGATTTATGAATTGTTGCTTTTATCTCAAATCTTGTTGTATGATTCTAATTGGTCTGACCGTGGTAAATGTCTGTTTGCTCTGTGGGAGAAACACACCAAAGACCAAATCTAAAGAGAAATACTTTCTCATGCAGTCACTGGCTAACAGCTATCAGCAGACAGAGGTTATAAAAAACAACCTAATCATGCTGGATGACAAACTTTTGATATTATCATGGGCTAGACTCTTGACTTAAATTAAATCCCATTTATTGTGAGAAAGCACAAAAGACCATAAGGAAATGCCTGATAACAAAATAATTGTTTCACCCTTTCAGACAGCAAGCTGCACACAGTGTCTGTGTATGTAGTTTTAGTGATAGAAATATAGTTGATTAATGTTAACTGCTAACAGAGACACTACTGACAGCTAATGTTGCACAGCTAACTAGCTAACAGCAGCTACAGCTATATGAGTGAACTGCTAAAGCTGCCTTCAGATGATAAGAGATATGCTCTTAGTCAGTCCCTCCAGTTTTTCACTGGAACGTTAGTTAGAGATGGCAACTACTAATAAGTCCCACCTGCTGTCATATATATCAGCAAATCACAGAGCAAAACAATATCCGGCAATTTTACATTCAAGCAGAGGAACATTATTTTTTATTTTACACTTCAGTACTAATATTAAGATTCTTACAGAAAATAAAAAGAAAACAGTGTTCCTTAATCTGCCTGCCCTAATTTTGTCTTATTAAGCCTGTTTAGACTTTTTGGTGTGGTTTAAAAGTAAAGAAAACAACAAAAAAGGGGTGTAAAATTCTTCGCAAAAAATTAGAAAATGCCGCTGCAAAATCATTATCTAGTAATTTTGATTGCAAAAATCACAAATAAAAGTTGCGAAATCCTGGTGGGATTGCTCAGTGTGCCAACTTTGCGACGTCGCTATATTTAGCGAGTACTCAGACCCTTCTACTGGCTTAAAAAAAAAGAAAGAAAAAAAGGGACTAGCAACTTTTTCTGGTGTTACTGGAGACTCTGACATGAAAGCACCAATGGCAGTATAAAGAATGAACAAAGCCTGAGTGACGCCTGGGTGCTCTAATAAGCCATCTGTAATGGCACGCACCTGTCAATGAAGTGGTCACGCTGTTAATTATGCGCAACTTCGAGCCTTTAAAAAAAATTCTCCCCCTCACAGTTGTCACGGAGGGGAAATTAGCTAAAGAGTCCAAAACGTTGCCTGAACCAGACTGTAAACATGTTTAACTTTGCTGTGAAGTTGGACATTTTATTATGGGTGCTTATGGAGAGACACCTCTGCAGCATTTCTCAAGTGGACGCTCGAGGAATTACACTTTTCAGCACTTCCCCATTGACTTAATTCCCCATCACCGGAGGTTGCCGTTTGGAAAGCATGTATGGTTCTTACTCCTCTCAACAAGCCACAGGGGCTGGTAATACAATCAGCAGTGTTTACTTAACTTGAGCATTGGATTTAGCGAGCTAAGTTCATAAACCAAATGCCCATTCACAAAGAAGGCAGTTGCACCATCCGACTGCTAACTTTGGCCCTATAATTCTTTTCCTGGTGAGATTATGGTATGTTTTTAAAGTTATGTTATGACACTGAGTTCACTCTATATATCATTTCAAATTGTGCACACCACAAAGACTAGTGATTTGCCTTGTTGGGCGTCATTGCTGTCCCTATGAGAAAACAAGGGCACAGCCAGTACAGAATGGTTTTACCGCTAATCATGTGTGGGAGGAGAGGATGAACTGAGTGGTGCATGAAGGTCAAGTATATGATACAGACGTTTTTTTTGTATGTATTATTTAACCAGGAGAGCTCCATGTGAAACCTTGTGCACGTACGCAGTCAGCTGACATTGTCTATAAGAAAATGGGCTGGGACTTTTCCTTTTACAAACACTGCTCTCCCAAAATAACTCCTCTCACTTCCCAACTGTATTGGAGCACCAGCCACCGGAGGTACTATTTCTAGAAATTGAATAGTCCCTGTAGGGGTGAACAAGTGTTTTTTCCTCCTCACCACCTGAGCAACACTGTTTATATCATTCAAGGATCAGGACATTGGTTTCTAATGTAATTACATTTTGTGAATGGAGAGGTCAGTGCACTGTCAGTCCTCACTTTCGGGTGTACTCAAGATTTTTATCTGTCCTTGTTGTGCTCATAAGGCTTGTTAGGTTAGTAAAAGGTTCAGAAATCACTGATGAGAGAATTGTGGCTCTTAGCCATGGAGGGAAATGGCTTCTCTAAATGCAGAGGATGAGGTATTTCCCCCTGAGAGTTCACTGATTGATGTTTAAACATGTGACTCTCTAAATAACCATTTGGCATGGTGTGCTCACAGGAAAGACATTAATGAAGGCTTCCCACCAACACACTGTGCAGATGTTAATAGACGCTATGATAGGAAAAACACACCTTAATTATCATCAGAGGTTGTATAAACAAAAAACAACAATAAGCAGCGTTCTACCCGACAATTTATGTCATCTGCTATGAGTTGCGAGTGAGTCCTTTAAAGGAAATTAGGCCTAGCTGCTATTTCCTGCTCTCTTTAAAATCCACATCTGAACGGAAACGTATCTGCACTTATCAAAACATATTGTTCGAGGATGTTTCACGTCACCCTGAAATAGACAGTCAACAGCACTTAGAGAAAAATTGTGCTGTAAACATGTTTACGCCGTCGTGTTGTGGCAGTGTGCTGCAGAGAGAGGAGCGCCCTAATGAGTAATATGTTGTAAACTGATATTACCGTCTTGGAAATTGTCTGTAATTTGCAGCTCTGTTGTTCATACAGCACTCTGCTCTCCACTGCTCACATGTTTACTTACACCAGAAGTGAACTCTGCATGGCAGCTGTTGAGCAAACACAGCAGCACGTACTCAAGCGCACAAGTACAAAATGAAGCCCACTATCAGTGTGCAAGCTGATCCGGTTATTCTGCAAGCAAGTGCCAACATGCACACTAGGTGAATGTAAAGGTGCCTTCAGCGGTGGAAGAATTATCCAGATCCAATAGTTACATATCAGTTATCAGAAGTTTTGCACATGACAACTGCATATCATTTTTGTGAATTTGTTAATATGTAGATAGCATTTGAATGTTGCAGTTAATGGAGGTGGTGGAGCTAATTCTGACTTCTTCATTCTGTATAGTGCTTGGCATTTTGATCTATAACATGCATATTTAAAAGTTAAACACATACTTGTATGGCGTGTAAAATCTGTAATAGTAGCCAGTCATCAAACGACCATGTCTACCTAAAATCATGTCAACTGGATTCATTTTTTAATCAATATCATGAGGAAACGCTGACAGTTAACATATCTTATGTTGATATAACACATTTGTTTTCCTACAATATCTGCCCTTGCAGTATAATATTTGCTTGTATCAGCTAAAACATGATACATAAACGATACCATTGTTATGTTTGGAACCTTACAACACTTGGTCAAGGTTAGATAAATGTTGTGCTCTACATTTAACGCAGAAAATGTCAGACTTAAGCCAGAAGACATGACATTGGTTTTTGTTTTTGTTTTTGTTTTTTTACGTGGCCTTACTGAATATTGCCCTTAATTAATGGAACTGTGTAGCCTAAACCTGACCCCCTGCACTTTGTATGCCCACCATCCACCCGACCCCCTGTGCTGTGCAGTAAATAAACATATTGCTTCTCTCAATTGGGAAAAATGTCAGATAATTCAGGCAGTCGTCACTTCCAAAAATGTAATAAATCAACAAGGCACACATGTTGGCTGTCACACACGCACGCACGCACGTATGCACGCACGCACGCACATCCTACAAACCATCCACACGTCCCCATAAATCATGAGGATGTGAGCCATAAAAATGATCTGCATAGCTGAGTGTCAAATAGATTTTTCTCTTAATCCTGAGCTAAGCACAGTTCTGGGGAGTGTTGAGGATCTGGTAAACAGGTTATTTTTAACCTGCAACTCTCTTTCTCCGAAGCACCCTAAGCAGGCCAGGGGTATTCATCATCTGCTCCGAGTGCTGCTCAGAGGGAGCCATCTTGTCCTCACGCTTCTCAGTACTCAGCCAGCCGTGGCTTGTGTGTCGCTCCTCTCTGAAATGTTGATGTGGTCAGCTGACCACTGCTGCTGTCCCTAGAATCATTGATCATGAAGCCTTCTGGTAATACAATCAGCAGTGTTTGCTTAACGGATAGAGCTTTGTTTAAAGGGCCGGTTCACCAAGATTAAGCAAACAAAGACAGTATTCTGAGAAAAAAAAAATCCACGTATGTGGACTGCTTTACAAACTGGATCTTATCTTATCAAATATTGACTGTTAATAATTTTTCATTAACCACATAACACATTTAAAGAATCGTGACTAAAATTAATTAATTATGTATTGAGAGGGAGATTTCAGGTAAATAAAACAACCTGTCAGTGGTCTGGTTGACAAACTATATAATGCAATCAATACTAGGCAACAACTTCCAATAATGTCAATCTATGGGTCAGCCGTGTGGTAAAATATCTTGGATAATCCACAGACCTCACAGTTTGCTGTTTTTATTGGAATCACATTCTACCCTAAGAAGATTTAAAATAGATTGTTCTGTTGATTATGCAAGTTATTTTGGTCAGTGGGAACACCACAAAACGAATTGCACATTGTATCAGAAAGAGAGGTGAAAACCTGGACAATAAGGATGCAATATGTTGCACTGAGGAGATACTGAAATTAAGGACGTTAATTACAGTATGCTTCTTTTCAAGAGCTAATGAAATGAAATGAAATGTTAGGTAAGATTAAAACTTTGTTTTGCTTAGTTCGTTGCTGTTTTTGCACAGAGCTCTTTCCTATTCTTCATGCCTTCTTCTGGGAATCGTACAGGACGTCTTCACCGCCCACCCTCTGGAGAACATCCACGGTGCAGTGCTTGAAATATCTTGAACTCACCCTGGACAATAATTTATGCTTTGACAAACCCTTCATGGAAATCCACAAACGCTGCCAACAAAGACTCTCCACCATCCACAGAAACTCTGTTACATGCCCAGTTTGGCAGTGGCCGTAGTTAGCGTAACAAACTCAGAGCACTTTCTGTTTCCCTTCACCTTCTGTTCTGCTCTACAAAAGTATAACTCAGCACATTGTCCCCTAATGCCCCCTGTTTGTGCCTGCATTCAATAGGAGGAAACTCATATGCATCACACACAATGCCTCTAAAATGATTGGTCTACCAATCCCTCAGCTCTCAAAGCCTCAACAATAAAGCCATTAAATGGAAAGCATAGCATGATCCCAGCCACCCCCTGAACCTATTCTTCCCTATATGGTAAGGACAGTCTTGCCCATGCAGACCGGAGGGGATCGAACCGCCAATGTTCTGATCGGTGGAATGTCCTGCTCTGCAAACTGCACCTTTTTGATGCCAATGTGAATTAAACTTAGTACTAAAAAATCTGAGATATTGTCATTTTTATTCCACATTATTTCCTTACCTGTATTAGCTACAATGCAACTTGTCGGTTAGAGATCGGGCTACCGAGATCTGTCAGATTTCACAAAAGCATTTCTGCAACTTTTGAGTTGCCCTTCAATAAATAAAACCAATGGTTTTCTCAAAGACGTGGAACAATAGTATCAATCTACAGCACAATAACAAATCAAGTCATTTTTAATATGCATACTACTGACTGCTCTGTACACACATGGTTTGAGTTTATGCAGCAAGTCAAACAGGGTCCAAGTCATGTGCATGTGTGTTTTAGAGTACAGAGAATGCAAACAGATTATCACTCAACAGCTGTGGCGGTGAACTTTCCAGCTGCAGCTTTTGCCTGAAGAGCAAAATGACTTCTAGGAAAAAGCAGATATTCGCCATGTGGCTGAGCTGCTCACTGCTCACTACCTACTTATTATCCTGTCTCTGAATTACAGAGCAGCCACCGAAAAAAGCAAAACAGACTTTACAGTATCAAATATAATTAGATATGTAATTATCTTCCTCTGTCTCTCTCTCTGTGTTTCCATGCAGTCCACCGACAGAGACACCCACACTTCACCAACTGTGCCTCTGCCAACATGGAGACTTTTCACTGCAGATGGAATGTCCGGCACTTTCCAGAACCTCTCCAAGCCAGGAGATCTCCGCTTATTCTACATTAACAAAAAGTAAAGGGAAAAACTTTCTCATTATTAACATCTTTTTGTGCTTTTAAGGAAATCATGCCAAGAGAAGGAGACTATAGTTTGTTTAGCAGAGTACAAATAGATTACAGGGTTGACTATAATATAATATCATTTAGATTTGAAGAAACCTATGTAAAGATTCATGTATAAGTATATTTTCCAAATGCACAAAAAAAGAAAAAATAATGAGAACGTTTCACATTTCACATCTAGCTGCCTTAGTTTGTACGTATGTTAAAGGAAGGTCGAGTGTCAGATAAATGTAGCATAGAGTTATTCTTCCAAACTTCGAAAGACCTTTGAAAACACCTTCCAGCCACATTTTTAAATATTTCTCACTCAACTGCTGTTCTTATCAAGGCCAAGCAGCATCAATGGTTTTACTACTCCAATGTGTGCACTGTTGTGTCTGAACCTTATCTGACATGTGGTGCACCTGCTCACTACATGTTGACAAGTTAAAAGTCCAATTCAGGCTTTTTGTTGCTTTAATGAGTATTAGCTATCAAGTTCAGTTTGAAGTTCAGACAAATTTGGAATATTTGGAATAAAAGGCTTCATGACTTTTTGAGAATTATTTTTACATTTGTGCAATTTTGTGATTCATCTGATAGAACTGTTAAATCTTCAAGAATCAAACTGGATTTTATTGACTCAAAACAAGACTTCCCAAATCACTGTTTAATTTCAATCAGGGATGCAGCTTTAGTCCATAGACTTTGCTCTTCACAGCCCTAAGGCCAGAGTTTCAGCTTTGTTCAAAACATGTCTCATCTTACTAATCATATTTATGTTTCCCAGAGGATGAATACCTTAAACATTATGCTGTTAAGATCTACAACTATAGAGATACACAATACAGAATTTTCTGTCCTTCATTTTCTTTGTCCGAACTAAGGAACTAATTTAAAACAATGAGTGCAGTCTGCCCTTTTGTTCCTTTGTGTGTTCATGGTCTAAAAGTTGTCAACACATGAAAGCTGTTCTGTTCTTGCTCAGAAAAAGGAAGAATTGACCTCAAAATACTTCCTTTCTCTTTTTTTCTTCTTCACTATGGAGCAACAGCAGCATGTATTACTTTCATTGTGTTCACATGGATTGCCAGTGACAGAATATCAAGTTCCAGAGATAATCTAGACTAATGCATCCTGATGCATGTTTTTAGAAGATGTTACATGTATGTATAAGTATGCAAATTGTGACACCTCAAAAAATACTGAGGATTTCAAAATCAGAACCCTGAGTTCCTTTCCCCAAAAAAGACTTGAATTACAGTGAGTACAAGAAAAAAAACCAACAACAAATTAATTAGCCCCTCTGGCATTAACTAATATTCATCTATTTTCATTCATTTTTTTAATATTTTTTTTACTGTGCATGCCACAGACCTGCCATGCCTGCAGCAGAGCATGCCAATCATAATCAACTTTTTAGCTGGTAAAATAGCCACTCCACCCTGTCTACATGGTGTGTCACATATGTTTTTGGCAGTTATTCACGCTGTACAGTGCCAGACACAGCTTGCAATAATGAAAAGGAAAAAGAGGTGTAAAATTTTGTCATATATTAAGAGAATTATGGGAGGATTGTGACCCTTGGAGGAAACTGGGAGAGAGCAATGGGAAATGGGAGCCTCCCAGGAAAATTGGCAGGGTTGAGAAGATTCCTTGATTTAATAAGGAGATGTTTCTGTCATCTCCTTCGTCCCGTTCATTTAGTTTTTTTAAGACCGCATGTTGTTTTCCTCCCCCTTGCAGACCCCCTCATGTCCCGCCTAAAGATTGGGCTGAGTGTCCTCAGTACAGCACGGACAGACAAAATGAGTGTTTCTTCAATGAGAACCACACATTCATCTGGACATTTTACAGTGTCCAGCTTCGCTCAAGGGATGAAGCAGTCCTCTATGATGAGAAGCTCTTCAACGTTCAAGACATTGGTGAGTTTAGTGTCTGTCATGATCCAGATTAGAGAAAGCAGAAAAAAAGATGTGCAGTCATGTGAGGTTTTCCCACATGTTACTCTGCACTATAAGGGTTAATGACCATCACTACGCAATTTGGGGGATATTTAGTCTGAATTGCACCTCTCAGGTTGCAAACAAATCCTGCGTTTTTTGCTGGGAAAAGGAAGTAGCAATGTTCTTTCCCAATTTCAAGGTTAGCTATGGTTCCACTATCATCAGTCTCTCGGAAAAGCCTAAACAAAAATGTGTTGTCCATATTCTAAGATAAATGGACATCTACAACATATCCCATGAGTCTTATCAAAATCTCTTGGTAGCTCTAGTTGTTTAAAAATACTATTGGAGGGTTTGCTTTGAAATTTGTGACAGACATTCAAGGTTCATAGAGGATAAATCCTACTGACTTTGGTAATCAGGTTTAAAGTTTGTTTTTGTCTAATACTTTCCCAGTCATACATAATGACTTTCTCTAGTAATACTAGTTTTATCACTCATAGTTTTGTTTCTGTAATAAGACAGCCTATATGCCAGTATTTTGCCCTATCTGTGACAAAAAGCAACCAAAATAAAGTTACTCTTGTAGAGCAAAAACCTAAATCAAAATAAAATAGAAACTATAAAAACACATAATTTGCCACCCTGCCCATATACTGTATACTGTCATTTTGCTCTGGGGCTGATTTTTATGGTCAGGGCCCCTTTGTTTAAGTTAGGGGAATGATATTTTAGACAATAGTGTGTTTCCAAGAGATTTTCTCTTTCATGACAATGAATGAACTAGAGTGCTGACTGTGAACCAGACCGAGTGGGAGCAAAATCTGCAGCCAGGTTCAGTAAAAACTTTCCCAAAGCGGTGGCTGGTTTGTTTTAAGATGACATGTTCAGAAATTACATATTGGATGTAATGTTTGGATGTGCACTTACTTTTAGTGCATGTAGTGATCTTGAAACAAGGATTAGTGTGGACCTGTTTTTCCTTAAAAAAATACATGAATGAACATGTCTGCACCATCCATATATCACAGAATGAATCCATGAATCTATTCAAGTAAACTGTGATAAGACACTTCCTTTAAACACTGAAATTATTGTCCAGTTGCTGATAATAAAATATCTATAAGTTCCTTTCTGTTCTGTGTGCAGTGCAACCAGATCCTCCTTACAGCCTAAACTGGACGCTGCTGAACGTGAGTTTAACGGGCACTTACTATGACATCATGCTGAGCTGGAAGCCAGCCTCAGTCCTGCAGATGTGGAATCAGGGTGGATGAAGCTGCAGTATGAGGTCCAGTACCGTGACATCAGCTCTGACCTGTGGGAAGTGGTGGGTGTCTACTAAGTTATAGATTAATCTGCAAAATTATAACAACCATTAAATTGAATTATAGTATCATGCTAAAACTTTTATGTGCATCAGTCCAGTCCAACTTTTTATTATTGTCAAAGGAAACATCAGTGTTTCTTACAGGAGAAGATTGTGATGTTGTAGCACTGCTTTTGGTGGTTGAAAATTATTTTCTTCACTGCAGGTCGATCTTGTGCAAAGCACCCATCGCTCCATTTATGGCCTTCAAACTAACACCAACCATGAGGTTCGGGTCCGGTGCAAAATGTTTGGTGGGAAAGAGTTTGGAGAGTTTGGCGACTCTGTGTTTGTCCACATCCCATCCAAAGGTAAACACTAACATCTCAATATCTTCATACTTTTTTTGAAGACTTGTCTATAATGCTTAAAGACTCCTCTGTCTTGCTACTGCAAAGAAAGAAAGGTTCCCTCCAGGAAACAGTAAAGTAGTTGATGCATTTTACAGGGCGCACCTCCATTTCTTCACCCAAACACAGATGGCAGCCATGAAACCCACTGACTGCATTAACAGACTTGTCTCAAAAGTTTTAGCATGTTCATATCAGTTTAGCTTGTTAGCATGCATGATAGCTTGCTAAACTACCATGTTATCATGCTAAACTCATTTTTGCTTTGATTTTTATTAATGTAATATATTAAGTTCCTGTATCTTTGTGTGCATTCCCCCTTCCAGTGTCTAGGTTCCCTATTGTGGCCTGGCTCATCTTTGGCGCCTTGTGTTTAGTGGCCATCCTGATGTTAGTCATCATATCACAGCAGGAAAAGTAAGTATTTTACATCCATCTGGACTTTGTGTAGGACTGAGAAAAGCTTAGAGAAATGAGAAAGCGCAGTATGCAGCTGAGTGATCAGCACACTGTGCAGGCTAACCTTGGAGTCCCTCAGTCTCTCTGTGTTCACATCCTGTGTATTTGCTCAATATTTATACTAAGGGCTAAAGTCAATTTATTTTATATATAACATTTTTCCTTTGTTTTCTCTCTAAGGTTGATGGTTATTCTTTTGCCTCCTGTTCCTGGACCTAAAATAAGAGGAATTGATCCTGAACTGCTCAAGGTATTCCACTTTATTTGGAGAAAAACAAGCATACTCAATTAACATATAAAATATAATCCTTCACTGCACAGTGAAAATGATGTACTCACAACTACAGTTAGTGCAGTAGCAATGTCACTGCTTTCCTAATTCTCAGTGACATGATGAGAACAATAAATGATAGAATTTATGGACAAAGCTAGAGAAATAAAGTCGTAATAATTATCCTTGAAGCAGCCGAGCTGACTCATCAGCTGAATGTGGCCTAACCCATTCATTCTGAAGCAGTTGAGTTTGGCATTATGGCTGTTGTTACCTTGATCTGAGACCATGGCCTTAGATGGGAGATGTACTGTTGGACTGCGTTTGCCTAGACAAAAATGTCCTCATATTACAGTAGACTAAACTATGTTTCTGAAAACATTTGAGGCAAGAAATAGAAAATGCAGTAAAAGAATCTTGATAATCTAAATATTTGAGCCTAGTCTGAGCCTTGTGCTTGACGGATCAACTCTGCCTCACAGACAGGAAAGCTGAGGGAGCTGACATCTATCCTGGGTGGGCCACGTGATCTGAGGCCAGAGCTGTACAACAATGACCCCTGGGTGGAATTCATTGATCTGGACATTGAGGAGCAAAGCAAAACCATAGACCTGGACACGGACTGTCTCATGCATCGCTCCCTCTCCTCCAACTGCACTCCCCTCTCCATCGGCTTCAGAGACAACGACTCGGGACGGGCCAGCTGCTGCGACCCAGATCTCCCCAGCGACCCGGAGGCATCACCTTTCCATCCTCTCATTCCAACTCAAACCTTCAGTGAGGAAGCATCATGCCCAACAGCCTGTGAGTCAAGCCTCCAGGCCAGAGCCCCACCAATGAGGAGCCTCCTTTTGTAGCACTGGGCAGAGAGGCGTTGTACACCCAGGTGAGTGAGGTGAGGTCTTCTGGCAAGGTGCTGCTGTCACCTGAAGAACAGACTGAGATGGAGAAAACCACGAGCAAAGACACAGAGAAAGACGTCATGGCAGAGAAGGAGAAAGAAAGGAAAGAGTTCCAACTCCTGGTGGTGAATCCAGATCATGGGGGTTACACCTCAGAGCTCAATGCAGGAAAAATGAGCCCAAGATTACCTACAGGAGAAATGAATGACCCCTGCCAGACACTACCTCCGTCTCCTTACCATGAATCAGATGCCATCCCTGTGTCCTCTCTTCCCCCGGCTCCTGTCTACACCGTGGTAGAAAGTGTTGACAGGCAGAACAGCCTCTTACTGACACCGAACTCGACACCTGCCCCCCAGCTGATAATTCCAAAGACTATGCCAACACCAGACGGCTACTTGACGCCTAACCTTTTGGGAAGCATCACACCATAGATCAGCAATGAACTGCGCAAAGTTAAGACTATTAAATCAAAGGCAGAGATAAGGTCGGGAACAGTCTTGGATATTGACTATTGAGGGTACCAAGGTTTAGTGTTGAATGTCAGCTCTTCTAAAATAGTTGGCGGGGACATCTGTGCCTGTCCTGCCTACCACCTCTAACTCCTCTTTGCCTCCCGCTGCCCTCCTCTGACAGGACTGTACAGTCGATATGGTCGGAAGTTTGTCATGAGGAAAGAAGAACAAAGATGTGTTTTACTGCAGTTGTGGAAAAGGAACCGTTCTAAGGGAAATAACACAAGCTGGGAAGGGAAGTTGCCTCAAACTCCAAAACAGAACTCAAACTATCTTTGCTAAAGCTGCATTGGTCATTTTTTGGACACTCGAAGACAGTCACAGATAGACACAGAACCCTAGCACATTAAATATGAAACTGTTTTGGCATATGCTTTCAGAAACAGTTGCTTTTTGCATATCAAACAGCCATGTTTACAGCCATGTGAACATGAAATTGTCGAGTAAACACAGGTGTTACCAATGATACATTCAATTGTACTTCTACATATACTTTATTCCTAACATTTTGTACATATCAAAAACCTTTTGATAAATTCAGGTCATATGTATTATTAATATGCCGTTTCAAAAATATATGTTAAACATACTCGCCTTCTCTTTATGAATCAAACATTTTCAATGCTTTCCATATTGTTTGCATTCCTTTTCAGGCTTTAAGATCAATATTTTCACAATGAAAATGATAACCCTAACCATAAATAACCAATTGCTTTTTCTTTTTTTTTTAATACTCAGGCTTATTAGGGTTTACAGTATATATCATGTTAAATTCAAAAAATCAAATAAAGCATATGTTGTATGTAAAAGGATCAACTGGCGCATAAAATATTAGATGCTTGTCTCACTTTCTTAATTTATGTTTGAAACTGTGAAATGTTTTCTGAGCTGACACAAAATAATGCAGCTTGTTATAATCATGCTCAGTCATATTTGTTTTTTAGCTAATGGACTATAAAGGTTTTTTTTTTTTTTTTGGTAGTCTGGTTAAATGTGCATTGAATTGAAACTGAAATTTGGGGGTACATGGCCATCAGTGTTGAATTTGTACAGTTATTGCATTTTAACTGTTCAAAAGTGTTAGAAATAATAAAAAAAACTTTCATACTTTGGCCTTTGTCTGTCTTCTCGGTTAATTTTGGGTCTCCACAACATCGCAAACCAGGGGGAATATTCTTATTCAGTGGTGGATAGTAGCACTTTTTCACAGTAAAAGTAGCAGCATTGTGAAAAATACTAGGTTAGGTAAAAAGTTAAAAATTTTGTTGAAAGTAAATATGTATTATTAAAATGAATTCAGTGAAACAGCTCCTCACAAGATGCAAATTTATTGACGTAAGTGTATACAGTGTTGAGTAACTGTGTTAAAAGCATATCAAGTACCTGAAAAATAAACAAACTAAATAAACATGCTAGACTTATTCATGTATTATTATTTATTGTAGTTAATGTAATTAAATATTTGCAACCTCTGTGCACGAGACACTGTATGGCACGAGCGCAGGCGTTTACCAGCTCGTGCAGGTGTGAGCTAGCTAGCGTTAGCAGCATAACATCGTAGCTAGGAGCTAGCAGATGTAGCTTTATTAATACAATATTATCATTTTTTAAATCATTTTTCACGGTGCTTTGCTCTTCCTCACACGAGTAAAATGATAAAGTTAAACTGTGTTAACCATGACACGTTTATGGAGAGGTTTACCCAACTAGAACAGGTAAGCTAACATTAGCCGTGGCTAATTATTTAATCTACATTTGATTTGTTCTTCGGTGTTTACTAAAGTTAGACGAAGGAGTGAAATGTATGATGAGTTAGAGTAACACAGCTCATCACACAGATAAAGACAGGGATGATTGTGGGCGGTAGCTAGTCATAATCTGACCGTTTTTAATGAATTAGTTAATGCGTCACTTGCATTGTACAGTATTTGTTTGATAAAGTCCTGTACATTCAAAGTGGTCTGAATACATCCACGTGTCTTTGCTGTGATCAAACAGACACTGTCAGAGGTTAATGGTAAAAACAGCATGTTGGAGATGAAGCTGGAGGATGCTAACACACTCGTTAAGTTCCATCAGAGCAAAGAGGAAAGTCTGACTGAAGGTGAGTTTCTCCTTTCTCATTTGAAAACTGGAGCTTTCATTTGATTGCAGTGATTTCAAACGTCCTTGTGGTGCTTTGATTAGTTGTTTGTCTCCCCCTTCTGGTGATTTGGCCAAATGACAGCTGTCCTGATCAGCTGTCTCCAGTTTTCAGTTCAGAAAATGAAATCTTAGATATATTAAGAATGTAATCTTTATTATTATTCAGCGGTTGTATAGACATAAAGTCCTTTGTTGAAAAGTTTTATACTGAAAACTGTTTGTGTAGATTGTTCTGAAAACCAATAAAACAACGTGTTCATTCTGTTGATCGCATGTTGCAGAGAGAGACTGCCTTTTTGTCACCGTGAACAAACTACAGCAGACTCTGCAGGAGCAGTTCGACCTCAGAGGTAACTCTAATGATCCACTGGACACTTGTTTTTAAATGATATAACACAATCTAAATATGATCTACGCAAATTTGTGTTTGGTAAATTATTTCTTTGTTGTAACAATGCTTCTTGGCAATAAACACCACTGGAAAGTCTGTTTATTTCCCTTGAAGTGGTGCCACATTTGTGAGGAACATGCATTGGTGGAATTAGCAGCAGAGCTGAGTTTGCCAATGCCAAACAGCTGTTTTTTTTTTGCTGTTGCTATTAACTGCTACACTGGTCAGTCAGTGTCTGCTCCAAGAATCGTCATGCCATGTTTGACAGATATGGATAGGGCCCGTGCAATAGGACGACTTCAAGCTGGTGTTCTGAAAAACCCAAGTTGCAGCATTGCTTGGAGTGAGCACTAGTACCATCTGCAAACTGAAGGCCAAGTTCCATATAACAGGGATGTGAGAGACAGTGGGTGTCCCAGAAAGACGGAACCCCAAAGAGACTGTTTCCTCATCCTGTCAGCACTTATGCAGTGTTCTACAAATCTGCAGGATGATATGGCTGACAGCTGGCTGCTTTCCATTGGTATAAGATTTATTTACGAAGCATTGTTACAGCAAAGAAATAACTTACCAAACAGAAATGTCCCAACTTTTTGTGCATAGTTTATTAAAAATACTCAGGAATGTAGGGTGAAGAACAAACAGTTTCACAGCTGTAGATTTAATAGCATTGTTGTTTTTTCCTGTCTGATATCCATCTAGTATTATACTTAATATAAATAGCACAGATGTCATAGAAATGTACATATAGTAAAATAAACAATGAAGTTCTTTGTAAGGATTTCCATGTCTGACATGATGTTCATGTTGTAGTGGAGAATGAGAGACTGAAGAACAACATGGCTGACCTCAAACAACAGAATGAGACAATAGCAGAGGTAGGAAGTGAGGCAGAATTTAGAATTGAATACGTCTGTGAATCAAGAGGTTTGATTCAAAAACTGCTGTGTACACGAGCTAATGTTCTCTGTGAGTCGTGATATGAACGTTACTGATATACAGAGACATTTATTTATCTACTGTAGGTTGCACACGAGGTTCCAGTTCTAGTTTCTTTTTAGTTTGCTCATCATTATTTCTGCAAACATCCTACTACTGTTCTGATGCATTCCAGACGAGAGAGGCTTTAAGACTATCAAAATGTTGATGAGTTCAGTTGGGGTGCCTTCAGTTATGCACGCACAGTAATATCAACCTAACCTAAGAACAACAAACGTGAAATATTTTTAATACCTTCATGTTTGCAGTAGCAATCATTGGCCAAGGAGGAAATCAAATTATTTTCATACTGTTTAAGTGATCAACAATAGAGCTGAAGCAGCCAAGAACAGTGCTCATCAGACAGGAAAATCATTTTTTTGTGATAGAAATTCTTCCGTCTGAAAGCCATTGCCTTCTTTGTCATTGAATTATTTATTTTTGTGAATTGTATATAGAGGGTCATCTTAGACTCAGACTTAGAATTTTAAAGGTTAGTGCTGTACAGAAATCGTCTACGTCCCCAATTCTGAGGACAGATGGCATCGTAATATAAGACTACTATAAATGTGTGCTTTGTTCTGTCTGAAGGCCTGTAACTCCAGCAGATACTGAGTTACACTTCATTTTGACCTCGTAATGATTCTCTCCCTTCTTACCAATAATTCGGGCCATTGGAGGAAACCGTTACGCTTGTTTCTGCCTTTCAAAACCTAAAAGCTAAGTAGCAATTACAAATGTTTGTAATTTCCACTCTAGCGTCACTGATGTGGTGTGTGTGTGTGTGTGTGTGTGTGTGTGTGTGTGTGTGTGTGTGTGTGTGTGTGTGTGTGTGTGTGTGTGTGTGTGTGTGTTGTTGTGATCAGGACAGCAAAGCTGAGGTTCACCAGCTGGTCAGTAAAATGAGAAGTGAAGCAGAGAGACACAAGAGGGAGCTAGAGACTGTGAGGCAGCAGTGCAGGAGAGAGGTGGAGGACGCTCACAGGCAGAGTTTCACACAGTGTAAGACCTGGAAAATCAGTCCCTACTCTTAAATAGTGACTTGGTGTTATAAGATAAGAAAAAACATTATGCATGTATACAAATAACATCCTTATTGCCCTAAAGAACAAAAAGACGTGTCATGAGATGTATGCACATGTGGTTGCAACATGGACAAAAGTGTGGAAACATCATTAAAGTGACAGACTTTGTATCAGAGGAAAACAGACATGTCAAAGATGAATCTGTATTTTGCTGTCGGTTTTATTTCCTAACAGTGGAAGCTAAAGATGCGGAAGTAAAGAAGCTGCTGGAGGAAAAGAATCTGGAACTGGAGGAGATGAAGAAGAGTCTGAGGGGCCAGGAGAGAGAGAGGCAGAGCGAGATCCTCAAGTTACAGATGGAGGTGAGTTCAAAGCTACACCTCACCTCTAACAGTGTTTCTGACAGACAGACAGACGGTCTGCAGGGTTCGACTAGTGAAGAATTCCAGTCAGACAGTGCTTCTCTTTAAGCCTGTCTGTGTTTTGCTCTGTATGTTTTGGCAGTTTGGTGCGAAGTTAGCCAGAGTTCAGAGTACAGCTCAGTGGAGCCAACAGCAGCAGCAACAACAGCACAGCTCCAACCTTCTTCCACCGAGTGTCTTCAAGAGGGTGAGCAGCCCACACGGTCCATTCACATCAGTCACCCTGTGTCTTTGACTTGCAAACGTCAGCTGAGAGCAGAGCAAACCCAGATCTGACCAAGTGTCTCATCCTGTTAGTCCTCTCTTTCTAAGTAAGACCACATTACTTCCCAGCATGCAGGAAAAGGAAGTGACCTCAATGGGCTTAATGTTAACTTTACATTACTTTTAAGAATTTGACCACTGCTGTGTTTTCTGACTGTATAGACATGAGATGGAGCTAGCAGCACACAGAACTCCAGGGCAGAGCAAAGATTTGATGCATTTTCAGCTTTTTTTGCATACACTCGCTTCTTTGCATCTGCATTATTCCCAACATATACGGTGACACTGCCTCTACATTTCCCTTTGCACTCCGTCTGAACACAGTGTTTGGTTGATTATTGGTTTATTTATCACACAAAATGTTGAACATTCTGAAATGTGACACGTCGCTTCTCTCTTTTATATCATGTGAATTAAATAGAAATTTGAAGACCTTGGGATCTGGGTGCATTTTTCATCATTTCATGACATTTCACACACTAAATGATTCATGATGATCATTGTACAAAGCCATAGTTGGAATTTAATGAGTGATCACTGAATAGACTATAATTTACCTGCTGCAGCCATTCACAAGATTCAGCTGTGCTGTTCAGTTCTGAGAAATGTGTTGCATGTCTCTTGTTCGCGTGCGTATTAACTCATTACTTCTTGTACGTCATGCCTCCTCAGAAGCTGCAGTTCCTCCAGGAGGAGAAGAACAAGGAGATTTCATCTCTGCGTCAGAGAATCAAAGATCTGGAAGAGAAGCAGCACACCTGCAGCGTCAACGACAGCTGTCTGAAGAGGAGAAAATTCTAGTTTATTTAGAGGCTGTCGACCCGTCAGCTCTGCAGGAGCACAAAGTCCGACTGCCCGGGAGGCATAAGTGACTTAAATGTTTAGAAAGTTCCAGATATATAGTTTAGTTTCACTTTAAACAAAACCCAATTTGTTAGAGCTGTTGAGTACAGATTTTATTAGGCCATTTAAACATCTTGTGCACTGTCATGACTAGATTTGCAGTTTCATCACGTTGCTTGCAGGTGACCAGCGTGCAGAGAGCACATGTAGACATATTCCTGTCTAAGGCTTTAATCCAATCAGACGCCTGCAGCGAGGTAGGGAAGTGTAGGTGTACTTTGGAGTGAATCAAAAAGCTGGATGGCCATATATCCTTTCTTTCAAAGAAAAAAATAAATAACTGAAGTAATTACACCTTTTTTCAAAGTTTGACTTCAAAGTGTCCTACCATCTTAACATTTTGGAGAGGTTGCTGTAATTTTGCAACATGTTTAGGAAAGCAAAACTCTACAAAGATCAGCTTTTCTCAGCACCCTAAAACATTTATGCGTGGATAATTCATGAGGAATCAAGTTTCTTATATTGATCAAGTTTTACCAAGTGAGAATATTCATGGTAATGAGCAGTTCGACGCTGAGATCCGTGATTGATTATGCACCATTTGCAATATGTTTGACTTGATTTTTATGTTGGGGGGTCTGCTAATATCTGTGATCAACTGAAAGTTGTTGTATTGATCAGGTTATAATACCTGATCTACACTTGCATGACATAAAACAGTAGATTTATAGAGATAGGGTCTCCCTGTGTCCCTCCACTGCTCCTCACAGGGACAGCACACCTGAATGAAGACGCTCTGCCCGCTCAAGTGTTGACCTCATGCTTTCTAATCTCTTTATCTGTGCTGCTCAGCTAGCGTCTAAATGGGACAGAGAGCTAATCTCTATGGGAACATTGGGTAAAAACGTTGCGTAACCATTCATCTTCACAAAAGCCAGGAGCTCAACCTTAGTTTGGTCACAGAGCCACGGAGTTCTCCACTCAACCTGCACACCAAAGCATCCTGCTCACATATGCTGCAGGTTGAAACACGTGCACACACGTCGTCCGTTGCAGCCTTCTGACCTTGTTATTGCTTCCCTGGACTGATATTTGTCATTTGAAGGGATTTGGACTGACCTGAATTAAAACAGGATTAGAGTTCATGACACCACCTTAATCCTCAGTGAAGAGGAGAGAGGGTGAAGGTAGGGAGAGGTGTACACCTGACTGATGTCTCAGACACATGCCCCCCCTCCTTCCTGTCGTGCGTTCTTGGTCATCAGTGTACAGTATCCTGTTAGAGAGGGCAGAGAAGGAGGCTATGACGCCACTGTTCTGCTCTCCAGGACGTTCCGCACTGATTTTGGCACAAGCTGTGTCAGACCTCGGCGTGTAAGTGAAGAAAATTCATTTTCTGGTTCGTACTGGGGCAAAAGAACAACATGTTTTGTATCACTGCTTGAAATGGATTCTACAGCTTTTGGTTGATGCTGAGCAGCATTTTGAAATCTTGGTAAGACATCTTATTTTCTATGTTCTCTCTATAATCCAGATCTCTCTCACTGCATCTATTTAAAGCATACAAGTTTGTTTCTAGTCTAAAGTTACTGGAATTCATGTACAATATGATGGTTAGAGTGAATCACTGGAGTGTAGATAAGTGTAGAGATTTTACATGTAAGGAATATTTAAGGCAATATCGTGGAAGTTAGGTGTTGTGGTTAATGTGGATACAGGATTCCATCCTCATTAAGACTTTGGCTCATTCTGCAGCTGCTTCAGACAGTGCCTAATGCATCTAATAGCATGTGTTAACCCTTTTTGCGTACTTTTAAAATCATTCTTACCCGAGTATTCACGGTTAATCTGTGTTTGGTGTCTTTTTACAAAGTAAGTGCTGTTTTTAACATCCTATCAGCAATTTTAATTTTAACATCCAAACCACAAGCTGGCAGAGACTTCATGTCATTTTCATGAATTTAAAGACGATCTTATCTTCAGTCTGCTACAGAAATGCCCGGAGGCCACTGCCAGGTGCGGAGCCCCAAGCCCCGCCACAGTATCTACAGCCTGACAGACAGCTCTGATGTTGGCCCAGAGGAAGAGGAGGTCGACGACGTCATGCCCCGCCTCACCCCCCTGGAGAAGCTCACCACCGACATGTGCAAGGACGAAACTACCATCAAGGAGCTGATCATAGGCCGCAGGGTGGGCTTCTACAAGGTCCGCGGGGAGATTGGCTGCGGGACCTTCTCCAGGGTCAAACTGGCTTTCCATGCTCTGACTAAAGGTAGGTCGACATGCCTGACTGTGGAAGGAAAGTTAGCAGAGCACCCCCTACTGTCAGTCTGTGCCTGTGTTCTTGTGACCAGATCTGACCCCATTCATCTGTTCATCTCCTCGTAGACAAAGTGGCTCTGAAGATCCTGGATAAGACCAGGTTGGACTCTCAGGCCCAGCGTCTGCTCTCCAGGGAGATCCACAGCATGGAGCTCCTCCAGCACCCCAATGTGGTCCAACTGTACGAAGTGGTGGAGACGCCGAGTCGCCTCTACCTGGTGTTGGAGTACGCAGGAGGAGGAGATCTCCACAACCGCATCTGCAGTGAAGGAAAGCTATCTGACAGCGCCAGCAAGATCACCTTCGCTCAGGTCCTTTCTGCCATCAAATATATGGTGAGCGACATAGAAACATTGTTTTTGCCATCATCCAGTCAAGTCTAGCACAAAAAATCTGTTATCTCAGTTTAGTTTGATTAATTAAGCATTTATGTTTTGGTGCGCAGCACAACATGAACGTCATCCACCGGGACCTGAAGGCGGAGAACGTTCTGTTCACCTGCAGCGGCTGCCTAAAGGTGGCAGACTTTGGATTCAGCACGCAGGTTTTAAACCGCAGTGACGCTCTCGACACCTTCTGTGGCTCGCCGCCCTACGCCGCCCCAGAGCTCTTCAAAGACGAGTGCTACCTTGGCCCCCCAGTGGACGTGTGGGCCATGGGGGTCCTGCTTTTCTTCATGGTGACCGGCACTATGCCATTCCGCGCTGACACCATAGGGAAGCTGCGGCGCAGCATCATCGAGGGCGCCTTCACTGTCCCTCCGTGGGTACCTGGCCCCTGCCAGAGACTCATCAAGGGCATCTTGAAGCCGGTTCCCACTGAGCGTTACGCCCTCGACCAGATGCTGGGCTGTGATTGGCTCTTACCCGTAGAATTTCCCTGGTTGAAGTTACCTTCTGAACCAGAGAGTCCTGTGGGGAGCCTGCTGGACTCGGAGGGCCTGGATGAGGAGGAAGAGGAGGAGGTCCGGAGCTCACTGGAGGAGCTGGGCTTCACCACAGAGCACCTACGGAACAATCAGCTCAAAGATAGCCGCAGCCCTATCACCGGTGTTCATCGAATCCTGCTGCACCGAGCCCGGAAGAGGAGAGGCTGTGACAGCCTCCCTGTGGTCCGAGGGATGGTCAGGGACCCCAAGAGGGAAGGGCTCCGGGCCTACAGGGGCCTCAGACACACCTCCAAATTGTGTGTGGTTTCATAACAGACTGGTAGAGAGTTTTTCTACAGACTTCTTTTATACAAAAACAAACATAGTAGTGGTAGTGTTTTTTATTCTTTATGTTTTACATTCTTTATTGTAAAGTCATTTTCCACAGTTTGTAGATTTTGATACATTTGTTTTATTTTGTTTCGGGATAGCCTGAGGTGAATGTAAAGTGCCTGAAAACATGAAACAAAAATAAAGGTTGTGAAAGTGTCATTTAAAGAGTCATTTCCTTCTCAGGTGATTTCATTTGAAAGGTGTCATGGTGCTGCAGGGCTTAGCACTATTACAAGAAGGCTCCTGGTTTGAACCTCAGCTGGGGCCTTTCTGTGCGGGGTTTGCATGTTCTCTCCGTCCATCTTCTTCTCCTTTCGGCTTTTCCCTTCAGGGGTCGCCACAGTGAATCAGAAACACTGATTCTGATGTGGAGTGATGGCCAAACATGTAGGGAACAGTTAGGGGCTCTGTACCTTGCTCAGAGGCACCTTGGCAGTACCCAGGAGGTAAACTGGCAGCTCTAGTCCACACTTCATACTTTGGTCTATGCTGGACTTAAGTAAGTAAGTCCCTGCTGCCACCATGTACAACAGAACAGGAGCATGTTGTGTAACTTCTTGCTCCCCCTGATTATTATTGTGATTATCAGATTAGATTTTGCAGTCTGAGGACCAAGACTGTGAGGTTTCATAACAGCTTGTACCCCACTGCCATCAGACGACTGAACTCAAAATCTAACTAATCCTACTAATTCTTAAATCAGACTTATCAGACGTATTTATTTATTTATCTTTGTATTCAATTTATTCTGTGGTGTTTTTAGAGAGTTCTTGAATCTTGAATTTATAGAATGTTTAAGAATGCTGTTTCAAGTTTTAAAAGGACTAGTTTACAATGAAATCAGACATCTTCATGTCCATAAACTGACCCAATAAAACTTTGATGCAAAGTTTATTTATGCAGCTGATTTTGGTTCTTGGATTGCTCAGAGTGTTGAGAGGAGGTTTAACATCAACACTGAAACACGTCTGTGTCTTTAAAGAAAGCCCTGGTGCGTCACGCAGATGTCATTGTGGAGGTAGAGCAGGTGGCTGCTACTGCACCCAAACAGAGCTGATCTCGTGTCTTTGTGACCTGTTTACCAAAGTTTCACTAAGGGCGTGCGAGTAAACAATAGTCTCGCCAGCAGCAGCTGGCAGGACACCAGATGATACTCAGGACTCCTTTCTCCGTCTCCACAACCGGCCCAAACCGGCCAGACCAAACCCGGCTGCCCCCCCCCCCTCTGGCACTGGAAAACTCACTAACCCCTTAGCTCCTCCCAAGCCCTGCCCCTGCCCGACCCCCACCTGCAGGAGGCGGCAGATGGCGCGGCGTGGCTGTGGAGACATCTGCAGGCCAGACAATAGACGCTCTGTGCGGACCGCTGGAGCTGACAGGCCCGGAGCTCCGCTATTGTGCGCTGCGCCATACACATGCAGATGAGTTCTGCTGGAGGAGGGACCGCAGAGAGCAGATGACAGGCCTTAGCGCCTTCCATGCAAATCTGCTGAGTTTTAAACTTTTGTTGGGTTTCCAGACCACCCCCCCTTCCCCTCCCTCCTCTTCCCCACCTCCACCCAAAGACACACAATACGCACACACACACACACACAACCATAAAACCAGCTTAGTAAGAGAAAGTGAAAACACACCAAGGTCAGAAATGTAATTTTCTTTTTTGAGTTTTATTAAAATTTTCCACTTACAATTTCTCATATTGAAACTGTGAGGATCATATAAATTATTTAGTTTCCAACATTGTTGCAACATTATCACAACATCAAGTCAAATATTTTCAGTTTTGTAACATTTGTCTTCAGTATATAATGAAATGTTTATAAGATATTCTTACAAATTCTCATAGTTTTTAACATTAAATTAATTTAGCCTTTTTCTAAAGTGAAACCTTTAGAGGAAAAGACACTGTATCAATTTTTTTCTGTTTAAGGATATTTTTTTTCTCTCATTGTTAAAAATCTAAAGTGAAACCTTTAGACAATATTTTTTTTCCAATATTTTTTTTTAAGAATATTTTTTGTCATCGTTAAATTTCTAAAGTGAAACCTTTAGAGAATTAAGACAATTCTGGAAAGTGGGAAACATTTTCGCTGACTGCAACTGTTGTCATGTTGCTCAGCAAAGAGGACATCTTTAAAAAGTCTCTTTTTAAGAACGCCTCTTCCTCAGCACCGCTTCTTCTCCTGCTGCGCGTGCTTCAAGATGCGACATTTGCTCTGTGGAACCACAGGACGCAGAACTCGCTTCTCCTTCCTCTCCAAACCTCATCCGCACAAAGAATGAGGGTCGATGTGTCGCTCTTGTGGCATACCTGAACCTCATTCACATAAAGAATGAGAGTCATCTTGGCATGGACGGGACAAGAGGCGACGGTGTCACGGGCGGCCCCTCGGGCCGGCGCCGTGCTGCCTGGACGTGAATCCTCCTCAGGAGTATCCAGGGATGAGCAGAAACAGTGTCATCCTGTTCATCAGGATGAGTATTTCCAGATTAAGAAGCTTTACAGCATCTGAGCAAAGAGAGGAGCCGAGTCCCAGATCAACGCCCGGGGAGGCTGATCTCGGGAACCCAGTCGTTCAGACGACGGCTCTCCTCACAGAACAGGTGCAGCTTCTCCAGAGCTGGGTCCTCCCAAGACCCCTCAGCTGGGTTCTGTATAAACAGGGAGAGGAAAGAGGCTTTAGTCACATGGTTCCCTCAGAAAGCATCACATACAAACTTCTCCAATAAATGATTTGATCTCGTTATAGCAGAGCTCTACATACCGTGATCAGGACGCAGTGGGTATCTTCAAGCTGCTCTGCCTTGTCGCCAACAATCTCAGCCAGACGCTGCATGTCGCTCACTCTGACGATGCTGATGTCGTTGTCAAAGCAGAAGGACTGGATGAGGGTGAAGTGGATCTGCAGAGCGATGTCACACTCAAACTCCTCATCCATGGCCAGGACGCAGAAAGACACACTGTCCGGGTCACTGTGGAGACAAAATAAAGAAACCATAAGATTCCATCCAAAAAGTATCGATGTGACTGATGAAAATGTAGGCAGCTGTTAATGTTCAGCAGAGAGTCTCATACTTACAGGTTCATAACTTTTGCGCACTCGTAGACACCCACGGTGAGGGAGTCGTTGTCTTTAGCCGACACCAGGACCTCCTCCAGGGCTTGGCCGGTGCACTGAGCACGCTCGGTGGGTTTCTGGATCAGAACTTCCTCAAGAGTCATGATGAAGATGAAGATATTCCGCAAAGGGAGAGCTTTCGAGAGTTTAAGTCGAGTCGGGCGAGTAAATCCGAAAGGGAGCAGAGTGCTTTCAAATCTGCAGCCTCCCCTTTTTATACTCTGCAGCTCGTGCGGGGCAGTGAAAAGGCTGCGCCCTGATTGGCTGAAGCTGAATGGTGTATTGGTATGATAATGCTATTGTCACACTCCGGCTCGTGGCAGATTGATGGGGGTCATCGAGCCATGCACCGCCTCCCCCTTCTGCGCGCAGCAGCCTGGCCTCAAACTAAAAATAGCTTTATTAAAAAAAAAGTTTGATAACTCTGCAACACTTTTGTGCAAATTAAAGAAAACACGACATGTGCTTGGAACTGCAGAGATGCACGCTGGACATCGATTGTACATCCATGCATTCATAAGAACGTTTAACCATGCACAGAAGCTTATCGCCCTTTTTGGAAACACAAAAAAAATATTTTCAGGCAACGTTTGGCTCCATATGTCACATTTCATACTTTAGAGCCATTAAATATAAACTCCACTGAAAGAAAACTCATCAATCCCTCAAAACTGTTCTTGCATTTTAGATTTTATGTGATTATTTCAGCAGCAAACATGGAGAAAGTGTGAGTCGACCCTCCCCCCTCTCGTGCTCTCCCCAAGCAGCAGAGAGAAAGGGCAGGTGGATGATGCCATCTGTGGACTAGAGGCTGGCCATAAAACGGTCTCATTGTGCTCGCAGAAGCCCTCTATTATCACGGACCCGCATACAAATGCAAATGACCAGCGCGTGCCAGAACGCTGTGCTGTGCGTGCTGCGCAATCTGCACTGCTGGCCCATGCGAACCACGTGGCCATCAGCTGTCCAGAAAATCCTTGCTCGGTTTTTATTTATTTACTCTGGGGAGTTCAGGGGGGCACACGACCCGAATTCTATAGGACAACTTGTGAAGTTTATTGCACTTTTTTGTTTGGTATTTGGTGCCTAGATGCACCACATATCTGTGATTTCATTACGCCTTACTTCTAACAACTTTCTGTTCATTTTTGATAACTTTTACGCACAACGAAACTTTTACGCAGAGCTCTATTTAATCTATTTCTTCCATGCAGCTCGTGCATATTTGGTTATATGTATTTGTTATGTAGATCTACTGAATGTTTTCGTTTGTGATTTCAAATAAACTTGTTTCTGACAGCCTTTTATTAATTTCTAAACACTTTTACGCACGGCTCTACTTCATCTTCTCCACTAATATATCAGGTTCTAGCCAACAGCTCGTGCTTATTTTGGTTTTATTTTATGCACAATTATTCAAAACACATCTTGCAGCAGGTCAGGCCTGCTGCCACTACTGCGTAAATAGAAGAGGGGGCTGGAGTGAAGAGGCTGTGCAGGAGACACAGGTTGGCGGTGATTGATTCAGCGCTATTGTTCTGCGGAAGGCAGAGCGGCAGATGGAGAACTGTCGCTATGAGGGACCCCCTCCCTCTCCCCACTCCTCTCTTCTAAACACAGGTCAACCCCGACCCCAGGGCGCGCCGTTCTTTTGTCCATAAGTCTCCACATTCGCCAGGCTGTTGTCTGAGTTTTGATTAAATTTGAATGCCAAAAGAGACAAGCTTATGGTCCAAACTTTCACAGTGAAAAGTGTTATCACCAAACGATGCCAGACACATAAAGGCAGATAAAATCACTTTCAGTTTGAGCTGCTAACACGTGCAAGAAAGCAGAAAGTGTGTTTTGTTAAACAACAAAACTTATCTGTACGTCACTGCAGCAACACAATGCATTTGTTTATTTGGACGGCTGCAAAACCTCATCAGCACATCAGCTGGCCGCGAGGCTTAACATTTGGGCCAAAGTTTGATTTGGATCCAGCTGACGGAGACTCAAACACTGAGCTATTTTAGGAAGGATCAGCTTGCATGGCCACAGGGCAGGCGCGTGCAAATCGATACCGACCTATTGTTGCTGAAGCACATCTGCCAGACGGAGGCCTCCCCGGCAGCGCGCGACAGGTGTTGGTGGTCAAAGCTCTTTTCTGGAGACCTGCGGCGACCTAGTAAAGCCCTAAACCTCTTTGTACGGATATAAAGTATCTAAAGGTGCAGGATAAGACGGTACTAATGATAAATATTTGGCGTCTGCTGTGTGCAAATATGACTTGCGCTTCGGGGAAATATGCGAATGTTTGGGTAGATGCAGATAAGGTACAATATTGATGAATTTTCATTGATCGTGAATGATTTTCAGCTTAAAACAAGCAAAAATGGACAAACTTGTGTCATTTAGTTAAACTCGTTGTTTACACTGAAGACTTAAAAAAAATCATATTTGACAAACTGCCCTCACGCCCAGCAGGTGCTGCCTGACTTCCTTTGTCCACTCTTGCCTTCACCTTCCCCCCGGAGACAGATGGTATCTCTTGGTTGCTATGGAGAGTGATGCAGACAGAGAGAGATAAAGCATGCAGGCATCTCCAGATGCCACGCGCCTCAAGTGAGGCCCGGCTTAACGCCTGCAAAGCAGCGGCGCGTGCCACTGCCTAATCTACAAAAAAAGTTCATGCGGTGAAATTGGTCACGAGTCATTAAAGTCTGTCTGACATCAAAGGAAATTAAAATGGTGACATCTTTGTGTCATGACTACAATAATGCTACAATAGAAAAGCACTACTCCAAACCTTTCAGTATATATGTACAGTATATATACTGTATCATTAGACACTGTACTTTACATATTTGCTCCCCTTTTTAAAAGCATACTGTGCTGTCGTCCTTCCTTTCATTAGAGTACATTAACATGTAAAAATTGCAAAAACAGATGATAATATGATATATAAGACTTAATATGAACAAACTTTAACCTCAGATTGGACTTTAAGACTAGTCACAGAACAACACTGAAACTTTTATTTTGGCGGTTTTACAGAAACAAACACAGATTTTTTTTCTTTTGAAATGTGAAACCTTCATAAATTTGAAGTAGTCACAAAGTGTTCTATCTTCTGTTTTGCATTTTCTTTTTCATTTTTTCAGTCATTGATTTGTAAACAATCAGAAAAATCTTTAAAGATTTCTTGAATTGTGTGTTACATCATAACTTTATCCATTGCATTATATCTGTAAAACATTACATTGCATAGTAATACAGTTGAAGTTTAAACCTAAGCTTTGTCATTTATAAGTACAGACTGATTCAAAAGTCTGCGATATATTACCTCAAAATAGAATTAATGCCAACTTGATGTTCACTGTTACACAGGTGAATCACATAAAGAGTCTACTGACTGATTTTCACATTGTGTAGATATGTACTGAAGTCAATGGTTGCCTGGATTGGTAAGGAGAATACATTTCCAAATAAAAAAAGCTCAAGTCTGAACTTAAGTGGTATTAGTATGCAGTCACAATGTATCTTTGTTGAAAAATGAATGCATCCTCAATGGTCACTGTAATACAGTGCAAGCAAGTTTCAAGATTCTATCAATCAATATGATTGTCTTGTTGTACAGAAATTAATGGAAGCCAATGACTGATTGGACTGATAGGAAAAATAAGTTTTAAAATCTGAAACAACAAAGAGGTACATAAACACGTTGCGCTTCTTGAAGATTATACTTAAATTTGTTCATGACTGATTTCCATTCACTTTGTGTAAAGTGCAGTATGAAAATCAAACTATAGACTCTTGAAAGTTGCTTTAGGTGTGTAGTCCACCATTGCGAACAAAAAATCTGCAGGTTGTAGTTAGATTATCATTGTAACAGAGTTTACTTGATGTTTTCAAGTTAAACATTTTAAGTTTAAAGCGCAGATTTGGAAAAAGTCTGAAAATCAGACTGGATCATCTTGTAACAATGAGACAAAAATAAATGCAGTTGTTCACAGTGATGGATTAAACAACTCAAACAAGTTTGAAGAGTCTAATAATACATTTTCATGTCATGTGGAAATTGATTGGAAACCATGCCTGAAATGTCGAAAAATGACATGATAAAATCTTTAACACTTTGGCCAGGTTTGTAAAATGTTCAGCTGTGATGAAAAGTACTGTAGATGTGAACATGGAGAACACCTTGCATTGGCCTCATTTGAATGGGAGTTATTGATCTATTTTAATTCTTCTAGAACTATGAAGACTTCGACGACAGCAGTCTGGTCTTCCTGTGTGGTTTCATTATTTCTGTAAGCTGAAAGAATCGTTTAAAGGTCAGAGAGTTTCTACATCTGATCCTTTCAACCAAAGCTGCCCCGGACTTTCTAAGACTTTTCTATAGGCACGCGTCCCTGAGGGTGGGGTTGGGGCTGTAGGCCTGTTGTAGCCATTGTGCCTGGACAGCCAATCAAGGAGTGAGCGTGTGCCGGCTCTGCAGTATAAATGCTGGCAGATTCTTGGAGGCAGCACAAACACTCTTCTCTGGACTTTCTGACCACATCAGCTGAACTGTAAGCTAAAGCATCACCATGCAGTCTCCTGGAAAATCTCTGAAAGAAGCTCTGCTTTGTGCTCAGACCGAAGATCGACTCACTGTTGGAGTCTATGAGAGCGCTAAGATCATGACTGAGTAAGTAAACTAAACATGGCTTAAAGATAACTTTGACATATTTTCTGGAAAACCAACATGATCAATATTGAACTGCAGCAGCTAACAAGAGATGACTTTTCTTTGTCCACAGTGACCCTGGACAGTGTGTCTTTCTGCGTCCTGGCCATGGATGAGGAGTTTGAGTGTGACATCGCTCTGCAGATCCACTTCACCCTCATCCAGTCCTTCTGCTTTGACAACGACATCAGCATCGTCAGAGTGAGCGACATGCAGCGTCTGGCTGAGATTGTTGGCGACAAGGCAGAGCAGCTTGAAGATACCCACTGCGTCCTGATCACGGTATGTAGAGCTCTGCTATAACGAGATCAAATCATTCATTAGAGAAGTTTGTATGTGATGCTTTCTGAGAGAACCATGTGACTAAAGCCTCTTTCCTCTCCCTGTTTATACAGAACCCAGCTGAGGGGTCTTGGGAGGACCCAGCTCTGGAGAAGCTGCACCTGTTCTGTGAGGAGAGCCGTCGTCTGAACGACTGGGTTCCCGAGATCAGCCTCCCCGGGCGTTGATCTGGGACTCGGCTCCTCTCTTTGCTCAGATGCTGTAAAGCTTCTTAATCTGGAAATACTCATCCTGATGAACAGGATGACACTGTTTCTGCTCATCCCTGGATACTCCTGAGGAGGATTCACGTCCAGGCAGCACGGCGCCGGCCCGAGGGGCCGCCCGTGACACCGTCGCCTCTTGTCCCGTCCATGCCAAGATGACTCTCATTCTTTATGTGAATGAGGTCAGGTATGCCACAAGAGCGACACATCGACCCTCATTCTTTGTGCGGATGAGGTTTGGAGAGGAAGGAGAAGCGAGTTCTGCGTCCTGTGGTTCCACAGAGCAAATGTCGCATCTTGAAGCACGCGCAGCAGGAGAAGAAGCGGTGCTGAGGAAGAGGCGTTCTTAAAAAGAGACTTTTTAAAGATGTCCTCTTTGCTGAGCAACATGACAACAGTTGCAGTCAGCGAAAATGTTTCCCACTTTCCAGAATTGTCTTAATTCTCTAAAGGTTTCACTTTAGAAATTTAACGATGACAAAAAAAAAATATTCTTAAAAAAAAAATGGAAAAAAAAGTATTGTCTAAAGGTTTCACTTTAGATTTTTAACAATGAGAGAAAAAACACAAAAAGTGTCACCATGGAACGAATACAAGAGTTTGAGTCTGATCCTGAAATATGAAAAAGATGGAAAAGAAAAAAGAAAACCGTAGTACTTCCTGAAGGTTTCACTTCAGCTTTTATTTTTGTCAAATGAAATAACTTGTTTACTTATATCTTTTTTTTGTAATATGAAAACATAGAAATAAAATAACTGAATTCAATATTTTTCTCTGACTGTACTTTGACTTTTTTTTTTATCTGAGGTTAAAGTTGAAGCACAAATCAAGTCCTATGTTGACTTTTTTTTTTCGGCGAACCTGATGCAGTCTGGTTTGACATTTTGACGTTATTTGTTGGTCCCTTTTGGGGGATTCTTCAAAAGTTTGCTGAGACTTTAAAATCCAGCTCAGTGTGCAGCTGACAAACAACTTAAACATGTTCAGCTCTGCAGCAGCTTTGTATTTGGACTACTCTGAAGTATTTTCTTGCTCTTAATATGAGATGCTTCAACAGAACCAGCGAAGTGTCCTGCACAAAAATTATATATAATTAATATATTTAAAAATTCTAAAAACATATTAAAATTATTGATAGTTTAGAAAATGCACAGCACATTCTGTCATCTGAAGGCAGGAGATGAAAATAGTGCAGTGTGTGATGTCTCTGTCACTTAAATATAAGACTTGTAATGCAAGTTTAGTGTGTTAACAAAATATATGTAACCATTAGTAAATCTGCTGCTCAGACACATAAGTCATGAGGCTGGATGATAACTGGAGTGCAGGTGGCTTCGACTGACAATTTTCCCTTCTCTCTGGCTCAACATCGGGGACAGATGTCATCTCAAAGCTCACAGCAGAGGATTGACACCTCTGTCCTTCAATTAGTGGTTCACACGAACCCTCTCAACAGCTCATTACATTAACTGACCACACGCCTGGTCTTTTTTTTGATAAACAGTCTAGCAAAGTCATGTTGAATTGTTTAAATTTAAAGGAATAGTTGAACATAAGCTCTCCTTCTAGCAGAAAGTTAGATGATGACAGATAAAACTTTATTGGTGCATTGCAACACAAGGGAGGAAAGAGTGCAAATATAAAATATTGAGACACGAGACATTGCATATGAGAAGTGGCAGATAACCATGCATGCACAATATTAAATCTCAAACACAGGTAAATGTATATGATTCATTCAAAATGTTCAGTGATTATATCCTTGATATTATACATAATGTCTCTTTATTGCAAATGATGTCTCTTAAATGAGAGTTCTGATCATTGTAATCCACAGACAGAGAGTAAACCAGAGAGGAAGAGGGAGATTAAGATGAAATGTCACCTCAGCACCCACTACCACTGCTACCACCATGTCTCGTATTATACAGCTAGAGGCAAAAATGCACACCAGCGTCTGCACTTCCTGTGGCGGTTAAAGAGGGCCCACCTCAGTCTAACCATCCTCACTACTTTCTACAAGGGCACCATAGAGAGAACATTTCTCTCTGGTTTGAAAACTGCAGCGCTGCAGAGAGAAAGGCGCTGTGGGGAGTGGTGAGGTTAGCTGGTACAACTCTTCCTGCCGTTCAGGAGCTGACCCATAGAAGATGCATGTTTAAAGTTAAAGGCATCATCAAAGACCTCAGTCACAGTCTGTTCTCCTTTCTCCCCTCTGGCAAGAGGTACCACAGTCTACCGACCAAGACTGTGAGGTTTCAAAACAGCTTCGACCACACTGCCATCAGACGACTGAACTTTGGATCAAACTAATTCCACTAATTCTCAAATTAGATTTGTCAGACTTATTTATTTATTTATCTTCTTATTGAATTTATTATGTGGTGTTTTTAATCATAATTTCATTTTACAGTGCTGTGAAGTGACAGGAAAGAGATCTTGAATCTTAAACAGGATGTTTGCTTATTTAGGCACTGTGACTGGACACAGCTGACCTGGCTCTGTCCAAAGAGAACAAACTACAGCATCTCTAAAGCTCACTAACATGTTTTCTTTTGTTTTTGTTAAACCTACAACTGAATCGCAAAAAAACACAATTTGACAGTTTATTTCTTTGAATAGATGGTCACAAAGTTGAAGAGGCAGCAGGCTGTGTTCAGGTGTTAGCTCAAAGCAGGCTGCTCATTCATTCAGGACTTTGTTGGCACAGCAGTTGTACTGACACAGAGACTGTGGGATGTAGCAAATATCACCCAGTGGAATACAACTCGACTCCCCCGCAACCAAATGAATACATGCATGTAGTACACAGACGCTGCTGTCTGCCACCGCCAGAGGTGATAAATATTCCTGTGGTAAAAACTTCTGAAATACTGCGTCAGATTGCTGCAGCAGCTCGCCCTCTGATCTGTTACGTAGTGGTTGTCTGTCAGTGTTTTCAGCTGTTGACTGACTTTGTGCAGATCAGCGCGTCTTTGTATTTACATGCACAAAATGTCATACTAACTCCAACTGGAATCATTAATGGAGGCTGTAGCTTTATTTCACGATGCTGTGCAAGAGAAATGAGCCACAGTGAGTCTGCAGCTCAATGAAGGTGATCTTTTGCTCCTGGCACACGTTGGGTTTTCTTTTCTTTCTCTCGTTTGTGATTCAGAAGCTCTACGAGGCTTTTGTGCCTTCTGACTCAAACTCCAAAGTCACTCTGACCTGCATGTTGCATGTCACTGCAAACTATTGTGGAGTCAACAGCTGCTGCAACCCCCACACCCCACTGTGACACACACACACACACACACACGACTGTGACTTTCTCTCTTTCTATTAGAGTGTTCATTAGAACTTGATGTAACGCATAAATTTCATCAGAATAAAAAGTAAAATGGAGCAAAGAAGAAGAAAATGAGTAATATTCTGAGTTTGTGCAGATAAAACATAAAACCTGAAGCAGCTTCACTGTGCATGCACACACACACACACACACACACACACACACACACACACACACACACACACACACACACACACCCTCCAGGGCTAAAAAATAAAAAAGAAGAAGAAAAAAAAAAACTGGACCAAACAGGACCAGCTGAAACGCAATCCCCCCTTTAAATCTCCACGGCAACCAGCCCAGCACTCACTCCATCTGCTGTCCAATTTAATGATGAGGAGAAAGGGGAGGAGGAGAGGGAGGAGGAGGAGGAGGCAGCGTGCCTGGCACAAGCCTGCTGCCATTCATCTATTCAGGTCCAAATCCTGACTAAGAACAACATCCCCCGACCGTCAGCAGAAACACGTCTGAAGTGTCAACACCACAGTCCCTGCTGGATGGAGCAGCGTCTACTTACAGTGACGCGGGTGTTTGGGGAATATGCTTAGTCGCTTTCTTTTTAAAAAGGACGAAACCAAAATTAAGTTTGTGTGTAAAGAACAGAGCTGGAGTCAGAAGGTGGTCAGCTTAGCTTGGCATGAAGACATGATAGTAAAGAAGGAAACAGCTAGCCTGGCCATATTTCTAAAAGTCGCCAATACCAACATCTCTATGCATGTCACATTGTTTGTATCTGTGCAGACACGGAAAAAGTAAAAATGAATTCTGGGTCTGTCTCTCTGAACTCTTTCACCCTGATCAACCTCGGCTGCCCTCTGACTCAACCCTGGTCACAAAGAGCTGTGCTGCAGCAGCCACATGCTGCTTCTCAAGTGTCCTTTCAACATAAAAGCCTCCTCCTCCTCCTAAAATCTTTTCTGTGTGCTGGAGAGCTGCAGCAGATGGTTCTGACGGGCTGCAGGCTGAGTTTGGAAGTGTGCGTGTGTGTGTGTGTGTGTGTGTGTGTGTGTGTGTGTGTGTGTGTGTGTGTGTGTGTGTGTATGTGTGTATGTGTGTGTGCGCGCGCATTTAGTTTGTTGGTGTTTTGGTCAAGCAGGTCGCCTTGGATACGGGCAGCAGCATCATTTATCAGCATTATTCATTGTATTTCTTTGTTTGCTATGTTATTTAAATTATTAATATCTCCAAGGCACAAGAACACGAAGCATTTATTTCTATCCTGTGAGTCTCCACTTTAATTTAAAGTTTTGGAGAAAGTGTCTGTCTGTCTGAATGAGTTCATAAAGATGGATAGCTGAAGAGTTTCAGAGGTGAAAGTCTGCTGACTGGCTCTGTCTGACAAGTATGCTAATCTACTTTTTAACTATGTTAATATCGCCCTCCATCATTACCATAAGCCTGCTGCTGCTGCAGGTCAAAGCAGAGTCGGGGGTCAGACACACGTCTATGTGTGTGTGTGTGTTTACATTCAGTCATATCTGTGTATATGCACATATATACACACACACACACAGACATAACACACGCCCATGCTCTCAGTCATCAGCTGTTGATGCTAATTTCTGTTCAGCGAGCTCATGATGAATCTAATCACTAATTACATTAACAAACCTGAAGGCCCAGAGGCTGCTGCTCACGTGTTGTCATTCAAATCATCTCGCCATATGCAAAACATGCATGTAATAATCCAAACATCAATGTGCTGCGTGATTACGAGCTGATTAGCCGTTAGCTGGTGAAGTGAAAGTGTTTGTTTGTCAACCATCAGATTTTATCTTTCAAAGAAAGCAGAGTGTAAATACACATGAAGATAAAAATAAAATATCTGTTTACGTCCACAGTTGCAGGTTGTAAACACAGAGCGAATAGGCACACACACGCACGCACGCACGCACAAACAAACACACACACACACACACACACACACACACACACACACACACACACACACACACACACACACACACACAGGAACACAGGAACACACACTGCCAGCTGTTGCCAAAACACTGGTCTGTTTCTCTATTCAGTGCTGGGGCCCTCAAGGGCCTCGTATAGACACAACAACGACACTATGTGTCCCTGTGCGTGTGGGTTTGAGAGAGCCATTATAGCAGAATATGAAGCTTAAGCATAAAAATTGATTCTTGGAAATATTAGTTGAGGAAAAAAAATACACCT
The DNA here is from genome assembly GCA_004119915.2 of Collichthys lucidus. Classification (NCBI taxonomy): domain Eukaryota; kingdom Metazoa; phylum Chordata; class Actinopteri; family Sciaenidae; genus Collichthys; species Collichthys lucidus. Next base: position 6,194,764 of record CM014093.1, read on the forward strand.
TTGATTCAAACTATATTTATGAGCTCTTTTAACCACATGTGACACAAGACTGTTGACACATGAGTTTGAGATTGTTGATGTGTTGTGCATGCAACATCGAAATGACACACATCACATTAATCTGACTTGAGACACAACACTTGTTTGTATCTGCGCACTGCACAACCAGATCAGATGGCTAAATGTGCTTGTCCTGCACCCCCTCCCAAAATCCACTTGCACACCCTCACCAAAACAAAACTCAGACAAAAGCTACAGCCAACACTTCTACACCCTCATCAATGGGCACAAAAAGCAGAAAAACCACAGGAGGGGCCCTGCACAAAGGTGCACCGAGACCCCAGCCCTCTCTCCTCTTTTGTGCTGAAGAATGGCAAGGTCCAGGAGCAGCTGCTGTTGGCTGCACGGGACATTTGAGACGGTCCCCTTTCACCAAAAAACAAAGTCTGGAGCTGTGAGTGTGTGCAGGCTGCAGGGCTGCAGGGGAGAGGGGGGTAAGGGGAGGGAGGATGTATACAAAACGAAAGGCACACTTTGCCAGATCAATGTGGTGCTGACTCCCCATTCATCCTGCAGATCAGCAGCAGAGGTGGGGGTTCGGGGGGTGGGGTCCTAAAGTGAAGGAGGAAGCCTTTAAAGTTGACGCGAGTCACATCAGTCACAGCACAAAGGAGTCCCCGAGGTCTGCCATATGGACGCAGGCACATCATCTGTTCAGGAATCACTCAAAGAAATCAAGCCACAGCCAATAGCAGCATGAGCATTGCACCCAGCTTTACCCAGAGACAACACATCTCTGATTCCTGATTGGCTGTAGAGCTGTTGTCATTAACACAGTGTCTCAATTAGCCAGATAGGTAGGAGGGCACTTTGTTGTTTTAGTGCTTCAGGATGATCAGTGTGACAGATTGAAGTGCTGGTGAACATTCAGGAGATATGTTAGAAAACAGTGTATTTCCTCTCTGCTTCCAGTGCTTACCTTTACACGTGGACCAATACTAACTATAAATATATTTTATATTCTCTTCTCAAATCAAATCAATACAACAATACAGCAAACAATGTCTTAATTAAAACATAGAAAGACTGCAGCTTATTTTCAAATGACATTCTCAGCACACGTCTGCCTGATTTAAGAACACCAAAATGTTCTTTAAAGCATCTAAAACACAAAAATGAGTCTGAACTTCTCAGTTTTGTGTCTCCTCAGTGAAGTGCTGAGCTCAGAAGAGTGCACATCTGACAGGACAGAACTGTTACAGCGCCCCCTACCAAAAATAAATGAGTAAACACTTTAGATTTTGCAATACCTTAAACCTGATGGCAACCTGAAGTGTTTTAAAATAAACTGTGATAGCCACCTAATATTATATGACAACATTTTTTTTTTTTTTTTGCAAGAGGTTTTACTCAAAACAAACAATGTGGACGCTGTGCTGGAATCAGCTGTTTGCAGAACAGGGCAATACTTATATTAAAATGACTTGCAGTAACTTTATCTTGTGAAAAGAAGCAGGAAATAACATTTCCTAACAACGAGCTGAGTTTGAAAAAAAAAAAAGCCTCTCAGCAGTGGTGAAAGAACTTTTTAGACCATTTACTTCAGTAAATAAATAATCCATTATAAGTCAATGCCCTGCAGTGAAAGTACAGATGCTAAAATGTCTCCTGTGACTTAGTCAGTATGTTGCTATCTAATGAATCATCTATGAGCGCTGGTGTAAATGAGTGAGTCAGAGGTATGAATGAGATAAAACTGTCCTCAGGTCTGTTTGGATGAATGAATCTTGTCTTGAATGGATGTGTGTGTGCTGTGCCATCCTGTGGTGTAACACTGTTACTACGGGATCAAATGTTTCGTCATGAACGCAGAGCAACAGCTTCATCTGCTGTTCAAGAGACGCTCCTGCATCACGGTGCACACAGATGATACAATAAGGAAGCTGCACGCTTTAAAGTTCAAACTAACACCAAATATTACCTGTGAAAACATCTGAACTCTTTACTGTCCTCTGGTTTGTTTGACATTCAAATATTCACGTGGACTGACGTCCAACACATACAGAGCTGTCACAAAGAAAGACTTATTTCTATACTGCAGTTTTTTATTATTAGTAATTGTTTTTATTAAATGAAATAACTATTTCTTATGGACTGCTTATTTTATTCTATTCTTACTGTTCATTGTGAATTGTTTGTGTTGTTCTTTGTTTATTGTTGTTCTGATGGATTTCTTCACTTTCTATCAAACTTTCTGAACAGACTTTGTGTGAAAGCTGCTTTACAATGATCACATGTATGATTCTTATCACTTGTAATTTGAGCATATTTATTGCACATTTAATTTATTTTATTTGTGTTTGTTAATCCCGAAGAGAAGAAAAAAGAAATAGACTAGTACTATGCATACCTCTCTTACTTTCTTGGGATTATGTGTGATTGTATTTTCATTTTATTTTTTGATTTTGTGTTTACAATGATGGGATGGACATGCATGGAAACATTTCATGTGCCAACATTGCACAATATCCAAAAACAGATGTAATAAAAAGGCACTTAGTATTTAGTATTGCACTTATAAAGATGGGGCCTTACAAAAAAAAAAAAAAAAACAGCAGCTCTGACCTGCGACCTGCTTCAGGTGCTGAAGCAGGTCGCAGGTTAGATTCCTGGCTCCTCCAGTCCAGTCAAAGTGGCTACTCCAGACACTGTGCTGTTGATGCATTTATATCATTAATGTTGCTGTTAGTGCTTTGCATTGATTTCTCATGATGAGGAGTTTACATCTTGTCTGGCAGCCTCTGCATCAGTGTGTGCATGGGTGAATACGACATGCATTATCCACTTGTCTGTCATTAAGTGGCTCTCTGAGCTATGTGAGTATAGAGCTGCGAGTGATGCTAAGGTGAATGAATATGACTTATGTACGGAAAATGTATAAACCATTTTTAATGCTGTCCTTCTGACCTTTATTTCACTAAAATTCAACTTGGATCCTTTAATTAGTTGTTTCTTGTCATTGGTGTAAACTCCTATCAGCTTCTGAAGAATAGAATAGAATAGAATAGAATAGAATAGAATAGAATAGAATAGAAAGCTTTTATTGTCATTGTACAACAGACATACTGTAAGCACAACAAAATTTCAGGGGGCTTCAACAAGGTTCTGGTCCTAATATAGGTAATAGCATAGTGTAGCATCAATATAGACAAGATAAAACCACAATAAAAGTACAAATGCAATGCTAAAAATATAGATGCTATACATGACTATACTTTATCCAGCTGCAGGTGAGTGGGGGAAGTCTGAGGTGGAACACGCCAGAAAAAGTCTGAGAACCACAGCGTCAGACGTCACTGTCTGGTAAACAGCCACATCTTTTGAACTTCACACGTTTGTAATGCAGTAAAAATGTGTTGTTTCCGAGCCGCAGTGGAGCTAACCCTGACAACATCAGGGACTTATTATCATGACGGGTAGAATGTGTAAAATCATGTATCAGTGCATCTTTAAGTATAATTCTTTTAAACCAATTAGACCTCATACAGAAGAATATATATAAAGTAAATGTTTGGAAACCTCCTCTCTTACACCTTATCTGTCACTATCCCTCTCCCCAGATGTTTCCCACGACACAACACTTACAGTATCTTGCAGTCTCGCATCTCAGTTGAGATGCACTGAAAAGAAACAGAGCCTTTCAAATGATCAGGTTAGCTCTAAAGCTGAATTCTGAATCATGGCAGAAGAGGTTTTGTTGATGTAGGAAGCATCTCTCTGCCACCCAAAAACCAGACCACCCACACGTGAGGCCGAGGCGAAGAAGCATCCGTCTGCTCGTGTTTTTAGCTCCCAGTGAGTGTTTATAGAGTCAATAGAGGATCTGTGTGTGGTCAGAGGGCTGTGTTTGAGATCCATCCATGTTTCTCTCTGACTGATCTGCCGTTCAGTTTGGAGTATGGCAACAAACTAAAAGACATTAACATGTTTAAGCACTTGAGTTCATATACAGTCCATTAAACCGAGGACAGACGATGAGTGAGCGTAAAGCACTGTGACACTCTGCTGACTTACAGCCACGTTTTGCTCCACTTGAGAAACACAGTTCAGACTGGAGTGCTGTGGTTTTCTCTTTTTCTTCTTTGTCAGACGTCCAGCAGCTTTTCTTTCAACAGACTGTTAGTACCGGGAAAATAGATGTGCACCTCATAAAGCATGTTCGGTCACTGCATGTGCATTCGTGACCCAAACATTCAAACTGAATAACAGAAGAAAACATCATCGTGTTCACCCACATGTCCAAGAACAAAAAATCAAGCTCAGCTTACGGTCAGGGATTCTTCTTCGATAGCTTCGGTTGCCAATGTCTCCAAACAAGGTCATAATTCAAAAATCTATCCCACCGTTCATCCCCAACAAACACATTCCTACAGTCTCAATTTGATTAACCCACTGAAATCTCTCTAAACAGTGTTCTCTTATTAGAAAAGTATCCATCCAGATTAAGCGGAAAATTCAATCAAATTTCCATGGTCTATTGTTATACCAATATTAGAAATAGGACACTGAGGTAAACAGTTTTTGGTGGACATTTTCCAGCCTGGTGCCATTAATCCATTGCATAAGAAGAACACACAACGAGTTGAGGTCATTAAAAGAGCTCCAGTCAATCCTCAGATTGATGAAAACAATGTGAAGAACGTGATGGAAATATGTAAGCATTAGTTAGATTCATAAACAGCGGCAGTCCTTTGTGGCCCTTGGTTTACTTGTCCGGGTACTTCGAGGCTGGCTTACCCTCCAATTGCTAGAGCTTAGAAGCTGTATACAAAAAGCTGCAGACACCACTCATGGCTGAAAAAAAACATGCAACCTTACTTGTTTACAGGTGATAGTGCATAATTGTAATATTCTCCTAAAGTATGTTTTAAATTATATTAAGTTAGCTAGTAAAATTTAAATTCAATCATGTCATCCACCTTCACTTCTGGAAACAAACTTTCTTTCTTTTTTGTCATATTTTAATTCTGTGTTGATTATCAAGTTAGTGCTTTCACTTAAGTAAGCTATTTAAGTTCTTTTGCTTCCCTATTTTTATCTCTGCTGTGTTTCCTGATTCTGTCTCCATCCTCATCTTCTTCCGTTTTTTCCCCTTCTTCCTCTTTTACTCCCTTCTCCCCTTCTCAGTCTCCCAGGGTGAACACAGAACAGACTGGAAGTCATTTCAGAAAGAAATTAACACAGGAGTCTAATACTCTAATGCTCCCACACAGCAAATTGGATTTGTGCGCTTCACCGCCTCTGAGTATCAGTGTGTTGCAGGACACAAAGCCTCCGGCAGCAAGAGAGGACTCAGAGAGAGGACACAGACTCAGGGGAGCGATGGTGGTTACAGCTAAAGTCGCAGATCCGCAGAGAAGAAGTGTGTGTCTGCTTGGGTTTGGGACAGTTAGGTTTTTTGTGTGACTTTAACATGAAAACGTCATGACCAAATGTTTGTGGACAGATGAATCTGAACGCATGTGCTCTAATCTGCTGCCACTTTTTATTGTAACACTGGATGATAAGACGTGGACCACAGTTGGTGTTGTAGACAGCCAAGTTCTTCCACACCATATATATATATAAAAAAAGAAGTAATTTTCTTTACAATCTAATAACATAACATTTTGAGTTTTCCGCATTTCCTCTAGCCTCCTAAAACAGTGTGGAAAGGTCTGGCTATGCAAGACAAGACTAGTCAGTAGGCAACATGGCATGGGAGTGAGGCTTTCTGCTGGAAACTACGACTGAGAAACAGCACCTTACACAGTATTTATTTTCACTTTTTTTATAGGTATGCTCTTAAGACAGAACAATAAAGTATTAGGTTTGGAGCTTTTGGGAGTTGTAAGTAAGTAACGTGTCCTCTAGTTAGAGGAGTTCTACTAGAAAGAAGAATAAAGGTTGCCACAGCGTAGAATATCTGTATGTTATGATGTGGTGAATGTCCACGGCACTATGTCAGTGAATTGGAACCTGGAATCTTGTTGTCACTGTTCGGCTTCCGGACAACTGCAAGAAAATGAAAATTTCTCCCAAATGTCAGCAGATCAGAACATGCCTAACAAAGCTAACAGGAGAGCTGGAGAGGTGTCAATCAAACAGACTGTCCATGCCACACAGTCCTGTGAGGAAGTCTAATTAGCCAGAAAAGTGACATCATGCGTGTGTGTATGATGGACATGTGTGGGTTTTTTCTATGGCAGGCATTTTGACATGTCACATTAGGAAAAGCACAGAATAAATAATCAAATGAATGATGGTTGAACTCCACTGAGCTGCTTCAGGGTCCTGGTATTGTTCACGCAGGCTCACTATCACACTGTCATGACTTACTGGACATTGTAATTGTTATTAGTAACACCTTTGTGTGTGTGTGTGTGTGTGTGTACAACAGTCCTTATTTACCACATTCACTCTGAGACTATGGACAGTAAATTGCAAATTATACTACTTAATGTTACTTTAAATATTGTTAATGTACATCTAATCTTCTTGGTTTCTTTCCATGTGGTAATGATTTACTCCATGCATGTCATACTGTAAAAATAAACATTAACATTAAACATAAACACTGTTTAATAAAACATGTAATGCATTAAACTTTTCTGAAAAGACTGTACAAAGAAACTTTTTTTTAAACTTTCAAACCACACACGAAAGTAATTGAATTTAAAGTTTCTTACATCTTTCCTTTTGGTGCTGAAGTTTAACCAGTGTGAAAAAATGTTTGTATGGTTTCCAAAAGCAAAATACAACTCAGCAGTTGTTCACTGATCTATACCCTTGTTCTTGTACTTTAGAAAGAGAGCACCTCCAGTTCTTTATAGAAGTTCACAATAACAATTGTAGAAATCTTTAATAAATGGACATAGAGCTGTGAATGAAGCTGTATCATTGCTGTAATACAATCAAATCAAATCAGATTTTATTTGTTTAGCCCAAAGTCACAAAGTGCATTTGCCTCAGAGGGCTTTATAATCTGTACAGGGAGTGACACCCTCTGTCCTTAGACCCTCAGTTCGGGTGAGGAAAAACCTGCCCACAAAAAAACAACAACCCTTTAACGGGGAAAAAATGTGGAAGAAACCTCAGGAAGAGCCACAGAGGAGGGATCCCTCTCCCAGGACGGACAGACGTGCAATGGATGTCACATGTACAGGGCAAATTAACACAAACATATTGTACAATAATCTAATATATTAAAAACTATAATATCATTGCCTGAGTCATATGATCTGGTGGTGCAATAGGTCACATGGTTGTGTTTTGAACAAACAAGTAATACTGTCTCAACTTAAGTCACCATTCATCTGAATCTATTAAACACCAGATTCTCTTGATAACGTACTTTTTAAAATGCATTTTGATTGGTTGGGCCTTTTTGAAGAAAATAAGTAATTTTCTTTATAATCATTTAATAATGTTAAAATTGTGTTTATATTAATGTCAATAAAGTTAATTAATGTCAATAATAATGTTAAAATTGTGTTTATATTAATGGCAATAAAGTTAATTAATGTCAATAAAGTTTCTGGAATTTTATCTACCCTGGTTAAGGCCAACTCACACCGGACGCGGTCACCGTAGCAAATAGAAGCCAGTCTAGTCAATGAGAGCACTCACACCGGGCGTGGCTCAGAAGCGTCCCAGAAGCGGCTCACCGCGCCACGGCGCGAGCTTTCATTTCATTTCTATTTTTACCGCGAGCCACGGCTGAACCTCGTAAATTTCAACAGAGCACTGCGCACCAGACAGGAAATCCGACACAGAATCGACATAATAAACTTCCGCCCCCTTTCAAAATAAAACACAATACGCAGTTCATGTAGCTTTTTACAACTTCACATCAACGTCACGTCATGACCAGTGGCACCCGGTGATCAAAGATTGATCAAAGGGTCTCAACATGGACGACGAGAGACTAATTGTTGAAGTGGAACAACACACAATCATTTATGACACAAAAATCTCCTCCACATCGGAGAAGCAAAATCAGCTGTTTGTTGTTGTTATTTTCTTTATACACTGTTTGTCACGGGGGCCTCGCTTACGTTCAGGATTCTCGCGTGATCTCGCAGGAAAACGGCCGGCTCGCTCCGCTGCCGTTCCGCGGCTGAAAAGCGTCTGGTGTGAGTTGACGCCGGGCAAAGGACCGCGGCGCTGCCGTTCCGCCTCCTGTGTGAGTCCCGTGTTACACGACTCACGCTTCGTACTGATGTCCACAACAATTTTTATCTCTTGGCGAAGTTACAGAACACCGTGAAAACTGCAGTAAAATAAACACATTTCATATACATCATTCTCAGGTTATTTCTTACACAAAGGTACAAAATTTTCATCCTTGAGAATAATTACCGTGTACGCCTGCTTAACCAGCAGTAGACAGTCCTCTCGTCTCTTTCTCTCTCTCAACTTACGGCGCGACTTATGCTACTTGGACAGGAAGTGACCTTTCAAAATAATGGTTTCTTAAATATTTCAACAATATAACCAAAGAATGAACTAAACTGCAAGAAGTTTTCCATAAATGTGTATAACATAATAAAGAAAACACGATCAGAAATAAAATGTGACAATATCACCCTAACTTCCGGTGTTGCCATAGTAACACATGGCTGTATTGCTGGCGTCAGCTACTGGAATGTTTTTGTTTGAAAGTGAATTCTGCTTTGATGTTTTGGAACTTAAAAGGCACGGAATGGAACTGAATGATGTCACACTGTCTTTAGTGTCTGCTCACTTAGCTTCTAGTTACCTTCAGAGTAAGACAGCAAGTGCACTACACTGTGTTTGGAAAGTATTCGGAAACATTTGACTGCGAAAATGTCTCCCTCAACTTCATCCTCCGAGAGTCAAAAAAAAGAAAACACGGACACGCCATTTAAGGTACAGAAGCGTGATATACTGCACAGCAGCAATACACGCTATCTGCTACTAGATTTCAATGGTGAGGGATGTTTTGGCAAAGTTGCCAAATGCCTTGATTGGACAACTGGCAAGCTAGCTGCGATAAAGATCCACAAAAAGAGCCAAGATCACGTCATTCAAAGAGAAGTGGACATGCTGCAAGCAGTCGGGACTCTGGACCCAGACAAGAAGAACCTTGTCAAATTCCTGGACAATTTCAGATTCAACAACGTGTCCTGCCTGGCCTTCGAGATGCTGGACAAGAGCCTGTGGCACCTGATGAAAGAGAGGAGGGAGGCACCACTGAACCTGAATGAAATCCGTCCTGTGATCTACCAGCTCATGGTGGCATTTGATGCCCTAAAAAGTATCGGCATCGTACACACCGATCTGAAACCTGATAACATCATGCTTGTTAACCATGACGATCAGCCTTTCAGAATTAAGCTCATTGACTTTGGACTGGCCCTGCCAGTGAGCAAAGTGCGCGTTGGGATGACGATGCAGGCTTGTGCATACAGGGCTCCAGAGGTGACCTTGGGCCTCCCCCTGTCCGAAGCTATGGATGTCTGGAGTGTAGGATGCATCATGGCTTTCCTTTATTTTGGGACTAACCTCTTACCTGGAAACTGCATGTACAACTGTGTACAATCAATGGTGCACCTGCTTGGTCAGCCAGATGACCACTTACTGAGTGCTGGAACACAGACCTTCAAGTATTTCACCATGAAGGAAAGCCAGTCCAGTTCAGAGTGGATACTGAAGACACCAGAGGAGTATAAGAAGGTAACAGGTGTCAACCCCAAAGTTACACCAAGGTTTTTTGACCTGGCCAAAAACCTGAATGATTCGGTACGGAGATGCCCACCGAAAAGAGACATTACTGAGTACAAAGATAGGATGGAATTTCTTCGCCTCCTAAAATCATGTCTTCGTCTTGATGCTGGAAAGAGAATCACACCGAGGAAAGCCTTGAAACACCCTTTCATCACTATGGTTCACCTCGTAGATGTGATGAACATTAACTCACATGCAGACAAGGCACTTCAGCTTATGTCTGTGTCTGCCTGGAATCCTCTAGATGAATTTGATGATTCTTTCGATGACACAGACATGGACTCAATTGAGACATCTGACACTGACTCCAGCTATCAAGTTTCAGACTTTATGGAAGAGCAGTCCTTCAGTCCTACAGGTGAGCACACACCTTCACACACAAACTCATACACACACACACTTTTGCCAGAGGGCACTTTTTCATTGTTTGATTATAATTCATATAATTAATAGATATCTTAGCATTATTCTGATGGCTGAATCCAGACTCCATACACATAATATATAAGTCTGGAGTTTGCCACTAGGCTCCATAGACTTACAGTATGTATGTTAACAGTTAACATGTTTTTTGAAATTTATATTTTCAGGTTCATTAAGTCCTGCCAGTCTCAGTGGACCACCTGAGAATTCCAGTGCTGAAGATTCAGGCATTGAAAGTTCCAGTAGTAATGAAGAGGACATTGAGAACAACAGAGAAAAGTCATCAGACATAGAGAGCAGCATTGGAATCTTCACACACAGTTGCAGTGCTTATAGTGCAGACATCGAGAGCTCCGCTGATGATGACATACAACCAGCCAGAACCAGACACATCCGACGTTCCACTGATGAAGACGACACTGAGCCCGCTTCAACTTACTCCAGTGGCGGAGACTTGTGCAGTCTTTCAAGTTCCAGTGAAGAAGAGAGAACCAAGCCAACCGAGCCAAGTTTTCATTCTGATGAAGCTTGTGTAGACGACAAACAAACTGCAGAAAGTTCAAGTGATGAACTCGCAAAGGGTGAGATTTTGATGCTTGAAATTTCACCATCATCAGGATGCAGTGACTGTCACGAAGAAATCAGAGAGCTCGCTGGGCTCAGTAAAGAGTCTAGTGCTGCTCCTTCTTCTGCTACTATCAATACAGTTACTGACTGTGGAGAAATTTCCAGCAAAGACAGAGTATCAGCAGCAGCTGGGTCAACTAATGGAGCTGCAGCGAACATTCAGCCTGCTGACATGGAGAGGACGACTCTGGTACGAAGGATCAGGAAATTCTTTTTAAGACTCAAAGCAAGAACAGTTGCCATCTTCAAACCTCAGAAGCACTGAGCTACACATTCCTGACATTTAACCTGATGTAACATAAAAAAAATAAAAAAGAAAAGAAAAGAAAATACAAAAAAAATGCATTTGATTCATTGTGCTTATTAAGAGTTTCAGAAAAAATAAGAATGCTTGCAGTGTCATTTACTGGGTACAACATTTACATTTCAACAGTACTTTGTTGGTTTACAGGGAACAGTAAAATGAAAATTCAAACATGTACGGTAACTGTAAGACTAAAAACTGAGTAGAGCCAACATGAAAAAGCCAAAAAAAAGGTTCATTTAAGGTAATATTTTAATTACATCCAGGGCTGGTCATTGGCTTCTGAAGGCCTGGTATTGTTCATGCAGGCTTACTGTCACACTGTTGTGACTTACTTACAGATTGTTAATGTCACCAGACAGGAAACCCGACACAGAATCAACATAATAAACTTCCGCCCCCTTTCAAAATAAAACACAATACGCAGTTTATGTAGCTTTCTACAACTTCACATCAACGTTACGTGATGACCGGTGGCACCCGGTGATCAAAGATTGATCAAAGGGTCTCAACGTGGACGATGAGAGACTAATTGTTGAAGTGGAACAACACACAATCATTTATGACACAAAAATCTCCTCCACATCGGAGAAGCAAAGTCAGCTGTTTGTTGTTGTTATTTTCTTTATACACTGTTTGTCGCGGGGGCCTCGCTTACGTTCAGGATTCTCGCGTGATCTCGCAGGAAAACGGCCGGCTCGCTCCGCTGCCGTTCCGCGGCTGAAAAGCGTCTGGTGTGAGTTGACGCCGGGCAAAGGACCGCGGCGCTGCCGTTCCGCCTCCTGTGTGAGTCCCGTGTTACACGACTCACGCTTCGTACTGATGTCCACAACAATTTTTATCTCTTGGCGAAGTTACAGAACACCGTGAAAACTGCAGTAAAATAAACACATTTCATATACATCATTCTCAGGTTATTTCTTACACAAAGGTACAAAATTTTCTTCCTTGAGAATAATTACCGTGTACGCCTGCTTAACCAGCAGTAAACAGTCCTCTCGTCTCTTTCTCTCTCTCAAACTTACGGCGCGACTTATGCTACTCGGACAGGAAGTGACCTTTCAAAATAATGGTTTCTTAAATATTTCAACAATATAACCAAAGAATGAACTAAACTGCAAGAAGTTTTCCATAAATGTGTATAACATAATAAAGAAAACACGATCAGAAATAAAATGTGACAATATCACCCTAACTTCCGGTGTTGCCATAGTAACACATGGCTGTATTGCTGGCGTCAGCTACTGGAATGTTTTTGTTTGAAAGTGAATTCTGCTTTGATGTTTTGGAACTTAAAAGGCACGGAATGGAACTGAATGATGTCACACTGTCTTTAGTGTCTGCTCACTTAGCTTCTAGTTACCTTCAGAGTAAGACAGCAAGTGCACTACACTGTGTTTGGAAAGTATTCGGAAACATTTGACTGTGAAAATGTCTCCCTCAACTTCATCCTCCGAGAGTCCAAAAAAAGAAAACACGGACACGCCATTTAAAGTACAGAAGCGTGATATACTGCACAGCAGCAATACACGCTATCTGCTACTGGATTTCAATGGTGAGGGATGTTTTGGCAAAGTTGCCAAATGCCTTGATTTGACAACTGGCAAGCTAGCTGCGATAAAGATCCACAAAAAGAGCCAAGCTCACGTCATTCAAAGAGAAGTGGACATGCTGCAAGCAGTCGGGACTCTGGACCCAGACAAGAAGAACCTTGTCAAATTCCTGGACAATTTCAGATTCAACAACGTGTCCTGCCTGGCCTTCGAGATGCTGGACAAGAGCCTGTGGCACCTGATGAAAGAGAGGAGGGAGGCACCACTGAACCTGAATGAAATCCGTCCTGTGATCTACCAGCTCATGGTGGCATTTGATGCCCTAAAAAGTATCGGCATCGTACACACCGATCTGAAACCTGATAACATCATGCTTGTTAACCATGACGATCAGCCTTTCAGAATTAAGCTCATTGACTTTGGACTGGCCCTGCCAGTGAGCAAAGTGCGCGTTGGGATGACGATGCAGGCTTGTGCATACAGGGCTCCAGAGGTGACCTTGGGCCTCCCCCTGTCCGAAGCTATGGATGTCTGGGGTGTAGGATGCATCATGGCTTTCCTTTATTTTGGGACTAACCTCTTACCTGGAAACTGCATGTACAACTGTGTACAATCAATGGTGCACCTGCTTGGTCAGCCAGATGACCACTTACTGAGTGCTGGAACACAGACCTTCAAGTATTTCACCATGAAGGAAAACCAGTCCAGTTCAGAGTGGATACTGAAGACACCAGAGGAGTATAAGAAGGTAACAGGTGTCAACCCCAAAGTTACACCAAGGTTTTTTGACCTGGCCAAAAACCTGAATGATGCGGTACGGAGATGCCCACCCAAAAGAGACATTACTGAGTACAAAGATAGGATGGAATTTCTTCGCCTCCTAAAATCATGTCTTCGTCTTGATGCTGGAAAGAGAATCACACCGAGGAAAGCCTTGAAACACCCTTTCATCACTATGGTTCACCTCGTAGATGTGATGAACATTAACTCACATGCAGACAAGGCACTTCAGCTTATGTCTGTGTCTGCCTGGAATCCTCTAGATGAATTTGATGATTCTTTCGATGACACAGACATGGACTCAATTGAGACATCTGACACTGACTCCAGCTATCAAGTTTCAGACTTTATGGAAGAGCAGTCCTTCAGTCCTACAGGTGAGCACACACCTTCACACACAAACTCATACACACACACACTTTTGCCAGAGGGCACTTTTTCATTGTTTGATTATAATTCATATAATTAATAGATATCTTAGCATTATTCTGATGGCTGAATCCAGACTCCATACACATAATATATAAGTCTGGAGTTTGCCACTAGGCTCCATAGACTTACAGTATGTATGTTAACAGTTAACATGTTTTTTGAAATTTATATTTTCAGGTTCATTAAGTCCTGCCAGTCTCAGTGGACCACCTGAGAATTCCAGTGCTGAAGATTCAGGCATTGAAAGTTCCAGTAGTAATGAAGAGGACATTGAGAACAACAGAGAAAAGTCATCAGACATAGAGAGCAGCATTGGAATCTTCACACACAGTTGCAGTGCTTATAGTGCAGACATCGAGAGCTCCGCTGATGATGACATACAACCAGCCAGAACCAGACACATCCGACGTTCCACTGATGAAGACGACACTGAGCCCGCTTCAACTTACTCCAGTGGCGGAGACTTGTGCAGTCTTTCAAGTTCCAGTGAAGAAGAGAGAACCAAGCCAACCGAGCCAAGTTTTCATTCTGATGAAGCTTGTGTAGACGACAAACAAACTGCAGAAAGTTCAAGTGATGAACTCGCAAAGGGTGAGATTTTGATGCTTGAAATTTCACCATCATCAGGATGCAGTGACTGTCACGAAGAAATCAGAGAGCTCGCTGGGCTCAGTAAAGAGTCTAGTGCTGCTCCTTCTTCTGCTACTATCAATACAGTTACTGACTGTGGAGAAATTTCCAGCAAAGACAGAGTATCAGCAGCAGCTGGGTCAACTAATGGAGCTGCAGCGAACATTCAGCCTGCTGACATGGAGAGGACGACTCTGGTACGAAGGATCAGGAAATTCTTTTTAAGACTCAAAGCAAGAACAGTTGCCATCTTCAAACCTCAGAAGCACTGAGCTACACATTCCTGACCTTTAACCTGATGTAACATAAAAAAAATAAAAAAGAAAAGAAAAGAAAATACAAAAAAAATGCATTTGATTCATTGTGCTTATTAAGAGTTTCAGAAAAAATAAGAATGCTTGCAGTGTCATTTACTGGGTACAACATTTACATTTCAACAGTACTTTGTTGGTTTACAGGGAACAGTAAAATGAAAATTCAAACATGTACGGTAACTGTAAGACTAAAAACTGAGTAGAGCCAACATGAAAAAGCCAAAAAAAAGGTTCATTTAAGGTAATATTTTAATTACATCCAGGGCTGGTCATTGGCTTCTGAAGGCCTGGTATTGTTCATGCAGGCTTACTGTCACACTGTTGTGACTTACTTACAGATTGTTAATGTCACCAGACAGGAAACCCGACACAGAATCAACATAATAAACTTCCGCCCCCTTTCAAAATAAAACACAATACGCAGTTCATGTAGCTTTCTACAACTTCACATCAACGTTACGTCATGACCGGTGGCACCCGGTGATCAAAGATTGATCAAAGGGTCTCAACGTGGACGATGAGAGACTAATTGTTGAAGTGGAACAACACACAATCATTCATGACACAAAAATCTCCTCCACATCGGAGAAGCAAAGTCAGCTGTTTGTTGTTGTTATTTTCTTTATACACTGTTTGTCGCGGGGGCCTCGCTTACGTTCAGGATTCTCGCGTGATCTCGCAGGAAAACGGCCGGCTCGCTCCGCTGCCGTTCCGCGGCTGAAAAGCGTCTGGTGTGAGTTGACGCCGGGCAAAGGACCGCGGCGCTGCCGTTCCGCCTCCTGTGTGAGTCCCGTGTTACACGACTCACGCTTCGTACTGATGTCCACAACAATTTTTATCTCTTGGCGAAGTTACAGAACACCGTGAAAACTGCAGTAAAATAAACACATTTCATATACATCATTCTCAGGTTATTTCTTACACAAAGGTACAAAATTTTCTTCCTTGAGAATAATTACCGTGTACGCCTGCTTAACCAGCAGTAGACAGTCCTCTCGTCTCTTTCTCTCTCTCAAACTTACGGCGCGACTTATGCTACTCGGACAGGAAGTGACCTTTCAAAATAATGGTTTCTTAAATATTTCAACAATATAACCAAAGAATGAACTAAACTGCAAGAAGTTTTCCATAAATGTGTATAACATAATAAAGAAAACACGATCAGAAATAAAATGTGACAATATCACCCTAACTTCCGGTGTTGCCATAGTAACACATGGCTGTATTGCTGGCGTCAGCTACTGGAATGTTTTTGTTTGAAAGTGAATTCTGCTTTGATGTTTTGGAACTTAAAAGGCACGGAATGGAACTGAATGATGTCACACTGTCTTTAGTGTCTGCTCACTTAGCTTCTAGTTACCTTCAGAGTAAGACAGCAAGTGCACTACACTGTGTTTGGAAAGTATTCGGAAACATTTGACTGTGAAAATGTCTCCCTCAACTTCATCCTCCGAGAGTCCAAAAAAAGAAAACACGGACACGCCATTTAAGGTACAGAAGCGTGATATACTGCACAGCAGCAATACACGCTATCTGCTACTGGATTTCAATGGTGAGGGATGTTTTGGCAAAGTTGCCAAATGCCTTGATTTGACAACTGGCAAGCTAGCTGCGATAAAGATCCACAAAAAGAGCCAAGATCACGTCATTCAAAGAGAAGTGGACATGCTGCAAGCAGTCGGGACTCTGGACCCAGACAAGAAGAACCTTGTCAAATTCCTGGACAATTTCAGATTTAACAACGTGTCCTGCCTGGCCTTCGAGATGCTGGACAAGAGCCTGTGGCACCTGATGAAAGAGAGGAGGGAGGCACCACTGAACCTGAATGAAATCCGTCCTGTGATCTACCAGCTCATGGTGGCATTTGATGCCCTAAAAAGTATCGGCATCGTACACACCGATCTGAAACCTGATAACATCATGCTTGTTAACCATGACGATCAGCCTTTCAGAATTAAGCTCATTGACTTTGGACTGGCCCTGCCAGTGAGCAAAGTGCGCGTTGGGATGACGATGCAGGCTTGTGCATACAGGGCTCCAGAGGTGACCTTGGGCCTCCCCCTGTCCGAAGCTATGGATGTCTGGGGTGTAGGATGCATCATGGCTTTCCTTTATTTTGGGACTAACCTCTTACCTGGAAACTGCATGTACAACTGTGTACAATCAATGGTGCACCTGCTTGGTCAGCCAGATGACCACTTACTGAGTGCTGGAACACAGACCTTCAAGTATTTCACCATGAAGGAAAACCAGTCCAGTTCAGAGTGGATACTGAAGACACCAGAGGAGTATAAGAAGGTAACAGGTGTCAACCCCAAAGTTACACCAAGGTTTTTTGACCTGGCCAAAAACCTGAATGATGCGGTACGGAGATGCCCACCCAAAAGAGACATTACTGAGTACAAAGATAGGATGGAATTTCTTTGCCTCCTAAAATCATGTCTTCGTCTTGATGCTGGAAAGAGAATCACACCGAGGAAAGCCTTGAAACACCCTTTCATCACTATGGTTCACCTCGTAGATGTGATGAACATTAACTCACATGCAGACAAGGCACTTCAGCTTATGTCTGTGTCTGCCTGGAATCCTCTAGATGAATTTGATGATTCTTTCGATGACACAGACATGGACTCAATTGAGACATCTGACACTGACTCCAGCTATCAAGTTTCAGACTTTATGGAAGAGCAGTCCTTCAGTCCTACAGGTGAGCACACACCTTCACACACAAACTCATACACACACACACTTTTGCCAGAGGGCACTTTTTCATTGTTTGATTATAATTCATATAATTAATAGATATCTTAAAAACTAGCATTATTCTGATGGCTGAATCCAGACTCCATACACATAATATATAAGTCTGGAGTTTGCCACTAGGCTCCATAGACTTACAGTATGTATGTTAACAGTTAACATGTTTTTTGAAATTTATATTTTCAGGTTCATTAAGTCCTGCCAGTCTCAGTGGACCACCTGAGAAGTCCAGTGCTGAAGATTCAGGCATTGAAAGTTCCAGTAGTAATGAAGAGGACATTGAGAACAACAGAGAAAAGTCATCAGACATAGAGAGCAGCATTGGAATCTTCACACGAGACATCGAGAGCTCCGCTGATGATGACATACAACCAGCCAGAACCAGACACATCCGACGTTCCACTGATGAAGACGACACTGAGCCCGCTTCAACTTACTCCAGTGGCGGAGACTCGTGCAGTCTTTCAAGTTCCAGTGAAGAAGAGAGAACCAAGCCAACCGAGC
This sequence comes from Collichthys lucidus, assembly GCA_004119915.2. Classification (NCBI taxonomy): domain Eukaryota; kingdom Metazoa; phylum Chordata; class Actinopteri; family Sciaenidae; genus Collichthys; species Collichthys lucidus. The sequence goes on from CM014093.1 coordinate 6,212,880, forward strand.
CAAGTTTTCATTCTGATGAAGCTTGTGTAGACGACAAACAAACTGCAGAGAGTTCAAGTGATGACCTCGCAGAGGGTGAGATTTTGATGCTTGAAATTTCACCATCATCAGGATGCAGTGACTGTCACGAAGAAGTCAGAGAGCTTGCTGGGCTCAGTAAAGAGTCTGGTGCTGCTCTTTCTTCTGCTACTATCAATACAGTTACTGACTGTGGAGAAATTTCCAGCAAAGACAGAGTATCAGCAGCAGCTGGGTCAACTAATGGAGCTGCAGCGAACATTCAGCCTGCTGACATGGAGAGGACGACTCTGGTACGAAGGATCAGGAAATTCTTTTTAAGACTCAAAGCAAGAACAGTTGCCATCTTCAAACCTCAGAAGCACTGAGCTACACATTCCTGACATTTAACCTGATGTAACATAAAAAAAATAAAAAAGAAAAGAAAAGAAAATACAAAAAAAATGCATTTGATTCATTGTGCTTATTAAGAGTTTCAGAAAAAATAAGAATGCTTGCAGTGTCATTTACTGGGTACAACATTTACATTTTAACAGTACTTTGTTGGTTTACAGGGAACAGTAAAATGAAAATTCAAACATGTACGGTAACTGTAAGACTAAAAACTGAGTAGAGCCAACATGAAAAAGCCAAAAAAAAGGTTCATTTAAGGTAATATTTTAATTACATCCAGGGCTGGTCATTGGCTTCTGAAGGCCTGGTATTGTTCTTGCAGGCTTACTGTCACACTGTTGTGACTTACTTACAGATTGTTAATGTCACCAGACAGGAAACCCGACACAGAATCAACATAATAAACTTCCGCCCCCTTTCAAAATAAAACACAATACGCAGTTCATATAGCTTTCTACAACTTCACATCAACGTTACGTCATGACCGGTGGCACCCGGTGATCAAAGATTGATCAAAGGGTCTCAACGTGGACGATGAGAGACTAATTGTCGAAGTGGAACAACACACAATCATTTATGACACAAAAATCTCCTCCACATCGGAGAAGCAAAGTCAGCTGTTTGTTGTTGTTATTTTCTTTATACCCTGTTGTCGCGGGGGCCTCGCTTACGTTCAGGATTCTCGCGTGACCTCGCAGGAAAACGGCCGGCTCGCTCCGCTGCCGTTCCGCGGCTGAAAAGCGTCTGGTGTGAGTTGACGCCGGGCAAAGGATCGCGGCGCTGCCGTTCCGCCTCTTGTGTGAGTCCCGTGTTACACGACTCACGCTTCGTACTGATGCCCACAACAATTTTTATCTCTTGGCGAAGTTACAGAACACCGTGAAAACTGCAGTAAAATAAACACATTTCATATACATCATTCTCAGGTTATTTCTTACACAAAGGTACAAAATTTTCATCCTTGAGAATAATTACCGTGTACGCCTGCTTAACCAGCAGTAGACAGTCCTCTCGTCTCTTTCTCTCTCTCAAACTTACGGCGCGACTTATGCTACTCGGACAGGAAGTGACCTTTCAAAATAATGGTTTCTTAAATATTTCAACAATATAACCAAAGAATGAACTAAACTGCAAGAAGTTTTCCATAAATGTGTATAACATAATAAAGAAAACACGATCAGAAATAAAATGTGACAATATCACCCTAACTTCCGGTGTTGCCATAGTAACACATGGCTGTATTGCTGGCGTCAGCTACTGGAATGTTTTTGTTTGAAAGTGAATTCTGCTTTGATGTTTTGGAACTTAAAAGGCACGGAATGGAACTGAATGATGTCACACTGTCTTTAGTGTCTGCTCACTTAGCTTCTGGTTACCTTCAGAGTAAGACAGCAAGTGCACTACACTGTGTTTGGAAAGTATTCGGAAACATTTGACTGTGAAAATGTCTCCCTCAACTTCATCCTCCGAGAGTCCAAAAAAAGAAAACACGGACACGCCATTTAAAGTACAGAAGCGTGATATACTGCACAGCAGCAATACACGCTATCTGCTACTGGATTTCAATGGTGAGGGATGTTTTGGCAAAATTGCCAAATGCCTTGATTTGACAACTGGCAAGCTAGCTGCGATAAAGATCCACAAAAAGAGCCAAGATCACGTCATTCAAAGAGAAGTGGACATGCTGCAAGCAGTCGGGACTCTGGACCCAGACAAGAAGAACCTTGTCAAATTCCTGGACAATTTCAGATTCAACAACGTGTCCTGCCTGGCCTTCGAGATGCTGGACAAGAGCCTGTGGCACCTGATGAAAGAGAGGAGGGAGGCACCACTGAACCTGAATGAAATCCGTCCTGTGATCTACCAGCTCATGGTGGCATTTGATGCCCTAAAAAGTATCGGCATCGTACACACCGATCTGAAACCTGATAACATCATGCTTGTTAACCATGACGATCAGCCTTTCAGAATTAAGCTCATTGACTTTGGACTGGCCCTGCCAGTGAGCAAAGTGCGCGTTGGGATGACGATGCAGGCTTGTGCATACAGGGCTCCAGAGGTGACCTTGGGCCTCCCCCTGTCCGAAGCTATGGATGTCTGGGGTGTAGGATGCATCATGGCTTTCCTTTATTTTGGGACTAACCTCTTACCTGGAAACTGCATGTACAACTGTGTACAATCAATGGTGCACCTGCTTGGTCAGCCAGATGACCACTTACTGAGTGCTGGAACACAGACCTTCAAGTATTTCACCATGAAGGAAAACCAGTCCAGTTTAGAGTGGATACTGAAGACACCAGAGGAGTATAAGAAGGTAACAGGTGTCAACCCCAAAGTTACACCAAGGTTTTTTGACCTGGCCAAAAACCTGAATGATGCGGTACGGAGATGCCCACCGAAAAGAGACATTACTGAGTACAAAGATAGGATGGAATTTCTTCGCCTCCTAAAATCATGTCTTCGTCTTGATGCTGGAAAGAGAATCACACCGAGGAAAGCCTTGAAACACCCTTTCATCACTATGGTTCACCTCGTAGATGTGATGAACATTAACTCACATGCAGACAAGGCACTTCAGCTTATGTCTGTGTCTGCCTGGAATCCTCTAGATGAATTTGATGATTCTTTCAATGACACAGACATGGACTCAATTGAGACATCTGACACTGACTCCAGCTATCAAGTTTCAGACTTTATGGAAGAGCAGTCCTTCAGTCCTACAGGTGAGCACACACCTTCACACACAAACTCATACACACACACACTTTTGCCAGAGGGGACTTTTTCATTGTTTGATTATAATTCATATAATTAATAGATATCTTAGCATTATTCTGATGGCTGAATCCAGACTCCATACACATAATATATAAGTCTGGAGTTTGCCACTAGGCTCCATAGACTTACAGTATGTATGTTAACAGTTAACATGTTTTTTGAAATTTATATTTTCAGGATCATTAAGTCCTGCCAGTCTCAGTGGACCACCTGAGAATTCCAGTGCTGAAGATTCAGGCATTGAAAGTTCCAGTAGTAATGAAGAGGACATTGAGAACAACAGAGAAAAGTCATCAGACATAGAGAGCAGCATTGGAGACATCGAGAGCTCCGCTGATGATGACATACAACCAGCCACAACCAGACACATCCGACGTTCCACTGATGAAGACGACACTGAGCTCGCTTCAACTTTCTCCAGGGGCGGAGACTTGTGCAGTCTTTCAAGTTCCAGTGAAGAAGAGAGAACCAAGCCAACCGAGCCAAGTTTGCATTCCGATGAAGCTTGTGTAGACGACAAACAAACTGCAGAGAGTTCAAGTGATCAATTCGCAGAGGGTGAGATTTTGATGCTTGAAATTTCACCATCATCAGGATGCAGCGACTGTCACAAAGAAATCAGAGAGCTCGCTGGGCTCAGTAAAGAGTCTGGTGCTGCTCCTTCTTCTGCTACTATCAATACAGTTACTGACTGTGGAGAAATTTCCAAAAAAGACAGAGTATCAGCAGAATCTAAGTCAACTAATGGAGCTGCAGCGAACATTCAGCCTGCTGACATGGAGAGGACGACTCTGGTACGAAGGATCAGGAAATTCTTTTCAAGACTCAAAGCAAGAACAGTTGCCATCTTCAAACCTCAGAAGCACTGAGCTACACATTCCTGACATTTAACCTGATGTAACATAAAAAAAATAAAAAAGAAAAGAAAATACAAAAAAAAAATGTATTTGATTCATTGTGCTTATTGAGAGTTTCAGAAAAAATAAGAATGCTTGCAGTGTCATTTACTGGGTACAACATTTACATTTCAACAGTACTTTGTTGGTTTACAGGGAACAGTAAAATGAAAATTCAAACATGTACGGTAACTGTAAGACTAAAAACTGAGTAGAGCCAACATGAAAAAGCCAAAAAAAAGGTTCATTTAAGGTAATATTTTAATTACATCCAGGGCTGGTCATTGGCTTCTGAAGGCCTGGTATTGTTCATGCAGGCTTACTGTCACACTGTTGTGACTTACTTACACATTGTTAATGTTATCAAGAACACCAGTTTGCTGTTCTTAGTGTTACAATTTAAAATGTTTGCTTTGAAAAAGACCAACTACTCCATAAGGAATTGGGAGACGTTTGCCTTTAAGGCTTTCTGCCAGAAAGACTCAGAAGTCAAGGCCTACTGTAGCATGAACCGCAGCAAAGTCTGTGTGGGGAGCTGGTTGTGGTAGATAAACACAAGACTTTTGACCCAGGTGTTTTGGGTTTGTGTTCTGTGTTTTTTTCTTTTTAAATTGGTCAGGATTAGGCAAAAAAACAAAAACAACAACAACAAAAAACTACTTGGTCATGGCTTACCATGACCAAGTGAAGGCAAACTTTTCCCATGTGTGCTACTTAAATATGACATCAGCGGTGCAGAAAATATTGGGCAAAATCACAAGAAATAAATTCATTTAATGCAACAATGCTTAGAAATTTGCATTTTTGTAATTCAGCACTGGGCTAAATATGGACAGGGATGCACATGTATTTGTTATCATAATATGACCTAATGATCAAAAACTAGCAAGTTAGGAACTTTGACAGTCAAACATCAAACAAGTGCAACAACTCACGACATAGCAGCCAGCTAATTAGTGATGGGAGGTCCGACTCTTTTTAAAAATTCAGCTCTTTTGCACAGTTACTATTGTTTTTTAAACCTCATCATCACTGAAATACACCCTGATGCTGTTTCATTTTTGGTTTTCACGTCTGCCTTCCTTTCTTCTTTAACATAATGTTATGAGCCTAGTCCAGTGTTACTCAAAGTGTGGTGGTCCGTGAGAGGATCTCTTAAAATATTCGAATTTCCCACACAAGTTTGTGGAGTCCTACCTAGGGATACTCGATATATCGCGGCTTGTTCTACGTGAGATGTATGAAATGACTATATCGCGACCATCGAGTACTTGTCACGTAAATGTTTTAAGCCGTCTGCATTTAATTCTCCGGGGATTCGCCTGTCACTCACTCCTGCTGCTCACAGCACGCAGCACACTGCCCCGCCCACCCAAAAACATCCCCTGCGCGCATGCGTACTTTCTGTATCAAGTGAGGAGAGGTGAAGCCCAAGAGTCCAAGTGAGGTAATTGAAGATGGAGACGGACGACTTGGTTCTGAAGAAAAACAGCTGCGGTCACGCCGTCTCTCGTTTTCGCGTGGTCACGTCAGCTGCTCCAATATTTTCAAGTGCGCCCTTATTGCCGACTTTATTGAAAACACTTTTAAAAAACTGGAAAGTCAGCGCTAGCTTACTGCAGCGTGTGGACACTTCCGGTTTTCAAAATAAAACGTGGGTGTTAAATGTATTAAACGTTTATTTAAAAAATATGAAGAATGGTTAAAATTTGATTTAAAAAAGTGTCTCATAAGCCCAGTATGATTCTGCACTGCTTCAATGCTCATATGTACATTATGAAATATATTAAAAATTCATAAAAAATATGACAAGTGTTAAAATGCTATAAAAAAGAGTGTGTGTCGTATAGCAGGTGTAGCTCGACTGTTCTACACTGATTTTGAGCCAATAGGTCACAGGACCTGGAAGCTATTGAGCTTTAAAGCTCATATTTACATCATGAAATGTATTAAAAATTCATAAAAAATATGACAAGTGTTAAAATGCTATAAAAGAGGTGTGTCTCACAGCAAGTGTAAATCTACTGTTCTACGTTGATCTGAGCAATTACAATGCTATTATGGAAATAATGACAATATTTATTAGAAATAAACAATACAAAACAACAACAACAAAAATATCGAAATATATATCGTGTATCGCGATATAGCTTAAAAATATCGAGATATTGGTTACAGGCCATATCAGCCCTAGTCCTACCTAACATTATTTGAAGTGTAAAGCGAATTTGTTCTCTGAACAAAAATGCAGACATATATTTTTTAAAATATGTATAATGGATATATGAAGATAAATCTGAATTAGCAGTGCCCAAATTGTTGCCTAAGCAACCACGGCGTCTCCTATAGACAAAATCATTCCGCTGTCACGTCAGTAGGTAAGGAAAAGAAAGCAAGGAAAAGAGCAGCAAAAGCTGTGAACTTTAACTAAAACAAGGCACGGAGAGGATGGGAAACAATGATGGATAGGTGGCTGAAGACGGGGTCAGGTGGTCCCTGAAATATTTTTTTTTGACAAAGTGGTCCTTGGTCTGAAAAAGTTTGAGAAACACTGGCCTAGTCTGATCTTCCAAATGATTGGCCACATGGTGTGCCCATCAAAATAAAGTCCTGACCCTGCCTCAGCAGAGCTGAGCAGGAAAGGCTGAAGATTCTGCTCTATCCGATGGGAGTCGACTCGTTTGCTACAAAGAATCAGATCCTAAAACAAATCTGATTCGCAAGCGTGCAAATGACACATCACTAATAAATAAAGGGGTATGGAAGGAAGTAACATAAAACCAGATTTTAAGGTTAATAAACAAAAGTATTTTATTTAATGAAGGTTCAGACTGTTTTAACAAAAGGAGGTGAGGCAAAAGGGAACTAAGGGTGAGCAAGTGCTGTTAAACGAACAAACAAATATAACAAAAAGAGAACTCTAAACAGAGCCTATATCAGGGGTATTCAATTAAAAGTCCCCAAGGTCCGGTTATTACATTTTGCCCAAGTAGGAGGTCCGAGCGAAAGTCATGGCCACATTTTTAAAAAGTAACTAATTGTTTAAGTTTTTACTTAAAATGCGAGATATTAGACACATATTCAATCTCTTATCATAAATAAAAGTAGTCCCAGGCAATCAAATACGTTTAAGGTTTTTATTTCAAGTCAACCAAAAGGGAATCCTTTTGAATCCTTTGAATAAAATAAATAATAGTGCAAGCTGAGTGGACTTCCTTTTTTCTACAATGCAACAGTCTCATGCTTGAATAATTGAAGGCCTCTTCAAGTGAAAAAAACTGAACTTAATTTTTCATAAAACGTTTTTCTTTGAACTGTCCTTTCTTTCTTAATTGAAGCCTTCTTCATGTAAATAAAAAAGTAAACTCAGGAAAAATGAACAATGGTTGCTGTTGTAGCGGACAACAGGACTTGTTTTACTTTCTCACACATTTCAACCTTTTGCTTTTCGTCTAACAGTGTCTCTGCTGCAGCGGTCATAATCACCTTCGCAATAGGAGCGTCACTGAATGCTTTTTTATGCTGCCCTAAAATCCATGATATTTTTAAAGCGCACTCATTTGCACGTTGTTGGGCTGTGAATGTGTGTGTGATGAGTCGAGTCGATCTTGCATATTGAGCTTGCAATTCGCTTATTTTATGTGCCCTCACCTGGATACCTGCACCATACGTTTGCTCAAATGAGCCATGCTTTGTTTCGTAGTGGCGCTTCACGTTCCCACTTTTAATCAATGCCACGGTCTCTGAACAAATTAACAGATATTTAGTTGTCAATTCACCATTAAAACAACGATTTTCAGTATCTACTTTCCTCTTTTTAGAACAAGCCATGTCTCAGTTCAGCCTTGCTCTCCCTGCTTTGTCTGTGGGAATTTTGTAGGCGTCGCAGGGTGTCCTTGGCTACCGGCACAAGTTTACCGGATTGACTATAGTAGCAGCGGCCGCGGTAAATTTCTATGTGCGCTCAAATCCGCTCTATGGGGAAAACACTACTTATTTCGCCAGTTGTCGCGGTCCGGACAGAGCCATTTCCCGGTCCGGATCCGGACCGGAGTCCGCTAAACCGTGATGCCCGGCCTATATTATCTAAGTAGCAAACAAAACAGAGAAAGAAAACCCTCACTAACTAAGCTACTATCTAATAACAAAAAACACATCAAAAACAGCACCTCTAAACTAATCAGTCTAACAGAAATCTTCTCATGTGTAATCAGCAGTGATGCCAGTAACACGCTACTTAGTAACGCGTTACTGTAGTCTGACTACTTTTTTCAGTAACGAGTAGTCTAACGCAACTACTATTTCAAAACCAGTAGTCAGGCTACAGTTACGTATCTAATATTAGATGCGTTACTTTTTCGCATGTTTCGCGGACTGTCCTCAGTGGGCCCCGACTGCGTCGCGTCGCCCAGGGCGGGGACCGGCCCACGTACAAGGAGGCGCCAGGGATCTGCGGCGATGTTCGCAACCCACCCGACCCGTCTTGAAACACGGACCAAAGAAGTCTAACGCGCGCGCGAGTCAGAGGGTGCGGTGGAAACCCCGTGGCGCAATGAAAGTGAGGGCCGGCGCGCGCCGGCTGATCGCCATGATCACGTCTGCCTCTCGTTTGTTTTTGTGCAGTGGGAACTAAATTCTCACTTGAGAAATTAACTGTCTGGGAATAAAACAGCAGGCACTCCGGCTACATGCTGACATCATTTATATTGTCCTATTGTTTGCTCTTCTCCTTCCTTGTTTTCCATCTATCTATCTATCTATCTATCTATCTATCTATCTATCTATCTATCTATCTATCTTATTTTTTATTATATAAAAAATTGTAGGTGAAAGCCTTTTTCAGGAAGTAGTTTTCAAATGTCCCTGTCAGTTTTGTTTGTTCCCGATGTTTTTGACATTTTGTTGTTTTTGATGTCAATAAAAGTGAGTATTGGCATAACTGGTAGTCATTTTTATGTTGAGGGGGTGGGGGATCAGCCTCTGCTGTAAGTAGGGTGGCCAGATGTCCATCTTTTAGGCCGGACCGTCTATCTTGTCAATGTCTTGCCCAGCCTCAGGGGTAGCATCAAGCCAGACATCTAATTCAGTAAAATGCAGGAATTTGCATCTAAAGGTTACAAAATGTATCTGCCCCAGGACCCCCCCCCCCTCTCGTTAAAAAATGTCTTCCTTTTTGGTGCTAGGCCTATATGCTGCAAGTAACTAAAAGTAATCTAACTTAGTTACTTTCAAAATCAAGTAGTCAGTAACGTAACTAAGTTACTTTTTCGAGCAGTAGTCAGATTACTGTTTCAAAGTAACTGTGGCATCACTGGTAATCAGTAAATCAAACTAAACCCTGCCCAGTCCACAGTTACGGTGATGCTGCTGCGGGGGCGCTGTCATTGGCGGTGCAGAAAGGCCAACCAGGGACTGGCAATCGCACACCTGTATTTACCTAGGGGAACAACACTACACACACACACATGCGCGGGGCGAAACGGCGACAGCCGTAACTACAGCTAATATTACTTACCAGTCCAACAACAAGAAGCCCAGCTCAGCGTCTATCTTTGAGCCTTTTATTTCACAAAGCTGCCAACTGCTAAAAAGTCGGTCCAAGACTTACTCTTGGCCTCTCGCTTGCTCTCTCTGTCTTTTTTTCTGTCTCTTCACATCGGTCTTCCTCTTTCACCTCACGGCTCCAGTTCTACCATGACACCAGCTCCACCCCCCATCAGCATTCCTCTGCCTTTGGTCTGGAAATCTCTTGTAACCTCCTGTAAACCTCCTGGTTGAAACACTAATGCTCCCTCTGTGCTCTGAGCTTATAGTTCAGGCAGCCCGGCTAACAAACTGAGAGTGGGAAGGACAAAGGTAGCATCAAAATGATTTAAAATCTGTTACTTTATGGTACACAGTGTGGCTTTAAAGTGTAAGACTGAAGGCCTTAAAGCCTTGTTTGGTTCTCTTCAGCCAGTGGAGAGGTCATTTTGATTTATTTCACATTAAGAGAGAAACCCCTTGAGAGGAGCCATCTTGTTTTTGAGACACAGTGTCATTTAGAGGAAGTTAACATACGTGTGTGTGTGTGTGACCTTTTTTTCACATGACCAGCAGCCGCATTCAGAAAGGAGCGTGTGATGATCAGCCACTACCAAACCATGAAAGTCAGAGATTGGATTTAGGAGGTTTCAGCAGGACAGCAGTGATCTGTGGGCATGACGGACACATTATGAACACCGGCTGCATCGCTGCACTCCTTAAACAATTTCCCCACAGCTCATTTTTAACCTGCCTCGCAGCCGTCATCATTTAGCCCCATAATTCCCCAAATTCACGCATTATCAAACAAATTAGCCTTTATGCTAATTTCTTATGACTCAATTATGTTAAAAGCCTGGCTTGAATGACAGTCATAATTACAGTCATAATGCTGGCAGAGATATTACGGGCGAATAATACAGTAATGGATATCAAAGGAGCAGGCTTCATCTTCCGTATAAAGATGCTGCTGAGTGGGTTAGCAGGAGTAAATAAACTCTGATGTGTTTGTTGATGAGCTGTTTTTGTCCTACAGCACTGCTGAGACTCTGCAGAGGTCAGAGCAACACACACACACACACACACACACACACACACACACACACACACACACACACACACACACACGCCAACCTCTGTAGGGAGATTTGATTTCAGCTTGTGGCCTGTTTACCGTCTGTCTCTGTTTAAGCTTTTGACACTGAGATGTTTTTGTAAGGTTACGTTTTTTTAAAGAAAGAATACTTTCTTTACCTCATAGTCTGGATGGATGTGTGTTGATTTGTCAAGATGTTTCACTCGTCAACAGGCCTTTTTTTTGGTCTCAAGATGTTTTTGTGTTTAGGTGGATCAATTTGAGGATTACAATTCATTTCAGATTGATGGTTGGTTCATTAATATTGCATGTAAATTGAGAAAAAAGTACGTATTTTTAATGTAATTAATTTAGAATATAATTTGTATTGATTAGAAATACATTTCAAATTAAATTATTTCAGTGATTGACATTTATTATTTAATGTTTCTGTGATTTTTATTAGTCATGTCCTATTTCAGTTGCTAAAAGTTACATTTGTTTTCAGAGGGATGGTGGGATGATGTTTCTTTTTACCTCCAAAAAGTTTCATGGCACAAAAAGTTTGCAAATTACTGACAGAGCTCGTTGGCCAACTACACTAAGAAGAAAACAATCAGCTGCTTCATATTTTGCTGGTCCCGCTGAGATACAAAGATGTCTCAATCACAGACTGGAGTCTTAATTCCAGGAGACGAGGACATGAGGAAACAGTTCTTCTGGCAAACATGTTGATTGATACCTTTGCTTATTAGAGCAAGAGTCATCGGGAGGATCCTTTTTCAATCATGTCCGCTCTTTTTCAAAGCCTTGGAATTTTGGCATCTGAAAATCACTGTTGGACTCAAGACAGGCAGCAATAAAAAATGAAAACAAATCATGGTAGATTTTCAAAGGACTGCAGGAGCCAAGCGTTTGTGTTGACAGAATAATGAGACATTAAGAGGCCTGGACACCAGATTTCTTTGGGGAATGATTTTTCTTTGTTGCAGGATGGATTGATTGTGTTTTGGAAAATGTTCATTCACTCCCCGGCTCCCCACTATGGACGTGAGAGGTCACTTGACTCATCATTGTGGAGGAATTTTATAACTTGTGATATTTTGTTGTCTTATGTACCCAATCTTTGTCTGTCTCAGCTATATAACAAACAACAACAGCAAAACATGAGGGTCCATAACTTTCTGTCACTTACGCTTGTGTTGATAAAAGTGTTGCCTTTTCAAGGCGAATCGCTAAGCATGATAGATGGATCCGGAGCAACTGCAGAGTAATTGCATATTTTAGGGCCCTCGGATAAATTATCCAGTGCTGATCCGTCATTATAATACAGAAACTCAGGCCGTCATTTGCAGTGAGGAATGTTGCTCAACACTGGTATTTGCACAGCTGCAGGGGGTCATAAATTATTACTGAAGACACGCGCACATTAGTTCAACTCTTTCATCACAAGTTCTCAAACAAGGTAGCGTCCTCCTCCCCTGCATGTTGTCGAAGAGGGAATTGCTTTCTCTGTGTCCTTTCAGTCTGCCATTCTGCCTCTCGTACATTTACAATGCATTTATGTGCAAATTTACTGTATAAGTTCACAGTATGAGAGGTCCACACAGACACAGACATCATATGCATGACATCACCAACGGGTTTCTAGAGAGCCGTTGTGAAGCTCAGCATGATGGCTCTGGCCGTCGCCATCTTGGCAGTCCTGCCTAACCCTAACCCTTGTGATTATAAGCGGTTACAGGAAACGGATGGAGGGATGGATGTAGCCAGATTCAAGTGACTGATCAAGGAACTGAGGTTTTTGGCAATTCTGATTTGGTTCCTGTGAACTAAAGCCAACTTGGCCACTTGGGTTTACAGTCTAAAGAGTAATCAACACCCACGGTGTGTTTTGAAGCACTTGTGGAGCATTTTAGACATTCATCTCAGTGAACAAAGGCTCCTTCAGACATACACTTTTTTAAATTAATCTACAGCGGATATGTTGACATTTCTGTATGACTTTCAACACAGTACAAGTCTAAATTGAATCCCAGCAGATTCCGCATGCAGTGCATTTTAGGGGTTAGTCTTCCCATCTTCAGCAATCAACATTTCTTTTACAATTCCAGTTCTTCGAAAGCTGGGGCGCTGTGGGTAACATAAATTCAGTTTGATGAAAAGTCCATGATTTCCAAAAAAAACAATTCGCAATGTGGACTTACAGCACACTTTTCCACTTTCAGTCAGTCCGTCTCAGATAAGCTCACGTCCAGAGAGTGTCTGAATGTTGTTGATATCTGTCTTTCTCTTTGCATCACAGAGTCTTAACTTGAATTTCTAGATGAATGAATGTAGTAATATTTTAATGATATTATGGATTGTAAAAACGGCGAAAACACAAATTTTGAGGCACAGCTCATAGAGAGAATTCAAGTCTGTATCTCCCCTCGGCTTTACAGAGTTTTATAGTGAGTTTAAATCAATATTTAGCTGTCTGGCAAACTCTCTCACCACTCTCTTACTGTCATTTTTGGCTGCAGCAGACAGCATTTTTTCATAAAACAGATACTGTACACAAACTGTTCAACGCCAGACAGCAGACAGACACTAACTGTGAGGTGCGTAGCAGCTAAAGAGACCAAAACAGAGATAACGAGTGAATATTGGATTTCATCAGCTAGACACAACTCCAGTTGAATGATAATGTTGCCCAGTCACAGCTGGATCTGTGCCTAAAATGTTAATGTTGTGTTCACAGTTTGCTCTTTCTGTCCAGAACTGGCCAAAAAATTAGATATTACATGTGTAACTAAATAGTTTTAGTCATTTAAACCTGAACAAACCTTGAGAGGTAGGAGGTAGATAGAAAATACTCATGGGTGTTTTGGGAAGCTGTGATGGTTCTGATCTGTTCCAGTAAAGGCCAACTCACACCGGACGCGGAACGGAAGCGGCACGGTACCGCTGCGGTCACCGTAGCAAATAGAAGCCAGTCTAGTCAATGAGAGCTCTCACACCGGGCGCGGCTCAGAAGCGTCCCTGAAGCGGCTCTCCGCGCCACAGCGCAAGCTTTCCGTTTCATTTCTATTTTTTCCGCGAGCCGCTGCTGAACCTCATATATTTCAACAGAATAAATACACAAAATAAAACACAATACGCAGTTCATGTAGCTTTTTACAACTTCACATCAACGTTACGTCATGACCGGTGGGACCAGGTGATCAAAGATCAATCAAAGGGTTTTAACATGAACCCATGATGATTTATGACACAACAGATGCTTTTTATAATCTCCTCCACGTCGGAGAAGCAAAGTTAGCTGTTTGTTGTTAATGTTTTCTTTATACACTGTTTGTCGCAGGGTCTCGCTTACGTCCAGGATTCTCGTGCGATCTCGTGATCTCGCGTGAAAACGGCCGGCTCGCTCCGCTGCCAATCCGCGGCTGAAAAGCGTCCGGTGTGAGTTGACGCCGGGCTAAGGACCGTGGCACTACCGTTCCCTTGACGTTCCGCCTCCTGTGTGAGTCCAGTGTAAGTCATGACAGTGTGACAGTGAGCCAGCACACACAATGCCAGGACCTTGAGCGACTCAAGCAGCTCAGTGGAATTCAGTCATCACTCATTTTGTGGCATTTTTCCAAATGTGACATGTGTTTACTGAAAAAAAAGGTCTAAAGGCCTAAACCATCCATCCATTATGTGTAACAGCTTATCCTCATCAGGGTCATGGTGGGGCTGGAGTCTAACCCAGAAGACTTTGGGCGAGAGGTGGGATACACACTGGACAAGTCGCCAACAAACAACCATGTTACATTCACATTCCTCCTAACCCGAAACCCCACCAAACATGCCTCTGTCACATTGCGGCTGCGATGCTGTTTTGGTCCGTCCTGCATGTGACTTCAAACTCCACCGGGAGCGTTTCAGAAGCATTTAGATGGCCATACTTTGTTTACTTGCTGATATTTGTGTGTTTTTCCGATTATGCTTCTACATGTGTAAATATGCTTCTATGTGTGTAAATATGCCACGTAGTTAATTAGAGTTGCTTTTGTCGGTTTTTACAACCGGCAGTTTGCGCGGGGTATTTTGTGTTGAAAATCCACCGGATTCTCTTTGCTTTTTCTGTGTCTGGCTTTTGCCTGTGCTCTGTGATAATTCATGCTGCATGGAGGCCTGTTTCTAGGACGCTTCTGAACTGAACTGTTGCAGAGCCGGTAAGGTTTGATACATTGACTAGAATGGACGCATATCACTGCTGCGACCACGACACACACGCAACATTGTGCGCCCGTGCCAGGTGGAAATTAGGGGTTATGGGTAATGTGTCTTTCAACAGTGGGAGGAAGCCGGAGTACCAGGAGAGAGCCCACACAGACACGGGGAGAACATGCAAATCAACCTCCTGGTTAAAATCTTCTTGCTGTGCCATGGATTAGAAATAATAAATATGCAACGTCCGGTTACAATTCAGATTTGACAGCAGGACTGAGAACTCCTCAAAAACATGACACTCCCACGTCTAAGCCAGGCTAAATGTGACACCGGCTGTTCGATCACGCGCTCTGGAGTGATACCAAGTTACATCGTCATACTAAACACCGATATGATGACATGATTTATGAAATAATCATGCACGCATGTTTAAAAAATGTCCTGCTAAATTTGAAAAAAATAGATTCAAAATTAAAATTTGGCGTTGGCGAGTGCATAAAACTATGATTCCAGATTTGTACACTTTTATACATCTAATTTTTGGTGACATCCGACAGAACGGTGAACATGGAGGATTTCTTAGCACCTATCATAATGATGTGTTACTTCTGGTGTGATTTTTCTGTGGGGATGAATACCCATGTGCAGATTTGTAAACCTGTCTTGGTTATAAATCAGAGCAGACATACTGGCATTAAAATCAACATGATACACTGAATGCTTGTGTGTTTACGAGGATGTGTGTGAATTGATGCATGTGTGTGATGCTTCTAATGTCTCTCTGTCTCTCTTAACGACTCCTCATTCTCGTTTGGAGCAGGATATGGATCACCGCTGCTTGCTGCTCCGCTGCTGCTGTTCACCGTCTGATAACTCTGTCCAATTAGATCACAGAAGCTGCTCACACTCGCCGCCTCAGCTTGCTTCTGAGGGTGACAAATATGACAATTACCCAAAGTACCAGGCGCTGCTGTTCATTGCTTATTAAAGAATCAATCAGGACCAGGAGCACCTGGCCCCAAGGCACTGGCACTTTCTTAGCCCTGAGGAAGGGAGGCTGGGGGTTATTCTGCACCGTTACTCCGGTTCTTGAAAGCGTTAAAGGACCAGTAAGTAGTGGTATCTACATAATGGTCCTACACTCTAACATTCTTGTTTCCATTTGTAGTCCAAATTGTGTTGACCAATCATGTTTCAGAGGGGCTTTGGTTGCATGGAGGGAAAGAGTTCCTGTGGCAAGCAAAAGAGACGGAAGTAAAAACAGTTTTGGGAATTCAAAGGCTATTGTCTGGCAACGATTTAGCTTTCATCTGTAGATATCTGCTTACAGAGGCCACTATTCTCGCATCTCAAGTTATTAATCGGACTGTAAACAATAGCCTGAGTGTGGAAGAGGAAGTCTTGGCCCAGATATCCACTAGATTTTCACTGGATGCTCTGAAACATTGACTATTGTCCCCAGAGGCTTAATTATCGCAGATGATAGTTTATGGGTTCTAAGACTGAACTAAGATTAACATGCCATATTATAGACTATTGTTTAGTATGAATTTGTATGTTGGCAGTACTTTAGACACATTTGATATCAACTTAATCTTACTACTCTATATTGGAGTCATGAAATACCATGTTCTCTGTGGTCAGTGATTATTTGTATTTTAATATACCCATTTTCAACAACCTTACATTCTGCGTTCAGTTATTATAATGAGGTCAGCAGTGTGAAATGCCATTGTTTTTCTTCCAGAGGCTGCTTTATGTCGAGGTCTCTGAAGACATACTAATGACTTCAGCAGAAAGCTACAATGATAACAACTAGAACGAGCTGAAAGACAAGACTGCCAGGGTCAAAGCCAAGGAGCTCAGATAATAGCAAGTATTTCTGTAATATTTATAAGGAAGTAAGAGTCTGGCAGAAAGTTTATTTTTGCATTGAGACAGCAGCAACTTGAGTAGGAAGTAGAAGCCACTGAGTGGAGGAGATTGAATGGTATGTAAAGCATTTCTCGAGGAGATAACATTTCCTCATTTGACATCAGCAAACACAGAAATCACATAAATTTTGCCACCCTGCAGGGCAGACTAAACACACAACGCTCCAGCTGCAGTAGAAACCTTGACCAGTGTGAACAACTCCACATGTGGTCCTTCGGTTCAGGTCTGTAAATGGATTTGTTGAAGGTACTCGTCATTCTGTTAACAAGGATTAGACATCCAGAGAGAACACAACCTGGAGTAAGACTCAACAACACGTCACCTCTGTCAGTTCTTGGTCTGTAAAGCTTTGCAATGGACAGTTTCTTTTTCTGCAGTTTTGCATGTTGTTTAGTTGTTGTTGTTTTTTTAATCCTTTTAGTAGGATTAGCAGATTTTTCTGACAAACTTTTTCACCTAAACCAGTGTGTGTCAGCAGTGATGACACTGATTCCCTCACATCCAATTTAAACTAGTCGTCTGCAAGGCAGTGAAAGGAGCTGCTCCTTCATGTACAAATCATGGTCAAACCTTACATTCTATGGCAACAATTGCACTTCTCTGTCATTGCATGATTGGTCCGTCTCGTAGCTACACAGGTCGTGTAGTTGCTCATCTCACTCTTTTCTGTCCTGGCCTCATGGTGCTAGAATGAACTCTGCATTGAAGTCCAAAAAAGCAGAGTCACAAGCTGATGCAACAGTTGAGCTTACCTTGCCTAAGGATTTTGGCAAATAAGTGCTGTGCAGAGAAAGCATTTTCAAGGACTGCAGAGAGCTTTTTGCTGAAAGCGATGACTGGCTAATCATTAGATTTCGTTTGCAGGGCAATCTCTGGCATCTCATCTTATTTAATCTCTGCCAGAAACTCAACCGCATTTTGGGAAGGCCAAGACTTATTTCTATTCTGGTGGCTGTTGTTCTGTCTTTTGGATTCAGTTTTGAATCAAACTCCACTGCTACTGTTCAATGTTCCAACGAAATAACATGAGCACAAGTCAAATCCTTTCTTTTCTTTGATAGTTTATCTTTACATGGGCCAAATAATACTGCTTTGTTTTGCACTTGTTTGTATTTATTACTTAATTTCTCCTTTTCCTTGTTCTGTTCTTGTCAACAAGCGTACCACGAGAGCTTTTACAGTAACGTTTATGACCATGTATGGTTAGTTGTATATTTCTATTGTATATTTCTATACAAATGAGCCTGTGTGCGAGCCCTGAGCCAGAGTGACTGGGTTTATCATTGTTAATAGCTTGCACTTGTGCCAATGGCTTCTCCTTGATCAACTGGGCTAATGCCAGTGACGAGATAATACAAGCACGTACAGTCGATCTATTACTTCTAATTTAGTTTCACTGTTTTGCTCTCCTCATCACTACAGTAATAGTGGTGATTACTGCTGAGTCATCACTGCTATTGTCATCATGATCATCACCTTAATTATGACCCTAATCATCAACATCCACACCTGATTTGATTTCAGCTCATTGTCTGAGTGCGAGCTTCGTTATGTCGGTATATTTATTAAAAGGAGAGTTATGAGTAGTCACAGTCATTTACATTGATTTACTTATCAGTTCTGCTGAGTAGGCAGGGTTTTTTTCTGTAGCAGTTAGAAGGGGCAGTCTACCGATTTTACACACACACACACACACACACACACACACACACACACACACACACACACACACACACACACACACACACACACTATTGATAAATCGGAGGATTACTCAGCTCAGCAGAAAGCAGTTGTACAGTATAATGTGTTCTGTACCTCTGAAGGGAGTTTAACCTGATGATGTGATTGATGTCATAGAGATAGAACAGGTTTGAAACTATAAATTCAGAACAAAGCCAGTTGCAAACTGGAGGTGTAGTAGACTTTGAATATCTTTACCAGGCAGGGAGGGGGGGGGGGTGACTAAAATTCAGGAAATCCCGACCTCTGATTTTTCATCTTGGACCATTTATTTTTTAGAATTTATCTTGTGAGCCTTGTGTTGTTTAAATTGTTGGAGCTTTTAAAAAAACGATGATCACGACTGCTTCTCATTCAAACGATGATCGATTAAATTCACTAATTTAAAGACATAAAACATTGTTACAAAGACGAAGAAAAAAACGACAACAGGGACATAAAAGAAACACGGAGGAAAAAAGTCAGATCCGTTACCTAGCAACCAATAGATTCCTAGTTTTTTTTGCAACTTAACGTCTAAACGTTACACTAACAGAAGGCAATGAAACACATTTCTATTTCAAAATAAAAGCATTTGTTATTGTAACCTATTATTATTATTCATCTATTGTCAGAGAAAAAACAGACAGTATATTTCTGAAGAGCTGTTTTGAAGTCAAAAATATGTGGCTCTGGCGTTAGCTGTCCTGCCCCTATGCCTCCCGCCTAATCTTAAAATCGGTGACAACGTGGATCATTATCGGATCATTATCGGCAGGCTGAATGAAGCCTGGGTGCTCAGACAAACCATGATTAGCTGTTTCTTTTTACCAGGCTGTGAACATGTTTATTTCTGCTGTGAAATTCAATATTTTACACAAGTACTAATTTTAATATGAGCAG
Source organism: Collichthys lucidus (assembly GCA_004119915.2). Taxonomy (NCBI): domain Eukaryota; kingdom Metazoa; phylum Chordata; class Actinopteri; family Sciaenidae; genus Collichthys; species Collichthys lucidus. The sequence continues at coordinate 6,232,323 of CM014093.1, forward strand.
TTATAGAGATTGACATGTGCTGTAGCCAACCTCAAGTGGCCGTCTGAGGAACTGCAACAACCACTTGAATAGGACAAACTAATGGAACATTGTTAGATTGTGATATAACTAATTGTAATGTAACTAAAGTACTTTTGGTAGACTCTGTTATTGCCTTATTGTCTGTTATCTCAAGTTGTTGCGATGTGTCGGTCGTGAACGTATCGTTTAATTTAAACTAATCTTTTATATGACTCTGGAGTGATGAGTAGTCTCAGTGAGTGATACGTTCCTTTTCATGCTGTACGTTCCTTCGCCACAAGGCAGCTGCATGGTGACTCAGGCTGTGTGACAGTGAGCAGTAAGCGCAGCAGTTCAATCATATGGTCTTTTCGTTAATTTGCCATGTGACAGGCCGCTCAGGCTGTGCATGTTCAATTTACCGTCCGAGAGTAAGTGATCCGAGTTAGTTAAGAGACTCCCAACACTAGTGGAAGTGACAAATGGTCATTGAAACGGTCAATCAGAAGCTTATCAACAAGAAAATAAAGTATTAGATCATATTTAGAATAGAGGAATGTTATTAGGGCCAACAGTCTGCAGACAGTCGACAGTCTCGAGAAAATAATCCTGTTATCTTGGGATAACAACACATAATGACATAATTAACAATAAAACAAATGAAAGTGAAATCAGCTTTTTATCATGAGAAAACACACACACACACATGATATTGTTGTTCATCTAAATTATTTTGCAAAGCTTAGGTTAAAACATGGCCACATACAGCTCTTAGAACAATAAAGTTATTGTTTCCGTGCAAAATGATTTATTACAATCAGCACTAACAGGTCTGCAAGAAGAAAATGTAGAAATATAAAGCTGTTTGTAGAATTTACTCTTTAACAGTGTCAAATGTCAGTACGTGCTGACACTCGGAGTGTTAGTTGAAAATCAGAGGTACACCCTGGAGGGGTACAAAAATTTGAGATTGTAAAAATACTTTTATTATTTACACCTGTGCTTTCCCCGCTGTGACATGACAGAAGCATTTTCTCTTGCAACGCTAAGAACCAGTGTAAGAAGCACATTACTGTTAATGAGGTCATTCAAAGTAGTATCCGGTATCCCCCTGTACCCTGTATTCAAAAGCTGTTAAGTTAAAGTCTGTAATATTTTTTTCATTACTTTTTTTAACCGTCATAGTCAGACTGTTTATGGGCCTTTAATCATTGTTTATTATGTCTACACTTAACTGAAAACATGCTCTCCCATCAGCTGACACACTTGACTGGCATTCACATGGACACATTATTTTCCTCTCAGGAATTCTTCCCTCAGTACAACCCAGAGAGTCTCTTCCATGCTCACAGGATGACCGATACCTGATCTTCTTCCCAGCCGAAATGAACGCTCTGTTTAATGAATAAATAACGGCTCGTCCTGGTATGCTGGATCACAGGCAAACATGTTTTGAGTTAGTTCTCGGCAGGAAGAGGCGACACAGATATTGCCGGGGAAATACGATGAGAGCAGGAATAACATTTATGGGGGAAAAGAACATCATAGCAGGTTTGGGGGAGCCCTTGCTTATATCAAGACAAAAGGGAAGGGTGTGTATTTGATGTGGAATCAAACTGAGAGGCCTGGGATCAGTTCAAACGGACAATGATGACTGTGCAGGAAGTGGTCACTGGTGGAGAGACGGACTGATGACTTACAGATATTACACGGTATACTATATTACACGGTATACTGCTCCATGCACAGAAGCACTCAAGCACCTGAAAGCTCATCCCAATATACCTCATATGATGGTTGTCATCACCATTTATTTATGGGTTGACACACTGTTACATCCATAAAATTCAACACATGGAAAATGGGTTGACGTTATGAAAAGCACAACATCTACAGATCTCCTGTTGGCAGCAAAATAAAAAATGTTATCCTAAAGAGGTAAATCTGTGATAGTCTTGGCCTTAGACCACTTTATGAAGGTCTAATCTCATCTCTGAATCGACTGCATTCTACTCTATCTGGTCTCAGACAAAGACGACTCTGGATTTCATTTCAAAACCAGACAAGCCCACAACTGTGGGGATATCAAGTTGTCTATGCGTTGTCTGATTTATTTGTTGTCATCGTTCCCGTGATTGAAGGTGAATCTTCCTGCTTCCTCCCTCCCTTCCTCCCACTGCAGTGCGCTCACAAAGCGATCGTGGGAGACAGGAGAAGACACTGTGGCTGTCTGGGAAGAGATGATGGCCAAATCTTTTGGAATAGGATTCGACTACATAAACCACATGGAATTCCTCTGCCAAACAAAGGAAACACACAGCAGTATGTAAACTGTGCAATGCAATGCTTACTGAGATGGCCTCACACAAAGAGATTTGTTTGCTACCTGAGTAGGTTAAATACTACTATCTGCCCTTTTCCATGACTCAGTCTTGGCCTCCCTCAAAGTTTTGGTCTTGTCTTTTTCTCAATACATTCTGCTCTTGGTCTTGGTTTTGGTGAATTCTTACTTGACAGACATGCTTGTTTGTTTACTTTGGTATTTTCCTCCGAGCTCTGCTGCCTTTCTCAGAATCATTCATAATGGTGATGATCGCCTGGCAATTTAGTTCAGATAGAACACTCTGGTCTGGAGGAGTTATTATGTGCTTTCATCCCTGTTTACCATCCGCCGCGCCTGTTTTCAGGTTTCTATCGCTTCTTTAATTCAGTGGTGTTGCAGATGTGACTATTTTACCCCCCTAGCAGCTAAACCATCGTTCCTTCTTGTGCAACATTCTAACATTCGTTTTCTAAGATGTCAGTGTGAACTCCAAAGGTCTGCCTGGTCACACCATTTTTTTATGTCCTCCTTTCTTTGATTTAAAGACTCACTGCAATACGATATCGCTTAGAGAGACAGAAGCATTAGATGTCTTCCAGCATTTCTGGCCTCTTGTGTTTGAAATCCTGTGCTTCATATAGCTGAAAATGTCAAGAGGACTTCAAAATTACACTTGTCTGTCAGTAAGAAATATCTATCCAACTGTGAGAGCAGAGGCTGGATAAATCTTTTCCAAATAGATATTTAAAGACATTATGTGTTAGAATTTAGCAGCCACTGTGGCAGTATCAGCAAGACAGCGTGTACAGCCATGCCAGCAGCTCTGCAGTACAGCTGTGGCGAATGCCAGCTTCATTGTGCTAACATAATGCTCATGCAGGTGTAATGTTTAATATTGTTTACCGCCTTAGTACAGGTGAAGTTGAAAACTCATAACCAAAGTATTGAAATGAAATTTCAGGGATTCACCAAAGGTATCACAAATCATCCTGAGTTAACTTGGCGACTTTCTCACTACATTTTGTGACTTTTCAGATCCTCTTAGTGACTTACACTGTCAATTAAAATTTAAACGTGACGGAGGCCAGTTGGTCAGTTGGTAGTGTGTGAGTCCGAGCTGCAACGGTCCAGGGTTAGATTCCAACCTGTGGCCCTTTGCTGCGTGTCGTCCTCCTCTCTCAATCTCTGCCTTCCTGTCTCTCTTCAGCTATCCCTGTCAAATAAAACTTGAAAAAGACCCCAAAAATATCTTCCAAATGTCATGTATTTTCAGATGATTATACTCTAGATACTCTCTACTGAAAACACATTAATGAATATTATATTCCATTCCTGCTAGTAGATATTGCTAAATCTTACACACTGGACCTTTAAGCTAAGAGTAAAAGTTATTCAAGTTATTATTCTGTGGATAGTTAGTCTTCAGGAGACTTGCAGTCAAATGGTTTTCCAGATGAAAATGCCTTTCATTGACTTGCATCGAACATTTCCAGTGCGCTGAGTGATTTGACGTGTTTAGATGTCGACATGTTGGATGTACAGTATGTGTTTTGGAACAGAAGTCTTGAGGTGCTCGGATGAAATATTTTGTTTGCTTGAGGTGGTTCATGCATGAGCAGAGACCCCTGGGGCCCTTTCACTCAATCGAGCCCACTCCTCATGTCACGACCCCGCTGTGACCCTCATCACTTCTCACGTCCCGCTCCGCATTTTCCCACCAACATAATAATGCATTCCTGATGGCCTCAGAGGCCTTTTTGATACCGACGTTGCCACCTTATTTAATCCAAACACAACGGAAAGCCATAGGTCAAAGTCATTTCAAACATGTTTTCCTACTTGTTCTTTTCAAAATAAACTCTTCCCTGCTGTTTTAGTCATACAATGAAGAGAATAAAAAGGAAGGCTTGTTCTTGGGCAAAAATGAAGTGTTAAAGCTTAGACATTGTTTAAACTGCAGGTGAAGTGTGTTTATAGGTCAGTTCAGAGGTTCCTTTTGGAGTGACAACCTTGTCAAATAAACATCATGCTAAGTGTTAGCGCTTGTTCCCTCATTTCCCCGCAAAAGTCAAACATGCCACATTTATATTTTATGCTACCACCATGCACCTCTCTAGGGAGTTTGTCGTACATGTTTTAACTGAATTTTAATGGTTGCTCATGAAACATATTTCCTGGAAGAAAAGAGCCCTTGTTTTAATGAAGCTGTGTATAATTTAAATGGCTGAGAAATTTCATCTTTGGCCATAAAGAGAGAGAAAAGCTCAAGAGATGCGCATAACATCTCCCCAGATATGCATTTAAGGCCATCATATGTCTGTGAGTAATGCGCAGCCTTCACAGGGTTTATCACACTGGGACTAAGGACTTCTTTCTCCCTCAATATATATTGCCCTTTTGCATTATTCATAACAGTGTTATCATGTTGAAGTAAGTAAATAAAAGTTTAGCTCTTGTAGACATTATCATACATGTTCTTACTCTGTATCCACAGACTATCACAGCCACAGGGTCAACCCAAAGGTCTAGTGTGGAATATAATACGTGTAATATTCACAAGTATGTTTCACCAGTGTGTAATTACCTGATAATAGGAATGTGGTATTTTTGTAACCTCTTCCAAGTCCTCTTCCATGGAGTCTGTCATGTTGTCCAACAATGTTTCTACACAGCCAGAACAGCCAAACTAAACACTGGCTCTAGGTAGTTATTGGGGATTTTACAGTAACTTTAGTTTCTCGCCATGCTTGGAAGGATGAGTGGTATACCACTGGACCTCTAATGGACGTCTCCCACTGCTCCCTTGTTAGCATAGCTCTGTGGATGGCACTGTTGGTCGGTCCACCACTTTGGTTCAGAGTGAACAGTTAGCTCTCTAGAGACCAAAACTGTTGCCTAAACCAGACTGTAAACATGTTTTTTCTGGGCTTTTTAATAAAGGAGGTTGACTCACTTCTACAGTCTGTCTCAAGCGGCCACTCAAGGACTTACAGTTTTTAGCACTTCCTCATTGGCTTAATTTCCCAGAATCAGAGACTGCTGCTTGGTTTAAAGCTAATAAGCAAGTGTGATGGTCAGCATGGTAAACCTCCTACATATAAGCATGTTAGCATTTTCACTGTGAGCATGTTGTCATACTGTTGTTCGCATTCAGCTCAAATTAAAGTGCAGCTTCAAAGAGTACTACAGTACTAGTGCGGCTGTAGACTCTTAGACATGACCAGCTAGCACAGAACAAGATATCTTGACTGCTAGCCGGGCTTTCATTAAATTTACTAGGGATATTCAGGTTCCCAGAGGATATGCCCCTAATATTCTTGGTGACTGCCTTAACATGTTCTGTACCTCAAATGTCAGCACAGACCAGCACACTGGCCCAAGACATGATGTCTATGAACTTTAATTTCCATGAAATTGGCTGTTGATATTCATGAACCCCAGAGATTGAATCATTTTTTAACCACCTGACCATTACTTTAAAAAAAAGAAAGTGTTACAACCTGTAAATATCATTTGTTGAAAACTAATTAGTTTTCGATGAAATACTCCGTATGAAATATTCTGGGTCCAACATATCGTATCTCAAAAGCCCATAAAGTTTGCTGTATACCATTCATGTTCTCCAGAGGAGCAATCCTATTGATTGCATGAACCTCTTTGATTGTAATGACCCCATGACCTTTCCTGTCTGCATGTTCAATAGTCACGTATTCTTGTCCATGCACCTGGAAAAATGGACCCAGTGAGAAATTTCAGAGATCAATTATTTAAAAATTAATAAATAATCAATACAGCTTTGAAGGGAATACTATGTTCTCGTGGGATGGTTGTGCAGTTTCGAGCTCAAACCGATCAGTCAAACCACAGTTAAAACAGAGGTCAATGTAGCTTGTTTTCAAACATGCGGGTTATCTAAAGTGCTGTAATCAAGCGGCGGTGACCAATTGTGGGATTGCTGGTGTTGTTGTTGTTGGCTTTCAATTCTACTTCTTCCAGACCTGGATCTATATTTAGAGAGCAGGACTGTGGTAATGGGATGATAAATGGACTCAGCAAGGCCTAATTTCATGGGGCAGGAAATCACTGGAGAAAAGCTAAACTGTAGAGGCTGTAATTATCCTCAGGGAGAGATCAGTCACAAACTACAATACAGGAAATGGATGTATCATGATTCATGGTAAGGTAACATGTTGTACATTCAATCGTTCACAGTGATACTACCTTCACGTGCTTGTGCCTTTTGTGTTCTTTCCCGAACGATATTCGCTCTCTCTCTCCTTTTTTAAAGTAATATACTTTTCAAATGACCTCATCTCATTCCACTCCTCTGGAGACACTGAGCCACACACTGTTGGTCACTCACCACTGTTTCCTCTGCAGCTGCAGCCTCGCTGCATGACGCACATGCATATATAATGTTATATGTAAACACTGTTTGTAGAGTGATATATCGTCTTGCCCGATACATGTTGTTCTATTGCACCATGTGAGATTATTTTGCTCCATGTGCCTGCACAGTAAAATACAGTCAGTATGCTTTTGGGCCAATGTTCAGAGGAATCTGGCAATAAAAGCCTTGTAGGGGAGACCGGGGTCTGTTGCCTACAAGGATAAGGTGTCATAGAGCTTTTACAGCTGTACCGGGGAGAGCTGTGACATGAGCCTTCTAACAAATACTGTATGAAGCTACTACAGAAGTATGTGGGTTTCAATAACTTAATTTAATCCCTTTAATTAGTTATTCCAAATACTTGGTAGCACTTTAGAAAAATATTGAATGACATTGAGTTCGTCCTACAAACCCTAAAAGCAGTTCCCTAAAAAGAAGTCTTAAAGTGTCCAGTTCTTTATATGAATAAAAGTAAATACTTTTAAAAGAAAGCTTTAATTTTTTTTTTTTTTTTACAAAAATGTAGAATAATAGCAACCTCATCTTTTAACAGCTAAACCCTGAAGAAGTTTCATGTAGTGTCAGAAGATTAAAATATGACATACAGGGGCTGAATGCCAAGAATCAGACAAAAGATCCGCACAATGCACTGTAAGACTGCTGAGACCACCAAGGACGACCAGAATAAAAGGTCATATACTGCCTACAACAAACCTCGATTGTGAGAGAATGAATTAAGGAATGTGAGTGCACAAATCATTAGTTTAGTGAAAATGACACGGACTGAACATTACATGACATTTACATCACACTAGTAATGTAAAGAAGTAATGACTGACACTGAAAAGAGTTTGATCTAAACTTTGTGACATGAGGCCTACAAAGCTGTGTAAGCTGTTCAGAGCATTTGGACACTATATTAAGTTCAACATGTTTGAATATTGAAGACTTTAATTATCATTATTTAGATCTTAAAGTTGACATAACAACCCTTGTTATGATTTGTGATTCAGGTACATAATCATCATATAACATACAGTATATGACAGGATATTATTACTGTTTAAATATGAATAATCAATTTAAAACATAGGGTCCAATAACCGTGTCTTTGTCACAACAGCCCCCACAGTCACTGGAGTGTGATACTAAAGAGTGTGATATTCATTTTCAAAAATAATACAATGTTAGAATTATGAAGAACAGTAAATAAAAAGTCTGACAACCAGCTCTGGCCTCTTTTTTTAATATTATTTATTTATATGTTATTTGTGTTGTTCTTTTATTCTCAAAAAGTGTTTTTGTTTTCGTTTTGCCTCACATTTTAAAATCTGATCAGTGTCTGGCGCCACAGTCAGGATGTGTCTGTTGTTCTCTCAGCCAGCAGAGGGAGCCAGTCTTCGTCAGTTTGATGGTTGGTTTCAACACAAGTGTCAGTCCTATCTCTACTAGCTTTTCCCAGTTGTGTGTAACAGCCATGGTAAAGTTTTCACCAAGTGTGTGTGTGTGTGTGTGTGTGTGTGTGTGTGTGTGTGTGTGTGTGTGTGTGTGTGTGTGTGTGTGTGTGTGTGTGCGTGCGTAAGTGTGTGTACTATGTAATCCAAGCTATGCCGGTCAGTGCTGTTTGGCCTTCTGATACTCTGGAGTAAATATGAAAATAAAGCTTGACGCAGGAAAGCCCTAATTAGTCTGTCACTCCAAACTTACCGTTCAGCCCCCTCTCACCCCCTTCAACTCCCTCATCCTCGCACCCCTCCTCCCCCCCTCCTCACCCTCAGTATTTTCTCCCCCTGTCAGAGTCGGTCATGAGTGTCAGATTTAATCTGGTGCGGGGGTCGGCTGAGCCCTGGGGTGCAGGGAGAAACCCATCATTTTGAGTTTGTTTGTGTGTGTGAGGGTGTGTATGTGTGTGATGGATAGAACAGATAGAGGAAGGGATTGGGCCACAGAGAAGGAAACAGTCTGACAAATTCAATAAAACACCTCTGAAGAGCGCCGGCCGTGCCTTCTGCTTCACTTCGCCTCTCAGAATAAATATGAGTTTGTCTAAATCCGCCACGCAGCGCATTACCGTTGTGTATAATTGTCTCATTTTTTCCGGACCGTTCCTCTGTTCCGTTGTTTCACAGAGTGAATCCAATTACAGGTGTCACCATCACTCACGATGGTGGATGGAGTGGATGATGCGGGGATCTGGTTGATTGATTGGTTATTTGCGGGGTGATCGCATCGATTATCCGTGAAACACTCCGACCGACAGTTTCTATCACTCACTCCCAAATGAGGCTCTGAAAAGCTGAACTTAAACTATGGGGGAAGTGTGACTTTATCTACGACCTGCCCGTATTGACCATTTCCTGTGAGTGATGCTGAAAGTAGACCCCAGATATTTGTCTTCGGGATCCTTGAGGGGTTTAAAAAACAACATATTTTTGGAATCCAAACACATCAACCAATGTGAAAACAGTAATTTTCCCACATGTAAATATAGTTGATGTCTTCAGCTAATAAAAATGAGGGTGTTGAAATGGGGATTTCCCAATATCTCAACTTCTCAATGACCTGGTGTCACAATTCTGGAGGCTCCATTTACATTTCCGGAGCTAACTAAATAAAAGTGAGCCAAGTAGAACATGGAGATGTCAGACTTTATGGCCCTTCATTATGGCCCTTTCAGACAACGCGACAACGGCAGCACTGTGCTCTCAAACCCATTATTTCCAATGGCTTGCACCATGCCACAACATGCCTTTTCGCTGTGGGTGGGCAGCGAGCTGAACCCAGCGGTAAGCGCGGTGCAAATAGCACAAACTGAAAGGGCCATTAAGAATTTAGTGTTTAATGGTCATCGACTGGATCCATCTGTAAGAATACTTGGGGTAGCGATCTCCAATTTGGTCCAGTACCAACAAACACAATAGTCTCTATTTGTAAATGGGAAGCCGGTGAGGGATCATGTCAGTACCATGGGTGCTTTCCAATCCTATTCTTGGTCCTTCAAATTAACCATCACTGAGAATGATGAAATCCTGTCAATCCCCCCCTGCAATTATACATCCCTGCAATTAATTCAGCACATTTACAATAAGCAAACTACCCATGGAAACAGGAATAGCTGCATCAGTGCCTTGTACTCATCAAGGTTTAATCAGAGAAATAGAAAATATTAAGTAAAGATCTTGCACTTTTGCCCATTTCTTCACTTGCCAAAAGACTTTATGCTTCTTCTTTTTTATTTTCTGTTCCAAGTGCATCTTGTCTGAGTGGGAAAAATAATGTCATCTGTCCAAATATTTCTCCTCTACAGCTGCAGAGTTGCAGTTACTATTAATCCCATAATGTCGACCTGAGCCTGAAAAAGACAGGCTTACTGTACTTGCAACGTCTGCACAACAAAAGCGACATTTTGTTTTTTTAGAGTATTTCTTACTATTCTTATTGCTCCCTCATGTGTACCCACTCGTGTCTGTTCTTGTACACAAATCTTAATTGTCTATTGCTGTTATTTCTATCAGCCACATTCTGTGAATAGCTCAGTAATATGAATTACTACAGCAGATCATCAGGTCAGTTATTTTCTATAAATTGCAATTTAATTGTAAGTTATTGCTGTCTGAGGAGCGTGGATGTCTCATGGTAAAAATATTTCATCCTTCCACAGATCTCTTGAGCATCCCCGTTGTAAGGAGCTAAGATATGAGGAAGAAACGGCTGTGAGTGAACCGAGGAGTCACACCGACCCAATGGAAAACAGTCCATGTGTTGGTAGAACGATAAAAATTAAAGAAGCCCAGCAACCGGAAAATCTGCAATTTGTCAGCAAAAAAGAAAAAATTGCAAGTTGGCCAGCATATGACAACATCTGCCTTTCAAATGTTGTCAGTGGTTTATAAAAGCCGTGCAAGGCTTAAAATCACACAAGTTTGAACTGAAGTTGGACACAGTGAACCTGATCCTTTTGTGGAAGATGGCAGGAAGAAACGTGAAAATTGTTCACAGAATGTTTGTCTGCAAAAAGTAGAAAGACATGGATCCATTTTGTGAACTAAGCAAAAACATAACAGTGGGGAGACTGTTTCTTGGCTTTGTCGGGGTCACAGTTAAGTGGTGGGGTTAGAGGTGCAGGGAACCGATGCCCTGCCCCGAGTTCCAGAGGGCGAGGGCAGGAATCTCTCTAATCAATGGGCACAGGCGTTCAGGATGAGTGCGGAGACCACAAACACATTAGATCGACTGAGAGGAGGCTCTGACTAATGATCCCTTCCCCCAAAACTTCATGTGGAGTTAATTTCATGGTTATCAAGTGTTTATGTTATGTAATTAATCAGCTGCTCCCATTAAAACGGCTAGGCAGATTGAAATTGTCGAAGTAAATTGCAAGTAACAATACAATAAAACAAAATAATAATAAAGCACGAAATAACACATAGGAGGAAAATGATGATTGGACTAAATGAATGTGTCCATGAAAGCAGTACAAATACTTTTTTGTCAATAGTAATAGGTTGTATCAATTTTTCTTGATGGGTTTTCACTTATGATTCATGATTTTCTTCACAACAACGCAGAAACAGAGCTAATCATTATGTGTAATGTAAAATGTACTGATGAACCTGCACAGAGTTATCATCATACTCTGCACTTCCCCTCAGGTCTTTGCTCTATTTTAGCCCCTTTCAGCTTATTGTTTTGGTTTTATAGCCCATTAACTTTGCTGTTGTGATTCACTTTCAGATCTCCTCATTTCCAGAAGTAGTAGGAAACTCTTTTCAGACAAAAAACCTTGATAAACCCACTTTTCACCACAGCTCCCCAACACTAAATGGCAGACAGGCAAAGTTAGCAACGAGCTGGTGAACACAGTGGAGCATTTAGCAGTTAAAGAGTCTGATATTTCCCTCAGGAGTTGGTTACATTCATTAGGTGGACACAAAAACGACTTCAAATAAATGTGTCGTGTCTGCTCACTGTGTAAAAAGGAATGTCACTGCTAAGGCGTTATCACCTTCACACCTTCATCAAATCAATTTGGTGTTTACAGCTTGTTGTGCTGGCTCCAAAAATCAGTTTTGCTTTTGTAAAATCAAATCAAAATTTATTTTTGAAAATCAGAATCTTTTCTTGCAGTGTTCAAGTTGAAAATAATAATAATACAAATATATGTTCATGCATACATGTATCAGTTCATTATATTAACCCTGTATACAGATTTATCATTTACACAAAGCATGATGGGATATATTAAATATTTACCTTATTTAAAAACTTTCTTTTGAATTATTGAACTTTACATGATTGACATTCATATATTCTTATTGCATCAACTTTTGAATGATCTGTGGTGCTTTTTGTGTCACGTATTGTTCCGGAAACTTTTCATTTTCTGTTGATAAGTTTTACGTAGCATAAAAACTAATTTCCAGTGAGGGAGGAGAATTCTTTGTGGATGTAAACCTAATTAAAATAATAGTTTTACACTGTCTGGATCCTCCAAAAGCTTAATTTCACTTCTCTTTCATATTTTCACTCAGACGTTTCATTTTCTCTTCCACCTGTGAATTTTGCTCCATGTGTGTAAACTACCTTGAACTGTTGATAATCAATGTTCACCCATAAAAACCTGGTTGAGCTGCTCTCCGGGGTGAGGCGTGGTGGTGTCTTATTTATGAAATTCAATATGCGTGCAGAGAGAGTGGACTGCGGTCCTCAGGGGTATCAGTAATCGTCTGGAATAACTTCCAATTAATGAGCCAGATGGTATTTTCACAGTAACACCTGGGATGTCCAGGCACTCAGCAGGCAGGAATTAATTCCACTTAGAGTAATATTTCAAAAAGTGTTATCCCCTACATCCCTGTCTCTTCTTTTTTTCCACTGCTGGCTGCTTAAAGCTGTAATAAATACCCTTTGCACCTCTCTAATAGAGAAAGTCTGATTCGCCTGCGCAGGCCTCCTCTCTTCTCTTGTTTCTCAGGGTGTTTTTAGTCCTTGGAAATCCTGCTGAAAGACATAACTGTCTGGGACAACTTCCAGTGAAGCACAAGAGTAAAAAAAAAACAAAAAAAACGAAAATGGCAAATTCCATGTGTTGGTCTCTTTATAACTTAATATGCCACTCAGGCTCCTGCAGCGCGGAGTGAGGGCTCTGGCCCAGTGCACACGGGCTAAATCATGTTACTTAGGCAAACAGTGCAACATGACGGGATTAACCAGGAATGTGAGTGAAGGCACAGCAGCCAGCAGAGACCAGCTCAACTCACCGTATTTTGTCTTGTAATTATGACTAAGACTAGTCAATTTGTTGACCGCGTTAGCCACGTCGATAAATACATACGTCACGTACATTGCTATGAATGAGTCACTAGAAAGATATTTGGACAGAGTTGATAGATTTTAGGTGAAAGGTCTTAAAGGTGTACAACAGGAATTCTCTGTATAAAAGTTTAGTTTTCATTTATTTCAGAGCATATGGAGGCCTGAAGGTGCAAAAAGAAACATTTCACAGAAAATATGAAACATAAATTAGAAAAGCACTTTTAAAGAGTGGATAACAAAATTAAACCAACATAACAATGATATTTTGTGAGTTATTAATTATTCAATGGCACAAAATAATAAAACATAAGCATGAATTAAAAAATGGCACATCTCGGGCTCCATACAAGACAAGACTTCACACACACAAAAACCAGAAAGACATTTGACAAAACAGAAAATCATGGTAAGCTATGTGTTTACAACATCAGTCCAACAGAAAATGCTAACAAATAATCATTCAGCCCTCACGTGAGTGTACCTCAGACTATAGACAGTACTCTCCTTGCTCAGTATGGGTGGTATGAATGTCAGAAACATTACAGAGCAGACAAATAGAAAGAGAAAATGACCAAGAGGAGCTCCAAACCACAACGCTGAGGTTCATGTCTTCACCCTGGGCTTCAGGCCTGCACAGCACTGATCTCTGACCAGAGAAATTAAATGAAACGGAGCACTTTCTGTAACATTTGTACAGTTTTACTTTTACAGAACACATAATATTGTGGCCACAGACACAAAAATGTGGTTGGTTGTGTAATAACCTCAAGTGATTTAACCACAAGCTTTCGAGATAACTACAACACTGCGTCGGCTTTGTATTAGGTTCGCTTGTTCCCAAACTTAAAAACAGTTTGTGATCTGTTATTGCCAAAATAATGTGTTCTCTTGACCGCTCAGCACAGATGGCATCCGTTCAGCTGTGAGAAGATCACGATCTCCAGAGTTTCACAAAGAAAAAAAGAATGTTTGGGTTTTCTATTTTTTTTTTTAAAATCTTGTGACACTTTTTGTGGCGGCCCTTCCCTGAGGTTAGGAACCTTTGAAAAGAGTGAGAGAAGCAGAGCTGATCAACAACATGCACCATACTAAGTGCATCATCGTCATCATCATCATCATCATCATCATCATCATCATCATCTGTGCAAATTTAAATTATTCATCCCAGGGCCTAAAGAGATGGAATAGATTACTTATCCAGAGATGTTAGCTGCATAATACAGCCATCATTTCTGAAGCATAATCATTAAATTTCAAGAGTGAAATTATTCCAAATATCTACACTTACCACCAAAGCATTTGCCCCTGCTATGAATTTGAAATGCTTCATTACAAGAAAAGAAAAAACCCAAAAGTGAAGAAGAGACTCCCAGTAATGAAACTTGGCATGTTTTGTCTGCGCCTCTTCACAGCAACATTGAGTTTATTGTCAAGTGCACAATAGGCGTGCTGTGATGAGCTGCCTTTGATGATCATAAATGAAATCAGAGCTCATTATGATGAGTCGTTGTTGATCATCATCCGGCCCGTTTTTTACATTTTTTTTATTCCCCCTCATAATGATCAAAGATGGTTCAAACACGTCTCCCTGGGAAGTTCCCGGTCCTTGCGGTTCTCCGTCGTCTTGTTTCCAGGGGCAGAGCTGTAGCCCAGGGGTTCGGCTCTCCATATGGAAGACATATGCACCCGGTTATTTGCTCATGTAGAGACAGACTGCCTCTCTGCCTCTCTCTGCTCTATGATGTAATTAGTAGCTTCTCTTGTCAAGAATGAGGTTACTGTTTATCTTTGTCGAAGCCCGTCCATTAAATCATTATTAGCTGGCTAAATGCTGCAGGAGGAGTTTGCTGCCTGCGTGGCCGGTTCACTGAGTTATGACCAAATATCGGCCGTGTCTGACTGTGCTGTAATTGATGGCTCTGGTTAAGCTTGGGCTGATCCATAAAGAGCAGTTTCTGCACTGTGGGTAATGCAGGCCTGGAAACTGAGGAAATATGAGATAGAGGAGGCAGTGAGTCACAGAAGGACATAGAAAGTCCCCACATGAAAGGCGGAATAGACATTTCATAGATCCATGTAATGTAATTTTGCTCATGTCCACCCTGAACACAGAGTATTACTTCTCAGGAGGAAGACAATTTTTTGGTTGCATTTTTATTGTGTGCAACATTCAACATTTATAAGAAAAACCCTTAGAGCGCCTCCTTTTTTACAGGTTTATGACATTGTTGCTAACTCTTAGCTATGCATGTCATGCAGGCAGTCATAATTTATTGAAGATTTTCAGGAAATCAAACCCTATTTATAATACTGATAGCATTTTTCACCAATTGCCATTAAATGTACTGGTAATTACCCCTCTGAAGGTTTTTATTTTTCGGGCGGGGTCCGCCATTCCTGCACTGCATTGCCCAAATTTCTTACCTATGATGGATTGACAGGTTTGTTATTTGATTTTATCTCTTCTCAGCTTCACTGTTCAGTTCACTCTCTCACAGTTGTGTCAGAGCTGGATTGAGTTACCACAAATGCAAACTCAACATTTCATACTGCTGCTGCTTCACGTTAAAAGTGTTCAAGTGGTAGAACACTGAGTGGCTTTTATTGAGAAGCCGCCACAGGAAATGCGATGCATTTGTCAGGTTCTATTGGTGTTAACCGCGACATCAAAAGTGCATCCGCAAAATAAGGGGCATGGTCGTTTCATGCATTTGTTTAGACAGTGGATCATTTTTATGATCCACCAGGGTGCCAGGTTGGCCATGCTGCAGACCACTGAGTGCAAAATCTTTAGTTGGAGTCAATCTGGGGACTTTGTTGAGTGACATCTGTAATAAAAACCATAAACGCCACCCTAACCTCTCCAAAAAACAATCCATCAACATAACCAACCAACTTTATTGTGCCCTTCTTGTGTGGAAAAATTGCCACGTGCAATATAAAATTAGATTACGGTTGCTCATGGCATGATGGAAAAAAACAGATTACTTACTGACTTCTTCATGAAAACAATGTGAGTTTGTTTGACTGTGGTGTAAACACATACACCAGATGCTCCTCTGTAATTCTGACTGAATGACTGTTGCCCCCAGATATGTGGGATCTGCACTCACACTTTCTGTTATCACCAGTAACCACATAATCCATTCAGAATACAGTGACTGCTCATGTAATTTAAAACTGGGTTGAGCTTTTACTTAGTTAGTTAGTCTTGAGGGCAGAGGTACAAGATCATCATGGTTCATCCTGTGAGGAACAGGAATGCACTCAAAGTTCCAGGACAACGTTCCTGTTAGATTTTGATATTGTGTGCAAAGTTCAACATTTTGGCCAGATGGTAGTGCTTGGGGAATGATCAGATTGTTTAGAATAGAAATACTGGAGCTCATCCTTTGGGGAGCAGGAATGTGTTTAGAAAATTTCATGGCAATTTCACAGGGCCCTATAATTTAGGATATTTTGGGGTGGTGGTAGTCATAAAGGTAAAGTCAGGATGCCACTGAGAACATTAGGACTCATCCTCAGGGAAGCATGAATGTCTAGAGCTTCTTTTTTTTTATCTAGTGTACTGGATCTATCCTTATACTTCACTGGGTCAAGCACAGATAGAAGCAAAAATTCACTGAAGCTTCTTTTCCATGAGAATAATTTCTTTTAGGAGGGAGATGTGTCTACAAGCCAACAGCTGTGTATCATGACAAACGCTGGATCTGAACTTCTGACATAAATGTGAAATATTAAAACCACCTCTCACTGTTTGATGTCCACAGCTTTTGGCAGACCTGCAGAGGACAGGAAAACGTCTGTCGGTCTGTGTGTGTGTGGGCGTGTGTGTGTGTGTGTGTGTGTGTGTGTGTGTGTATGTGTGCTTTTGTTTGTGCATATTTGTGAATATGTGTGTCCCTGTGTAGTCCCAATTTGCCAGGAAGTCTGGCTCTGTAGGCAACATGCAGTGATGCATGCTGGGAGCCTGAGGCATGGAGATATTAATTAGCTCAGAGGAAACAATAGATGACTCGCTAACAGAGTCTTTTGAGACTTTTCCTTTCAACTAAATGAAGTATCTCATATACATACATTTGATTTAAACAGTCATTTCTTTTAGACTTTTTGAAGAAAAACAAACTCCACCGTCTGTCATTTTTATGGTGGCGTAGTATGAAAAGCTTAGATTACGTTTCCGATGGAAGATGAAACAGGAAAATGCAGATTCATAAAGAGACCCCTGAACAGATAAAGCAGCTTGTTTGCAAAGTTAAAAAAAAAACAAACAAACTGCGACGACATGTCTCAGAACAAATCTTCATTACAGGTTTCTGAATGATTTTCCAACATTTCTGAGGAGTGGGCGTTGTCATTCAGCATCAAGTTTGCCATCAGGCACATCATTATGTTTTTGTCTGCTGTGATATTTAGATTGAGTTTTTTGATCTTTATTTTGTACCATTAATATTTAATTTCTGCCGCCAGGGATTTGGTTTGAAATGAGGACATTATTGCACTAAATAATTACTGAAGGAGACTGATTTTAAATAAATAATGTTGTTTTACAAAGAGATAAGAAACGAAAGACATTGAAACAAATATTGTCAGATATTTGTGAGTGTAAAGAACATGGTTATCAATTTATAATTCATCAGAGTTATTCAAATGAAAGGTGATCCTGTCATCAGTGCTTGTTTCTTTAGACAAATATTCTCTTTGTTTCTGCTCTGTTGTTTCCTCTAGAATGCATATAATAAATAAAAAACATAACCATGGAGACAGTCTCAATTTAGTCTGAACAGTTTTTTTCCATAAACATCCAAAACTGTATTCTTCTGAATTATTCCTATAATGACATCTCATGCTTGTGAGTTGATCTGAGGGTTACATAAAACTCATTTATTAAATTTAACGCCACTTTTCTACCACGTTATTCTTGGTTTAGTCATTTCAATGTCAAAATCTGCAGTCCTATTTCTGTGCAAAAATTAATTTTAAAGTTCATGAAAATCTGAGGATTCAGTCAGAGTTAGATCTTCCAAAGATTCTTTTTAGTATAAAGTTCCCTCTTCATGGCCAGTATAAACAGGAGTGACATTTAATATGACCAATATCACTTTCAACACAGATGTTCATGTGGGTGTTGTTTATATGGTGGCCCAGATATGTCAAATAAACAGTTTTAAGGTGATTACAGGTGTTTTAATGTGCTTAGCATTTTGGATTTGCAGATAATAATAATAATAATAACGTCATTATTTCCTGGCCTCCAGATGGATACACAAAAGAACTTTCTGATCTGAGCCCAGACTGTTGACATCACCATTTCAAACATTTTATATTATAATATCATTATGATCGTTGATGCACTAATGTGTTCTTCGTTTCACTATTGCAGCTAGTAAACTTCCCCCTAGGGATCAAATAAAATAAAATAAATATAAAACTTTAAAAAGAAAATGTTAGCATGTTAGCTCGTCTAGTGAATTTAAATACTGAGGCCTGTGGAGGTCAAACCTCTTTCTCACTTTTTCCTGTTCTGTTGCTATTTTATGATTCAGACTGACACAGGACACCTGTAATATGTCTTCCACGTTTTCTTTAATCGCCATCATTGACGCCTACAAGCAAGTGAGCAGGTACTGAAGAAATGTACGATTTACTAGCCCGCTAAAAACATCAAAAGTTCACAGCGGGATGCGGGCGGAAAAACCTAGCCGACGCTCGGCAGTGACGAGGTGAGAGCTGTTCTCGTGAGGTGGTGTAACGAGCCGCGGCCACAGCGGGCGAAAGCTGCGATTTCCGCCCATTAAAAACAAAAATCCCGTGTTCGCCCCGGCCGTCGTTAAGAGGCAGCTGTGTCTGCAAGGGTCAGCGCTGACACAGAGCTGGACTCTGATAGCGTGTCTCCAGCTAATTGTGAGAACACTCATTATGTCTGATAAAGAAGAACATAAATCACAAGGAGAGGCCTGACCCGCGGCTGGCCCCGGACGTTTGGCGGGGGAAACTCTCAGGGGCCGACTTCGAACAGCTAAGATCTCATTACGTCTTTGTCTTGACAAAGAGCCAGCAGCATCTTTGATACTGCCGGGGAGACCTGCTTTCATACACACTGCCTCTGTTCTGTGCGGCCGGATAAAAGCAACCTGAGACTGACACCAAATCTGGCAGTGAGTCTCTGATGCTGGTGGCTTGGAGCTCTGCCTACCTCACTGAAAATATCAATGATCTGTCTGAAAAGAGGCCTGTAATCCAGACCAACAAGCAGAGGTGAAAATACCAGCGGTCTCCTGTAAAAACTACATTCATGTGCAACTGTTTTACATTAGCAGTTGTGTTTTTGGGAAGAAATATGATGGTACCATGAGTTAGGACTTTTGGACAGAAAAAATGTTTAGTCGCGAGCTTTCAGCTATTTTGGGAGGACATGCTGTACTGCCTGTGAAAATATTACTCTTGTGCATTTAGGGTGCTTTCACCCTGACCTAGAGGAAGTAATGGAGTAGAAGTATGATATAAAATAAAACTACTCAACTACTCAAGAAAATTAGTTTTAACTCAAAATTGTACTTAAGTATTATACGTGAGTAAATGTTCTTATTTACTTTCTACAACTGTCAACATGTGACCAACATGAGTGAAAAGGAGTGACTGTAAAACAGGTGGGTTCATTTCCAATGGGGGCACCAAAGGCAGTATGGAGGTCGAAGCCGTGCTGCCACCCCCAGGTTTAGAATAGGGTATGAGTATGGGGGCTCTGGCTGTCGCCATCTTGGCAGTCCCACCTCTGCCACCACCCGGCTAATCCAAAAATGGGCATGGGTGCTCAAACAAGCCACCTGTAATGCAATGCTGTTAATTATGCATAACTTTAAGCCTCAACATAATATGAACCAGTGATTTACATAATAATTCACTCTCAGTACAGTTGTCATGAACAGAGAAATTAGCTATAGAGTTTTTTGTACCATGCTGTAAACATGTTTATTTCTGCTGTGAAGCTGGACATTTTAACATATGGACTTATGGAGGTTGACTCTTCCATAGCCAGCCTCAAGTGGCTGAATGAGGAACTGCAGTTTTTGGCACTTTGCATTGGTTTGATGATACAGAATGATATCATCAGAACTGTCCAACCAGAGGCTTACCTGTCAGTCCATGTGACTTCCTGTTTACTTCAGACTTTTGATAATTAATAAGGCTTACACTGCATGACAATCCTCGTACGAACACATCCCGCTGCTTTCTGAATACAAATATAAAGACTGCATTGTAAAATTGAGCTAACAGTGACAGGCTGCTAGGAGAACAGTTTTCTGTGTATCTTGACTAAAAAAATTTGATTTTTGATAACTCCGCCTGACTAAACACGACCTCCTCCAGCAAAGATCAAGTCTTTTCCAACATTTCACCTTTCACCAACTTCACAGATCATTGACTTTTCTCTTGTGTGAGCATGGGAATACAGAATGAGGATAAAATATAAAAATTGATGAATACACAATTTCACTCACTATAAACCATGACCTTCAACATGCTTGTGTTTCCCAAAGTACTGGTCTTGGAGTGCGCCAGCTGCACCAGAGTGAGATATCAGTGGGATCTTTTACAGCAGCACATGTTGGACTGAGGAAATCCAAATGGCTCAGTGATTTTCTCCACTAATGCACTGTTCTTGTTCAGTCTTGGGGCTGTTGTTTGAGACTGTACGTGTTTCATTCCTACGACATCAGAAGTGAATTTGAAAAGAAACAACTTGTCACTTACGTGAGCATTTCTCTGATTTTAGATTGACTCAAAAACAGAGAAATGCTCACGTTAAGTACAATTTGCCTTGTTTTCTTCTATTCTTCCATCTGTCCTTCCACCTTTCCATCCTTTGTCTGATCTTTTCTTTCTCTCCTTTCCGTTTTTATATAGCAGCTGTGTGCCGTACTACCCACTGTCAATGTGACTATATTAATAATTTAACACTGTGAAAAAGAAAAAAAGTGTGTTTAAAGTGTGCGAAACCTGCGTTACTATTAAAGACCAGTCCCATTATTCAGTGCAAATGTAGTTTAATTGGATAGACGAGAGCATTCAGGAAGCATAGGATGAGGGTTGTGTTCAGTGGAATGCCTAGGGGATAAAGGTTGGTATGGGGCTTGTATGGATCAGGTGATTACAGTAGGTTCCAAGAGCAGGGATCAAGGGGGTTGAGGAGAGGGTTTAATGGGGTTCGATACATGTGGATGAACGGGGCTCAATTTGAGTCATGATGCTGCTGGACTAGCTGAGAACCTGCTGCTTCATCATCCCCTTATGGTAATAGAAAAAAATTAGTATTAACCCTAGTATTAACCCTAACGCACAGTGGAGACCCACCCGAACATGGGGAGAATGTGCAAACTCTTTTCAAGGTTCAAACCCAGGATGGTCTTGCTGTGTGGGACACAGTATTGACTGCTGAGCCACCGTGCTGCCCACTGGAAGGGGAGAGAAGAAAACAACGGGATCTGGGAGGGGAGAGTCGTGAGAACTGAGACACGAGAGAGAGGGATTACGCTGCGCTCCATTGTGCTTGGAATTTGAAATAAAATGACCTCAGACATGGAAAAGTGTAATGGAAAGGTCATTCAAGGTGGAAACTTGGACTGGCAAGATCAGTCTAGCTCGAGTTTGCTGGCATAAACACATGTGACATCACAGCAATATGGCATACACTGAATAGAATTAACAGGAGAGTGGCTGGGGGCTGGAGGCGATCCTGGCTTGCACGGAACAGTTTTTCATTTTTTTATTGTTATTCACTCGATTTACATTTAGTAGACGTCTGCAAGCATGATGTACATGCCTGCTACACGCCTGCTCATCATCTTGTCTTTTAAGTAAACTTCTTTGCAGTTCTGGGCTTTCCATACAAACATGGGTTTGCTGCAGGTGGCCCTGTTTTCCTGAACAGATGCACTGGGACACATTTAGATCAGAAGTTCGGAAAACCCTATCAATGTCCGACTTGCAAGGAAACGCATCATTAGACACAGTTACGTAGATATGCACAGGTGATAGCAATAATGAGAGAGATGCAGTCTTGTTTCTGAAACTTGGTTAACATTGTGCCACTAAAGAATCACACCACCTTTTCCACAGATCTTTTTTTTCCATGTACAAAGGTTGTTATAGTTGGAGAGGGAGGATCTCTGTTCAGCAGGAGGAAGTAGGTTTGAGGAAATGGTTGACCTTTGACCCTTGCTACACAGTCAGTGAGCTGACAGCACACGCCGTGCTTCCAGCTTTCTTCAAACACACCTCGACTCTCTCCTCCAGAGCGGGGCGTCTGTACGTTACTGCAGGACGTTGACATGCGCTGTTATTCCAACACATGGCTAATTTTCTCCCTGACACATTAGAAGCCAAGACAAATGTTCACTTTCACTCTCCTGCGTGAGTTTGGATATAGAACCAAGGTTTGACAGCACAGTATGGAAAGAGCAGACTGGAATAGTTTGCCACTTTGGTGGACTGCCGACACTCATCGGGAAAAAAAAACATTGTTTTCAGACGTTAAGCACCCAACTTTCATTTGACACGAGAGACGTGGATGTGTCCATGTCTTTAGGGAATGTGATTCCGAGTAAACACTATAAACACTTCCAGAGCGTTCCAGCACTGTGAGAATCAAGTCATGGAGTAACATCTGTACAGCCTACACCCCTACTGATTCAACTTTTGACCACCAGAGCAGGCCAAATTTATTTCAAGTTTGATTTAAGTATTTATTTAGCTGCTTTAGCAAAATTCATAGGGAAGCTGAGGTAGATGTGAGACTATGAGTAATTTCATATAAATCATTTTTCTCCATCAGTTATCTTTAAAGTATTCCTAACTTATAACTCATATCTCTAAAGTATTCATAACAACCCAAAATGGAAATATTCATCAGTACACCAAATGTGTATTAATCTGCCACTGAAACTAGACACCAACAAAATGCACTATTTCCTCCTGTTTGAGTAATTCATGCTAAAAACTACAGTCACCAGGTGCTTTAGTAGACTTCTTTAAATATAAAACTACACATTTCTTTTTGACCTGTGTGCAGAAAAGTGTAGAAATGCACATGTAGCACTTCCTATACTGGGAAAAATGTTTGCCTGGGAAAATCACCCAGATAGCAGTTATGTTTCCTGGCAGCACAAATTGTTAGTATATAAATATAAAGAAAATCTGTCTAAAAATGTGCATGAAGTTGACGACAGACAGATGACTACATAAAAACAATCTATATAACAATAACAAAGCATAATGAAGTGCAGTAGAGCCATGATAAAATATGATTCACCAGAAGAGAAGAGAAGAAAAGAGAATAAGGCACCACCAAAAGTCCAAACCAAAGTTTACAAAAAAATTTAAGTGCAGTTTAATTTTTCTTGGTGATAATCGGCCGTCTCTACCTGACCTGTTCAGCCCTGGGAGCCCTGGTGCCTTTAAGTGGCGCTGCATGACTAATGGACCAGAATTACTCATCCATCAAACCACGAGAGCAGACGTCTGTACACTCCTGATCCCCAGGCTGGTTAATGGCACTGTACTGTAGCATGGGAAACAGGACCATGTGTCACCTCACTGTAAAGCTATGCTAATTAGCTAAGCAATAAAAACATTCAGGCTAATTAACAAAGAAAAGGCATATAAAGAGGAAGGAATGTCAAACAGAAGAAGAGGAGGAGGAGGGGGAAACTCAAACTGCGGCTCACAAAAGGAAGGAATGTAGGAGACCAAACACCAGCTGAGTGTGCTGGGCATACTCCTGTCTGTCGATGGGGTTTTGTGGGTTTTATGTGTGTGTGTATGTGTGTGTGTGTGTGTGTGTGTGTGTGTGTGTTGAGATGTTTGTGTATGAGGCCGAGGTCATAACGTCTGAGTATAGCCAGCTACCACGCAGTCTCTGGGGTCTCTTTTCTAATTACAACCTCTGCCATCACAGACAGATTGCAACATTATTTGTTTTAAAAAAAATGTTTTATTTATGTATTCACAAGACACAGTGAAATAGAGGGATAACATAGAAAGGTTAGCACAGTCCCAGTTAACCTTTGTTCATCAAAAATATAAAAAGACTTTAAGAAATTAATTACTGAATTTAAAAGAATAACCAAAAAATAAATATTAAAATGCTGCGAAATAAGAAATAGGACAAACTCATTCTACTGCCAAATTTAAATTTTTAAACTTAATAATGGTAGTAGAGGAAAAGACATGGGATTACCTTGGAATCACGAATGTCTGCACCGATTTTCATGTCAACCCATCTAAAATATTTGGAGATATTTTACTGGATAAATAAAAACTCTGACCTGCTGATGGTGTTTGAAAAGTCAGGGATCACTCGAGTCATTAGGATTCATCCTCTGGGGAAGATGAATGAAAACATTTCCAATATTTGTTTTATGTTTCAGTGTGAAGTGTTGAACCAACCACCTGACCAACATTGTTAGAGCAACACAGATAGAATCCCTTCAGGGCAGATTCAATTTATGTATTTAACCCATTTGGAGGTGTTTGAATATCCTTTATTTATCTTTTAGCAATTACACCTTTGGCCTGTTATAATATTTGTTTTTCCTTTCATTTACTTTAGAGTAACCTTCAGCCAATGAGCACAATTTTACTGCAGGAAGAGCTTTTTCTGTTCATTGAGGAAGTATATCGAGAACCTCTTTCCAGATATTTAGAAGCTTCAGACACTTGGACATAGCATATTGGTAATTACTGTAAATGTAGTCATGTAAAGCAGCCATTCATACTAGTAAACAGGACTTTTTAGTGTTTCTGCAGGTCACTCTTATTTTACTCAACAGGAGCTCTGCCTGGTCAGAGTTTGTCTTGAATTCTCACACCATAAATGTTTGTTGGTGGTGTGTCTCTGTTCTCAAAGCTGCAGCTGACAAAATCTGAAACAGAGCGAAGCCAGCTGTAACAATGTGAAGCTATAAAACGGACTGTAAAAAAAAGTAAAAACAGGATGGAACTTGAGGGGTTCACTACATCTCTGTGTTTCACGTGAAAGTATTTATGAGAGCAAAGGAGAGACTAAAGGACTGAAAATAATCAGCATGTTCTGACTGAAAGTCTTTGTGAGACAAACAGGAAGAGGGCCACACCCACACAGGTGTGTTTGTTCTGATGAGGAGCAAAACTGGATACAGACAGAATAACAAGTCTGAAAAGATACACACACGTCTTTTTAAAGTTATTCAAAAGTTGCTCACATTAATTTTAACTTTGGTAAAACTATAGCACCAACAGCACCATCTGACAGCTCTGAACTCGTCGCAGTCTTTAGCTGTGCTGCACCACCCAATTTCGAAACTATAACTGAGGAGTAACTGGTCGACAAGAGAAATGGCTGGAGCACAGCTCAGAGACAGGAGTCAATTGCACAAATATGTCTCTTCTTTTACAGTCCAGTTGGCAACAAGCTAGCAAAGCTTGCTTGACAACTTGATTTTCATCGGCCTCACCAAAACCACTCACAGTTTCTGCCTCATCGTCGACAGCTCCACCCTGTCTCCCTCCACGAACAGTCGCAATCACTCATCCCTGACAATAACCTTTCCTTTGAACGACACACGAATCAAATCACCAAATCGGCCGTTCTTCCACCCTTAAAAAACGCAGCCCGACTCCGCCCTGAAACCCTCATCCTCGCCTTCATCACCTTTAAAACAGACTACTACAGCTTTCTTCTAAATCCTCACATAACCTCCATAACCAGGCCCCCTGTTACCACACAGACCTGCCCCAAACCTACCACCAAACCTGGGCAACAGAGCCTTCTCCATAGCTGCCCCCTCACTCTGGAACTGAAAACAGAAAATGATCTTAATTAAAATGTATCATTATGGACTGACAGTTAACCAGCATGCTACCGTGCTTGCCAGATACAGAAGTTAACTAGCCAAGTATCAGAAAGACAAGTGGCTGAAGAATAAAAATTATGATAGTGGGACAGTGGGAGCGGGCCATGTTGAAACACAATGTTTCTACAGTAGCCCTGGAACAGACAAACTAAATACGTAATCTGGACAGGGCCTTTCGAGTGTTTTTTCTCTTTTACACTCGGAAGGTGAGGGTGATGTGAGGAGATTGCAACGCAGCGATTACTGTCTGTTGTCACGTTTTTAAAACCTGCTGTGTGAACAGAAGTTGCTATTATTTATGTACATAACTCATATAAACAAATGTTTTTCACTGAATCAAATGTACATTATTTAATAATGATTTCTTTTATTCTTTTCTGTGTACATCCATCCTCATCTGGTGTTTGCTGCTCTTCATCTCATTCTTTGTGCTAATCTGTTTACACTGGAGATGGTGTTTAACCTGATTTTTTTTAACCTGCACGATGAAGCGCTCTCCAGCAGACACACCTGTAATCAGTTGTAATGATCACAGTTGTTTCCCTGCAGGTGTGGCCTTTTTTAAACGGGCGTGTGTGTTTCCTGGCAGCCGGTGTGTTGGTGGTTTTTAGGGCTTCTTTGAGCTCACTCATAAACTCACACATGTGCCTGGCATTAGATTTATATACTCAGGGTCTTTAACAGGGTTATGTTGAGCCAAATGTAGGAAATCATCCTCTTTCAAAATGTTTAAAATGTGGTAGTCCTCCTCCCCCTTTTCATGTTGACTTTTTTTCCAGTATGTCCTCCAGCCTGGGAGGATGTTTTGAGCTGTTTAAGATCCTGAAGTGCTCTTGTCTTTTTATTAGGGTGAAAACAGATCAAGTAAATATCCAAACAAACCCTAATGAGCCTTAAAGCATTAGAACAAATACAACTGTTAAAAGTGGAGCTGCCAGTTTGAAAGCAGCAGCACGATGAGCCAGAGGAGCTCTTAAATACATACCAGGTCAGCTGATGAGGGCTTATGTTCTTCTGTTAATTATTAAGATACCTTTTTAGGTGCGACACCTTAATTATCACACAGATCATACAGCCATGGTGTCTCTTAGTCTGTTAAAACTACCAGCTACACACTGCAAAACAATCTTCCTTTCTGCCTAAAGACAGAATCGGCAGATCACTACACCAGAAACATGACACTTGATGTAGGCTAATTATGTCATTACACTGGCACAATGTATCTAGTGGTTTTAAGAAGAGACTGTGTTTGCAGTGCCTCGGCTTCATTTTTGCTAATAGCCGCCTGGGGGTTTGTGCATTTCATATTATATTCTTACATATATGTCAGAACTTTGAACTGAACAGAAAGTCATTAACAAAGAAAAATTACATTGCCTTTTTGGCATCTCAGACATTTGCAGACCATTCACCAACAACCAGGCTGCCAAATACACAAGCAGTCTATGACTGTTTATAGATTATTATGAGAAGACAATTACGAAACCCCAGTTTTAAAATACATCCCTGCATAGTTTGAGCCTGGAACACTGAGCATAAGAACGCACGTAGGTTCCCACCGATGAAGGAACACTTGTTCAAAGTAATAACTCAACAGTTCTATCACTTTAAAGAGCTGCTTGTGTGCAAAGACGTCATTTATAATACAAACAGAGACAGAGTACCACAGGCGAGATTGTCATGTAAACAATAATGACGAATGGTTTCAGTGAAATGTCCACATTGACTGCACACTAGATTAGTACAAAGACCATACCAGTTTATATGTATTAGTTTTTGCCTAATTGGGTTAAATTTAGCATGCTTTGCTCAAGTATAATTTTCAAACCAACAGTTTTTATTTCTCTAATTCACATAAGTCGCACTTCAACATACAAGTACACATTCATTCATTGTAACTGGAAAACAGGTGTTGAAATCACTGTTCTAATTCAGCATGCAAATTATATTATTAATTAACAGAACCATAGAACAAGTGCTCCTGTATTGTGTTACATTAAGTGGTGAAAGTAACCTAATGTAATCTCTCATAGGGGCTATGAGGGCACATAGGGATGGAACAGTGACTTTAAATGTTGGCAGTAGGAAGCAGGAGGTTAAGTTTAACGTTATTGTAGAGTTGACAGAAAGTAAACAAACATGTTAGTAAAACTGATCTATACGGTACATCTCACTACTTATGCAAGTAGAGAACTGGCACTGAAAATAAAGAGAGAGGAGAGGTCTGGGCCTTTGATAACACACTTAAGAGGTTGACTTGAACTTGAGTTCACCTGACACTCAAAAAATCACATATTCTCAGTCTGTTTTTTATTATTAAACCGTTATTTACCCAGGAAAGGTTCCATTGAAATAAAAAAAAAAATCTCCTGGCCAAGACAGAACAGCAGCACAAACAAAGAAGTCAAACCAAAACAGACACAAGACACACAGGTAATATAAAAAAAAAAATACAAGTCATGAAATCAACAACAACATCAGCTAAAACAACTACACCTGGATGATTCATTCTCTAGCTTTTTCAAACCCCCTTTTCCCTATCTCAGTACGACATTTGGTACCGATAAGATATAAAACCCCCTAGAACGCAGCGCGTATTGTCCATCCTGTCTTTTAAGAAATAGAGGTATGTTGGGAGCAAACCGAGAATTGCCTTGTATATAAAAATATACCAGTGGGTATGTCTGCAGGCTGGTAAATTAGGCCATCCCTGCCGAGCATAAAGCTCACAGTGGTGAGTCAGGGCTTTACAATTTATGAACCTGAGTGACGCATAAGCTGTGTCAATCAGTTTCAATGTCAGGGGCACGCATGTATAAAAGATCCCCATAGTCATGAACAGACAAAAATGTTGCAGCAACAAGTCTCTTTTTACATTGAAAGACATCTGAACTTGTTTCTAAAATAGAAACTTAACTTCAGCCTCAGTTATTTTTTTATCCAGGCATAAAATTCAGGGAAATTCTGTCAATGCTTCTTCCTTCGAGTGACCACTGAAGGTATATTCAGTGGTCTACTCTTGACATTTGAAAATAACATGCACTTTTTTTTTTCTGCATTTTAAATTAGACAAACTTTTCTGTACAACATTAAATGCACATTGCAAGTGGTCAACAGCTTTAGTGAGCGTTGGCGCGCTGCAATAAATAACTGTATCATCAGCATATCAATGAAAATTGGCATCCTTTACATCTTTACCCAAATTATTTATAAAAATGTTAAAAAGAAGTGGGCCAAGTGCAGAGCCCTGAGGGACACCCTTACAAACAGGCAGAACATCAGAACTGACACACTGGGACCTATCAGTAAGGTAGTTTGAGAACCAACCAACAACTTTCTCTGATAGGCCAATATCAGAAAGGCTCTGTTTGAGGACAAAATAATCAACCATATCAAAAGCCTTGGTTAGATCAATAAAAAGAGATGAGCAGTGCTGTTTTTTTTTTCCATAAAGTGCTAAGGAAATATCATTTACCACCTTTAGTGGTACTGTGACTTTTCCAAACCCCTGACTGAAACAGGGATAAGATATTATTTGAATATAAACACTCTTTCAGCTGTTCACTAACTGGCCTGCAGTTATTTAATGATTGGATCTCCTCTTTAACAGAGGAAGAACAAAAGCAACATCAGCTGCTAGTCAATCAATAATAAGTTCAATAAGATTTAGCCCATGTGCTTTTTTTTTATTTGTCCAGAGCATTTAGTGCTTTATGTACTTCCTCCACAGTAAAAGGTTGAAAACTAAAGCAGTGTATTCACAGAAACATCAGAACAGGGTTTCATAGGCACAGTATAGGATGGACCATTCAAAAAGCCAGAAGATATAAAATGCTTATTAAAACAATTCAACATATCATTTTGGCCATGAACAGCAACAGAATCCTTCATAGTACAGATGGGTGGTATGAGAGACATTACTCACTGACTCAACATCACCCATCAGCTCAATCGTGTTCCCTTTGAAATTGATCAAATCTTGATTTAAAAACCCTGATAATTAAAATGTTTAAGATTTCTCTTGTACAAATCTCAGTATTCCTGACAGCAGCAATTACACTTAGATCATTGCAAAAGACACCAACTGCAGAAAATGTGTATGGAACATTAGTTGGGTTAATTAAGGTGGCCTTCACTGGAAATTCTGGATTTGGACGAGTAAGGGAGTTAATCAAGTGGGCAAGGTTTAAAGAAGTCACAAAGAGATTTAAAATCATCAGATACTGGGGTGAGCCAATCCCAGTTAAAATCACCAGCTAAAATAATCTCACTGTAGTTGAGTCTAGATAGAAAGTCACTCAAGGACTGCAGCGCAGTAGTTGTGGCCGAGAGAGGCCTATAGCATCAGTTATACCAAGGCTCATAGCAATATCCACTTTGAGAGCTAGGAATTCAAATTGCTTGCCGATTGATTCAGAAAGTACCACAGTAACACAAAATGTTGATTTGGTGTAAATAGGAACCCCACCACCTTTCTTTGCTTTATCCACAAGAAAAACATTAAAACCGTCAATAGCAATATCCTTATCAGACAAATTTAGTCAGCCAGGTTTCAGAAATAACAACAGTATCAGCAGCTGTTGAATTGACCCATATTCTGAACATACCCATTTTAGATAAAAGACTACGCACATTTAGATGAATAACATTTAAACAAGACTGAGATTTAAGATCAGATGGCATTTGAATACACTGCATTTCAGGGCCAGGGTTAGGCTGCACATTTCCAGATTTCAACAAAAGTATATGAATCACCAATCTTTGCTTGATTTTATATGACTTTCTAATTTCACATAGAAGCAGCTTGGGTTTAAGTTGACTTTTAGCTGACTTTATGCTAGTCTGGCTGAGTTCCAGTGGAACAAGTACTAACATTAGCTACTGTCAGCTATCATGGTGAGTTATCATGAGTTAGCTATTGCGCATATGTGCACCAGCCAACAAAAAAACAGCAACAGCAGCAAAACAGACTTGCTTGTGGTTGCGCTCCAGGTGAAAAGCCGTCGCTGTTTATCATGTTCTTTATAAGTCTGGCTTAACACACACAGAATGTGGTCTCATGAGTTTGTACATGGAAAGTTTCTGTAAGCTTTAAGTTTATGATTTGTGGCATGTTAATGTTTTAAAAAGTCCTAGTCTTTGTTGTTTACCCTTTGTCACTACTTACTTAGTTACAACCACTTTAATGCCAACCAAAACAAGACTGACTGCTCATTAATATGATTTCATGAGTTATATTTTAATGCATTAAAATTGCCTCTTTAAAATATTTTATGTTAGCAACCAGCTGCTCCCCAGAACTTCCAGTTACTTTGTGCCACTTTGCACTAATTCTACCTGAGCAGAGGCCGTCTCCTCAGTGACTGTGTTTGTGTGTGTGTGTTGTAGAGCTGCCCTGTCTGAGAGCTGGCTCCTGGGATCTCATACAGTTACATTGCCGGGAAGTGTGTGTGTGTCTGTGTGTCTGCATACAGTAACTATGTGTGTTTGTGTGTGCGGACGTACGTACCTGAGTGCCAGGTGGCTACCTGAGGCCCCGGGCTGGGAGAACACCTGCCTCCACACAGCCTGCAGCTTTGCAGTGTCCCATGTGTTTTTCAGCTTCATGTTGTTGTTGTGTAACAGTTACTGTAACACGTGCTGAACGCTGCATGGAGGTATCATAACAAGTCAACACTTTGCCTATGTATGACATGTGACAAAAGTAGTGCTCTGACAGACAGGTGAAATGTATTTACCTGCAATGACATACATCTGTGCACATATCATGCATTTAAAAAGAAAGTTAACAAGGATAGCTAAGTGTTAAATAAAACTCAACACAAACAGTCAACAAGCGTGTTTGCATGCGTGCATCTCATGTTTTTATGACGTTGGAAGCTGTGCCCTTTGCACACTCTGGGGCACATGGGAGCTTGTCCTTAGGGCTTTCTGCCAGACACCTTCGCTACTTGGTTAGATTTAGGATAAAAAAAAAAAAACTTCTTTAGACTTCTCCAATGTGTGTAGCACAAAATTGTATTAAAGGTTCAGTGTGTAAGATTTTGGAGTGTCTATTAGCAGAAATGGAATAAAATTATTCATTAGTATGTTTTCGTATGAAAATAAGAATTGTTATGTTTTTGTTTTTGTCTCAAAACGGGCCCTTTATATCTCTTCCATGGAGTCTGCCATGTTGAACTGCCAATTTTCAACAGTAGCCTAAAACAGACAAACCACTAATCTAGATATGGACTTTTGCCTTTTATGTGAATTTCGTAGCCAGAGTTTTCCCTACAAGCTTTGAAGAAGAGGGTGAGGCGTGGGTTGAAATTTGCAACTTTATTGCTAGGTGTCACAAAATCCTACACACTAGACCTTTAGAGTCCGTGTAAAGGCAATTCTGAGATTTCTTTCAAAACACAATAAATATGTTGGAAAGTAGTTGCTGAAAACATGTAAAATGACTTTGAATGATATACAGTGATCCCTCGCTATATCGCGGTTCACTTTTCGCGGACTCGCTGTTTCGCGGATTTTTCTCAGTGTCATTTTGCATGCTTTTTTTTTTTTACAGCGTACTGTACAGTATGAACGGGCATTGTGTTCTGCGTCCTGATTGGCTAAGGGAGAACCGCACATGTGTTCTGTGTCCTGTTTAAGGGAGTACTGTACAAAATGTGTGTAAAAGGGTGTATAAAGGGTGTGGTTAGGGGTTTTACGGCCTTAAAACATGTATAATAATTGTAAAACTCACTTCGCGGATTTTGTTTATTGCGGGTTATTTTTGGAACGTATCCCCCGCGATAAACGAGGGTTCACTGTATTACAGAAATGTGGAGTTAGAGGTACAAACAGTTCTCAGTTCAGGATTTTTGTGGGCGGTCCTTAAAGGATGGCTCGATGACACACTGAGGCCACCCTGAACATACCCCTGCACTCCGAGCAGAGAGATAGAGATGAATTCATCTCACTCGATGTTTCAAAGTTAGTTCAGCGGGCATTTTTATTAATTCTTTTTTTGTGGCATCATTGTGACTTTTCCTTAACCTCAGCTAAGTAGTTTTTATGATTTACACGTCTACCAGGAAAAACAACTGTACTGTACTGTTAATTTAAAGCTAGCTGGTGATAGCTACAGCTAGCCTTAGCTAAACTTACCATACAACATGCCTTATTTTTGTCAGAGAAAAACATGAATTTTGATGAGCAGACAGCTTAGTAATGTATCAGATTATACATTTAAATGTAGTTCAAATTAACAAGATTAACTAAATCACATTTTGTTGGCACCGTATTACACTCCCTTGAGATTTTCTAAAGTTGGACTGCTATTTCTGCATTTTTTTTTTTAAATATGTAAGGTCTGTCACAATGATTTTTGCGGGTCAAAAACATCTCCTCCTCCTGAAAACACATGAAATGACAGTTATCACTTGTGAAGTTTGGCTGACCATCCTCAAAACTTGGTTCTCAGCTTTTCTACTTTTATTGGACAGTACCGTAAATCTTAAGACATCCTTTCCACTTCCACTACCTGGAAACCAAAATGCTACATTCATGGTGCACTTGGTACATGCTAATGTCCACCGTGCTGATGAAAACAGATGGTACATGCATAACAGAATACATGTACATGCATGAACATGTGGTAAACTTAAGGATCCTGGTTTGGGGGTTTGAAAATATGTTCACCCAAAATATCTTGGACCAGTTCAGCTGTAGCCAACACGATACACAATACTGCAGCATGTCCTGTCTGCTTCATTTATGCAGAACCACAGAGAACTGGCTCAATAACTGAATATAACACTTACTATTCCAACATGACATCATACATAATAATGAGATCAATGACACAGAATAACATTGTTATGTGGCTCTACTGTAGTGAGGAATAATTAATGATCAATCGATGCTCTATACTGTGCACCAGTACAAGAGGGCATTTTGTAAATATTGATGTTTCTTTCTAAGGTATGGGCTTTACACTACCGTCCTTTATGTGTCTGAATAATAGATTTAGCCCGTTTCACCGGCCTTGAGTCAATCACAGTGCCGTGCTCTGTGTTTTCTCTGGCTCAGCTCTCTCCTTTCAGAGATCCCATTCAGCTCTGAGCCATCTACAGTGAGAGCAGAGAGCGATGAATATGTTTTGTTCCACTCAGTCTTTATTTTTAGGTTTGAGTAGACTTACAGATGGCCTACATAAAACTGAATAGGGCTTCATTTTAACAGCAGGGCAGAGAATTGGCCGGCGTGCCATTGTGTGGTCTCTATTATGGGAATACGGGGGAGTCTAGTAATACAGCCTGTCCCTCGCTGTCCGTGCACATGGGCAACGTTATTTTCCGTGATGATTTCTGAAATGGGTTTGTCCTCGGGGTTTGCGGCTGCACTGCCATGCGGTCGAAGGTCACCGCTTCTGAAGAGGTGTCACGATTGTTTGGCTGCTGATATAACGTCTCGTTCCCTCGAAACGATTCATTTGCTGTGGCCCGTCGCCCAATTCCATCTGCTCGAATCCTCAGCTAAATTGAAGAGGACAGGAATAAAAGTTTGAGGAGGAAGCTTTGGGAATTTAAAGTCGAGATAATCAGGCGGGGGGCTCTCCCCGTGAGATCAAATTAACACAAGCCACACGAGACGTTCTTAAGACCACGACGACATGAAAATCTAATCAGGAAAATGAAGGATTATGAATAAGAAGGTGTCAAACTAACACACTAGTCTGTTGAGCGTGCTGGATATTCAGAGATTTCAGCTCATTCCTGCATCTCATTTTGACCTCAGTGGCGTCAGTGTATCCCCTAAGCTCTGATTTATTTTAGAGTAGATAAATACATCCTGAAAATCCACATCCATCAGCTATCCATTTCATTTTTCCCTAATAGCAACAACAGACTGCACAGTGTTTTATTTTTTTGCCTTCCATGATGATCACTGTGTCTAATTAGGCAATCATGAAGCCATAAATTCTTACTATGACTTGGCTCCGAGACATGGCAGGCTTCCAGTTGGCCCTTGACCAACTATAGGATCCCCTCTTTCACGACTTGAGTGATGCACCTTGCGTGGCAGCTCATGCTTTTATGAATGAAAGTGAAGCTGGCACCGTCACGCAGCGGTGAACCTTCCAAGTAAGAGGGTGAGTAAGACAGTGTGTGTGTGGGTGCACCACAAAGGGTGACGTTGCACAAACAGATTTGATTTTTTAAATTAATTTCAGTGTATGTGTTTTTTGGCTCCTGACTGAAGTTAAAAATTGAAGCCATCCCTCTTCGCTTTGCTCCTTTTTACAGTTGTCAAACTGTACAAAAGAAGAAAAATCCTCGACGCCCTACATTTGTTGGGTCTGGTCATTATAAGGTTGAATATGGTCTTCATTTTTCATGACTGTTATATATTCATTTTTTCTCTCTTTTTTTAATGTGTGTAGAACAAACGGCAGCCTCCGTGGCTGTGAAGTAAAAAAGTGCTGAACACTGCAGTTCCTCAAACGTCCACATGAGGCTGGCTACAGAACCGGTCTCCATAAGCTACCATATTAAAATGTTAACTTCACAGCAGAAACAAACAAGTTTACAGCCTGGTACAAAAAAAAAAAAGTTTTGGTCTCTGCAGTGGGCTGCTTTGATTGACAGGTGGATGCTGTTATAGATGGCTTGTTTAGATAACCAGGCATCATTCAGCCGACAGTGTACTGTGACTTCTTCAGCAGGAGGCTGAAGAAGCAGGACTGCTAACATGGCAGCAGCAAGAGCCACCACACTGACCGACAAAACGGCTCTTCAGAAACTTACTGGTGTCTTCACGGATATTATGTCCATGTTTTATACAGTCTTTGGTGTGGAACTACAAAACACAATGGGTGGCATTAAGCTGGGAATACTATCAATCTCCAGTGTGACTTACTTCCTCTTTTATTCTTTTACTTCATGTAATGTTTACATTCATTCATTTTAGTCAATTTAGCAGAAATATATTTGTTGTTTTAAAAGAGGATACATTTTCGATTGCATGAAGTGTCTTTAAAGGAGATCTCATTGGTGTTGTATAATGTGCTCTCCAGCACATTTATGAAATGCAGAACAGATTGGACAGGTCGCAGAGTTTTGCAGCATTTCATAACCACAGCTCACTCCGAGCACACTGGTCTGAATGTGCCAAAATGAAGGGCATACAAAATATTCCCGAAATATACTACATGGTCAAAAGTGTTGACATACAAGGATTACAACCACACTGTGGTTTCCAAAAAAGCGTCTTCTTGCAACACTTGCATCACCAGTTGCATATACCACAAATGAGCAGGGTGAATTCTTTTTTTGTGTTTTATTTTAATTAATTCTAGGGGCCCTGAAGTTAAGTTATGAAGCTTTCCAGAAATTCACCAGAAAAAAGTTTGAAAAAGTAAAAAAATTAATAAATAAATAAAAAACTTCGTGCAGCAAAATTATTCCAAAATATGGCCATTAATCTGCTGCTGTACAGCCTGCCTGCAGGGATTTGCTCCTATTCAGCCACAAGAGCATTCGCGAGGTCCAACACTGCTCAGGCCTGGCTCACAGTTGGTGTCCCAGTTCATCCAAAAGGTGCTGGATGTGGTTGAAGTCAGAGATTGTGCAGGCCTGACAAATTTTTCCACTCCAAACTGGGAAAACCATTTCTCCATGGAGCTGGCTTTGTGCATGAGGGCATTCGTGTTGAAAAGGTCAAACACAAAACCACCGTTGGCACAAAGTTAAAAACACTTAATATGTCCAAAATATGACTATATGCTGTAAGATTTCCCTTTATTTTCATGACTGAGAAACAGCTTGAGACAAGAAGTGCAGTGGACAGTGTATCTTTTGGATCGAACCCATCGCAGCAGCTGTCAGCCTAAACTTTATCTCCTGCTCTTTTAGACCAAACAAAAGCAACCAGCAGACTCCGCTTCCTGCCGCTGACATTTTCTCAAGGTGGCAGGTTTCTTCGCAGCTGCGTTAATGAAAGTGACGCGCCTCGCACCTCCCGCTAAGGTGTCTGCTGCGTGAGGCGCACTGCAGATGGAGGAACTGATAGAAAACAGCTTCTAGGCTTTTACTGTTTTAAAGCAAATGATGGAGCAGGCTTCCTGTTCGCAGCCATCTCCTCTCCCTCACTCTCTAAGGTGGTCTAATGCATAATTATACACAGATGATCAGCCGTGAGCTCATGCACAACACTCCCATGATTTCATATCGCTGTCCAGTGAAAATCATGTTGCTGCTATGATATTTATGGGTGTGGAAATATTGAAATAGGCTAATAAACACCCCCAGAAATAGAATAATTATATATATATATATTAAAAAAGGCTAATTTTCAGGAAAAGTTGATGTAATGAAGGTACAGGGATGGGTTGTAAGGAATACATCCCTCATAATAATCAGCAGCTTTAGCAGTCTTAAGTTGATCCATCTAACAGCAGAGCTGATGCAGTCTTAGTCCTAATCCTGTCACTGCGAACAGGTTCCTGGATTTATCCTTGATGATCTTACAATAAGAGTTTAAACATACTAAGAATCCCACAGCCCTAAACGCTGATTGTATCCTTCAGCAAGGAGAGAAAACATTGATTACATGTTTACTTTTTGACGCTGTGTCCGTAAAGGTTCACTGAAAATCACAGCTCACATAACCACAGATGAGGCCAGAAAATCAGTGAGAGCAGAGGGTACAGGAAGTGGAAGTGTCTGACAGATATATTTCACTCAGACTCAAAACACAGATAACAAGGGAGTGGTTATCAGTGGGAAGTCCAGTTTGAGACATTCCCACAATCCAGCATCTGTCAACATGATACACAGAGTACAGGAGGTAGCCAAAGTAATGGAAACAGCTCATGGTGAAAAGGCTTGATTCTGATATAACCTACAAACCTGTCTGTAGGTTGTTGAAGAACGACTGGCGTAGAAGTGAATCAAAACATCTGTAAATATCAGGTGCATCAGTTAAAACATTCCTAAAATATATGTTGTATTATGTTATTTCTATGGTACTACTATCTCTATGGAGTATGTGTTATATGATTGCATTTGTACGTGGCATGTACACCCCGAACTAATTGTTTCTGGGCAACAAAACATTGGATTAGTGTAGAATGAATGCTACATGCTGGTTTTCCATACACGGGGTTGTTGCGGGATTAAGTCCTTTCTGAATGAAGTGTTAACAATATTTTCTCTATCCCCCTTCAGAAAGTCAACCTACAGCTGATAATTCCTCTTTTTTCTCTTTAGAAAGCTCTACTGAAATACGTCATTTATCCTTGAGTTGTAGTTAGGATTCCAGAAGATCCATGAGTCTAATTTCTCTGATGTAATACACAACATTTTTGTTTTACTTGCCACCTGAAATAGCATGTCAGGATTATATTCTAATATTCCTGTAACTGGGATTACATGTTCTTTGTTTTTCTTTGTGTTAACCAGAGTTAGATTTTGTTACATCAGAGCTATGGAATATTAAATCATCCATCTTTGCTCATCTGAGCCTATCTAACCCAATATGATGGTCTACATGCTTTCTGTAATGCTGTTTCTGCACTCTACACAGCTTTGTCTCCTACAATCTATGTCCTGTAGCACTGCTTATTAGTTGTCTTTAATTCACATTACAATATTATCTCTCTACCTTGAATGATTGCATTTTGAAACTAGAACAAAAACAATTTGCATATTTGAGATGGTATATCTGGCCGTGTACATGCATGTGGCTCATATTTAGACGTACAGAAGTTACTCACGTACAGAAGTTATATATCAGACTTGTAGGCAACATGTCACAATAACTGATTTCACTACCTTTTAACCCTGTTGTTCATTGATCATATGTTCACACCTTTTTAAAGCATGTAGCACTGATAAGTTAAAACTAGTGTGTGTTCTTACAAGTCCACAGTAGCAGATTCATATCAGTCTACAGTTCAATATTTGCCCGGAGCCATATCAGCTCTGTGAGTGAAGTCGTTATTTTTGCATAATAAACTGTCACTGAGAAATCACCACACATTCACTGTAGCCAATTTATGGTGCAGACCTTTGCAAAGAAAAACCTGAACACTGTGCTGGTGATTTAGTGAGTCCAGACAAGCATTTATTTAAATAATGTAGATTTTACAGATGAATACTTTTTAGACTTTATTTAAGAGAAATGGTCAGTAAATATAAAAGCTATTACCAATTATGAACTGGTCGACTGTGACAGAAACATTTCCGACATCTACTTCTGAAAACTTCAATTTGCAGGGAAAAGTGGCAGAGAAGTTTTGAGGCTCAAATGTCCGATTATCTGTATGAACCTGCTCAGAAACATCACAGTTATAAGAACACAACGTTTTCATAATGATTGATGATTCCAGGCTTCAGGCTGTCATAGAAACTGATCCAGTCTGCCTCCAGTGCAGCTATTTACAGAATCATACAAGAGAAAATAAATATGGCTCCATTAAGAACATGAAAATGTACAGGCTTTCATATCACCACTGTCCTCAGAACACCATTTATCTCTAGAGGAGCTGGCTCATCTTTGTGACACTGCATTGTAAGGTGGAGCAAAATGTGATGATGTGAGATGAGAGATGTCTTTTCTCATATTTTAGGGGTTTATATGCACAGCAGGGACACACATTTTTGTTGAAATTCCATGAAAAGTGCATCCTGCATAATGTGGCCTTCAAATGCCCGAGTATGCTTCTGAAATAACTAACTCAGCCTAATCTTAACCAAAGTGCTCCTGTTACCCAAATCTAAACACGGGACTCTAAACTCTGGTACTCTGGTGTCAAAGTACGCTGCTGTTTGGACACCCCGCCATGCACCTCCACCACCTCCCTGTAACTCTGCTGCTGTGATAAATGTGACATTTAATTCTCTCAAACCTAGCTGTGAACACCATCCAAGTTGTGATTATATTTGTGAGCACAACATAATTGGGAGAGAAATTTATTGTAGTGATATATAAATAAATAATAAACTTCAATCCTATCTGTCACCTTGGCAGTCCTGCCTCTGCCGGCTCCCCGCTAATCTAAAAACTGGCAGAGATGTGGATAGTGGATGAAGCTAAAGGTGGTACATCTGTGATAGCACCTACAGTACATGTCACTCAAAGCGGACACAGCCTTAATTCTGCGTAACTTTGAGACTTAATATAATTTGAACATGTGAGTTCTATAAAGATTCACCATCAGTACAGTTGTCATGAACAAAGAAATTAGTTTTAGAGACCAGAACTGTTTTTTGGTCCAGGCTGTTTATTTCTGTTTGACATTACAACATGGGGGCTTATGGAGACTCGTTCTGTAAGCCAGCCTCAAGTGGCTGTCTGAGGAATTTCAGTTTGTGGCATCTCTGCTTGATTTTTCAGCTATGTAGGTTGCCACTTGAGGAAAGTAAATATGTTGTCAGTCAAGAATTTTCTGATAACTGATGAGTATATTTTCCAGGTCTCCATGGTATATAGAGTCATGGATGTTAACTGATCTCTGTGTCCTCAGTGGTTGGAGCTTAAAAAAACACTTCATATAAAACAAAATCTGCCTGTGTTGTTTGATCATTTCAGTGTGTTTTAAAATAAGTTGAGTTGTTTCAAGAATTTGCTGAGTCATTATGTTGAAAACTTCAATAGACATGACACTTTAGCAGGGTGGATTCTTTGGGTTCATAGAGAATTGAGTTGCCAGTTGTGCTTGCAGTAAAGTTTTTTTAACCACTAAGGCTTCCCTTCATTCTCTAACCACAGCTGACTGAGTGAACTGCACTGTGCCCTTCAGTTAGCACCTGACCACAGGGCAGACTGAGAATAGACACGGTCTCCTCAGGACGGAGATGAAGGCTGCTCGTGTACTTGGCTGTCACCAGAGGTTATGGAA
This sequence comes from Collichthys lucidus, assembly GCA_004119915.2. Lineage (NCBI taxonomy): Eukaryota > Metazoa > Chordata > Actinopteri > Sciaenidae > Collichthys > Collichthys lucidus. The sequence goes on from CM014093.1 coordinate 6,273,122, forward strand.
GAGAAGAGAAGGTCACCGACTGCAAATCTGTGCCCAGTAGCAGCATCTCATTACATCGCTCAGTGTTCACTGTGGAAAACTCCACTTTACTCCATGTTCCTGACAGAGCAGAGACATGTCGACAGGAGAACCAAAATATCCAACATCAGAGCCGCAGAGAAGTAACCTGCACATGAAGCACCAGTTCTGTGGTAGTATTTGATCATTCTGGAGCATTTTCCTTTTTCCTCCACAGGAAAGCATTTTTCAGCCCACAAATATAAAAGTCCAATCATTATAATTACTCTAAAACATCATCTAAATTGGATTTTATGGATTTTATGCACGTTCCTCAAATTTAAAACTTATTTTTTTGTGTTAGACAAACAGTTTGTAGACAGAAAATGTTTCTATATCTCAATAAGAGTTTTCAACTAATAAGAAAATACCAAAGAGAAGAGCAGTGGAGAATCCCAGAAATTTGTGTGTGCAGACAACATTTGTTCATACTGTATATATCACTACCTGCAGGAGTCCCATTATTGTTAGAATACACCTTTGTTCCTTTCATAATGTTATCACACTCCAATACAGAACTTTTACTCACTGTAGGACTGTACGTATGTATTTAAATGACTCTCATTTCACTCATCATGAAGCACACTCAGCCTGAACCTGTTTCCTTGGCCTTGGAGATGACAGATTTATAACAGTCTGTCTTACGAACTGAAGTTTGAGTAACATATTCACAGTCTGAGAGAGTATTTCTGACTGTTAACATCACAAATCACCTTAGACTATTACGCTATCCCAGTACCCCAAAAAAATACAGCAACGTAGGCTGATCCTACTCAGCTATGGACAGTTTACACACGAGGCAGATATATTCTTGATTTTTATTGTTGACTGTTGTTGAATCCTGAATAGAACCAGAGCTAATTTGGTAGAAAAGAGTTACTCCTGATCCAGAGTCACACTTCTCTTTCCAATATTTCCCATTTGGAACCATGATTGCAGTGTTTTTTAATCATTTCACCTCTGCTTACTATCCCTCTGTACCCATCATAGATTCATGCAAGTGCATGAACGTGACCATGTAGCTGATATTGAAACAAAATATTTTAGGAAGTACAAAACTCAATTTTATCATTCTGGTGATCTTGTGAGTTTATTTTCACTCCAAATGTTGTTGAGTAATGATGGTATGTTTTAAAAATTATTTTATTTCATTTAAAACAAAACATTTCCTCCAAGTACCACTACAGGGAGATCACATGTCATCAATGGTACACATACCATAGTTTGAGAGCCAGCGGTCTAGCAAATGAGGATTTCAAGCTGTATTATGGGAGATGTAGGAATTCAGTGGTTTGAAAAACCTTAGATATGTCAGTTTTGACTATTATTTTATCATTCTGTCTCTGTTGACCTCCTGGAGGTGTAAATACTACATCACCGGAGAACCTCCTCAGAGTGGAATGGCTTTTTCCACAGCTCAGAGTTCACAGCTCCAAACCATCCAAGGCAGAAATCAGAGCTTTCCACCAGCAGCACACTTTGATTCTCAGCCACACTCAGCTTCATTACTGTTGATGAAGCAGGTTGTTCCACTGGACCAAAGAACAGCATGTTCTTGACCTTTTCCTTGAAATTTCCTATTGTCTTTCCTAACAACCCGGTGTGAATGCCACGATAGCACGTCTTCGGGGTTTTTCAGCAGGTTGATGAAAGGTGGCAAAGTCAACGGAGAGACGGAGGGAGGTGAGGAAGACTGAGAAAGGCAGAGAGTGAGGAATCGAAGCAGACAGCGGGAGAGGCAGCGCGAGGCGAGGAGCAAAAGACCGCGTGAGACGGAGTTTTCTTGGCAGAGCTCCCTGAAGCGCTGCACATTCCCGCAAGATTAATTGAAGCTGTTTCTTTTTTTTCTTTTTTTTTCTCAGTCTGAATTACCTCCAGATTATAGAGAAACAGCTGTTCACCCACTTCCCCCGGACTCGGTCCCTTATGATTATGCATCGAGTGACAACCAAGACAAACATTCAGCTCTCACTCGAGCTGCCTTCGCGCCTTTTTGACGTTCTTTTCACATTTCACAAACTGTCACTCATTTGCATAACGATTAATAAAACAAATCAGACATGACAATTACAACGACAAAGAAATATTTATTAAATCTTTTTTTTCTTCTTTTTTTTTTGTTAGTCATAGTTGCTCCAACACGTGTATTTACAAAGAAATTGCCTTTTTTGTAGAAAATTCTAGTGAGGGATCGAGCAGGAAACAGACATTAGAATAGTTTAGATGAGTACAGGATAGGATTGGATTCATATAGGCACAAGGTACAGTTACAACAATGTTAAAAAATGTGCAGTTTTGTAGCACATCCATGTCGTTTTGGGGAGAATAAGCACAGTTGTGGCTAAAGTAACAAAAACCTTCCCAATGCTAGATGAGCTGACAAAAACACACATCCTTTCTTAAGATACAGAGGATGGAGAACTAACCAGGGACACAGTGGTGTTAGCTTCAGGCTACATGATACCAAAATCAGGTGAAGAAGTCCATAGAACATAACACCTGCCCTTCTTCTAACACAGTTTGCTCAGTGCGACATGAAACATCAAAATTCGAGTTGCAAAGCAGATTTTCTCCTGCTGTCACAAACAAACACACCGAGCTTCTACACCAATAAAAGTCAAATCGCTCCTCCCGAATCCTGCAACATCGTCGTCTTAACAGCAGCTTGGCTCGGAAACAGCTGGAGGTGAAGATTAGCAAAAGACCACAAACAGAAACAAAGAACATCCTGCACCTTAAAGACACTTTTGATGCAACGGTACAATGAACAAGAGCGGTTTATGGGGGGGGGAGAAAAAACGGATATTTTAGCTCTTCCATCTGTTCTTTCTTGAGGCCCTTTGATTCATGATTGTAACCCGACCACGCTTGCATGTTTGCACACACATCTTTAGGCTACAGATAGAGGGTGCAGTGTGGATTCTGTATTTATTTTTTTGTTTCATATAAAAGACATATAAAATGAAAAGAAGCATACTTTTTTTAATATATCAAACAGTGAATGTGTTTTCTTGCTGAGAACTTGAATAGTCAGTCCTTCAAAAGAGGTGTGGAAAAAAGAGAAAGTATCTAATACTGTATGTTACAACAGACTCGTTGTTGGATACACGGTATCCACAAAACTAACTGATTGGTTTCCCTCATCGCGGCATGGCTACAGGCAATGATTACAGTGACTGTGGACTGTTAATGATGCCTGAACTAAAGTGGCTGGAGGCTGGTGGTGTGACGAGGAAAAAGATTTATAAAGTAGTCATTTGTGTTGTCAAATTAAAACTGACTCCCTGAAACTAATCAGGATGATGAATAAACTGATTCGCTCCCAAAGCTGAATAATTCTGACCCTCAAAATACTTAATCCTGTTTATTTGCTTCCATAAATAATTCCTCGACTGAAATTAGAAACTTGTGGACCAAAATGTATGTCATCATGCTACACTGTGTTATGTTACAGCTTTCTCAGTTCTTTTCTCTCCCCAGCACCCTCAGCTCATATTTAATGACTTTTATTTAGATTTCGTACTGATATAAATGTAAATTTCCTTTATGTTTCCAAAACAGAAGAGAGAAGAGCAAATGAAGTAACCTGAGATTATATAATAAGAACTGTGTCAGTATTGAGTGAAGGTAATAATGCTAATTTCAAATATCTGTAGAAAAATTCTGCAGTTTGCACAACAGCAAACGGAGGAACAGTTGATGTGAGTTTGAAATAATTCTGCACTCACGAGCAGCAAGAGTGAGACATTGTGGGATTTGTAGGATTTGTGGGGATGAACTGAAACTTGTAGTTGAGTCTGTTTCTTCGATTTCAACAAAGAAGAAAATCAGATTTTCATCAGACCTTCTGATTCCTTTTACTTCATGGAGGGGTAATTCTAAATAGCTGGAGTTGTCCTTTTAAGATACATTCTCTGCACAATGAAGAAAGTATCAGGATCAGTTTAATAGGGAAAATAAGGAAAATCTGAAAATATCTCTTATAAAATTGTAATTTTATTATTGTATTATCTTTCTCATGAAATTATAACTTTGTTTCCAGTTCCTGCAAAACGTTTAGATTGTTTCTTTGTTTTTTTCTTGTCATCTTGTTTTTTATTGTTGTATCATTCTTATAATTGTGATTATGATCCTTTAGTTCTAATTGCCTGATATTATTCTCCTGAAATTAAAACTTTATTCACCTTATATAATTTGGAAAATTCATTTTTATTACTAATACCACTTTGTTTAATTCACTTTATTCCCATATTATGATTTTAATTATGACTTGTATCACAAATTGACTTAAATGTCTGGGGGCCCTGATACTGTATCATCTTGTGTTAGCGAGCAGATAGTACTGCTGTTCTTCAGTAGTAAATCTAGCAGGACTATGGAAGTGTGGGTGGAAAGGGGGACTGGGCAAACATCTGTATTTTCATATCATCACATTCACAACTAGAGATTGTCGATATACAGTTCGGTCTTCCTCCATTTTTGCATTTATATCCATTCACAAGTGAGTTTTCTTGTTTAAAGGTCTAAGTCAGTCTGGACCAGGCACTGCCAAAGGTTAGCAGAACGTGCAAAAGAAATCATAGACCTAGTGGAAACACTATTAAAATGCTGTCGGCTTGTTGCCGGCAGCCACATCGCAACCGGATGCTGTGAGCATTGGCGGGCAGAGCAAAGAATTGGTGAGCAGGCATACGGAGAATGGAGGTGCAAGGTTTTCTCAGATGACACAGAGCACTTGTCAGGGATGGCAGATGGAGAGACAGATCTCAAACGGGGTGCTTTGACTTAAGGAGCACAGTCACTGTGCCGATTAACAGAAATGATCATCATCATCATCAGGTTCAGACATGCTACTCCACCAGAAACAAACTCAGTAAAGTGAAGATTTGAGAATTGTTTTGTTACTACGGCAGGAAAGCAGCAATTTGCTGAACCTGGTTCATTACATCTCTACTTCCTTTAAATAAGTTAATCTTCTCTGTACACTTTTCAAATAAAGAAACTTAGTTCTTAATATCTGCCATTGTCTCTTCAATTGTCAACATGTGGATTTGCATCAGTCAGCTATGCCTAATGGAGAAGATATGTTTACTGCATGTTCCTGCTTTAAAACACGACTATTGATCTCAGCAGGACCTCTACAAAGCTTCACATCCTGCTCTCCTTCTCTTTTCCCCTCTCAGGTCCAGCGGTGGTAGAGTTTCAGCTCGCCCCAAAAGAACAGGACACCTCGCTCTGTTTATTCCATCACTCCGGGTGGTCGTTTTTTCATTCCAGAAATAACCGGTAGGAGGGTGCCCCCAGTGTATTTTCTGTACGGACGCCACTTTACATGACATCAAAGAGGGCAACTGAATCACACACAAGCCCTTTTTCACCCACCCCAACACACACACACGGCTACCACCTGCTCTTAAACTCAAGTCACTGAAACATCTTTAGCCACAGAAAACTTGTGCTGCTTTATTCGAGGAAGAGTGACCCTCCCCGATTTAAAAAACAAACAAAAAAAAACAATCATTTTTTTTAAACCTCATGTTAGGCATGGACACATCCCTGAACTTTGTAGGAAATTCGCCTCTATATACAATAGTCGTGTTATGACAGTGATTCACAAAAGCAATAGTGTAATAGTAAAACTACATTTGTGACATTTTTTTTTTTAAATGACAAATTCAAAACACAAATAATCTACGATTTCTACACCCTGATAGCACATCAGATATTTTTATTTTTTTTTACTTTTCTTCTTGGACTTGTTAAAAACAATTAAAAAACCCACCATCAGCGATCAATCAAAGCAGAGACATGAACTGCACTCAGTGTTTTTGTATGATTGTATCAAATAAACTGTGTGTAATATGAACTAACTTAATGGATAAGTGTTTTTTTTATTGCCTTTCTACTGTACTTACAGACTAAACCAGAACAGAAAAAAGCACGAGGACTTCACAATAAATAGGAAAATACATTTTGCCTGGCAAAATACCATATCGACTTCTACGCTCCGTTCAAATATTTTACTGTACACCCGTGTTGGCTGCTACAATTGAATTACGTGATTTATTAAAAAACAAATACATTAATCGGTCATTAAATCGCCCCTATCCAAACACTAAAAGATGAGTGCTTCTTTAAATTTTCTTTTTTTTTTTTACTCTTAACAAAGGGTCCTCCGCAGTCTGAGATTTCGTTTTTAACCTGAGAGGAAGGTTAAGTCATCAAAGGCCCCGCCCCCTACCCTCATGCCCTTGGCAACAGTCTCCTAGCAACAACATCTGTCTTCTTTTCTTTTCCGTGGTCCTACCGGATCTTCTTCGAAACCTCCTCCTCTTCTTGATGTGAGATTTCATCGTGTTAAATGTCGGGAGAGTGGGGTGTTACGTGACGTTTTCCTGAACTCAAAAAAATGTTAAGTCTGTAAACTTTTGAGGGATCCTGCTGTGCTTCTTTGCCGTTCAAGCTAAAGAGGGTACTGATTGTGTTTTCGTGTTGTGTGTGTGTGTGTGTGTGTGTGTGTGTGTGTGTGTGTGTGTGTGTGTGTGTGTGTTTAAAAGCATGTATGTGTGCTTGTCTTTTACACAAAGCAATGTTTAATATCTGCGTACTGTGAACGGTAGCGAGGTGAACAGGTCACCTCGGGGAGCCTACGCCATCAGCATCCACCAGAAAGTCAAGAATCACACTGTTGGCAAGTCAAAAAACTGCAAAGGCTTCAGTGTCGAAGTCCCCTTCCTCTCTCTTTTCGTCGAGAGAGATTGTCAGTGTTTTTTAATTTTTTTTTCAAAAGTGCTCCTTGAGGGAAAGGGGTTGCGGGGTAGGGCGGTCTGTGGTCCATTCAGGACAGTCCATTCCTGGGGGATTCCTCAGACTGGGCGCTATAAAGACAGGATGGCAGCCAGGAGGATGAGGGCAGAGCTGAGCAGGAGGACTGAAGTCTGGCACCGACCAACGGAGTTCACATCCCTTCGAGCTGGTTCTGGTGACTCCGGACCAATGCCATCTGAAGGGAAAGATATGAGAATGATCATTCACATGCAAATGAACTTAAATATTAGAAAGGAAGTGGTGGTTTTGTTTTCTCTGTGACAAAATGACGAGGACAGGACTATCCACAGAGAGACATGCAAACATAAGGCTATATTACCAACAAGGTAAACTGGTGACTGTCCTCAGGCCCCAGACTTTCAAATTAATCTTGTGTCAGTTGGTTTGTGGTAAATTAAATTACTGCAAATTAGCTGCAGCATATGCACCACTGAAGCAGAGCATCAACTGAAATGAAAAGAGCCTTAAAGAGCAACTTAGCACCCATTAGCACGCCGCCCTTCACACATTCATAATATGTAACATAGTACATAGTACTTATTCCTCAGTCATTTTGAAAAATATACACCTCCTCTCTTAAATCTCAAGCTATACCTCGGCAGATGGCTTATATGTGGAAAGCAGGAAGGCTGCAAAAGAGTTATGTCCACAGGCTATTTCTTGGCTGGTCACAGTGACTTCTCATAAAAAAACACAACTTTTTATAGAGACTTAAGAACATATAGATGGATTATTTAACCTTCAGACAGAGCAAGGCTAGCTGTTTCCAGTCTTTATGCTAAGCTACACTACCCATCTCATGGCTACATATTCAGCAAGCAAGCGTCAGAATGACCTCGATCTTCTATTACCACAGATATAAGGGTCAGTAAAGGCCAAGTGCTAATGTAGAACCCAGGCTCCCCTGGCATGTTAATATGGCCATGCAAAAACAAAAGCCATGTAGATACAAAAATACAAATGTTTTTTTCCCCTCCATTATGAAGACACTAAATATGTCAAATTTAATTCACCAAGTAAAACTGACAGTTCATGACATTTTATCTCTGCAACAAGTTAGTGAAAAACTAATTTCATTTCATTCTATTCTCCTCAATAGATGTTCATGAACAGTGAAGCACAAAGTGAAAGAAAACTCTAAAGGAAATAAAAAGAAAGGAAAATTATCAGCAGATGTAGAAGTTACAGGAAGTCTAAAATCTGTTTATTCCCACTAACCTCTGGGTTCTAGGGAGTTGTGACTGTTGTCGTCAAAATCGACCCCTTCCTGCACGCTCCCAGTGTTTTTCACACAATTGTCTGAAAAACAAAGAAGAGAGAGGACATGTGAAGATTAGAAAACTCTAACGTCACTTGATCATGAGCTGTCGTACAACAGAATGGAAACTGGGCAGAGTAGACACAACAACCGTGACTCACTTTGTGGCCTGACGAAGATTTTGAGTCGAAGGCAGCTTCGTCTTCCCTTGTCGTCAGTGATGGAGGCTGTGGAAACATCACGCACAGTTAAGAACAAAACCCGTTACACGCATTGCCTCCATTTTTCCATTTTTCCATTTCAAAATACCTCCCTTGATCTAATCTAGGGCTGCATGGTTATGGTTTAAAAGGGCAGTTGTCACATTTGGCTCAATAATGAGATCATGATGAGTCATCCAATCTACAGAAATAAAACAGTTTTGTTTGAACAAATTAAATCAGAGCATTTTATTTTGACAAAACTGCCTTAACATCTATATTTTACTTGGTAAACAGAGAACTGGCTTTGAACCAAATGTGAGTTAAGACTCTATATGTTTTGTGTAATTTCACAGTCTAGTCAAAGTTGAAAACGACTCACAGAGATGGTTAGATCACAAACGGTTTAACTGAGCACTCAGGCTTCACTCATGGGTATGTTGTCTCAAACTGGGCTGAAATGTCCCAATATGACACCAAAAAAGGTGCTGCTTGTAGCTGCTTGTATTCATCACACATATGAGAACTCTGGCTTTCTTTTGTTACATACAATAAAAGTATTTATATTTCACAAGGTAAGGTATCAAAAAATCTTTTTTTTTTGTCTTGATACTGAAATTTAGAAGTCTTGTTGGCACGAGTTCCAAATAAATGACACAGAACCCTACCAAGACATACACAACTGCCAAAATGAGAGTTTTGTATAAATTAGTAACCTAGTTTCACAAGTATTGTTATTCCAGCCTGTAATCTGATTGTATTATTACTGAATACTGACCACGGACCACGCCTGGTAATGACTCCACTTGTGAGACGTGGAAACTGAGTGTTGGGCAAGATGGTTTTTCATTTAATAGTGAAAGACAACAGTATCAGGGACACCTGACCACAAATACTTAATCTTCTGTCTGTGCATCCTCCTTCCTGCAACTACAGTATGTATAGTGTATATAATATTTAGTATAGTATATAATGTACTACAAGTTTTCTACCTGTTAAAAGGTAATTTTTCCTTGCCACTGTCACCGTGTCAAGTGCTTGTTCTTGGTGGGAACTGTTGGGTCTCTGTAAATCATATTATAAAGAGTACAGTCTATCCCTGCTCTATATGGAAAGTGTCATCAGATAACTTTTGCTATGATTTGCTATATAAATAAAATGTATTTGAATTGAACTACATGTTAGACTGATCATAGTCTTACATCTCTAAGTCACAGCTAAACCTCTAATGAAGTGACTTCTTGATCACCTAATCTGCATCTCAAAAGGACAAAATATTGTAGTCTGATCCCAGCATATAACGTTTTGTGATCCTAGTTCTGCAAACCCGCTCCACATTCTTCATTCACTGCTTCACCTAAGACTCCTAAATCTACCTTCATTCATCATTCAACAGTGGCTAAGCGGCCAAAACAAATAATCTCTGTCAAGGTCGATTTGTTTCTTCATCAGAGGAACTCAACACAGTGTATCTCCCTTAAATACAGTCTGAAGAGCTTCGTCTCACCTTCTAAACTCCCCTCTCATCCTGATGTGACATGCTCCATATTTTATGATATGAAACAACTCAATGTCACCCTCATATTTCCAAGTCTAATATGGCCAGGGGCAGTCATTTCTGCAGATGTGTGTCGTCCTGTTATGCTCACCTACAAAATCTAATTTCCTCTGTTTCCTGATTGTGAAGGGGAATGATTAAAAACTTTTTTTTTTGCAGGCCTTGCTGTGATTGTTTTGCAGAGCTACCAAAACTAATTAGTTTTCAAGTAGTGCTGGGGACCAAGTAGGTAATAGAGCACTGAGGGTGTCTCCAGCTGTGACGAATGACTTCAACTTCTGTCTGCACTTTTGTCATGAGTATTTTTGTTTTGTCTGGCCGTATGTTCATCCAAAAAATAGATTTTGTCCTTTCTTTGTTGGACTTTGTCTAATGGGACTCAATACTCTGACCTGTGTCATTTCCTGCTGGTTTGCAAGTCTGTCAAACACACACATACACAACCATTGAGTGTGTTTGATTTCCGTGACCGTGTGCTGGGTATGCATGCATGTCTGTGGTTTCCCGAGTATGTGCATCTGTGCACAGACGTGTCCATAGTTTGTCCACGGACTCTTCTATCCTTTCACCCAGACGCTCCCTGTGATAGACTGTAGCCCAGCGGTGAATTCCCGATAAAAGTAAACCATGTCAGTGTTTCCACTGTCGCCATTGACTCTGGCTCTTATTTCAAAAGCCACTTTATCAGACACCGTGTGGGAGAGGAGTGTGAGGGGAGATAAAAATCATCTTTAAAACTCCACCATGAGAGGAATACTGAAGCTGAAGGAGCAGAGGGAAGAAATAAACGAGAAAGGAACGATGTCAATCATGCTGCTTCTGTCTGTGTCAGCGGGTATCGAGTAACTTACCTCACACCCTCAGTCTCAGTTTCTGTCTCTGGACTGGAGCGGCCAAAGCCCTGTCTTTCTCTTTCTTTATGCCTCTCATGCTCCTTCAGTCTCTGTTTCCTCGGCTGTCGTTATCTCTCTCTACTTTGTTTGACTCCTATAAAAAGTGCACTCCTGCACTCCCGCAGGAACGTCTCGACAGACATAAATTATAGGACAGAAGAAAGAAACCATTGTCCAGAGCTCCAATCTAAGACATTTTATTAATCCTGTGAACGTTTTCAGATTCAGAGCAGAAAAAAACAATTATTGTGGTCATCAAATAATCTATTTATCTTTCCATGATTAAACTGACTGCTGAGGATACAAAATGGCAGAAAGTAGAAAAAATGTCCAAGGTAACACTAGTTAATTATTATGCCATTATTATCCTATTATCATAATAGCCTATTATCAATGGTCCATGAGACAAAAAATATTAAATTTACAATGATAAAAAACAGCTTTGTCATGTTTTAGTATGGAACTTTGATCTGATAAATGAATTTCTTGATCAGTTGATCATTTTAGCATTAATCCAGATCAATTTGTCGTATTAGTTATCCCGTAAAAAGAGAAATCTCCTGCCTGTTATAAAAAAAGAGTAAAAAGTCCCTAAACACCTAGTCATTAAATCAGTGAGCAAGATATATTAAACCATAGGTAACCATAGCAACAATACATATGCCTCACACTACACTGCAATTAACTCCCAGCTGAAACAGACATGGTTTAAACTGCTGAGCTGTTTTAGATGCCAACATGTTTAAATGTTGCTCCTGAACACACAGAGTCATCTCTGGATCTTTGGTAAAAGATCAGCGCTGTGTGTACAATCCTGCTTTGCATAACTTAAATTATAATTGACAAAAGCAGAACTGTAGGTGCAGAATTCAATAGATGCACCAGGCAGTAAATGTGTTGCCCGATTAGCAGTGGAAATCCACAGAAAGTAAATACAAGCAGGAGAAGCGAGTGACAGTAGCTGTATTTGCCTTTTAAGGTAGAAAGGTCAAACTAAAAGTACAAAACCACCTTAAAAATGTAACAAAAACACAGCCTCTCTTGTTTTCCTTTGGTAAGTGATGTTGGTATGAGCTGGATAATGCACCCTGAGGTGTCATTTATCAGGAGACCATGTCATACATCATCTCATATGTGCTACGGTCAACTTAATACAGCTTTGATGTGGTTTTGAATGTGGAGACTGACAGAAGTATATGTTCTTTAATGTGTTTTCAGTACGTTTGGCCACTGTTTTGGTACAGGGTCATTATACATTTCACATATTTTGGATTGTTAGGTGAACCTCTCTGAGGATCTGACAATAATCCTTCATTCTCAATTGTTTTCTTTTCTGTTCAAAAAATGTCTCAGTTGCAGCTGTGAATCTTTTCTTCTCACTCTCATTCTTTATCATGTCACACTGTCTTTCTCGCATCTCACTTTCTCACCCTCTTTTCTACCCCACACACACACACACACACACAATTACCCAACTGTCTCTCTCCCTCTCTCTCTCATGTCTGCCACTGAGGTCAGAGTCTGGGTTTTCTATCCTCAAGCAACACAGCCGTGCTTCACCATGACTGTAACTCCAGCTCTGCCTGCAACTCTAAACCCAGAGTTACTCGGGTCATTCGGCTGCCGCCTCACCATGACAACGGGACGACGGTAAATAATCACCTGGTCACACGCTCAGGCACATGCTTACACGTTTAGTCATGTGCTGCGGGACGTGTGATCGTCGCGATCGCACATTCGGGACTGGACACACACATTGCAGATCACTGAACAGGCTGGGCTGCCATATAAGGCTAGGCTTTGGTGTGACTGTGAGGTGAATTAGATAGATCCTGATATAAATACTGTGGGATCAGGTGTTTTTCTTGTGATGATCGGTTTATCTTGGGGAACAAAGCCCTTTGTCTTTGCTGCCAGAAGCTAAAGGGAAACTGTCGGTGTGCTTAGCTGGTGGGGTTCATGTCATTATCGATGTAGATCTGCTCTGGCTGTACAGAGCGGGACCCGGGCGTTTGAAGCGCAAGGGCTTTGCAGGGAGACAGTCATCTCTCTCACACAGGGAGAGCCAGACTCTCAACTGTCTCCTCTGAAAATTGGATTTCTATCCCCTGAGATTAGGATCAGGCTTTCCCCGCTCCACTGAGGCTCTATTAGAAAAACATGCCGCCCTCTGAGGCCACGAGAAGCTCGCAGCACAGACCTCGCCATCATCTTGGTGACCTTTGACCTTCTAGGACCAGCCGCAATACTGATCCCACACCAGGGCGGCTTTTCCTCCGGGTGTTTGTCTGCCTGCCAGACGGGCATGCCCTTAGCCCCCAAATGCAGGTGTCATCCATTTGACGTGGCCCACCCCCCACTCCCACCCTGCCTGGGGCGAATGACGATCACCAGAGAGGAGGACAAAGGAGTGCCTGTCTTCAGTGAGACAAGAAGACATGAACCCCTCTTCAATGTGTCATTTACATTGCCACTTAACAGATTCCCAAACCATATTATATGCACCACACTGGTATTACCTATCAGCTATTGTTAGGCTTTGTTAGAGCAAGACAAAGTCAACATGCAATATGACACTGATACCAGCAGCTGATAAAACATAGTTTACTGTAACGCAACCAGCATTTCTGGATGATGCTGCTGGGAAAAAAAACAAGGATCCAACTGAAAAAATGTATTTTTCATGTCTCGCAGCAATACTTATTCACTGACTGAATAAATGGTCATTTACTGTAAGTAATTTTTTTTAAAGAAAGCAAAATAAAATAAACAAAATAATCCTTTTCTGCAAAAAATGGAGGCTCAAAAAGTCATAGTCAGCTCACACAGTGTCTACAAAAAAATAAAAACAGGACTGACAGTTGGAAGACTTCGAGGCCTGTATGGACATGAAAGATCAAGATGATTTCTAATGCAGTTGCTTATCTTTTGTACTTCTTTGATAACATTTTTTTTAAGTCAGGGCTACAAGCCTTGGACAGAAAAACTTTTTTTAGTACAAAAAAATCAGTCACCAAACCTGTTGGTGCACTGCTAACAGTGAGCTAAAGCACAGGAATATGCAGCAATTAAAGCTGCACTTGAAAATATTGCCATGTTAACAGTAGATTAAATTATGTTGTTTCATGTGAAAGGGGCTGCTTATGATGAGGATTATAAAAGAACTTTTAGCAAATAGTTTTGCTTTTTTTTTCAGCCCAAAAGTTTACTTTTTTGGTTCACTCGCATCAACCTTGTTCTCAGTCGCAGGAAGCAGCTGTTTTCTATAAAAAGCTTTGAAAACCCATTGAACACTACATGCCAGCAGCAAACAGCAAACAAAATTAACAACTAGCTACGTGTGGTAGCATTTAGCAGCTAGAAGTTTTGCTAACAAAGTAATCTAATAGGATAATGTGTCCATGCTGTATTTTTCACTTCTGCAGGTGGCCAAAAGAATAGCTAATGCTGCTTTGTATCACTTCACCAGTTTGGAATTGTGTTAGATGAATTCAGCATCTGTGTTGTGTTGTTCGCAATGTACGATTAAGTGCATGAATTTGCTTCAGGATCTGACTGGCTTTTCGTCCATATGAACTGAGGCTCATGGGTATTGTAGTATATAGAGCTCATTCATCACACCCTGACAGGTGAATCAAGCGCTCATCATTCAAATGCGAATATACTGGTGTATATCATTTCAGATTATTTCCGTCTACACGACTCTACACAATGAAAGGACAAATATCGGTATTATGAGAGATGTTCTGACTATGAGGCTTTGGTATTTTGCTGGAGGTGTCTGCCCTTTGTTATTTTATACCGTGCTCAGATCCCATGTTCTCAGAAGAGAAAAAAAAGTGTCTTTAGCGAACAAGGATCTGATGGATGAGTCATGAATCTGAGTCAGCCAGAGATAGTCCATATGGCCTGAAACTGCTCAAAGCCATATGGACTATCTCTATGCCTTTTTCTCTCTCTCTCTCTCTGGATGATCAATCATCATCAGATTCTACAAGAACATCGTCTTCACTCAGTTTCTCATCAACCAGAGCCAACAGAAAAATGAAGCAGAATTAGGCAATCTATGATTTTTCTTATCGACATCCAAGGAATTGCAACAACATCAACAATTCTCTGGCAATGCTAACAGTAGACCACAATTCTTCCCCAAACAATACAGTCACATTAATGCAACGGAGTCGAGTAGACTAGCCAACAGACACCAAATCCAAATCCAACAAACACTTGGTGAAGGGTAATACATCATAATACAAAAGACTGCCACACAAATGCAGATTTACATGTGGTTCAATTTGCATGAGGACATTCTTGATAGTGCTGGGATCCCAGATGTTCGCTTGTAGCACCGTTCAAGATCAGAAACAGACGAAAGTGTTGAAATACGTCAGCAAAACAAATCCTCCAGTGACTGATGTTGTACTGAGCTACTTTATTATAGAAGTCTTCCTTGTGATCTCTACTGATCTTTATTACAAACACACAGAACTCTAACAGAGCGTCTAGCAGAGATTTTAAAGTTTCGAAGACACAACATGTGTCAAGATGGAATTTAAGGGGAGAAATCATTAAATCAGGACCAGCTAACACAAAACAAATCCTGATTTACATTTCCATGGAAAACATTCTTTTTTTAATCTGAGATTGGTTAGATGAGCCAAACTCTGTTTGTCTTTTGTATTCATAGTTTCAGGCAGCTTTCCGAAACACCTGCTCTGGTTCTGGAGGCTGAAATGCTGCACCAACATTGCACAAATATGGAGAAAACACTCTCCATTCTTGCCCTTCCCTGTCAGCAGTCTCCTTGGATTCCAGATCTTCATTATGCACTTGTTGCAATGCCAAGATTGTGCTTTGTTTTCACTGACATATTAGTATGGGTTTCTGTTAACTATGTTCTTCGGGCCGATGTCAGCTAAATATCAAAACTCCACCATGGAGCAAACTATATCTCAGTTAGCCTCTCTATCTGCCCTAGCAGGACACTGACTCCCCCTACGAAAACATGACTTCCTGGCTGTTTGTTTCCCGTGTCCTCTCACGAGGAGGAGAAAGCTGAGTTCAGCCAGTCAGCAACAAAAGAGAAGAACTCAACAGTTGAGTTATGTTTTGCTCCCGCTGGCTTGTGTTTTGGCTTAGCCCTCATTCCAAGGACTTACAAAACAAACCCCCAACATTGCTGCTGTCTTCTTTGCAGGATTCCAAGATGAAATTCATGTCAATCATCTGATGCAACTCCCAGTTAAAGTTGGGGTTGATTATAAATTTTTCAATACTAATTCAGAACAAAGGCCTTTTTTTTCCATTTAACTAAAGAAGCCAAAATTGTCAAATGATGAATGTTGTTTAACCACAAGCAGCAGTACCAAAATGTTGACTTTAAATCCAATAATAATTATCTGATCAAACAAAAAGTGTAATCAAATCTATGAATAATACAGGGAGGTAAGTGCATACTCACAGATATAATAATACTCTCTGCCAGGGCGAAACTCGAAGCCTAAGGAGAAGGGAGTGAAGAGCTGGAACTTCTCTGAGAACTTCAGCGGTCCGTTTGGCGACAGAGGCCTGTTGCACTCCCAGCGTTTGAAGCCCTTGGCGGTGTGATCACAGGAGCTGTAGCCGTCGTAGTTCACCATGTAGAGGATGTAGCGCTCGGCCCGATCATCAGATACAGGGCCGGTGTAGTGCGGACAGTAGACATCAAGGTAGTCGTTGATGCAGACGTCGATGTAGTAGTCACCCCGGTAAAAGCTGGAGGAGAGACATCGAGAAAAGAGGCAAAGGTGAATTTCAAACCTGTGTAAAAGTCGTACCTGTGAAATACTAAAGCTATTTTAAGTATTTCAAACAATACAATACAAGACAGTTGCAAGTCTTTCAAGTCTGTAAATGCAAGTTACTTCAGTGCACAGGCTTTACAGTTATATTCTGCCACTCACTATCACTTTTTATAGTTTTTACCATATTACAACTTGCAAACAGTAAGATTCAAGTGGCACGTTAAATTTTTAGAGAGTCTTAAGTAAGTCAAGTTTGAAGACAAAATATTTTCATCACTTAAAGGTACCCTAAAAAGTGTTTGACCACTAGCAGCGCTATGAAGTAATGTTTTAGTGCATGGGATTCCAAACTCCAGCAATGTGCTAGCAAAAGTGCAGGAAAGAAGACTGCTAGCAAGTAGGCCAAGGATGTAAACGGTGATCTAAACATTTTGAAATGATCCAGAAATGTGTTTTTGCAAATGTTTCGAGTAAAGAAATGTGTTCAGATTTGCTAGACCTCAGGGATACACAAAGTACAATTTAGTGAGTAACACTGAAAATAAACAGAACCACTTTAAGTCATGTCTGCCTTTACACCAGAGACACATGTGCCCACTTGTGCTTACATGACTGAATTGAACTGTTTATAATCCATACTGAGGGCAGTTTTCTGTGTGTCAGCAATAATGCTAATGTGATTAATCTGTTATCGTTGGGGTGATTGTTCTGCATGTTTACATGCGGGGATAATTCCCACCAGAGCATCAGACATGATCATGTGATCACTGATCTTGACCTTTATTTACCCAATGAAAATGTGCTGAGCATGCATGCTCTCTCTGCAGTGACCCACTTTATGCTTTCACCAAAATTAACATACACATTCCCTGAAGCAGCGCTTAAGGGTACATTGGCGGCAGCTGTTTAAATGGGAAGGTTGTTATTCATTGATTTGGTTGGGGAGTCTCTCGCCATCATGCTCCGTGATGGTGAGCTCTCGTAAGAGTTATGAGTACTTCAACACCTGATGACAAGAGATGATACTTTTGGTATTGTAGGGAGTCCACAGCTTAAGAAAAAAGTTACCACATGTGTTCGGAAACAGAGGCCCGACTGTGAAAGACACATCTAAGCTACGGACTCCTCTGGTTTTGTTTACAGGATCTCATCATGTCAGTCCTGATCAACCCAAGTCTCTTGTGAGACTCAACCGAATCCCCCTGCAGCACACCCGCCTCCGCAGAAACCTCTTATGACACATGCTAGTCAGTCCTAAGCCATATATCAATGTTAGTGCTCAGCAGTGATGACTTATGCTGGTGCTGAAATTAAAGTCCCCTAGCGTTACAGGGCTAATCCCCTGGTTAGCATGTGACTTTAGCAGCTTTAAGAGGATCCCTCTGTAGAATGAGATTTTCATTAGCCGAATATGACAGCTTGATGTAGGAGCCCCTTGTGGAATCTCCGAGTCTGGGAAAATGGGGCCTGTTCTCAAGCCTCGCCTTGAAACCGCCCCAAGATTTTTTTGCCTGGTGTTTACTGTAAACCCAGTGGACAGGAGAAAGTAGAAAAAAAAGGGCAGCAGTGAGATATGCCAGGTATTCATTCCTGAGGAGAGTGATTGGAAACACATATTCCCATAGGCGCCGTATAAGGTTGCATTTCTAAGGCTTTTAGCGGAGACAGATTAGGTTTGGACAGCCGGCTAGTTGTGTCTCTATAGCTGCTAATGGCCCGCGGTTCAGTATCACTGACATGCTGCGGATGTCTTCAATACTCCACCTCTGTTCATTGACACAGTGAAGGCCGTCAGGGGAGACAGGCCAGAGACCGTGTTGGAGCTTGCAGCAGGCTGATGATCCGATACGGGTGAACTCGTCGGAGCACTGTGGGGGTTTTACCACGGCGTTTCCTCTCCTGCCCACGGATCAGATATTACACCTAGCTCTATGCCAAGGGAAAGGGAACGCCAATCAGCTGATCTGGAGCCAGGTGAGATCGGGTAAAGACACAGCTGTAGCTGCTGACATGTACATGTCGGGGCTTTGTGAGGCGTGCGTTAGCATAAAGGAAGGTGTGTGCTCGCCACGGCCTGCTGGGGGTATCAGGTTGTCGTTACACAGATTGTAAATGTGCTGCAGGATTAGTGGTCGTCCTACTGGGTTTGCAGGGGCCGCAAATGACTGACGGTGTAGGCGTGATAGCGGAGTGTGTGGGTGTCTTATGGCATTGGTGGACATATTCTAATCTTTTTCTCTCTCTAATTATAGTCTGGTCAAACGTGAAACCAAAGCTCTTGTTTTCTCTCTCTCTTTTTTCTTTTTTTTCCCCCCTTCAGCACCAGCTGAGCGCTTTGGCTCCAGGCAGGCACAGCATGGCCTCAGCTTCAGAGCTCCTCGCTGATATTATGACTACCAGGGGTCAACCGGCTCCGCAGTATCATGTCCTCAGCCAGAGGCACTGTGGGATATCCTGCCTTGTCATGCCGTGTCTTAACAAAGCCTTAAATGTTAGCTTCAGCCTTGCAAGTGTCAGTGGCTGTCAATCAAACCTGACCCAGGAGGAACAGCCAAGATTAGTCGGGATTAAGAACAGTTTCTAACTAATGCCCTTTGTCAGAGAGAGGTGGGAAAAAGTTTGGGAAAGTGAGGATGACCCTGCTCAGATGTGGATACTTGTATTCAAATACACCCATGAGTGGGTAGAACGTTTACAAGCACCTCAAAATCATTCTCAAGTGACCACTTCTGACTGGATCTCACTTCTGCACTCAACACAAATCAATACATTCATCACGTCTCAATGCTTCAGCGCATTATTTTACTTGACTGTTGATATTTCAGGGATAAATTGATCAATTAAATCATTTAGGATTGCTGCACCTCTTGCAATATGATCCTGCGACATTTTACATCACATCTCAACTACACTGCCGGCACAGAGTTACCACTTGTGACATGACCAAACCTTTTATGTGCAGCTGTTGGTTGAAAGCTGCATTTGAACTTTATTTAGGTCACACTGAAGAGGCGGTCCCGAACCCGGTCCAAACCTTCCTGCCGCAGGAATATCAAAACAGACAAATTACTGCAGGACACTGTACAAAATATTGTGCCATGGGAGGACATTGCATCCCAATGCTCCCACTTAGCAACATGCCCGGAAACAATGTGCATCCTTGTTTGCCTGCAAACGCAGGTTGAGTGATCTGTTTCTAATTCTTGCTTTGGAAGCACATTTTGATGATCACATCACTTGGATTTAGATGACAGCACTGAACAGGGGTCAAATGTGGACAAACATATGCAGCAAAGAGTCTAAAATCTAATATATAGACTGTAGGTGTTTATCACAAAAGATGATAAAATGCACTTTATGTATAAAGAGCGCCAAGAGATAATCCAGATGTTTGCCAGATGGAGGTTTTAAGGAGTTTTTTGAGTGGCAGAAGTGAAATATTGATAAGACGCAGTCATAAACGCACAGCCTGACTCAAGATGTGGTCGAATGGGAGACATTTAATCTCTCAATGTCTTCTGGTTTCTCCTTTCGAGGAGGCTGCCCACAGTCTCTCTCCCGTTGCTCTCTACTCTGATCTCTACTGTCTAATACCCTGAGACTCTGAGAGCATCCGTCAAACCTCTCCACAACCCCCAAACATGGGCTGGACTCATGTGTGAGAAGCCTTCGTTCATTCACTGAGCTATAAACCTTAAGCAGTATTTGCAATCTTCAGCATCGGGGATTTCTTCATTTTCATTACCAGTAAGATTTATTCATCTGTTTTTCTAAATGGCTTTGTTGTTACAGGCTATTTAGTGAACCATTAAGCCTTTACAGGGCTGATCGAGGCAATTTCAACAGTTGTGTTTTCCCTTCGGCAGTGTTCTGAGCAGCAGGACGCGGTGAAGGCTGATCGAGTGTTCGGGGGGGGTTTGATAGCAGGAGGCAGAAAGAACGATCAGACCTTGGCAAAAACAACAAAATGAAGAAAAAAAACAGCACGATTCAGCGGTTCAGTGTCAGTTATAAATCTGTCATAATGAGCCATTAACAAAATAAAAGCACCTAAATCCTAAATCCATTTGTCCTGGGGATTAATGATCCCTGATTGGCTGAATTACTCATGGCCAGTTGGAGGGGCTTATCAATGAATCAGTAACCGGAGCTCTTAACAAAGCCCACATCTATGGATAATCCCTCTTTTCAGTGCGCTCCCCTGCTTGTTTGCTTTCTTTATCCCCTTCTGTTTGTGTTATTGTCTCTCTGTGGCCTGGCACAGGTAAGGTACGGCAGAGCCAGTATAGAGAGAAACAGACGAAGCAAGAATGGGGTGTGGAGGAGAGGGTGGGAGTAAATTGAAGAAAAGAGGAGAGAAGAACATACAGCGTAAAACAAAGAGTGTGTAAAAGTACGA
This sequence comes from Collichthys lucidus, assembly GCA_004119915.2. NCBI lineage: Eukaryota > Metazoa > Chordata > Actinopteri > Sciaenidae > Collichthys > Collichthys lucidus. The sequence goes on from CM014093.1 coordinate 6,294,098, forward strand.
GGACGAAGAGGAAAGTCCCGCTTAAACATGCCCAAAAATGAGGTGATCAAATGCTTTTAACTGAGTAAACTCTAAAGAAATTATTTGCATCAAAACTTTTCTCTATTTCCATTCAGGAAATGCAGTGGTAATGCTTTAGTCCCTGACTAGAACATCTGCTGTTTTATATTGCCCAAAACTTTAAACTCTGGTGTAGAAACACTGAATTCTTTATGCGTTTCTTTTTTATTTTCTTGGCATGAATAAAACTGAATAAAACTCAGACACACTGTCTGCCTGATGACTGGATTCAGTTTTCTGCTCAGCCTAAATCAAGTTGATGAAGTTGTGCTTCGCATTTAAATGTGCAGACTTTTTTTCTTTTTTTCAAATATGTTGTTGGCAATAAAGTAGTTAATTTTTTATATTGCGAGAACAGGAATCAGCCAAAAATATTTAGATAAGATTGAAGCCGTAGAACGTAAATCCCCCTCAGGATTTGCAAATAGCATCACATTTCCAGAAAAATACAGAGGCCAAGACCTCAGTGCCAACAGTGCCTGAGTGTATGACTGCAGAAAAGTTTGCTAGTTAATTATAATGTTGCGGTCCTTTCAGAAAGTCAGAGCTAATAAAGACAGAAGTAGTTAAAGAAGAAGGGACAAGAGAGAAGAGGAGGATGGAGGAGAGGAAAGAGTAGCAAACAAACTGGAGAGGGGAGTAAATGACAAAAGGGTGAGGAGCAGATAGAACAATAACGGATGTAAGAGAAGAGGAGGAGTTAAGCTATGAAAATACAAGTGGTGAAAGAAAGGAAAGGAAGAAAGAGAAGAGGAATGTAGGAGAGCACAGAGAAGAGGACAAATGATGATGAGGAAGAGAGAATAGGAGCAAAAGAGAGATGGAAGCAGAGGAATGTAGACAAAACAGGAGGGGAAAAGAAAGTAGAGAGGAGGAGGAGAGGAGGATAAAGCCCTCCTGTTGTTTTCCTCATAAACCCAGTTGGGTCAGACAAGGGGCAGCTTCCCAGGGTTATTCCTCAAAGAAAGAAAAGAAAAGATGCTTTTAGCCCACAGAAACGCATAACGCTCCTGTCTTCTCACACACACACACACACACACACACACACACACACACACACACACACACACACACACACACACACTGATAATGTCTGCACTGAAAGACAAGAGCGCTCACAAACCACAAACTCCAAACCCCACGTTGTTTCTATATCAAGTCTCTCCATATCCTCCTCCAAACCGATGTGTACTAACTCTCTTTTTAAACACGGAGTGTAGTTCCCGATTACAACCTCTAGGGGGAACTCTTTATGGGTCCAAAAAAGGGGCTAATCAGGCCCTGGTCATGTGATGTGATGTCACCAGATGGGGTCTGTCCATCCTTTTGCCCTCGGGGTTGGGAGGTCTTGATCCCCCTCCCTCCACCTGTCCCATCATTCATAGCATTTTCACCGCTGGGAAGTTAAAGCCATTATTACTTAGTTGTCTAATTATATACACACATCTGTCCGTGGACTCACAAACACACACACACACACACATAGAATGCATTTGAACACATAATGTGTCTGCCAGGGGGCTCGGTCTGACTGGGCGTTGACAGCGGAGAGATGGGGAAAATGGAGCCTGTAAAGTATAGACAGTTCTCTGTTTTTTTTCCTGCTGGGAACAAAACCAGAGGAGGTGAATAATTGGCCTCAGATTGAAAACACATTGCTGCTTGTGGGAAGGCACCTCCGATAGTTAAAAACTAAAACAGAGGCTAGAGAGAGTGGAAGCAGAGACAGGAAGAATGAGAGCGGACGGATGGTCTGTTTACGGATCCTGGTGGTCCTGACTGTGCCAATCGCTAACTCGTCCTTCAATGCAGCTGCAGCCACATTGTGTGCCAGGCTAAAGTGAGTCCACACACACAGAGGACGTCTTATGTAAAGCTTCATGTATATTCTAATTCTCAGGCTGCTTGCAAATGAGGCTCTGTTGTCTTCGCAGCTTGTACATAAAAACACATCACATAAAACTGATCCAGGGAACGAGACAATACTTTGAGAAAGTTTTTACAGTTTTTCTACAATTTTTCATTTCAAAAGAAGAAGGTAAAAATTCTCAAACATTAAATTGAGTTTAAACACGGGCACTCCAGGTAAGGATTTATTTTACGGCTCCATAATTCAGGGAAAAAAAGGTTTCCTGGATAAGAACTAAAGATTTGATTTCAGTGTGATAGAAAATTGGAATTTTCTATAAAAGAAAAACTGTATTTAAAAGTCTGTTTCAGCAATTCTGCATTGAAGGACCCACAGGAAGCACATTAAAAAAGATAAATAGTCAAAATTTTAGAGCAGCAGACTCTGCAGGAGTGTGGCTCAAGCCCCAAAATAACTTGATCCTACATTTCCCATAATGCAACTGTCCAGTCCAAAAAACAAATCACAAAGTCAGGCTTATTTTCTGTAAGAAGCTCCTCCAGAGGATATAAAACTGTTTCCAGGTGAAGTGCTACTTTAAATTCAAGCAAATTCATTATGTATTCCTTATTGTAAACTTAATTGTTCAACGTTGACCATCTGACCTGCTGTTCACGAAATAAAACTGGATGCAGCTGAAATCAGAAGAAATAATATCCATCGTCTTTAAATGACATCAATGCTCAGACAACTTAGTAACAGTCTCAACCTAAAGGGACACAAAAGGCAAAAAAAGAGTTAAAAAAGCTTGAAAAACATTCTTTCCAACTGTAAAATGGCCGAGTCATTGATTCACACTGGACTAATATCAGCTGACCACTTTGTATGAGTTACTGTATTTGAGTGACGTGGCTCTTTAAAGATGAATATTTCAGACTGTGTGAGACAAGAGCTTCTCCTTCTGTCTTACATGAATGAGGCAGGTTAATTACTGACAATGCTATTCTGGTGTCAAGGGGGTCAAAGCATCAACAGCAGCATGGGGTTAGTGTCAGTCAACACACACACACACACACACACACACACACACACACACACACACACACACACACACACACACACACACACACACACACACACACACACACACACAGCAGGCCTCCGTCATTCAGTCAGTGTAAAACCCCAAGGGGCTGACAGAGCGGCTCATAAACCCCCTCTGTGCCAAAGATGGTTGTTCAGGTTGCCATGACGCCAGTTTACACCAACACAATGTTCTAACCACAGAATCAGCGCTTTTGACGACCACATAGCGCTCCTAGCTGCAGGTGTATACATGCAGGCACGTACATATGTGGACCCTAGACACAGGAACACACACATACCTCCTTTACCACCCCTAATGTCACATAACTCCAGGAGGCCCAGAGCGAGCCCTGTTAAAATAACCTCACTAAAATATGTCCCATCAGCACCTGCCGGACATGTGTACCGAGGAACAGGATGCTTACACATCACTGCGCACACACAGCGAATGAATGATTTTTTAAATTTCACTTAACGTGGACTCTGCAGCAGAGCACACAGCCAGCTAACCTCTGAGTGCCGCCCAACATCAGGATGCCTCCCCTCGGACGAGCTGCTCACCGTCGCTCGGCTGATATCGATCTGACACCTTAGACTCTGAGCTGAGGTCAGGGGTTAGTGACAGCCCATTATTCAGCCCTGAGAGTCAGTGTTTGGTCAGTGTCTGAGCCCAGGTGACAGCGTGACCTCGCTGTCGTCCATCTTAGGAGCTGCCGAGGGATGGAAGGTGAAGTTTAAAAAGTCTCTTGGACTTCCATGAAAGGCTTCATGCTTCATTCACTTCTCTATTTACTTCCCTGTAAACTGGATTCCTTCACTCTCTGACGGCTCATCATCCTCTTCTCACTTCTTTGCTGAAAGGTCTTTGCTGGCTCAGTGGTGTCTGTAAAGATTTCTATTTCTTTTTAATGACCAAAGATTTATAAAAAAAAAAATAAGTGGATTAGTTTAGATTTTACTTTCCAACATTTTCTGTCACATTTTCTTCCAACTAATTTTCTCTTTCTTTCTTCTCTTATCAAAAACTTTTTTTAAAATCATTTCATCATTTAAAAAAAACATCTTTCATCTCAAAATAAGACTTTTTGGTAAACTTGCTTCCTTATGTTTCATATTTTTTCCTATTTAGTCATTCCTATTCTTCCTCCACATGATCGTGTTCAGTTGGCTCTCGCTGCGCCGTTGCACTCACATTAAATGAGCACGACTGCGTGTTGTTCGGTGTGACATTTAAAAACAAAGGCCCTGATATAATACAAAATGGCAGACAGCAGACATTTATGTGGTTGGGTCACGTACAGTCCATGTAGACTCCTGTGCTGGTGGGCAAAAAGGGTATAATTTAAGCTGAAAAATGTGAAAGATAAAAAGTGGATTAAAAAAAGTCATAAAAAGAAAAGATGCAGTCACCGTGGCAACATCCAAGCAGCTTTAAAAAAAAATGTTTAAAAGTATTTGTTTCTAATATTCATTTGATGCTGCACATGTGTAAATGTAACCTGGATTTATTTATATGTATATATGTGTAAGCACATATTATGTATTGATTGATTGATTTCATCTATTTTTTATTTTAAGGAGGAAACAGATAAAAGACTACATGGAGGAATATGTTAAGACACAGAGGCAAGACTAATGCACACACACACACACACACACGCACACAAACACACACACACACACACACACACACACACACACACACACACACACACACACACACACACACACACACACACACACACACACATACACACAGACACACACACACAGAAACCCAGATGCGAGCTAACCTAAGCAGCAGTGAATTCTACAGGAAGCCCCCCACCTGAAGCTTGCTCGACTAACATGGCCCTGATCCTCGCTCGGCAGGGCCCGCAGTCAGACCTCTGACCCCTCTCCCCAGGGGCGATCCTAGCCCCCTGCGCTGCCCTATCACTTTACTGCACCCCAGGGAGCCGTGGCCCCGCCCGCCCCGGGCCCAACACACACTGAACCCGCAACCAGGGAAGGAGCTGGGGGGAAGGTGGGGTGGGACGGCGGTGAAGAGAGGAACCCACAGCGTCTGGACTCAATCACCCGCCCATGACAAGCCTGCAAAGCTCTCACACACCACTGCCAATGCATGCACACACATACACATACACACACACACACACACAACAAAACACCAGCACTTATCCACCAGTGAGGTCTCACACACATCAAAGTGCGGTGGAGCTGACTTGGTTGAGTAATAGGCATTCAGTGGGGAGATGGTGAAATGCTAAAAACTCAGGCTCGGAAAATTTGTTGTGTTCATGGTTCTGAGAAGAGAGGGGGAGAGAGAAAGGGTGTGAGAGGATTATAGTCAAGGTTTTAAAGAGAGAAGAGAGGGGAGGGGGGATAAATGGCAGACTGGAAGATTGACTAGTGCGAGAAATGTGAAAGAAGAAGCCAAAATCATGTGAGAAAATGTGAGGGATGTGAAAAAGGGGTGGGAAAGAGCACATCCTTGATTTAAAACTCCCATAGGTCCTGTATAAGAGCTAGGAGGTCTCTCTCTAAATGTGTGTGTGTCTTTGGTGTTTATTTGTGTGGCCCAGTATCACACACTAAGGCCCGGAACACCAACTGCTCCCAATCCAGCAAAACCTCTTTAAGAGAGACTCCTCCAAACAAACAAAGAAAAACCTTGGCGTCCATTCAGACAGACGTGCCACTAAGAAGGCTTTCTTGTTTTCTATTTTTCACCAAATGATCATCATATATCATATCATAAGAGGTCGCTACAACATGCAAGGTAGGCAGGTGAAGACATCCGCAGGCTACTTGTAATATACAAATGTGATAAATGTAGAAGGCGATAACCAAACTGTCCTTGAAATTCAACATTTAGTAAAACATTAACAGACGCTTCTCTTATTGTCGCTTTGCTGTTAGATGTAGTTAAACAACCTGTCACGTTTCTCTGTCCTTTTACCTCTGTAATTTGCCGTTGATTACAGTGATTACCGTGACTCACACATCATGGTGGTCCTTCCAAATCATCCCGGTGAAAAACACTTTTTCATATTTCAGAGCGTCGTGGACGTCTTGTCACATCGCCAACTGCATGACAAGAAAGATCAGAAAAAAACAAACTGGATTCTTCTCTATCCGCCTTTCGGAGTATAACGCTCCTGGCATCTTTAGCACACCTTGCACTGTGTTAAGGTAAGCAGTTCAATGTGTGTAATGCTGCAGGTTCAGGCGAGGAGATGAACCCTGCTGTGCTAATGCAGTGCTTCTATTGAAATGAATAAGGGGGCCGCGTTTTTATTGGTCAGTGAAAACATGGAGCGGAGGCAATTAAAAACACATGGAAGAGAAGGTTGTTACGATCGACAGAAATACAAAACACGACGGTAACAAGCTAAAATGTGAGTTGACTGAACTAAAGTCCAAAGCCACCAAGAACCACCAAAATAAACAGAGTTAAGTTTACTGAACTTGAAAAAACAATAAACTGCCGATCAACAAACGTTCAATCAGATTCACAATGGTTAGTTTTCCAGTCACATCTTCAGTCTGGGTATATTTTATTTAACATTGAGCGGACTGACACTACAGCTGGTAGAAACCTTCATGTGAGGCCACACCCTGTACCTTTGTTTACTGTAAATGTTCATGTCTGTAACTAACCTTAATCATGGTTCATATTGTTTGTGGTACTATCAGAAGAAAGACATGTGACTTAGCTTAACATGGAGCATGTTTTATGTGTTTGTTTTACAAAAAAAGTACAACATTTAAAGAGTTTTAACTGAGTTTTGATGATGAGAATTAGCTTGAAATGAATAATACTTGCGTATTTATGAAGATCAAATACAAAACCTATTTATGTATTTGCCTTGAGATAACGGTGCATTCCTGTATAATGTTTTACGGTGCATACTATCATTATAAGTGTGACACACAATGAAAGGAGTCTGAAGTGTCCCATTGTGAGGATCTACAGAGGGAGAAGCACTTAAGGGACACAGCTCTGTCCCCTTTACATCCAACAGCAGGCCCAGAAAAAACAGCACATGTAACATCATGTAAAGGCTAAACATAGAAGCACCCTCCGAGTGCCATGCATGCCAACGCCGGGCCGTACCACCTGGTCCGTTCAATCTGCCCCCACAGGGCCCCATCTCGCCCCCTTGGACAAAGAATGTCTGTCAAAGTCTAGTCCATCAGCCTGCAAACCGGAGACTATCTCAGATCTGCACATGCCGCCTTAAGAGAGGCCCGGCTCGGATTCACACACGGCGCCTTTAGAAGTCCGGGGCTCAGATTCTTGCGCTCCACCTTAAGGGGCTGTATTTCATATTCACACCCGCTGTAGCATTCCAGTGTCAGCGCCAGTGGAGGCCATGTTCCTCATTCACATATTCAGCAGAGTGCAAGGCGTCCTGTTAGTAAGGTAATGGCTCGTCTTTTGGGACCTCCAGTGGGCAAATTTCAATGCATATAAAACGGTTTCCCACTGCTAGATAGAGCATAAATAAACCTGAGAAGGGCTCCAAAATTTCAAGCACACGTGAATATGTACAGCACCTGCAGACACACACACACACACACACACACACACACACACACACACACACACACACACACACACACACACACACACACACACACACACACAGCCAGCAGGAGGTACAAAGTTTAGAGGGTGGACCTTCAACAAACTAGTACCTTCAGACAGTTAACTGATTTGTGTGTTCGGTATTAAATCTAGTTATCAAATCAGAATCACCCTGAATCCTATATCCAGTCTAGAAAAAATTCATTTTTAAATATTCAAAGAAAGTTATTAATAATTCCATATTTAAATACTAAAACTTAAAGATATTCAGTGGACTAAAACAAGAGCAAATATAAGATTTATAGGAATTTAAATTGTCATTTTATATATATTTTTTTCCCCCAGGTACTTCTCTGTCGAGCATTCATAGTGATCATGTCTTTGGAAGAAAGTAGTTCCAGTCAGATGTGTGAATTATACAAAATAACTGTGATATTGTTCCTGTATTTTAAGATTTTCAAATGTTTTGAGGACCACAACAGAAATTCCATCTTCCACCATTTAGACGGAGGCAGAGAAACCCAGGAACAGGTGTCAGAAAATCCAAAACCATCTGTGTTAAGTTAGTTATTTGGGCAAACTGACCCTTTATTGAGTCAAATAATTTTATCAGTTTGGAACCAAATCCAAACTAAATCCACCTTTCAGAATCAAAGGCCATGTGCAACATTAGACAGCGGTTTAGAAGGAGGTAATTTGGTTAACTTTGTGAGCTTTAAGCAGGGCGTCGCCAACAGAAAAACCTCCCTGGATAAATAACAGTTAAGAGAAAATACACACATACAAATCTATCCGCCCACATGTACTGTACATGCACTTTGCAGACACAGCTCATATTATTCTGAGAAAAAGGCCACAAAGAGCAGCAGAAATCTGGCCCGGGCCAAAGTAGACCGGTCCGACTAGTTTGACTAGGCCAAAAAAAATATCACCAGCTGCTATCCAACAGCTGATCAGCATTAAACCAAAGCAAGCCCACTCACATACAGAAACACGCCTTTAACACCGGCATCACATCCAAGAAAACATCACGTTTTGCAACACTTGATGCAGTCTCTCTGCACCGCTCTCTGAACTTCACAACTGACCCCAGACCAGCTATCAGCTGCGTCCCTTGCCACGATCAGCGTCACCTTGGCTGAATCCAGGTCAGTTGTGAAATCACTAGATAGGAACCACATGTCAGCAGCTGCACATCGGTTTAAGGAAGGATTTACTGCTTCGATGTGATGATGGAGAGAGCCATAAAGGAGAGATGGAGCCGCTGTTGATAGATCGCCTCACCGCAGGCCGGTTTCCATCTCTCTAAAAACACAAGCAGGCGGCTTCTTCACCTCCACCTACTCGCCAAAGGGAAGGAGACATAAGACAGATGTGTATCTTTTTTCTGACAGAGTTAGAAACTTCCTTTTTCTTTCCGTTCACTGTCTGCCACACTGAGAGTTTTTACATGTACAGTATGACTCTGGGTTAAATTAAGCATTCCGCGGCAACTGAATCCTCCCCCCTGCCCGTCATTATCGCTGTGTTTTAGGGAGCAGACTGCAGCGATTAGCCCCAGCCGCTGAACCGTGGGCCACCTCATTTAACACACCACTTGATGTAATTGTTATTGGAGTGGAGATACTAGCCTGCTGTTCAGACTGCAACACTCAACAACACTTTCTCTCCGTATCCCTCTGACAGTTGCTGGCGACACTGTCGCCGCCTGTCCTTGTTTGTGAGTCGCAATAAAAAAAAAGAGAAATCAAGATTTTGGCAAGGGCGTGACAGCATATGAAATGTATGAATGGAAGCCAAAAATACAGTTAAAGAGACAGATTCCAGAGCCAAAAACCTGAAGAGGGAGAGATATCGATACGAGCCACTTTTGAGATTTGTCAAAATATGTGAGTTAAAGCTGGGTTTGGTTGAAAAGTGAAGAGTGTTAAGGGTGTCTTGATTGCATATAACTGCCATTCAGACAAACAGCATTTAAATTAGAACATTTCAATGTGAAACACAGGCCACTGTAGCGTCATTGAAAGTTCTAATTATTAAGACTTTAATTGTATTACACTCGAGTTTACTTGTGGCTCGTATATTTAGCAATAGCTTGTCAGTGCATTTGTAATTTCCATGCTATATAGTTATTTTTTACATTTTTTCTAATGGAAAAACAATGTAAAAACAATTTATTCAGTAATTCGAAAAACGGAGAAACAACTAACCAATCAAATTTGTTGGAGGAGCTCTATAAAAAGATTACCAATGCAGACATCTTCCAGCATCTAGATAGCGAGCTGACTACATAGCTACACCCATAAAAAGTAGCAATAGAAAAAGAAGCCTTGCTTACGTCAACTATTTTAAATATTCTTTGACATGGCTTGTTTGGATGATTGAACAGAATATTATATTACACATAATATATACAAAAAGAAAATCTAAAGTTTACATACTGAAGTTTAAATCGTAATGGTTTAACTACACTTGCAAATCGCCAAATCAGTGCCTGGGATGGAACAGGGGACGGGAGGTTCAAAGACAAAGAGACAAAGGGATGTATGAGGGTGAAAAAAGAGGAAAAAAATGAAGAGAGAAAATTGAAAATGAAAGATTTAAAAGAGGAAAGGAAAGATCTCAAACAGGGATAGAAACATATTCAGTGGGAGTCTGTGGAAACAGTGGGGTGGAGGGTTGGATAAATATACTCCTCTTCACTGAATGACAGAGATTCTCATCTCTCATCTACCCCCTGGGGAGACGGAAAGAGCGAAGCAGGGCTGGACCTGCCATCTTAACCCTTCCTCTCTACTCATTTTACACCACTATCCTTCCCTTCATCTCTCCGCCTGCTCTTCTTCCACTAGCGCTCTACGGCTGCCATCTTAACCCTGCATCTCTAATCGTTTTAATGCAACCCCTAACCCTCTGTCTCTTTCTCCCTCTCTTTGTCCTTTCACTGCCATTACTAACCTCTCTTTCTCTCTCTCTCACCCTAAATGGCATGTGACCGCTATTATCGCCTTTGTGGAAAGAGCGGCGTCATCATGTGTGCCATCATTTTCATCCATAACCATTAGGAATGTTGTAAAAAGATACGACCACTCACACCGTCTTCAAATAATGGACTGTAGGCACACGGTTCGACTGTAGCCGCCCGCCAACATCAGCAGACGCTGTCATTACTTTTTACGACTTTGAGTACTTTGGCCCTTAATGTACATTCTTCCTGTCCTTCAGTGTTGGAGCCTGAAAAAGGGAGGGGGGTGGAGGGGGTATTAGCAGTTGGAGAGACCATTTGGTTATCAAAACAGCCGCAGGTTCGATTTCTGCAGCAATTAGCAGAGCTCTGTGTTGGATGCTGAATCCATGCCGACGTTATTTGACCAGGGCGTGGCAGCAATTCAATAAACTGGCGATCGTGTTTCAGTAGAATCACATCATGATGTAGCACTGGTGTCAACTTGTCATGATGCATGATTCCCTCACAGAACTGATACAAGTTGGAAATTGTGCAGCTGTACAGCATTCACTGAATGTTCTACAGAGAAAAAGAACAGAAAAAAAGTCCATAGAAATAGCATTGTTGTAGACTCTACATTATTCATGTTTGTTCATTGACCGGCCTCCTGTCACTTGCTAAAGTCAGCTTGCTAATGATCAGATTTGATCTGATAATTGCATCTGGATATTGTACTTCCCACGTTATGAGCATGAATAGCAGGAAACCTGTAAAGACTATAAAAACTGCAGTTTAGCCTGGGTGTTATATGTCATATTTCTATCCTCCTCTCTGCAATTAATTTTGACATTTTGCACATATTGGTGAATTTTAATGAATGCCAACGTGGAAATTGTTTCGTGTCCACAGTGCCCAAACATAGCTCTGATCCCTGAAGCCTTTACATTTTCAGCTTTTAAACCATTGCTGTGGGAATCTGTGCAGCTGAGGCCACCTCAAAAATATTGAAGCACCAATTAACAATGTGAAAAAATCGAAGATATTCCTGATGACAACAAAGAAAACTCAATAGTCTTGAAAAGTTAAGAATGTCTGTCACTTTTTCTGGGTAATATATAAAAGCAGCCACATCTCAGAGCTACTGACTGTGTGCGACACAAGTTAAGTGCTCCTGCTGATTAGTTGACCTTCAGAGCTGCGACCACTGAAAGAAAATGTCTGTGTGCATGAAAGAGACAGTTTGGGTAAGAGGGCCAGAGTGTAAAATCACTCTGAGCCAACATCAGTCAGCACAAACACACACACACACACACACACACACACTGCACTCAGCACGTTAACACACACACACCAAACACTTCACAGGCTCAACACTTCTCAGATAGTGTTTACCCCCCGAACAACAGCCAGTGACATGAACAGGGGAGGGTTTGAGCAAAAGCTATTCTAATCACAGTGATGCAAACATTTGGACATATTTCATGTTATTCTACACAATGCTGTTTGGATGGATTTAAATAAAATCAAAGTGAGCAACATAACTCTCAGTGTGGACATAAATACACATTTTTCAACTGACGTTTACATTATACTGTTAAACATCCTGTTAGTGTTAACATTCATCAAATCTACTATTTTTCCTGTTTTAAACACGGCAGTGTGGTGAGTTTTCAGCCTGCGTTCTGCCCACTCTGCCTGTCTTTCAACATATATCGTGTCAGTTGTCGTGCTTTGGTGACACATAATAACTCCAGCTTTCAGGGAACCTGGACTTCTGAGGTCTTGGATCGCGTTGACCAGAAGTTACAGATTACTTTCACTCCAGTCACTGCAACACTTTTGTATTGTGTTCTTTTAACTTTTGGAGACTTTATCTTAAAGTCATCCGATTGATTTTTTTTCTACTTAAGTACTTTTTTGCGGATGTCCTGTAGTGTTCTTGACTCCAGCTGAAATTACATCCTTTACTTTCATTGTCAGGTCCCCTGTAAGATGGACAACCATTGGTGGCTTTGCGATCAGAATCAAGATCAGGCTATATTTGGTTGGTGCATTTTGTTTTATCATGTCCAATATATCCATTTAATCCTCACTTGGTTATGCTAGCAAGTAACTGGAAATACATGTTTGACGTCTCATCTGAACAATATCAAAATTGTGTCTATACTTGTTTTAAATCTCCCAGAAGCCGTCCTGAGAATTAAAGGCTACATAGCAACTTTGTGGCCACTAAACTTAAGTGTTACCTTAGCAACCCTTTAACAGATTATTTTCTTAAAATCCAGTTTTCTTGTAATGACTATTGAATAATAGCTCATTCCCCATAAAAAGACCATGAAAAAGAACTAATTGTCTACAGGTTTCTTGGTCGAATGAAGCACCTAATGACCAATTAGTTGAGTAATCGACCGACAGGCGACAGACACCTAAAGCCCAGTTTAGATGAACTTCTTTATATTTATGCTTACACGGGTACAAACTACTCTTTTTACTGAGCAAAGTGTCACAGGGGGGCAGTTTTTCCATCACTTCATTCACATCGACTTGAGTATTACAGCCGCTGTTTGAGGTCATTCACATGGGAAATCAGTTATGTGCTGAGAGTTAAGATGTCATCTCGCACATTCGACCTGTCCGATTGCAGAGCCAGGTCATCACAGTTGAGAAGAGGTCTCAGTTTAACACCTACAGGTCACGGAGTGCACTTTTCCTCTGTCATTAGGCGCTGGCTGAGCCTAACCCAGAGAGTAACTCGAGCCTTGCCCTGCAGACGGCTAATCCACCTCAACAAAGCCTTTCTGCTGCTCCGACAGCCTGATTGATCATCAGTCAGGTAAAGCAAACTGCTCCGTCTTGACCGATATGCACACAGGTGGCTTTACCGGCCACTCTGTGTTTGAGTAGGTGTGTATTTGTGTGTTGTGTCGGGGTGGCATGAGGTCGCAGGAAACACAGTTGATAAACAGTGTGTCCCTGCCTGCATGTATGTGTGGGATCTGAGTGTGTGACACGTCCGGACTTGTTAAGTTTCATACGACATGAGTCGGCCCGACGCTGAAACCGAGGCTGCAGCCGTCACAGACAGACAGACCGATTAAGTCGCCTTTTCTCACGGCAGGTAAAGACTCAAATCCCCATAATCCCTCAAATGATTAGGCTCGGGTCAGTAGTGACAGCACGCACACGGGGACAAAACTAGAGAAGAAAAACAGGTTTTTATGAAACATGACAACTCATTCATAGAAGGAGTCGTAGACTCATTTAGACTATGGTATAAACACAGTGCTGCATTGTTTGAGTCCATTAAAAAACTTCTTTACTGAAAAAGTATTGATTGTCTGCTGCTGCAAGTCAGAGACTTCACTGTTTTCTCCCTGACAAAGTGTGATATGTTGTATCTCGAGAACAAATCCTATAAGCTTGATAAGGAATTCACTGAGTCCATTATTTTCCTTTATTGGAACACCCTTTGTGCATTATCTCTTACTTCGATTACATTGATCTTACTGCTATTAAGTAACTAACCGTTACTTTGGGGTGCAGGAGAGACTGCAATAAAGTCCATCCATCCATTTTCTGGCTATCCCCACTGGCATTGGGTGAGAGGCAGGCTAAACCTTCACTATTCATTCATTCATTCATCACTATTATCACGGGCTATAATAAAATCTTCTGTAATAAATATTAATTTTAGATACTTAAGGATGTAAAGGCAATAAAGTGACATAAACAGGAAGTGAAAGGCTTTTTATTTCAGCAGGCTAGTTGAGATTCTCGAAGAGACACGGGTCAGCCAGAGGCAAACTAACTAAGACAACGACACGTATTGCCTTTAACAAGATAGTAAGAGCATTTCTTAAACCCGTACAGGGAATGAGAGAAACACAGACACCACACACAGTGAGTGTCTGCTGCATTCCTGTGTGCCTTCTGGCTCTCGTCCCTCCACACTTGTCACCGGACAGCACAGCAGTCCCGCAGTGTGTGCCCGGCTGGCCTGAAGAGGCTCTCACAGGCCTGTTACCATGCAGATGGTGTCAGGTGACAAGAGCCGGAGCTACAAGACGCAGATGGAGGCCGGTGGCTGCTGCTGCAGCCTCGAGAGTCACAAGTTTGTTTGCAAAATGTCAAGGGGAAGTCACTTAACGCTTAACGTACAACATCCAGGGTCTGGGTCTGGTTTCTGATTGTTTTAAATTAGAGAAAAAATCTGAGCTTTAAAAAATGTTGCAATAAAATTGTAGAGAGGAGGAAAGTACATTTATACTTTTACTATATTATACCCTGGATCTTTGAGGTGAAAAGTGAACAGAACTTGATTTAAAATTAAAAAATATTTCTTAAATTTGTATTTTGATTTAAAATTCTATATGTTTATGTTACGTGCCTGGCCGCAAGGTGTGTGTTTTGTGTCTCTCCCCCCACTTCCCGTTTTTTTTTCTTTTACTAGGTGATAGCAGTACAGATACTTCTCACCTGTGAAGGCAGGCTGCTGCTGATCATTGGCTCCCCACCTCTCCAGCTGGCCTATGGTGAAGGAGCAGGCCTCTTAAAATGGAGAATGTCGCCGGTTTTCGCTCTCTTGCTCTTTTTTTCTCCGCTTGTGCTTGTGCTGCCTTTGTTTGTTCTTGTGAACCTTACAGAGTTGTTAGAGGTTGCGGGAGGTTGTTTTTTTTACTTGGGACTAGGTAACTTGGGTACCCTGTACACTACCACACACGTAGGCATTTTTTGTTACCTCACCAGGATTATTGGTCGCGCCACCTTTGTACTGTTTTGAGAAATTCTTTTGTTAGGTAGCCAGTTAGACATTTTGTTTGTGTTTCTTTAGTTTTGCTCCAGATAAGACAGTCCTACTTTTGTTGTATTAACTTCATTATTTTTGGCACAATCACTTTGTCCCATTGTACCCCACCTGTGTATCTTTTTTTTTTTATAATTAAATTTTTCTTTCACTACCACAGAGAATTTCCTCTTTTTGTGTGTGTGTGTGTTTTTTTTTTTACACAAGCAAATTTAATGTTTTTCATAAACAAACTATAGGGAGAAAATGCTTATAATTTAAAATATAAGTCTTAAATTACAGCAGAAATGATAGTAAATCTGTGTTCAAGAGAAATAAACACCTCTTCATACATAACAGTACAGACAGTGATATCTGCGTGGACAAAGCCGGACGGACAGACACACAGTGGTGCATGGCAGCAGTAGCATTGGTGGTTCTGGTGGTGATGAGTGTGTTGGGGGGGCGGGTTTTAATTGGAAGGAACAACATTGCTCTTTTCAGCTCAGCAGCAGATGTGAAGCAGGTTTCAGACAGAGAGCACATGAGGAGAATGTCAACGACCTCTCTGACCTTTTCACCTATCAGACTGAGATCTCTGTCTCCTCTTGTTTCACGGTGGATCATTTTTGATTAAAAAAAAAAAAATCGCTACATTACTACTGAGCTACATTATGAAAAAATGTCTGTTGGGTATCAGTGCTGAATCTCGGCTACTGTACCTGCACCGATGATGAGATAACACTAGTATTCTACAGTACCCGAGTTATATTTAAACAATCATACTTCCTCTCTCTCACACCTGCCCACAAGTGTCTTCGTGTCCAAGTACTGCACTCTTCTCTCAGATGATGTCCCCAGCAGAGCCAAGGTACAAACAGAGGGAAGGAGCGAGGAGATAGAGACCCCTCTGAAGGGCCACAAACCAGCTGTGCTCACTTGGCTCCATCACTCAGGAGGAGAACAGAGGGAGGGAGGAGAAACATTACAGGATATAATGGACGACGGAGCAGAGATAAGTGACTTTTCGGTGGTTTATGGCCACAAACACATGTCATCTAAAATGCATATACAATCTGCAATAAGCACAAAATCCACACTGTTACAGAATACTGAATATTTATATGTGGCGGTGTATGTATAGTCTGCTCTGCATACTACATTATGTCTTGTCATGTCTTTGTATACTGTATTCACAGCCCTGTTTATATTTTACCATATGGTTCAGTATAAACCGTTGTCAGAAAGTCCCTGTGGCAGCGTCATTAAGACAAATTTTTGCCTCTTTAACGTTTCCCGGTGATTAATTGATTCTTTAACCATAAAAGCACTCGCTTGTCACACAGTCTGTAGGCATTTCATTGTTCTCAGATGTGGAAGATGGAAGATCACGACGCAGATTAATAAAAATGGGAAAACAATTGCATCTTAACAACTGCTAATGAATCTTTGAGGCCGTCTTTAATTCCAAAATTCTTTCCGGCATTTTCCCATCCTGTATTTGTCTTCATAAAGAGGAATTTCCCCTGTTTGGCATAAATATTCACCTCTCTACTTCCCCTCTTTGAGCCGATGATCTGACACCGGAGATGAGAGCTCATACTCGTTCACACACACGCACACACACCTTCAGGCTGTTCTGCTTCTCATTAACACTGCAGTGAAGTTCACAGATGCACGCATACAAAGGCATTCACACACACACACATGCCGAGACATTTGCACGCACACACGTTGAAAACTCGCAAGTTGCAAATGAGGCTTCTTTCAGCGGAATCAGTCAACGTTCACATCGGCCATTATTTGACACAAGTCTCTGCTTCTGACACACACATCACAGAGGGCTGCGTTCAATCACTCACTAACCTACTCTCGCAAACACTCCTGGGCTCTGCCAGCTCTGCCTCTGGGCCTCTCGTCATGACTGAAGCACTCACTGCCTCGCCGTAAATGGATGAGAGCATCGGGGTGGCCCTGCGGTCAGCAGGACCGGCCCACAAATGACATGTCACAGGTTTTGGTGCCAGCCAACGGGCCGATGTGCGCATCTGTGGCCGTATTAAGTGGATGGTGTTGACAGTGAACGTTGCACAATGGGATGATATTACAGTCGATGAGTTTCTAAATGGCCCCGAGTGGATTTCTGAGCACAGAGCGTCACAGTGTTTGTCCCAAGGTTGCTCTGACACCGTGGACGGTGGCAAAATGTGAAGAGGAAGGGACGAACTGAAGCAACCAAATCCAATGATTCAGCACCAACTATGTGTATTCTGATACAGCATTGATTTAAAGACATACAAACGCTTAAAGAGGAGAGAATGTGGACCAGGAAAAGTGTGGTCGATTTCGCTATTAAAATTCGGCTAAAGCTGTTTCTTTTCACGGTTTTATCAACTTTTTAAAGCAACAGCATTTGAGCAACTGGCTTTAAAATTGGCCACTAGTATGATGTCACTACAAGTTAAAGGGGTGGAACCAACAATATTTTCATTATTGATTGATAATCTAGTCTATAAATTGTCAAAAATAACTAAAAAACGACCCGACCAATCACCATCTACACATACCCCTCTGCTTTGATCAATATATTGTGCAGTAGGGTTTTTTTTTCTCACCCAATGGATATGAATCCAACTTTGAAGGCTTAAAACACAAAAGAAATCAGATTTCTGATATTTCTGAATATGCAAATGCAGTATGTTTAATTTTAAAGGTTTCACGTCATGCTTGTGCACTACACTTTGCATGTTGGTGATAAATGAGTGTGAATTTTCATTAGCAGGAAGACGCATGTCAGCCTATTTCGTCATCACAGTGAACCTCCACTTCTCAGCTACTGTCCAACGATTTCACAGAGTTGAGTGTGTGTGTGGGCTTTCCTATCATCCAATCATCTTATCTGAAGAATATTTAAACATGTTTTCTCTATGATAGTCAGCATTCTGTGTCTGTTGTAAACTGCTGTCAATGCAGTTTATGCTGATTTGCAACTTCGCCCCACACCACCATCTCCCCAGTATAGGGCTCCCTCGGTAGGGCTCTGATTGGCTGCTATTTATAAGGCTCTATCCCTATACATCTATCTCATCAACAGTCAGTCAGTACCTTCAGTGTCTTCAAATAAACTTCCTTCATTCATTTTAACTTGTGTTGTCTTTATTGATTGAATTTCATGGGAATGAATTCATATTTTCCAGAACCTATTTTGGGCCTCTGAGGGGCAGCAGACTTGCTGAAGCATCTTTACTTCAAGCCATGACACTCACACTTCCTTTTTCATTTAGCTGCAAAAATCAGTAGGATTCCATGCACAGGCTTTTTTTTATTTGCGTGACAGCTGTTATATGTCCTACTGCGCCCATGAGAGTAAAGAAGTGGATGGTTTAAGAGGGAGGACTGGTGAGGGATGATGGGCGGGAGTCATGGAGATCCTTCCTGGCCCTTGGCTGAGGCCCTAATCCGCCTGGGCTCAGGAGAAGGTGTCTGTGCGGAGAGCCGACCTGTCAGCACTGAGGGACACCATCATCTCCCCTTTATCCTTCCCCTCCCCACATCCCTCTTTCACACTCCCTCCATCCGTGGGCTCACCGCATTCCCACATTCCTTAGATAAAATGGCAGGTAGAGAGGAAGAGGAAGGAGGGAGAAAAGTTGAAGGGGCAGCTGTGGCCCAGGGCAGCTGAGGTGTGTTGGGTAAAGCCCACCACTGAAGCCCTGATAAGCGTATCTCCCTCCCTCATGTGTGCCAGACAAAACCCATTTGTTTCTCATCTGTTCCCCTGATTTGGGCCTGACAGCTCGGGGTGAGCTGTGGAGGACCTGCGACAGAGTGATGGGGGAAAAAAGAAAGGGAAAAACATGCCCTTCGTTTCCTATACCTTGTTGTTTGGCAAATTGGCAGTGCCTTTTTGCTCATCCATCACATGCAGTATCAGACACCGCTGACAGGACTTCAACAAAGCTAATAGGTGGACCTGGAGTTGAGCTTACAAAGTAAATCAGTTGTCCCCAATAGAATTAATTATTTCTTTAACATGGAGCCTTTCAACTGCGACTCATGTTCTTTGTCACTGAATGGAAATCAAACGAGTCATCATGTGACTTCATTATGAAAGCTGAGAAAAAGCTGGTGAGTAAAGGTTGACATACTGTAGTATCGCATTTTAAGGTGGTGAACCTTTGCCTTTTTACACATCCAGCTGCTATGGAGCAACATTGGCATTCATTTGGAGTTTTGTTTTTCGGCCTCCCAGAGGATATACCGGCCTCTTGAGCTGCTAAATGTTTCGTTTTCTTCACCAGCTAGCTGTTGTCTTTTCTGTCGTTCAGTGCTGGGCAGATGTTTAGTTGCTTCTTTGCTGAAAACAGCTGCCACAATTGCTGACAGCTGTGCGACAAAATAAAGTCAGTGAAATCTTGAGCTGTAACAAACAAAACAATGAGCTGAAAGACGCTAAAAAGCCTGTGTAGAGCTGTTCACTTTACACATTGATCCATTGTTAATAGAATCTTTTTAAAACACTTTGCTATGAATAATTTGTCCAGTATGTTGAGAATAAAAAGTGCTGAAATTGTCTAAAACTCTGAAAATCTCAATGTGCACTTTTTTTTCTGCCGTCCGCAGTGTAAAGTCCACACACACAACAGACATGTGGGGAAACCATGACCGAGGCAGCTGTCGCGGAGATGTTCTTCTAATAATTTACAGAAGTGACTGCAGGGTAGGACTAATGAGGAGGAAAGTAGTGTGTGGTCCTGCATAGCTCGACTGGCAGAGCATGGCACCTCCTCCGCCAGGGTGGTGGTGGTGAGAGGCGGCTGGCGCTACATTCCCAGCGGAGCCACCAATGCTAAAAACGTATGTACGCGGAGAGGCACTTTGGATAAGAGCGCTCGCTTAATGGCGTAGGAGAACAAAAGAGGAGAAAAGACGGAGAGGAGGAGAACACGCCTGCTGTTTGTAAATGGACTCTCCTTCTTTTTCCCTTCGTGTTCTTCCCTTCATCCTGTTTTGTGTGGATGTAGGTCTCTCATCCCTCATAATCCCTTCCCCAAACACCGATGAGTAAGTCCTGACACACAGCCACATTGCCTGCTGCTTTGGATTTACTACCTAAATAAACACACACACACAGAAACGCACATGCATAAAAAAGAAATTGAAGCAATAAATTTTACACTGTCGTCTGTTGCTAGGGCAGTGTCTCGTTGGAAATGTTCTGATTTTAGTGCTGAACGATACCTGAGAGTCTGCACCGACAGCAAGTCATTTTTTTTTTTGACAAATGTATAATATTTCCAGTTAACCAAAGAAGCCAAAGTTCTGAAATGAGAAATGTAATGCTAAGCTCTGACACTAACTAATGCTGGACCTTTAATCTAAATTAAACATTAGCGTTAGCGAGACTCTCATTCTTAAACGCTGGCTTTACTTTCACTGGTTAAAATGATAAATAATTCATGCTAATTCCTTAATGGCTACATCGACTGCCTTCACTAAAGCAGTGACGTAGCTGCTCATCACACAAACTTAACAGGGGATGTCCAGTTAAACTTTCATGCATTTCATATAAATATTTTGCGTTTTGGCTCTCAGGCTGTATTTTGGCTCATAAATGTGGTGTTGAATATCTGATTCCAGCATTAAACTGTTAAAATCACTTAAAAAACGGGTGATGAGTGGACAAAATAGCGGACAGGCTTATGAAAAATGTGTAAGTACAGTCTGTAGTTCGAAAAGTTAAAGAAGAGCTGGCAAAATAGGTGGGGTCATCTGGGGCGCAGGCAACATGTGCATTTGGAGTAACAATACAAAGCTGGTTAAAAACCCAGCTTCCCTTCAGTTAACTTAATTAGACCTCCTATATTTAAAACAAGTATCATTTCACATTTTTTTGTTCTATCATATCTGCTCATATTCAGGGTGTAGCTACAGTTGTAAACACTAATGAGCCCACCACTCATGACTGCAGTGTATTTGCCTTCTCAACCAACAGAAGCTGATAGCGATAGAGTTTAAATTATTAATAGTTCCTCGCAAGTGTTAAAAGCTAAACCTAATTAGGTTTGATGAAAGGATTTGAATTCAATAAGTGGAAATTGATACTGGGTTTGATAAATGCAAACCCAATCCTACAAAACGAGATTAAGAATCTGACTAGTCATTCGATGCCAGCGCCTTGTTTTTATAATCTATGCCACACACATTTTTCAGTACCAAAAAGGTACTGAGGTTCAATACGATCAATTATTCTTCTACATGAAATAGCTGTTGGCAGAAAACGTGCATTCACTCCAGCATCCCTCGGCGTTTAGCAGTCTGCACCTGAGATGTCACATTGCCTGAAAGAATTTCATTAGCATCGGCCTCAGTGGAGATTTTTAGTGGTGCATCAGCTCAATGCTTGTCCAGGAGCCAAGATTAATTCTGAGGTGAGACCTGGTCTAAAACAAAGTTAAAATCTCATCTTAGACAATATAAAGTTTTATGTTCCTCCTAATGTGATACACAGCGCAGCAGAGACTAAAGGCTCCCAGGAGGTTTAGGTTTCCCCCCTCGCAGTTTTACTTCCTTCTTCCTCCCCTCTTCGTCTTTTCTCCTCACCCCTCTTCCATCTAATGACCGTGCAGCTTGCTGGCACATGGCCCATGTTGATCTATAGCCACCCATCTGGCCTGTATATGTGGGTTTTTGATGAGCCAATGATGAATCTGAAGGTGCACATGAGGAATGTCTGAATGGATGTGTGTGCGGGTGCATGAATGTGTGTTTGTGTGTGTGTGTAACGGCACACCTGCTCCACATGCAACCAGCGCACGGCCTGTTAGCTCCTCTCAACACTTTGTACTGTGCTGTTAGCCAGCGTGGCGTTGCTAATCCGTAGTGTTCGGGGTTAGCTGGAGGCTACCATGCTGGTGTCTTTACACTTGTGTGAATGGGAGAGGAATGTGGCACAGATGTTCTCTGTGTAGACCTGGCTGTTGGGCCGCATGTGCGCGTGGCTCAGACATGGTATGCCAGCGTACTGACCTGTGTCGCCATAATAAACAGTAATGAATTTTTTAACATGGTACTGTTGTTACGCTGTCCATTTGTGCTGTTAATGACGCTGCTTTATACCTGTTCTTTTCTTGTCAGGATTATTTGAGTCGGTGAATTTTATCTGCTGCTTTTTAATAAACTTTTTTTTTTTTAATTCTAGTTGAAGTGTTTTTATTTTTAGAAGCATTTATAATGGCTTTATTTTGCTTATTGTTCATACTTTACTGTCAGCTAATACAGAGCATGTGTACATCTGCCGAGCTCCATCTTCCAAAATCCACAGAGAATCACCTGATCCTCCGACCCATCAGCTGAAAAAGCGACCCGCCACCTCTCCTGAACCCCCTGTAGATGATTTAAAAAACATGTCTGGTTCTTCACCTTCATTCGCTTTATCCAGACATTTACTTTGGCCCATATTTTAGGAGAAACTGGATTATATCCTGGAACGGCTGCCATGTTATTCCATCTTGAGTTACAGCACGGTAAAATAGAAGCACGTATTGATTTCCACAAAGATAAAATGATCGTTTTGTTAGCGTTCGTCCACATTATATACCGTGACTTAAAGACAGCACACACCAGCAGTGTGTACAGTATGGCGTGAGTCAGAACACCAGGGTGTTGTTTTTCTATATGAGCCCACTCACACTCAGCTGTCATCTCGGGCTGCCATTCGACAATGTCACTGCGGACAGTGGTTGATGGGCTAGAAAAGCAACGGTTTTTATCACATTTGGCACGAGCTGCTGTACCTCGACTACTTCTGTATGTGTGACATGTCCGCTGTGTGCTACCAGCGTCAGATGACATGACGCAACGAGACAAGGCTGCCCTATAGCTACTGGCATGTTGTAAAAGCCTTATGGGAGCTGTAGTTAACAAAATAACAAGGTGGCATTTTTTTCCTATCCAGTACAGTCGTAGATATTGTGAATGTGAACAGAACTTTGTATTTTGGATGGTGGGGATATAAGGAAGCACTATTGTTTCCTCATTGCATGTCCCTCGAAAAGCACACATGCTTTCACCAGAGGATTCTATTACAGCCACTTAGTAGTCCCAGTGTCTTCAGTGTCTCAGTCACTTACACATGAATGGACACTGGCTCCTGCAGGAATCCAACCACATGATGCGACACTGAGCCACAAGCCACATGAGCGCCAAACCTGCAGCTCGCACAGCTCGCCAGGAAGAAAAGACACAAACAACTTAGGCAGCAAGACAATGAGGCAATAACTCTTTCTCACAGAGAGGATGGTTATTATGACGGCAGCCCTATTAGCTAAATGGAGAAAGAGCATGTGCAGCATGTTGCTCCGGCTATATAAATCTGCATCGCTCACCCTGACCTCTAGCAGTCGCTCCCTGAAGGAGTCAACCTGGGATAATTCACACACCCCAGGATGGCCTTCTCTGGGTCAGGTCGCCGTAAATCTCAGGCTCATCAAGACCAAAGTGACACCCAGGAAGGACCCTTTTTTTCCACGGCAACGCAGTGTCAGTGGTCATGAGGCATGTCAAGGACTTTGTCATGACCAAAAAATGCTTAGCTTGGCAGCTGGCGGTCAGGAAGCGACCGGAGTCACGTGTCGCCGCTTTTAGTTTTCCACTCTGGATATTTATGCGTCTCTTGGTAGGCCTTCAGCGAAGAGGGACAGAAAGGAATTAACTGTGGCTAATAGCCATGTTTGCTAACGAGTCACACGTGCGTCGGGGTTATAGAACGACTTCCCCTCCATGCTTCAAAACAGATGAGGCCTGTGATCGCACAGTCGCGCAGTCCAAAACAGGGCGTAAATTAAGGCCTTCTCCTCCTCTGGTGTTGGGGCGAAAATAACGGTCTTAAATCAAACGCTGCAGCAGGAGCTTCCAGCTCTGGGATAAGCTAGACCACAAAAATCCTCAAGTAATGTCACAGGAGTCCAAACCAGAGACGTGAGCTGGAAGGACATGGACAACACATGCTCATGTGATAAGAGCCGATCCGGTCAGCTTCTTCAAAAAAAACGTTACTTTTAGAGAGGAAACGGCAGCACTAACAACATGTGCTCTGACTTCTGTACATCTGATATATTTAATATAATTAAACAGAAATCTTCAGATGTTTGCTGTTCGCTTTAGGGCACAGACCCTTTATTTGCTCAGCGAGCAGAGAGTTGTAATTACCGACTGTAACCGTTTAAGCAAACGGTAATTTAATTTAAAGCTTCTCCGCAAATATTCAATGAAACATTACACATTGTGTGATTCAGCTTAATTTCACTCATTATTATCATTTCGTATCAAGGCTCAGTATGTCAGGATGAGCCAATACTTTACACACTTGCGATCACGTTCCTCATCCAGATTCCAACTTTGTGGTTGCGAGCCAGGTCGTCAGTGCAAAGCAGCGTTTCATGAGATGTGCTGCCAAATGCGTCACCGTTACTGTGAAGCATGATGAAATTATCAGCAAATCTAAATGACTGCAAACTACAAAAGCACAGATGTCGAGTGCAACTTTATGGGAAGCATGACTGTGCCTGAACCACAGGCCTTAGTTTCCTGTAAATACACAAGACATCAATGGCCAAACCATCCGCTACTATCCACGACACAACACCAGTGACTTGTTGAACACCTTCAGTACTTTATCGACCATGAGTCAAATGAGATTTGACTCGGTAAATCAAAAGTTTGGCATGCTTCATACTACATCATCTCAAACCTCTTGTCACATGCAGTACAGTGCTGACCTGTGGAAGACCGCAGCACTCTAACAACACACGGGTCAATGATGGGACAATCCCACTCCCTCCACCAATATTGACGTCCAACGTTTTATCAATATCAGCTGTCTGGACTGGTCCCCGCACACTGTCAGCTCTCCTGTCCTTTCAAAGAGCGTCACTGACGGATGTATTGAACTGTTTTGGAGCATTTCTTCTGATCTGCTTTGTTTGGGTGTGTGTGTGTGTGTGTTTGTATTGATGATTTCAAGAGCAGAAAGGGAGGATGGGATGCAGGAGGAGGCAGAGACACTATGATAAGGTCAGGGCCCTCTTACATCTCTGTGAGCTGATAAAGCGGGGCACACACTCAGACGACCATTCGAAAGCATCAAAGACTGATAAGACAACTCTGCGTTATCTTCCTGTAGCTTTGTCTACGGCTACAACACCATACTCATTTTATTTTATTTCACCAGAGCAAGGCAGCGTGGGGCTCCAACAGGGGGAAGGCATCTCTAAGTGTTTACAGGAGATCAAACGCATGCTTTATTCTGATGAAAGCTTTGGCTCGAAAACACGATTTCCATCAACTGAAAAAATGGGAATAATACAGATTACTGATATCAATAGCAGAAAATAAAGTTAATGCGTTTCTAAGAATTTGAACTCATTGCTCCCAGTTAACTCCTTTGCTGCTGTCAGAGAAATCACCAAAAATGTATCTGAAATTTGTAAAAAAAACCCCATAAAATTATGAGTTAGACTGTTGCCATTTGGAACCTCTATATGTAAATGATTGTTTCTTCTCCCATATTGGACACTTTGTTTGCAAATTAACTCTTCAAATACATCCTGTTATTTTCAATCTGCGGTTGATAAAGGAACGCAGAGTCAGACTGTTTGGCTCCACGGTGGAAACCCGGCAACTGAAACAAGCAACACGGTAAAGTGAAAATCCTTGGGCGTTTTGACAAAAGCTCAATCCAGACAATAGTCTTATCCCTCATCCAGTACAAAGCCCATTCAGTCAGCTCTTTCATCTGCGCAAACAGGGCAGGCGGAGAACAGAAAACATTTGATCAAGTCAAAGTTAATCTTCCAACAGTTTGAACTCACAGAGCTTTGTTACGATGGGACCCAACTGAGGATTTTGCCTGGAAGTCTCACGGAAAGAAAGGCTTGTTCTCCAGAGCCCCTGGGTGTTGTTTAATGTATTTCTGTGCACTTTGCTATGAAAGTCACGTCATTTATCTTCTTTTTCAACTTTTCTTTGTGTAGCAACAGAAAACGTCTTGCAGTTGGGGGCTTATATGAATATTCGAAAATGACATAATAGATTTTGAAGCCTGTTTCATCATACAGTAAAACCGTGCATGTCTATCTTTGTATTTCAAGCGTGCCATCGTCAAGCAACCACATTTACAAGAAGACGCAGAGAAGTTCAAGAATTCTTCGAGTTTATTTTTGCTGTGGTCTCACATGTACTGTATGTACGTAGATTCTCCTCACACCGCACTCGATATATGCGAGGCTCTTCAGACCTCTGTTAAGCTGTCAACACACCTCCGTACCAACGGTAAAAGCGAGTTCCTCTCAACTAAAATTCCTCATAATGACAGCTAAACTGATTTTTCAATCAGAATACCAGCAAAAATTACTTCCTCATACTTGTTTTTACAGGTTTTCTTATCGCTCTTAACTTAATAAAGATTATCTTTAACCCTGCTTTGATGGAAAAAGGAGGAGTAATCAGTGAACATTTAGAATTTTTGGGAAGCAGAAGCTTTATCTGAGTAACTCCAGCACTTTCTTGAAGAAAAGTCAAGAGAGACCCTCAGGTACCTTTGGGAAAGACTACCCTGATAAAAACGAAAAAAAAGTGGCTCTGGACCAGTTGATAAGGATGTAAACTTTAAGTTATTAAAGAGCATAAAGTAAACAACCGGGCTGAATTCGACTCCTCGGGCCCCTAGCTGGCACACTGGGCAGCAGCACCACCCGATCCTGGAGCCGTGGGGCCTCAACGCCGTAAATCAAGAGGCGTCCGAGACGCTGAGCTCGCGGGTAAGCCGAAGACGAGACTGCAGCCAGACAGACAGGAACGCTGATGTGTGTCTCTGATAACACACTCATACAGGACGAACACGCATAGATCTCTGCATTTTCCTCAGCGTTCCCACTCGTCTCACAATAGAGCCCCACAAACAGTCGAACAAGAGGAGATCAGAGGACAACTGACATAGTTGTGTACACACTAATTAGGCACACTCGCATGACCACAATGGGGTTTTTCATAGCCTGCATGCACGGATCACACTCTCTCACACTCACACACACATAAACAGGATGGGTATCAGGGTCGGGATCTCTGCCATGTTTGCTATGATACCCTCTTTGATCTGGGGTGAGAAGTTCTCTGCCCCTGCTAATAAAAAAAAGAAACGAGACAGCCGGGTTTTTGAGAAGGTGGCAGCGTTTGTTGGAGTGTTTGACAGTCGCAGTGTGAATGGAGGATGCTGTGTTTTGTTCCGGCTCTGTATGAACAGGCGTTTTGTTTGCCAGATGACATTTAGACAATGGCTGCAGGACGGGTGGGAGGAGGGAGGCAGGGAGGAGAGAGAGAGAGAAAAGAGAAGGGAGGGGGGTGTCAGCGGCGGCGGCGGCGGCAATCATATGAGCGACGTCTGATGCTTTTGTGGAGGGCTGAGGAACAGAGGGGTCAGCAGGTCAAGACCGAGTGACCTCTGCCGACAACCGAGGCACAGAATAACGCAAGGAGAGAGGAACCAATAATGCCTCCATGTTGGTTTTGCACCTAACGCCTCTGCATTGTTTTGCCGTCAATCAGCCATCCTTCCACCTGTCACTGCCGCTCTGACGTGCACAAGACTCACTACGGGGTGTGCTGTGAAAATGTTAGAAAGTTTCTCTACAGTGATGAGCTACGTGCCTCACATGTGAATGAAAGTGTAATTTATGGTGGAAACTGTCCCAGTTTGCAGAAAAAGGAGGGTAATTATACATGATAATGACTGCACGGAGGCCCGAACAGGGATGGAAACATTTAAATAAATGTGGCTTCTCACTCCCAAAATCCTACATTTGTCAAATTGAGCAACATTTATTGAACTTGAGCCTGAAATCTATAGAATGTCATTTGCATTTACTTTAGATTTTACAATCCAGGACGATTTGGAAATCATCAGTGAATCAAATCACTTTAATTTAATGCGACCTGTCTCTTTCTGGGATCTTTTCTGTCATTTAGGGAAATAAAGCAGTTTTGCTTTTTCTTGCAGAGAGTTAAATGAGAAGATCGATACTGCTCTGATGTCAGGAACAGTAAATACGGAGGTAGGACTGTTGTCATTGCCCTGTAAAAGATAAGTTCCACTTGTTTTTTCTACAGATTAAACAAATAAGATTTGAGGCGGTAAGCAGATTTTGTAACCTATGACCAAAAGCCAGGCTAGCTGTTCCACCATTTCAAGTCCTTGAGCTTAAGCTAAGCTAACGGCTGCAGGCTGTAGCTTTTGCCATGCAGACATGAAAGAGGTATCAGTGTTCATTTCTCAAAATGTAGGACTTGAAATTTTTATCATGTGATGTACACCACAAAAAATCTCTAGCCCACATTTCCGTTGCTTTTTTTCTTGTGTGTGGACAGGAGTCTGTCTCCGGCTGTGTGTGTATGTGTGTGTGTGTGTGTGTGTGTGTGTGTGTGTGTGTGTGTGTGTGTGTGTGTGTGTGTGTGTGTGTGTGTGTTGAATGACT
The DNA here is from genome assembly GCA_004119915.2 of Collichthys lucidus. Taxonomy (NCBI): domain Eukaryota; kingdom Metazoa; phylum Chordata; class Actinopteri; family Sciaenidae; genus Collichthys; species Collichthys lucidus. The sequence continues at coordinate 6,322,946 of CM014093.1, forward strand.
TCCTGCTGGCTGTTTGTCCTCTTATCTCTGAACCAGAGGCTGATCACTGAGATGAACACACACAGGGTCACAACACACAGACACACATGAGCAAACATTCAGGTAACTCCAATCAAGCCAGTTTTGTTGTGTTTGATGTGTTATTCACCACAGGTGATGACTCAGGTAGGACCGCCGCTGATATCGACAAACACATTTCAGTCTGATCATCCAACACACACACACACACACACACACACACACACACACACACACACACACACACACACACACAGGCTGGGCAGTATGGGTGAATTGGCGGCAGACATTAGATTAGGTCTTGATTCGGTGCACATGGTGTGACCTGGTGCTCTTGCCGCGAACTGTGACTCAGCGTCTCAGTTGAAATGTTGACTCAAAGACAGATGAAGATATATGTGGATTCACTTTGCTTTGTTATCTCCAAGTGCTACCCTACCCCTGACCCCCTTCCTCTTCCTCTCCTCCACCAACCCCCACTCCTTTCCTTATCATTGTACCTCTTCCTGTAATCATGTACATCATTTTAAACTTGCAAAAGACAATTGTCTTTTTGTGTGTCAACCAAGTGCAAAACTGTTACAGGACTAACCTGAGCCATAATCCTGTTTTACACCTCACTTTGAGTGAGGCTGCTGGTAACAACTACAAACTCTTCTTCAGACATGGCCGGACAACACATCATATGAACCTGTTGCATTGTTGTTATTTCCTGATGTCCGACTTTCAGTGCTGCAACGATTCGTCAATTCCTCTACTCATCATTATGAAGCAAAAATTTGAGGATTACCCATTCTAAAATGTGACAATCTTCTGCTCCTTCAGGTCCTACATTATAGGAGATTAAATATCTTTGGGTTTTGGACTGTTGGTCGGACAAAACAAGACATTTGATGGCACCTTGGGAACTACAAAATGGTGTTCTGAGACTATATGAATAAGAATGAATCAAGGAAATAATCACCAAATTAACTGATAATGTATATAATTCTTTATTGTAGCCCACACTTCAATGTTTTGCATCACTACATTATCCTTCCACCAGCCGCAGTAGTGTCCCAAATGGTACTGTCTCCCTGTCTGGAGGCCTTGTCCTGCACGTCTGCATGTAAAAACTCAGAAACCTTTTTTTTTCCAGCAGAAATGCGAGTGCTTTTCACTTGCTTTGACCTTGTTCTTCATTCTTTCATTCTCCCTAATGGAGAAAACTTAAAGCCAGTCCATCAAGAGTACAGAGAGGCCATCACAGAGCCCAGAGCTTGGCCTTTATCCCCTATGATTTAAACACCTCATCAAGCCGGCCTTACACCACTCCCAGAAATAGACACTTTCTATAGATAGTAAATAAAATAAACAGTTGTGTCTCTGCGTCTGCCTCCACTGCTGCCTGACTGGCGAGAGAAAATTTCTGGGGCTATCAGCTGCTACGGGGCAGCAGTTTAAGGGGAATCACATGTTTGGCCTGACATGAGAAAGCTTAGTCAAATGAGGAAAAAAGAAAGACATTCAGAAATAAGTGAGAGAGAAGAGGAGTGAGTGTTTGCAGTGGTTCCCTTCCAGGCCGACTTCAACTTCCATCCTCGTGAGCTCTGACCAGCTTTGTGAGTCAAAGAGAAACAGATCTTTATGAGGAGTTTTACTGTGTGTAAAATATTGGGTGTTGATAAGGTGCCATGCGGTTGCGAGCCTGAGAAAATAGCAGAAAAGAAAAGACCCCCGGTTTTATCTTGGGTTAGTTTCCCCATCAATTTCACTCGACTCTCTAAAAGGTCCATTAAGGCGAGTTGAGCAGAACAGCGACAGAAGGCAACCTGACATCCATCACCTCTGCTGCTTCACAGCCCGGCAACACACACCCCAAAGAACTTCAATGAAAGAAAGTTGGTAAGGTTGTGTGTGTTGGTGCGTGCACAAGCAAAGCGCCTTCTTTTGTGTACAATCCTATCAATGTCACAAAGGTTACGCTCCCTCAAGATAACCCACGGAGATCGCTGTGGGCTCCGGCTGATTTTTTTTCACTCCCCTCTTTTTGTGATTAGGTGTCAGCAGAATTTCCTTGGTGTGCAGACGACGGCTTTCATGTTGCGGGTTTCTCATGGTCTCATGGACTGTCGAGCCGCCCATTCAAACACCATGCAAAGCGGCTGCAAATCATAGTACACAATGTCTGTTTGTAGTCTGGTAGCACAAGCATGAATCCATATTTATCTGAGCACAATGACGTTCAGTCCTGTACTTTCCGATGTCAGCTTTCCTTTCACATATTAAAGTACCATAAAGTGTGGAACCTGGTGCGTTTGAAAGCCAAAACATACAGTGGTAGTCACATAAAGGAAAGGTAACCTAAAGGAAATCTCAGCTTAAATAGATTGGAGAGATGATGAAAAAATCATGATCTGACCGTCTTTGTGCTCCTCTGATTGAAAACATATCTGCATATTTCGTTGAGAGGAATGTAGAAGGGGGAAAAAAAACTTTGAGTAGGCACAGATGTGGCAGAACTGGCAGAGTGCTGTTTGGCAGTGACAGAGTGAGTCTGGAAATGGGATTTGTTCCTCAGCCACCACTTGGGTGGACTGTGGTTTGGTTGGTATGTACTTTCTTTTTTACATAAACTTGTCATTTAGAGCCGTAAACATCCTGGAAAGACCAGTGGCTCAGGAGGGTTCGGGAAACTGAGCTCAGTATCCTTCACGCCTCCACCGGCAGTGGTCTGGTTTTGAGGGTTTGTGTTTCAATGTGTTAAAATACTAAATAATAAATAACTTACAAATTTAAGCTTCAAATTAGAAGGTAAAGATTATTTAATTAAATTATATTATTAATTTATATATATATTTTTTGTGTCTAGGTTTAGATGTATTTCTGAACTTTGGTAAATGTACAGTTAATAAAGTTAATTAGAGACTATGTAGCAGTAAAAGCCCTACCCATGTCTAGATCTTTGATTCTTTGATTGATATCTTATGTTAATGCTACAATAGTCCATAGTGTAAAACTTTTTACAACAAATAAATCTGTGTCTACTATTAGACATCACATTTAGGAATTTGGAAACAAGAAACGCTCAAACGCAAGAAACAATCAAAACGCTTCCTCGTTCATATCTATGGGAGTACAAAACAACACATCCTTATCATCTGCAAAAAGTTGAACCTGGCTCAACTGCATTGACAAATCAACCGTGCAACTGCTCATTCCAGGTAGAGTACCTTGATATTGACACTTGATATATATATTTACTTTATATATTTGACAGTGCTTTGTGTTAATTGCCTTTTTTTTCTTATTTACATTTGTGTTCTTATATTTGCCATTGTCTTATCTCTTAGTTTGACTAGATTTGCATGTGTAATCGTATTGTTGGCTTGTATTGTTGAATCATGAACTAGTTCTACTATTTATTTAAGACTGAGATGGATGAAAAAAAAAACTTTCTGTAACTTTCCAGAGTCGCAAAGTCGTGCCACAAAACGTGTTGGTGTTTGATATACTCTCAAACTGTACTTCCTGGTTTGTTTAGAGCAGGCTTTTATGGCTTTTTAATGCAGTGCCATTGTGGCTCTGAACACAGCCTCTCCCATAGTATCGGTTGCATTCTGGATGAGGCCTAAAATGTAAATGCGAATGTGATTTACCATGGGAACTTCATGGCATTCTCCTTGTTTTGGAGGACTGTGAAAGGAACCGGACTTGAGCCAGCTGAAAAGAACTGTGGGATCTAACAGCCAAGAAGCGGCTGTAGTGAAGCTAAATTGAGAACGTCATATAAATCTTGGCTTTTTAGAGAGCAGCTCGCAGTTGCACACACACACGCATGCAGATACACACATGCACAGCAGCTCTGCAGCGACAACTGTTTACAGCTGATATGTTAATGGTTCAAGCCGAGGCTGCTTTTGGTGCCAGGGTGCTCACGCTGGCCTCCGAAAAGCTGCGGTTCTAATGAAGACGAGTTCATAAAACTCATTTACACACCGAGGGGGAACACGGAAGGGTGTCCTGTAACTGAACACTGGCCTACCAGCTAGTCAGTGTGCGAGAGACAATAAGTGAGAGAGAGAGAGAGAGAGAGAGAGAGAGAGCAGTACAAGTGCGAATCCACACCTTAGACAGTAATGTCAGAGGGAAAGGGGGAGGAGTGTTAGAAGCAGCGCACGAGCAAGGCGAATAGACTGAAGCAGCAATGGGAGAGACAGCAGGCAGACAGCGGCTGATGAAGGAAGCTGGAGGGGGCGCAGAGGGGGAGATAGGGGATTTCCTGGATTGTGATGTCACAGGGTGGAGGCCTTTAACTACAAAGCTGACCCCTGACTGCCCAGGCCTGCCTGATCCTTATCAAGCCAAGTGGTGCTACTGCACTCTGATCCAGACGGTCTCTCATACAGTTTGAGCTGTAACTGAGCTGCTGTTTGTTCACCGGCTTTATTTACATACATCATCCCCGATGAAAACCTCGTATGTCCATTTTTTTTTTCTTTTTTTTTCAGGAGGAAAACCTTTTTCTCTCAGAACTTAGACATGAATAATCACACATAATCACTGTAATTAGACACCAGACATAGAAATCTGTGTTTATACAGTCATCAGTGAACTGTTTAATATTTGAAATGGATTTATGCAGACTGTTTATGTCCACGTCAGTTGGGAAACGATCAATAGCAAATCTGTCCTACATGTCCTACACATTGGCATAATCAAAACTATTATACTATTTAAGATTTAAATCAACATAATCCAGGTTAATGGCATCTGGAACTGACATGCACACATCATCCGTCTATCATTAAATCAAAGACGAAGTCATCCAAAGACGTCCTCCTTCTATCTATCCAGCATACATGATGTACCAAAACAGCATTTCATTGGTCAATAAGATTCAAAATGTAGACAGAAGAAAACACGCATATTTCATATGTAGAAAAAAGATTTGTGGCTTTCATCGGACAGTGACAATATGGGGGAAGCCAGTTTTAACCAAACCTGAGCTAACTAGTGTAACCAAGCTTGTTATCATCAAAATCGGTTCAAAAGAGACAAAGATAACCTCATATTATTGTCCCAAAATCATGCTAGCAATTTGATCCGATTCAGAGACGAGATATTTTCTATAGGGCAAAAACCGCCAACAAACCGGTAGCGTTATTTGATGCACATACATTTATTCCCAAAGTAGAGAGGTGCCAATCTGTCAGGCAGATGTGATAAAACAGCTGTTTTTTTGGAGTAATGGGGCAGTATCGTATCCTGACGCGTCGATGTAGATCTGTCCACAGTAGCATGCATCAAAGAAAACAGCAGCCACGGGCGTTATAACCCGCTTCATATGTCACTAATGTGTGTTACCCTTTAATTCAACCACTAATTAGAAAGGACTCATGTGCATGTCCAGTGCAATTTGTCTATGTCTAATGTTACAAGATGCAGCAGAGTTTATTTCATTTACTTTTGCATCAACGCGGTATGGCTCCAGGTCGTAATGTGTGAATGCTCCCGGGTCATCACAGAACATTATTTGACCATTTACACGGTCTGCCAACATGGTGAGAATGCAGCATTAACAAGGAGGAAAAGTGGAAACCCACATGTAAATTGCTAAAACAAAAAACCCAAGAACAGGGCCAGGTACTTTTGGGGCTCATTAAATAGTTTGATGATCTTTATACAGCCATCATTAACATATTTGTGTATTTAGTTCATCGGATCAACAGAGGTTTGTGTTCGAAACTTCAGGCGTGACGTAATGACCAAACAAAGATGTGAAATTCTGCTGCCGCTTGTTTATTTATTTCCTTCTCTGTTTTTTCCCCCCTTCATGCTCCGGCTCAGTCAGCACATGCTAACTGTAGGCCAAGGCCAAACACCCGCAGGGAGCGACCCTGTCCTTGACACCGCTGCCTAACACATCATGCGGCTTCTTTCTGCCTCTCACTTAACCCTCACCACACACACAAATATGCTTCCCGCTGCCCAAAGACACAAAATATGCCAAGACCAAATAAACATGCCGCGCTGGTAAGGAAAATGCGAATAAATGCTGAAATGTAGGACAAAAAAAGTGCATGAACGCTGAAGCCAGGCAGACTGAAGCAATGCTGGCCATGTACCAACGCACACACACTCACACACACACTCAGGTCTGCTGCAGAGCGAGGTGTCAGAGCCCGTTAGAGGCCTTTGGCTGGACGCAGCTCCAGAACAAGCTGGACAAAAGCGTTGCCTGTCTCCCCTCATTAAGTGATTTAAGATCCCGTGTTCCCCCGACTCCTTTCATCGCCGTCCAAAGTGAACACACTCAAAAAGCCCAACAAGACTGCCAGGACCTGCTGACATGAATGGGGTGAAGAGGGGCAGGAAAGCCAAGTTCATGGCGGCGGACCAGGGTCTAAAGCTGAGCTACACTAGCCATGCCTATTAGCCTCAACGCAGATGGAGGGGGGAGACTTAAATAAACTGGGGTACGATCGAGGCTTGGCCCCCGGGTGGGAAACAGCAGCCACTTAATCCATTAACAGTTCTTCCTCCACAGAAGAAGCAACGTTTTCCCATGAAGGTTTTAGTCGAGCAGAAATGTGCCGTTTCCACATTCCTGGCGAACAAGGCGGCGCTATCTGGGGAGGTGGGTGAAGACGGAAAGATGGAGGAGCTGGATGGAACATCAGAGCTGCATCCAAAATAAACCTCATGAGAGTGCCGGTTTGGTTGAGTCGTGTCATAATTTTGAGTGATTAAAGCAGACTATCGTATATCACGCAGTTACCAGGATTTGCTATGAAAACTCCATTACTGCCTGCAGTCCGGGTCGGCTCTGGATTCGTCAGCAGTGTTGGAATGTAGCAAAGGTTTAAGCAGCTGCTGCAAAGAGTCTCAATCTTTGCAGGCCATTTTGGTATCTTATTGTTCGGTTCAAACCAGTGGAAAGAATCGAGTTGTTGTTGAGATTTTACAAGATGAAAAATCAGGATCTTGAAACAAGGTAGTAAAAGAAACAAGGCCAGCTCTGCTCTTATTTCTGACCATTATAAACCCCTAAAAGTCTTATTTTGTCAGAAACAAGTCAAAGATCTCGATGTTACTTCCGAGAATGTTGTAAAAAGGCTGTTTCAAGGACCAATGTACCAAAAGATTTGCAGTTACCAAGAAAACATAACTCCCTCATCAAGTTAATTCTGTATTTTTTAAGCCCTAAAAGTCTTGTTTTGTTCAAACATTGCACATTAAGGCAGATTGCTGCACTATTCTAAAGCAAAATGAAGCAAATTCAGATGATTTGTGCATGAAACCAGTTGAGCTGTTTATACCTTTTTTCTTACTTACAAAAGTTTTTATGAGATTTGTGCATCTGTGTTTGTGTGCGTGGGGATTTATGGAGAAAATACACAGTCAGATGCACACACACACACACACACGTGTGCATATAAACATACCACACACACAGCTTCAATTAACACCTGAGAGGCAGCAGGCTGCTCTGGGTCATTGTGTCATGTGTTAGCGTTCAGATTGAAGCTTTGAGAACGCCTCCTCACATCCACAGACGTGCATGATCTGCACTTTGCAAAGAAACACTTTCTTCTGCAGCTTTGATGAACGTGCAGATGTTGTTTGATGTCGGTCAACTCTTTGAGAGATGCTACAGGCAGAAGGGAGCCCCCCATCCGAGCTGACGTCGAGAAAACCTATAATTCAGGCTCGTCTGACACTGCACAGCGCTGCATCACAGACATGGTGGCGTGGATGAAATCTTTAACATATCCGTTAAAAGAAAGAGCTTAATTGGAAAGTGAGTGTGGTCTGAAGTGTACAGTACACAGAGAATGCAGAAAATGCACTATTTGGATGTAGAGAGGGGAAAAGAAATGATCCTCTCAGCAGCCAAGGTCCAATTAGTGTGGCATACGATGTGGGATCCAAACATTTGTTTACAAGAGGCTGCTTTTTTCCCCGGCTCTCTCTCTCTCTCAGGGACGGGGAACCCTGGTCGGATTCCACGGCGGCTCCACAACAGAGTGGGTGTGGCTACACCGCACAAACCTCGGGGCCTTTTGACATTACACTGCGCAACCATGAGGTCAGAGGAAGGCTCTTTCTTCCTAGGCACAAAGGAGTGATTTTTCACTCGCCCCGTGAGAACAGCGGCAAATAATGAACTCTCGGGCCCCTGGTATCACGTTCGGTTTCACACGCGTCAACTCCATTCTGGAGCGGAACAAAAGGGCAGTAGGAGAAACATTTGTGGGGAGGGAACAGTTTGCCCAGGGAATGCCATGCAGGGTGAGTTTGATGCATTTTAATTGCTATCATACTCATGAGATTATGAGGACATTGTTTCTTTCAGACATAAAGAGAAACAGGCACGCTTAAGGCTTCCAGGCAGACATGCAGATATATACGTAAAGACTCTGTCGTGGACTCTGCAGCTTACGGCCGCAACAGTGTGAACAACAACGATAAACAAGCTAGACACATTCGTTCAACATGTCGCTTTGAGCAAAATGTCTGGATCCTAACTCGGAGTTGATGCTTGATTGACGGAAAGGGGGGGGGGCACTTTCAAATCACGGGAGAAGAAGACAGTCCTCTATTGTAAGAAAGTGGAGCTCCAAACTGAAACAGAAACAGTACTGTAAACAAAAATAGGAGGGCTGGAGGGCAGGGTTTGTTGTTCGTGGTTATGACTAATTTTTGTCAACAAATCCAAAGATCGAGTTCAACTGATTTCAACTCAGATCTTACATTATGTCCCTAAGCACTCGAATGTTATGTCTTCTGCTTCAACAAGACATTAAAAAACATGTTTCTGAACAGGAATGTAGGAATCTGACGTCCCGTCGTGTTATTGACCAACGGCGAACAACAAAGCCAAGCAAAAAGATCTGTGCTGCCAGACTGCAGCCATTAAAGCCTGCTGCTTTATTTCAGCTTTAGTAGCGACATGTTAGTGTGTTTGCTTCATGTTGCAGTGTGTGTGGAGGAACACAGCACTATCAAGGTTACAACAGATGACACTGGCCAATCAGCTGCCACCCTCGGTGCCCTCTACCTGCAGGGTGAGGGTTTTAAAGCCAGAGTAACTCTACTTTTATACTTTCTTTCCGCACTTCTTATATACGGTGCTGTTTGTCACTGTCAGCGTCTCTGTGGAATCATTCCTACAGAGTTTCAGTGCTTTTTGAGCTTCTCCTGCTGCACACCTTTGAACCTACACACCTCAGATGTAAACAAAAGAGAGTGCACAATCCTTGCTAAGTCTGCCTGAACGGGAAAAAGGAGATCTCCTCCTACATTTAATCAGCGGGGCAGGAAATGATTGTGCTCAGGAGACAACTGGGACTAAAACCTGTGACTTTCCAGTAATAAAAGCACCAGCACAGAGCAAACCCCGCTCTGTCATCTGCTCTGCTAAACTATAAAGCACTCGGTTTAAGGCCAGACGGATTAGGCTGCAGTTACTCCGACATGAAAAGCTACACTTAATTCAAAAGCTCTCATGGCTGATTAATCACAAATTATGATCAAACAGCTGAGTTAGCGGATAAACATATGACACCCTGCTCACAAGTCTGCGTCTGCAACTGTGTGTGTGTGTTTGCCTGTGTGTGCAGGCATGCATGGTCTGTGTGTGTGTGCGATCACACCGTCTCCCCAAAGTCTGCAGACTCATTTACCACAGCAGATTAAAAGTGTGTCTGCACCCACAGAGCACACCGCCAAATTAAAGTCTCCGATGGGCCGCATGCATTCGTCTGTGCAGCTGGGAGCTAGAACACGGGTCCAAAACTTAAAGGAGACTTCAACACTTGTGGTTGATCGAACAGTTCTTCATAAACAAAAAAAGAGGGCTTCCACTAATGTTGACCTACAATGCATGCTCAGTGTGTCGTGTGTTGCACATGTGGAGGAAATGACAACTTAAACATGGCACAGAGAGAAGGAGTCAGCTGAGTGGTCAGGAGCAAAGGTGGGGTTTTTTTTTTTTTTGTTCAAAGCGTTGAAGTCTGAGAAGCATTAATCGGCCTCCTCGTATCTGATAGCAGAGCGGCAGGAATCAGCAGCTGGATGAAAAACATCTGGTACGCCGGGCTTAGCGGAGCTGAATCAAAAAAGAGGCAGCTGAGGGCTCTGAATGTACACAAATCATGAAGTGTTTCTGGGGTTCTCTTTGCTGTTCGGCGCTGATTAAATGTTTAACGATGATTATATGAATGAATGTTCGTTGTGCTGTGGCCCTCAGCGGACATTTTATAATTTGGGGGCAAAATTTTTTGACAATGTTCTCCTACATTTTGTGATTTCCTGTTGCTATAAAAAGGTTTTAACACATTTGGGGGGTTAAAACACGTGTTTTACTCCAATACATGTGAGACCGTGCTGCTACAACAAGTTTTTTAATTCAGTCTTTATATTATAACGAATTTATTCGGCGCATACTCCACCAGATGTTCGGATTTCATATTTCCAATACAAATTTACACATTTTTTGGGACATACCAAATTTCTACATCAGTTTTGCACATTACCACATTTTTCAAATTGTTTGGAGCTGCCGCAGCAAAATGATGAGACTGCTGACACTGTCAAAAAAATGTTGGGATTATCAAAAATGACATTTCAGGGTCAGTAAACCAGATTGTGCACCGTAGCAACTTTTGGAAAATTGGCAAGGAATTTTGAAGCCGTATCACAAATGTGGGGATTCTAACAAACGCGTGCTGGTTATCCTGGACCACATTTGGGGATAGAATAAATTGTAAAGTTTTGGTGACAAATTTGGGTGATGTGCATGTACTACATACAACATAGTTTTGGACTCCGTGGCCTGTTTTTGGGGCAGCCGAACCAAATGTTTAACATATTTATGTAACACTACACCAAATGTGGGTGATTTGCATACTTTGTAACATAAAATTTCATAATGCCAAAAGTGTTTTATGGACCGTCTAACAGAACACGGCAATTTTATAGGTTACTACAACACATTTTGGAAGTTTGGCATTTTAAGTTTTGGTAGTATCCCGAATGGAAAAACGGTTTGTGAATACTGTGATATGCAGTATTTGGGCAAATCCTGTAAAAACTTTGGTATTAAACAGCTTAGGGGGACAAATAGTTTGGGAAATTGTGGTACTGTAACAAATATTCTTGGAGGAACTCAGAGTTAGGGGCTTGCATGTGCTAAAACAAACTCTTAGTGTAGCTAACAACTTGTGTTTTGTATGTAGTTTTTATGTAGTTTTGTATGTAGATAAAGGACTGCACAGAACAGGTATGGTCCAAGTTTAAGCACATTTTAATAGTCATTAACTTGAGATAATTGTTGTGGGACAAAAAGGCTTGAGCTTTCTTCAAAGTAAAAAAAAAAGAAAAAAGAAGGAGGGAGAGATGAGAAGCACTGGGGGAGATAATGAGCAAGCAGGAAGCACGAAAGAGTGGAAGCTTCCTGTACCATTCATTCCGGGGTGGACTCTGCAACAGTGAGTGTGCATGTGTGTGTGCCCTTGCCACAATGAATAGAGACCATACAGTTAGTGATTTATTCAGATAGTTGTTGGCATTTCAGTTTGCATCCCTCGGAAAGCAGCATGCTCCTGCAGCATGGATTCAGCATGCTGCAGTAAGAGCTTTGCTCCCTTCAGGCAACATGAATTCTGGGTTATTTCTACCCTGGTGTATCTGGCACAGTTTTGGTTATCTGTGCTCAACGGGCCAATGAGAGCACAGCTGCTCCACGGCTCATTGGCTGACACGGGGTTATGGGTTAATCCTGATTGGTGACTTTCGGAGAGGACACACCTCTGTTTTTTGGGGGGGTTTGTTGGAAGAAATTTTCTATTTGCATATTTATCTATTTTCACTATAGTGTGGAGGATTTGTAACCTAATTTTTGACCATTTTTTGGCCCTAAATGACAAAGACATATATCGCGAAATGTTATGAAAAAGATCTCAGTTGGCTTCAGCCTTCAGAGTTGATCTACAAAATCTTAATTCAGCACGGGGATAATTATTAAAACTATTTTAATGAACTTTATACTCGCCCAGAGTCTTCACTGTACTGTATAGTCAGAAAATAACCTGATTCCTGATTGGAAAAGTCAAGAAGTGTGTCAAGCAGTGGTGCTGCACCACATCTCCCACTACACTGCTGGGTTGCTGGGCAAAATTTAGAACGGGCCTGCCTCCATACAGGAGTGGCTTGGTGGATGGTAAATGTGTGTGACGTCTTAGCCGGCGTGTTTCTCTAACCCCCCTGTGTATCGCGTGTCTAGCCCTCACCAGCACTACTTCTGGAAGGACCATGTGACCCAGAGGTGCAGTCACAGGACTTCAACATCCACACTTTAAGGCCTATTTTTTTTTCTTCTTCTTCTTCGATCAATTCGTCCCTTTTATTCCAGCCTGTAATCAGACATGTTCAAATAAATGAAAGTGAGGCAAAGTGACAGAAGTGGAGCCAAGCGCCAATGACACATGGCTGCATCAAAGCGAAGTTCAAACCCTGCAAATAGCAGCTTGCTTTTCGAAAGATTTTTTAGGTGCAACAGCAGTCATGAGACATTATATATTAATTTCCAAAAGTTATGCCAACGACCACGCAAATATTTTAATAAATTTTTTAAGTTACTAAATAAATGACAAATGTATATATGAATACATTTAGCGTGATTTTCTTATTTTAAATATTTTTTCCTAACAAAAATTCCTCTGAAATTCCTTTGAATTAATATGTTCTGAATATTTTCACATAATATTCAAGATTTAATTCATTGTGGGCTAAACAAATTGTAACCTACATACATAAAAATAATGCAAGCATATTTGTACTGTGTACTGTATACGACTATATTTGTAATAAATAAACTATGATTTTAGGTGTGTTATGTTTTTATTCCAAAGAAAATTATGATTTAAAATGAAAATGCCGGAATTTTTTTTATTTTCTTTATTTAAACAAATTCTATATTAGATAACATTTTAAAATCATTTGCAATTTAAATTACAAATTTAAATGTTTAAGTCACTATGATTTTAAATAATATTAAAAAATCTTTATAAGCCATTACACATGATTAATACTATAATATCTATGTAGAAGCAGAAGATAAAATATAATAAGGTCATACTGACAAAAAGCTTTCTTTTGGGGAATTTACTGTACATTTTCGGATTTAAAATATTTAAAAATAAAATAAATATCTCAATGAATTCTTCTTGCATCTGATGATGATGGTGTTATAGATATTATAAAACCATAAAGTCACACTATATAACTGTTAATTTTTGCCGAGCCTCACACCGCGGTTAAGAAAATAAAAGTCCATTAACCAAAAGAAAAAAATAATAATTAGTGAACTTTTGGTGACCAGCCTTTTGCTACTTACAAAAGTCCACTAAAACTTAATAGTCACCTCCTTCCAGAGACAGAAATATGAGCACTGAGCCATAAAGACCTCTGATGGAAACCTAAGCAGCCGGCACACTCAGGAAACAAATAAAACATCTTTATGAGCGCCATTTTATGATCTTAATAGGCATAGTCCCGGTCCAGTGGCCTCTAAGTGCTCTGCTGGACAGGTCTGTGTTTCAGAGCCGACTTCAGAGCCCGGCTACTGTCTGCACAACCACACACAAAACTCTGCACAACTTCCTGTCTTCATCATCAGCTGCTGGATAATTAAAAGAACACTTTCACTGGCCGTGAAATTACAATAAATTCCCATTAGCTGGGTCCAGTGTTTTGCATATTAAAACACAGAATATGAAGCTGATATACAACAAACAGTGTGTAGAAGTCGTGTGGCCGGTGTAATAAGAGACAAAATGTAATTTTTTTCAGCGCTTGTGTTTGAATGTGCGATGATTAAAAAAAAAAATTTCTTACAAACAAGTGAAAATGATCAGTAATAGGGTCGATTATTTCACTTTGCAGTGCAAAGGAAGATATTTTAATCATTTTCTAGATTAAAAACTTATTTCCTTGATTTTTCTTTGCTTCTTTTACATTCTGTTATCCCACAAATCTGTTTCTTTTTTTCTAGAAAATTCCTAAATTAGGTGAGAATTTATTAAAAATAAATCTCTGATCTCGCAAAAACTTTTCAGGTTTTACTTCTGTTTTGAACCATTTTTAGAATGTTAATAGTTTAGTGTGATATTTTGTCTTTTTGTTCATTTTGCAGTACTCTGTTCTTACTAATTATTACTAATAAAAAGTAATCAGTTCCAGATAAAATAAAATGTATTCTGTGCTGTAAATAGTAACACTAGAACTAATGAGCATTTTTCTTTCTTTTAAATGTTTTGCTTTAACTTCTCACTCTCTGCAACATTTTTTTTGCAGTGCTTCAATATTTTTTAAGTTTTTTTTTTTTTTGTTTCCCGCCAAAATGAATTTTCTTTCAGAGTGAAACTCTGGGAGAGGTTTGGGGGGGTTGGAACCCGTCTCTTTTTTTATTTGTTCCCTCTGAGAGTTCATGACTCTCTTTGAAGCAGGACGGGGCAGGTTATCTGTGAACTCGTCCCTTTTGTTGAACACACAATACAGTCTTGTTGGGCCATTAGTTTGTCTTTGTAGCTGCTCGTCTAGGTGTGATATCCACCCTGTCGCCGCTGATACCGCAGAGTCGACCTCAGAATCCACTACGGGGACAAAGAATGCCTTCTGAGGACAAAAATACCCCCGAGGTCATTTACAACATCCCTTCTCAGTCAGAGAGGAATCTCCTGTAAAATACAATACATCAGAATCAACTTAAAGCTTCAATACTCTTTAATGATCTGAAAATGCTCTGATAACCGAAGAGTCTTTCGCCCGATTCATGAGAACGTAGTACTCTGCTCAGGTGGAGACATCTGATTGGCGGGGAAGAGGAGAGCTGCGATTGGCTGGGGCGGTGACATATTCTGTGTCGACCTGTTACGCCAGATGCCCTCCTCTCGTCCCCTGCAATGTTTGCAGCCCCACGCACGCGATCCCTCGCTCCGCTTGGCTGCACCCTCTCATCGCATTACTTCTGCTATTCTAACTCCTCCATCAATTATGCACTAGAATAACTCAGGGCCCTGATAGAGCCAAGACATAAAAGGGGATCATCAGCGCAAGCGCGTCCCCACCACACTGCTGCCGCAACCGGTGATATGAGCACCATGGTACTGATTCATATAGGCCGGCAGTGATGGCACACACCAACGGGCTGGAGCATAAACAAACATATCACAGCTTTGTACAATCAGCATTGTGTTAGCAAGTCAGACCTCAACAAAGTCATAAAACCTTGATCGTGGATCCCCAAATCTGATTTTACCTCATTCAAGATAAATAATTATGTCACAGGAACATTTGCGCTGCTTTGTACACAAGAAACGATTGTGCTGTTGTCACACTTCAAATCTCAACCGTCTGAGAAATCTAGATGGTTTCGCTTGATTGAAAAGTCAGATCCTAATCTCAGCTAGACAAGACAAACACAACACAGCGGTTCAGTCATTAACCTCTGAACTTATGATGAGTCTCTGAAAATCTTTCGATGATTTGAAGTTCAGACGGTGTTTCACAGTGGGCTGATTTTTATGATTTTTAAATTTTCGCAAAATCGTAATTTTAGTTTGCTCACCAGTATAATTTTTATTTGACACTACATTTTTGTACAACCCCCCCCCCAAAAAAAACCCCAAAACAAACAGATATTTTGATTGTTTCTAGAGGGGGAGTTCTTTGCAGTGCTGCTCCCAAATTCAGCCTCAGTCGATTAGTCTGCACAGATTCTGAAAATGAGGTTAAGTAGGCATGAAGTCAAGACGATTCTTTTCTTCTTTGGACAAAATCATATTTTCTGTAATAAATGAGTCCTAAAACTGTGCGAAAAACGTATAACAGAACAAACACTTGACTTGTTTCAAATTTCAAATTTAAAAAATGTTTAAAGATGTTTTAAAAGAAAAGAATTAACTGCGAAAAGAAACATAGACGTGATATTCAAAAATTCTTCAAATAAGCGGCTCTGTTGAAAAAAAACAACAATATTTTACCGTCACATGAATTGTTTTTATGTTTTAGGGAAATCAGACATTAAGAATTTGTCTGTTTTGTGCAGTAGTAAAGATCAGATAATGCTCACGAGACGTCCCAGGATCCGCAACCTACTTTTTTTTTTCTTTCCTTGAATCAAAATGGAGTCGAATTTGGAAAATGGCTGCCTGTTCTCCCCGCTCCGCCACACACCACAGAGAAAAGACGAAGAGGAAGAGAAGTCAGCCACATCTATGGAACGTGTACAGATCTTGGCAGTCTGAGATTTCAATTAATGACCCTGCAACTCAACTTGTGTAATGATAAAATACCAAAAAAGCGATTTAATCGCAGTCATTCGTCAAGCAACGAAACACAGGCCGGGAAAGAATTTGTGAAAAAGAAAAAGCACAGCAGACATAATGTCAACCCCTCTATTAAAGTCAAGGCGGTCCTGACCTGGATTTCTCCTGGTTGCGTGTGAAGGTTTGTCCAGGCTATATCGTGAGATCACAAACGGCTTTTTTAATATTTCATGCGTCCCAAAGCACCAAGTGCGCTGAAAATCCAACAGGAGGAAACAGTTTGAGTCTCAACGGACCAGAGAGCCACACGAAAGGTCCCACAAAGTCGCACCAAGTTCATGTAGCAACAACTGTTCTTCACACGCAGATGAATAACATTCGTTCTTTATCACCGCGGGAGTCACAAAACAGCAAAACAAGCACAAAAAAAAAACAACCTTCGCTCTGTTGTGGTACGAAAAAATCCGGCTCGAAACCATCATCAGATAAACCCTCATACCTAAACCATTACACGAGACATTTGAACCGGGGTAACAAAAGCAATTAGACGGCAGCAGCGTCGCCCGCAAAAGCTTGTTTTGCTTCATCAGAGCTGTTTTGTCTTGTCTTTGTGGCTCAGAGAAATACTGGCTATCGTACGTGCTGCTTCATCACTGTGAATCACACATGATTCACAAACCTTGACTGGAAAAGCAATATGTTCTCACATCAAGCTTTGTCTATTTTCTTCCAACATAGACAAAAATCTAAAAGTCAGCAGCTATTTCAAATCAGGAACTATTGCCCTGATGAGGAGGCGTACATATATATTTTTTTTTTGTTTCAGGCCTCCCTCCAAAGCCGCAGTGACCCAAATATAGTTCCAGAAGCATTTACTTGGAGGTTTGGCCCCCGCTGTCGAAATGATCACATTTGCTTTTTATCAAGCGCGCATTTCAAGCCAATTTACATTTCAGTTGTGATCGTATATGATTTCAATCTACTGATGTGCCAATTTTCTCATTACCTCCATTTGTCTTAAACTAGAAGAGACAGCGGAGCATTTCTCTGCCAGCACAATGTGATGTAATGATACTAACATCAGAGCTAACAAGTCAAAACCACGGAGTAACGGTTTGTAGTCCAAAATGAAGCTTAATAACCACAACAAGACAGTTATTCACTTGTAAGTAATGCAAACACGCGGGGGAAAACACGACGAATTGTGTTCCCCCCAGCTTTCGCTCAGTCCTCTTGAATCTACTCATCCTTTATACTTTCTCCTACTTTGAAGAATGGAGTGTTGATGCACCTTTATGCTTCCACACTGCAACAATTCCCCGATTATAAAGTCCTTTTTTTTATAAAGACCTTTTATCTATAATGACCGAAAAGTCTAGAGGGAAAAAATATAGCAGCGATAACTTCATTCCAGCTTGATTCAAATACAGTCTGGTAAGAAACAACACAAGATAAGGAGCAGTTGTTCCACTGGAGTCAAGAAAAAAAATGTCTCATGATTGTAGAAAACGCTGGAAAACAAAGTTCATGTGTGTTGGAAACAGATTGAAATGATCTTAGCACGCAAAAAAAAAAAAACAACTGAAGATCAGACTTTAAGATTCGAATAATGCACAAAAATGTCTTGGTGAGATTGAGGTTTTCTCTGTCCGTTTTAACACCGAAGACAGAACATGAGGAACACATTCCTGCAGCTGCACGGTTCCCTGGACTCTAGTTTACACAGCAAGCCTCGACAAACTTCATAAACTCATGTTTCATTATTTCCTGGTGTTGAGGAGAGTGATGCTCAGACATCCTAGCACCCACCCTGATATTGACACTGTCTGATGCCCTACAAACAGCAGCAGCCTGGCCCAAGTCTGTTAGCAGCTTAGTGGATCTTTAGGACCTTTTAGAAGCACTTTTTTAGAAGCTTTACTGCAGTCATTAGGAGCTAAGGCTGATTAATGTGAATGGTCAGGCAGGACCTGGCTTTCTGAGGGAAGAACAGAGAGGGGTGAAGGGTCCCACAGGAAGTGTTTTGTGTCTCCACACAAAGGGAGGGCTGACCTCTTAAGCCCCTTAGAGCCTCTTTGCTAATACCCTCACCGGTGCCTACAAAGACACAGGGGATGCCATTTCACCACTCACATTTAAACAGCATACACTCGAAAAAAGCCCCACCAAGATTAAAACGGCAGAAAAGTGAACCTCTGTGCAGCGGAGTGAGACTGTGAGATTAGGCCTGAAGAGTCCCCCGCTAATCCATTGACTGCCGCGCATATCAAACACAGGATGCCAAACTCACACAGTATCTGATCTGGACACAGTGAATCTTATCAAGTCTTTTTGTCTGCTGCTGCTGAGTTATAAAGTTTAATTTTTTTCAAAACACATAAGAAAAATCTGCCAGTCAAGAAATCCGACCTGTTCCTAGATGCACTGTGTTTGTTAAAATTTTTATAATCAATTTAACTTCTTCTATTGTGTCTTCTCTCAAGATAATGACAATTCTAGAAATATCTTTGACAGAGGTTTACAGTTATATTGAAAACAGGGTTAAAATAATGGTACATTTGGGTTTTCTAGATCAAGAAAGGAGTCTAGCCCTGCATTTTTTACTATCATGTGACCTTTCAAGATGGTGACACTTCACAGTTCTAGAAAACTCTTCAAACAAGTTGATTTGTATCCGAAACTGGCTGAAATGATCAAACAGGAAGATTTTTTTTTAAGCTTATTTTAATTTTTAAGAGCGAGAGCATGTTCAGTTCATGCATAGATTTTTCTACTAGAATTTTTTTTTTCTGTCTTCTTTCAAGAAACTGACGGTCAAATCTAAAAGATACTTTTCTTTTACTGGAGTCTGGCTTCATTGTCATATTTTTTTGCATATTATTTTTTTCCCCCCAGATTATCATGGTGTGATCTGCTGCATTTGCACTGACAGTTCAGTTCTAAAAGTTGATTTGTATAGGAACAAGTTTAAGATACTGAGAGACTTTTTAAGCTGAAATTTTCTAGATTCAAGTGTTTTCTTGATTCGGGTTCAGTAATTTACTTTTTACGATTGTGGTGCTAAATTCCCCAAAAAAGTCTGGAATCAAATTTACTTTTTTTCTCTTAATGTGGAAAACAAAAATTTGATGTCTCAAAAATTCACATTAAAAGATGCTGTAGTTTGAAATTACTTAACTTATAATACAGTCATTGTAACCACAGTGCAGTTTCTCTGAAGAGCTTAAGAGAAATCTTGTCGTAAACCAGTAAACCCTCCACACTTATTAGTAACCCCTGGTCACTAGTTCCTGTCAATCACGACCTGGCAGCCTGAGGGCCTCGCCTTATTAGCCAAAGGGTAAAGGGAGGGCAGGGGCAGCTTCTCTCTGCATGCAGGGTCACATAGAGCATGTGGAATGACGGGGGTCTGCATAGGACAACTGTTCCCCCTCTGCAGAAAGCTCATGAAACTCACAGCTTAATTGACCCGAAGGTTGAGTTTTACTAAGCACATTCTGTTAGATTCCACTGATTAAAGTACAGCGAGTGGCAGGAAACTGAAATGATATGAGAAACTGAATCAGGGAGATTTCCTATCGGAGATGTGGCGCTCTTTCATTTCATCCGCTGACAGTCTGAAGTGCTGTGAGGAGGCCTAATGCTCCTGCACTTTGTAATAAAATGGAAGGTAAACCTCAGATAAGAGGCCTCTTATCCTCGGTTTATTGATAGTTTCTGAACCCCCTCTGTAGGAAATGACATTCAGTCAGGTCTCTTTGATGCTTTTTGAGATTGGCACTTCCTCATGGTGGAAACACTGGTTCTGACCCCACCCCAGGACTCCATGGCCTGGACAGTGTTCCCCTGTCGTAGCCTCTGGCCTCTTGAGGAAGTTTCTCTCACCCCAGTGACTGTGCTGTCCCTCCTGTTATAATCCCTCTCCTGCCCCACCTCGGATAACTTATGCACACTCTCCCGTCTCCTCCTTCTCTTCAGTCTGTCTCTCTGCATGCACAGCTAAAAGCCGGCTATGGGCCGCTGAGTACGAGCGGAACAATAGCGGCCTTTCAGGCGCTCTGTGTCGGGCGCTGGGAGAGGGCTGCTGGTCCTGAGACCCAGTCAATATTTGGACGTGGTTGCCTTTTTGTGTCCGTTTTTAATCCGAGCGGAACCAAGCAGCAGGGAGCCGGGAAAAGGCTTCGAGGGGAAAGCAAGGGTAAACACTGGGAACAATGCAAACTGGGCAACTCGCAATGCCACTGGGAAACTATCACAACATCAGCTCGCCACTGAGTGAAAAATGAAGTATTGTTTCTCTAAGTGGAGATTAAAAAGAAAGCAGTGTAAAAAAAAACAAATAGCGGAGGTCATTCCGCCATGAGAAGAAATGTGTGCAAGTGTCAAGTCGAGGAGCTTACTGCCAATTTCTGAGGTATTAACTCAAGCAAAAACAATCACGTGTGTGCAGAAAGTGAGAGGAAAAGACCATCAGAGAGCTCTTTTATGTTAATAACCACACTTACAATATATCAAACATGAAAACAAGCCACTGAACTGATTCTTTGATTGTCTTTGAGAGAAATATGTTGCATCTGCTGGGGAAAGCTTTGGATGGAGCATTATCATGGATTAAAGAAAACCCCTGGGGTGACAGTGCTCTCCCTGAACACTGGATTCCCTCTCTCCCCAGCTGTCAGGTCGTTAGTCCCACCCAATGAGGTTCTTTGATGACGAGGGGTATCAGTTTCCATGGCGTCCGAGACACAAACAGCTTGAGAGATTAGGGACGGAACTCGGCCCTGATTCTCCGTTGATCCCACCTATCAGCAACAAATAAACACCTTGGGCCATGGCAAAGACTGCATGCAGACCATATGGGCCCGGGTGGGTTTTAATGAAGCAGCTAAATAGCTGGTGAGTAGGGAATTCTCTAATAGCTCCTTGTCAGAGCAGCAGTAAATACCCCACTCATGCACTTTATTCCATCATTGGTTACCGACACAGACGGCGAAGCTGACAGGGAACATCTGTGGCTCATTTTTCTTACATGAGCTTTTCCACCACCGCTTTTATTTTCTAGGTCTTGATTTCTTGTCTTCATTGGGATGTTTTTGTCCTGGTGCCAGTTTCTAATAAAACACACTTGATACAGACGTTATGAGCTGTAACTAATGTCTTTATTGATGGTTAGAACATGTGTTCATAACACTTTACTGATCACACCAAAGAACAAACGTTTGGATTCCTTTTATCTTATCTAATTAGACATACTTTATATGCTGTAACTAGCGGCTTCATTAATGTTTAATAAGCTACTAATAGAGATTGTTCCTGCAATAAAATCAATGTATTAACATTATCAACATTATTTTCTAAGACTTTATAAAGTGTTTAGAAACTGCAACTAATGTTAATAGCGGTTAATAAATCAACCTTATAGATTAAAACTGGCTAATGCCACCGCAACCTCTGATCTACAAAGAATTTCTTAATTTATTAACCATTCGTTACAACGTGTTAACCTATTTATCCTGTTGCCGGTGCCTTGTCATTATGACAGGAGCTACACTATAACAGCAGTTACACATTAGTCTTCATTATTCTTTAATCACCATACCTGAAACTACCCGATACATTTCTGAAAAGTTGTGATTCGCCGCAAACAAACTTCTTTTAAGTTTTTGAAAAGACGTTTCTTTCCGTTAGGTGTCTAGTTATCATATCATAAATGAATAAAGATTATTCCACTGCACTATTCCATTGTCTGCAGTTAATAAATGTGGTTTGGATTTTACAGACGTTTTTCAGAGGGTAGAAGGTGGATCAGTCCATTGGAGGATCTACATTTTTGCAACCTGGCAACACAAACGCTGTTCTGACAAATCGTTTCTTACTCATCTGAAAACATTAACGCACGACAAGTTATGTTAACAATACTTTGCCAATATGATCAGGGTATTATAGCACAGCACTACAGCAGCTACACGTTACTCTTCTTCTATGACATTAACTCAAACGGCTCTGGGTCTAGATTTTTGTGAAATTTCTAAATGTGTAATTTAGGATTAAATCCAAATTAGCATTCCCTGACTTTCCAAACCTGCATACGCATGTCTTAAGCACATAGGGTCTCTTGACCAATGGACTCTTGAGTAGACCGAACAATGAATGATTTCACTGCCTGCTGTACACCAAGTGAATTACATTTGACTGATAAATGGCACAATTATCTGTCAAAAAACAACTAAGTGTCATTACATCAATTCTGTCTCAGCAGTTTCTTTCTAACAAGCCTGCCTGATACTAGAGTTACATTTAATTTCATTAAGTAGCTTATAGTAGCACAGCTACTCGCTGTCACCGTGGGAGCTTTTCAAACTCCAGGCGAAGCTGAACCATCCTCAGGGCTGTAAATCCCTCCTCCACTCCGCTCAGAGTCCTGCTCGTCTCAGCCTAATCAGCAACAAGCATCAGCACGGGAAGATGTTTCCCTGAGATGAAAGCATAGTAAACACAAGCGCACGTTTATCTAAATTACAAAAAGCCTCCGTTCGGCCTCTTTGAAACAATAGAAAAACATGAAAATGTCATCGCATTTCCATTTTTCACGACTCACTTCCCATTTCAATTCCAGAGCTCCTGTAGGGGATTTCATGAATGGCTGAGTATGGACTGCTGCTCCGGATGCCATTTTTCCCCACTTTGGTCAAATATGCAGCAGAGAAGAAGAAGAGGGGGGTAAGAAAGCTCATCTGGAAGTTAGGACTGTACCACAGCAGGTTCCCAGGGCTCCAATACTGAGTATGGTTACATTAAACAGCAGGGATCCGGGGGCCAGTGAGCTTGTACGGAATACTGTTAGGTTCTGCTGCGGGTCAGGGGGCCCCAGGCTTTAAACACGGCCCTCTCTTACATTATACATCCTGGGTCAGGTTTAGATTAAAGTCATGAATGAGAAAAGGAGACAGTCATTTAGAGTTACTCATTTATTTAGCCCCCATTCTGCAGAGACAAAGCCCAGGCGGGGTGCCGTGCCGGGGCCGTCACCGGGCCCCATGGCCGGCGGTACTGCCCCGGTTTTGACCCTGACAACGGTCTCCTCTGTGCTGCTTAACCCGCAACTCGCCTGGTTACTACCAAGTGTGTGACCTCAGCATGTGTGGATCTCTCACAAGACCGAGCACCATGCTGCGTCTTGGCCGCAGCTGAAATACCCCTGTGTACCCCCTTATTGTCTGCCCCAGCGTGGGCCAGGAGGGGAGCAGAGGGGGTGGAGGGAAGGAGGGAGAGAGGGGGAGAGAGAGGCGGGGGACACTTGGATGGGGAGAACATGGCAACCAAGAAACCAGACTTAGGAACTGTTTGAGGGCCAAGACAAGGAAAAAAAACACAACAACCTGCAGCCTGAGAGTGGCACAGAAATCAGACTGAGGTTATCAGACTTAGAGATCTGTCTGTTAGCAGAACAAGGGAGTGACACCAGCAAAACATTTGCATATGCATAATTGATACTCTGTCAATTCAACTCCTAACCAGTCAAACAAACCGGTTTCTTGTCCCTGAGCAAATGTTGAAACTAATGTTTTGTTTTTTTGACTCATGCCGAAACTGTGACCTGCTGACACCAGAGAGAGGTGAAAGTATCCATGCCCAACTGAAACAAAGTGACACACACTCTCATTATATCACTATGTGCTTAAAGTGCCAAGAGTGAGGCACTGAGTCACCAAGGGAGGTGCCCTGGCACACAGGAGGGAGCTATAGACGAGAAATGTCACTTTAGGATTTAAACTAAAACCACTGGTCTCCGGAGAGGAGACTTTTAGGGCAAAAGCGTGATGATCAGAACCAGGAAGCAGCCTGAAAAAGTTTTCAACTGCAAGTTTTGAGTCACCCAACGGGACGGAATCCACTCTATCAGCACTTTCTGAACACACACCAGCGTGCGCGGTGAGAGTCAGACAAATAATAAACCACATGAACCAGACCGAAATATCCCAACGTCTCCAGAGATGAGTCTCCATTTGGCACACACACAGAAAAAAAACAATGCTGTCAATTCTAATCGATGGCAGCAGTCTGGAGACTCCGCGTTATTTCAGCGCAGCAGCTCAAGGCGAACACACACGCTTCTCCACCCCCAGTCCAAACACACGTCCTGTTATTTTCATTTTCGACGTGAACGTGGAGCAAACACTGAACATTAATGTGTAATGGTGCGTAATGGGGAACAGGCGGTGTGAGAATGCCTCGTTGTTTCCTCTGTCAGAGATGATTTATGCTGCACGGGGCGCACAGTTGATTAAAAAGATGATTCAGATATGGAGGATTATTAAACTGTGATCGACACAACGATCCATCAGTGGAAATACAAAAAAATAATAATAAAAGGTTGGAGTTAAGAGTGAGTCTAACAAATGTATCGAGCTCGTGTGTGAATGTGTAGAGAGTGTGTGTGTGTGAGAGAGAGAGTTTAGAATAAAGATAATTAAAATGTTTAAATGTTCATCATGATGACACTGTTATAAATGATGAGGCGGCAGGTTCTTTTTTGAATTATTAATTTATAAAGTACTTTTACGTTTAACACTTGTGATGCGTCAAACGGCGCTCACATTGTGCATCCTGTCACCCAACATTTCAAACTACTCGAACCCGCTTCCAGAGCAGCTTCAGCCGGGCAACGTCAAAGGTGAAGTCCGCCGCCTCTTGCGGGGCTCACGGAGCTCACAGTGTGCCGGTGCGTGTATGGGTTAACTTACTTGGGGTTGGTTCGGTTCCAGTAGACGGCGTAACGGTCGGACACCACCTTGGAAGCGGGGTCCTGGCCGTACACACACATCCCAATGATGAGGATGAGGAAGAGGAGCATTTCCACCTGCGGCATATTTTTTGAGTTGGAACTCCTGATGAAGAAAAAATTGGTTGATTTACAGTTCCTTTTCCTCTGGTTCAGGTTCAGACGTGGATGTGTTGTGGCGAGAGTCCACTTCACGCGTTTTATTCCCGCACAGTTGGAGCTTAAATGTCTTTAAAAACTGCGGGGTTCTGTTCCACTGTGCGTTCTGACAGTACTTTGCACAAAACACTCACTCTTCACTCGCTTGAATGAAAAGCAGTTCTACTTCAAGAAACGACCAGACGCGGCTGGAAATCCACTACAGGCTACGTCCGTCTGAGCCACGAACACTCTTCCTCCGGCTCAACTCCGCTCCGCGCCGCGAACACTTTCTCCAACTCGCATTGAATTTCCCAGAGAGGAGGTAAGGATGAGTGCGCAGTGAGGGGTGTAAAAAAACAAACAAAGAAAAGCAGAGAATAAATGTTCCACGATGTGAAGATAAAGCGCGCAAACACGCAGTCCTTGATCCTGACGCGCAGGATCTCTCCTCAATCACCAAGAAACCAAAAAACAGAAGAAGACTGAAAGCAGCAGCTTCAGCTCCGGCTGAACCCGCAGCTTCACTGAGCGCTTCTGTCCTGCCGAAACGACAACAACGCACGCACTAAATCAAACCTCTCCGCCGCGCGTAAACGCACACAATCTCCGGGTTAAATGTCCCCTGACGAGCGCCACGAGAAAGCGGTGTTATCGGTGTGGAGCAACCAAACCAAGTCAGCAGCGCTTTGGCTCCTGCGGCCATGCTCACCCGGACCAACCTCCCCCCTCTTCACCTCCAACCCTCCTCCACCCCCTCCCTCCCTCTCTCTCTCTCCCTCCCTCTCGCGCTCCCTCTCTCTCTCCCACACCCCCCCTCAATGCTTCCTACTGTGCCAGCCGAGTCACACTGCAAAAAATGTCCAAATCTTCTGAGTTTTCTCACGTCAGACGAGGTATTTTCAGACGGATTGCTTTGTTTCCACTCCGTAGTGATCCACGTCTCCACGGGCTGCAGAGAATCCTCCCAAAGCGGATCAATAATCTCAATCAAGTTCATCCATGTGGGGGTTTGTTTGTTATTGCGGATATTTCTTGCAGTGTACAGTTTCACGGTTGCTCGCAGTCTCATTGGCTTGGATTTTGAATGACGGGCGTTTCGCTTACAAAAAAACAACGTCCCTCCTCTTGGGGGGTATCTGTGATTCCCAGGCCGGCAGACAGATCCCAGATCAGTTCATGAAAGCTGCTGCTGCTGCTGCTGCTGCTGCACAACAAAGCTCCTGTCGCTGGGTAAACTTAATTTTCCCTCTTTAATAGAGTTTTGCTGTTTTCGAGGCAAAATGATCTAATTTTATGGATTTAGTGACTGATTATTAACTTGTCAGTAAATACACTTTTCTGCCCCGCCTTAAGAACCGCAACTGGTTCCAACACAGTTCCTCTAACTGGAAAAATCGCCTTGAAAGCAGTAAAACTGTGCCATAAAATGAGCTGGCACAGTTTTAACTTGTTTTAGGGAGAAAACAAAATTTTCATTCAGCACTAAATGACCCGAGAAGAGACATTTTGTTTTCAGCACGAAAGCATAACTGCTTTAAAATTTTTTCTACTTTCTGACTCGGTAGTTTTTATGCATTTTCTATTGGCCACACATTTATCTCCTAGACATTTGCAAACTTTCCCCCCTTAGGTTTCAGGGCTGTATAGTTTCAGTGTATGTCTGCTCACGACTCAGTGCGCCACGTAGTGGTGGTCATGGGAAAAACCATCATGAGCTGTGAGTGGATCCACAGGGTCTCAGTCCACTGCTTATTAACGAGGAGAACATTTGAACTGCTTCTCTGTTTGGATGGGATTATTAAAAGTATTTAGACTGCATAAACATCACCAGGTGGAGTCTGGGGATTGTCCATTAGTGAATCAGTGCAGATACAGACAGACTTGAAGCCTGGTAGCTGAACTAATCCTCCTCATAACAACAGTACCACCGAGGAAGCTCGTCCGAGGGCCGCTGGGCTCAACGGGAGGATCGTAAACTTTGCAGAGACACTGAACAGTCGCAGACGTTCCTCAGACTGTGGCTTCTGTTCACAAACAGCCTGATTTATTCCACCTGAATGAGCGCGATGAACTCCATCTCTCCCGGTTCAGAGTTGCTCTCCATCTGTTTAGCCCCTGATGCCAAAGTGTGTACACTCATTTGAAAAGTATTAGAGTCCCCAGAGGACAAAATGAAATAGCTTCTATAGAAGCAACGCCTAAATGGATGAGGAGAAAGAGTTTTGAAGTGATGAGATTTTTTTTATTTTTACCAGGACGCAAGCTCCGAAATGATCACCTGCAAAGTGGAGTGAAATAGAAAGGGCACAGTGTAGATATCGTATCAAATGCTTTATATATACTGTATATATAAATATCAGATTCTTTAATGTCTGTGACTGAGTGGCACAGTGTTTAAGGGGTTCATGCTGCAGCCTCAGAGCATGGATCCAACAAGGACCTTCAGAGATAAAATATGCATGTATGTATGGCGTCTCCTCCAAGTGCTCCATCTGCATGATTGGACCCTTTAGCTGCACAATGTTCCCTAACTGTGTCTGTCTGCGGCTCGGCGCTGTGCAATGGGTTTATCGGAGATTCATTGTGGAAAAATGAACAAAAAAAAAGATTCAAAGAGCATAATTGAAACAAAATGTGCCCTGGTGAGAATCCTCGAGTTGTTTTTTTTAAAAGAAATGTTTCTCAACAATAGAAGCTGTTTCATAAAGCCAAGTCAGAGCTGATGAGATCACATTAAGTCTGGTTTATTTCATGGATTTGAATACAGACCTGAGGCATAAAACATTGATTTCATTAATCCACAGTGAGGACAAATGATGTATAACGACAAAACATATATTTACACATATTATGAATTATATACAGCAAAAATGTTGCAATAAAGTGCACACACATTACAACACAAAATACAAAAATGGCTGCATAAAACATGCAAAATATGTTTAGCGAAAATTATTAACTTTATGTGCATGCTACATATGCAGTATAAATATATTGGGTATATAAAGTAGAGAGGTGGTAAAGTTGCATCTACAGCCATACTTTAGCAAAAGTGTGTGCACTTTGCATGCACTTTATCGTAGTCCTGTCTGCATTATGTTTCACTGTGTACTGTGTCTATGGTTAAAATACAGACAGTAAATCCCACTTGACTTGACCTGATATGATGTTAAACAGTTTTCACACATGAAATAGTCAGGTGTTTTTATAGCAAAAAAATAAAATAATGAACATTTTTTTTTAAATTGGAAAAGTTCCTGATCAGTTAAGAGGTTCCATATGAACATTTAAATAACTTTGCATTGTGCCCACTTTGTTCCTTGAACTGTATTTAAGTTACATTTAAAGATAGAACACAGAGTTAAAATGTTACGAGTTAGTTTTATCATAGTTTGGAAATTGAATTTCACTGTATTTAAAATCACATATTTGATTAAAATACAGTGCAAGCACTAACCTCAGATTGCACAACAGTATCCACTGTGATAAACTGGACATACAAATAAAGCTGACTCACATTCACGGAGCAGAACTGTTAGGAAGGTTTCAGTCTGACAGATTGATTGCAACACTTGTTAATCCTGAGGTGAAGCTAAGTCTGGCTAGTCTGGAGGGATCATTTTCCAGGGTAGCTTAGGTCAGACTTATTTAAACTTTATGATACATAACTTCCTGAAAATAAACTTCACTGACATAAGCCTGTATTCACTGATAATCTAGATCTATGAGGCACCTGTAACAGCTCCAGAACCGTCTCTCCACACCTGAACCCGTCTACAAACCATGTAAACCACAGCGGCGTGCTCAGAAATCACTGGTGAGTGAGCTGAACCGAAAACTCCACAGCATCATGATCATCTTCCTGCTGGCTTTGTTTACAGTAAATCCACTTCACACTGTGTTTGCTTCAGTGTCGTGGTGAGCTCATCGCCTTGCAGTGCGTGCAAGCATGTGTGTGTGTGTGTCCTGTAAATGCATGGACGTGTACACACGAACCCGCACCGTCTGAGTGCTTTTGCGTGTGTTCTTGGGAGCCAGAGCACACGCTTCTTTTGTTCATATGTGTGTTTGTGCGTGCATGCACATCAGACTGATCAGCCACCTCGCCCAGACTAATCCATGAGCTATAATCACCTCATCTCCCCAGCTAAAGTGCCTGTCCTACTTCATTTACGCCTGATATACGTCTGTGTTCGCCAAGACAATGGAGTCATTATAAATTAGGGTCAGTGGGGCTGCCAGGACAACACACAGCGGTGCATTTTAATGAGTCGACTGTCACATACATGGAGGAATCATATCTCCTATATGAAGTACACTTCACACGCTGCTTTACCATAAAACACTCAATCACAGACCTCCTCCATTACGAGCAGAGAGGGCAGCGGTGAAGCGAAGAGAGCTGCAGATTGTTCAGATTTTTTCCCTTCTTCTGTTGTTTATGAATGCAATCTGTAATAAACAAGTGCCATCAAAGTGGCGCTGAGTGTTTATGTTGTGACACAGGCATTACAGCCCTTCAGTCTTCTTCCATTAGCAGATCGTAAACAGACTGTAATCACCCTGCAAAGAAAAATCCATTTCAATATTCCTATCTTGTAGTGAGAAGTAGATGAATAGTTTCTTTTTCTTAACGCGTTATATATGCTGTAACCACTTGAGTTATTTATATTTTGTTGATTGATTTGTTAGTTATGTCAAGAGTTCACTGTAGAACTTTTAGTGCTACAGTGGTTTTAATATTCCCACTGGATGATCTGTAGAAAAAAAAATACATTGTTGCCTCAGCCCAAGTGTAGTCAGCCAAGTTGCCCAAGTGTGCTTCTGTTTAATAGACATATCCCCAGTGTCCTTCTGGTCACCTCAAGTGGCACGCTGGTCGAACCAACTCATGCCCAATAGGCTGATTAAAATCCTCATGTTAGGTGACTAAAGTAACCCCATGTAGTCAGTTTAAAGTGTCCACCTGGTCACCTGCCACTACACTTTCTGGTTGACCAAAGTGTCCCTTTTAGTCAGGCCAGTTACCTCCCTGAATAACCAACATTTTGCCGAGAAGCCCCTCTGATATAACACATACCTCTAGGCTCTCCAGCCCGACCGGCTTCTGTCCTGTGGTCATCTCAAATTCCTTCTGGAAAAACAAAAAGGTGGTAATATGTTCGAAACAACCCACTTTGTGCAGGTTTGTGTTGTCCAACAGCATCTGGCAAAAGTGTTTTTAGCCGTTTCAAGTGAGGCTGAAAATCTGCCATCATGGAGAAGAGCAAGGTGCAATAATGAAATTGGGATAACAGTGCAGTATTTTGGAAAATGTTTTATCATTGTTCGTACATACAAAGGTGACAGAAGTGGTGTGAAGAATAAAAAAGAGAAAGCACTGCTAAACACAGCCCCCTATGATTCCAATGTGTGAAGAGAAGGTGTTCAATATGAAGCATAATGATGCCTTTAGTTACACGACATGATAACTAACAGTGTCTCCTACAAAAGACATATTTTGCAGCTAAAGCATGATTAACAATTATTTGGTTCTGTTTAAGGAAGCACATGCTGTTGTTGCTGAACGGTGTTATTCATCTGTGCAAACTATGACAAGAAATATTAATTCACAACCTATTTTTTCACAACTAACACATTCTGTGACTGTCAGTCATGCTATCGAACAGACATTTAGACTAGAAGCAGGAAAAAGACATCTATGACAAACTACAAAAACATGCAAGCAGGGTGCTTTCCAAAAAAGTTAAGCTAACGTAACATTACCAGGTGAACATCGAAGTAACATTAACGTTGCTTTCAGTTGGCTACCTTTCTTGTTGCTATTAGAAGGAACTAGTAGCAGGATTTATGTTGGCATTCGACCGTCTGCTAAGAAGCTAAACTAAAATTCAATCAAAATCAGGTGCCGAAAAACACCAAAACACTGGAACTGGAGCATGAGACAGATAGATTATCTTTTCAATAACCAAAGTGTTTTAGCCTAAATCTAAACATATGCATGACGTGGGACACCCAATATCCAATGTCAAAGTCTTGCTCTTTGTACACCCACAATTCAGGGAACATAATACCTGTCTGGATTACGTTCACTGGCAATGTTTTTTCCATTTAACATGATCCATAACCCGATGTTATCACTTGTTTTTATAGGTCGTGAAGTCGCAGTCATCTAGTGACCAATCAACGTGTTAATTCATTATCACTTCCTTTTATTCTGAAAAAACACATTCACTCTATTGTTTAATGAACACGTATACAGCCATGATGTATTTTCTTTGTACCTACCTCAGCCACTAAATATTGATTTGTAAATGAATGTTGAATGAATGTTCTATACAAAGAGACAGTTTTCCATTTAAAAATAATCAAAGCTTGCTGCCTGCCTCGCAGACTAATACATGGTACTGCTTATGGTTGCTCAACATATTACAAGCCCATCTCTGCTAGCTTTTAAAAAGGTTTTCAGAAAAAAAAGTGAACAGTCAGCCATTGTTATTGGAATACATTCTGCATTAGATACAGATTGATCTTGACAGTCATGTACTTCTGTCTCTTCTACTCTCACTGTCCATTTGATTTCCTTTTACTTTCACCCTTTTTTCTCTTTCCCTTGTTTTCAGACTGCTTGTAATGCTATCGCCATCTCCTCGTGGAAAAGTAAATGTTTATCTCTCCCCCGAGGGAGTGGTTTATTCCTCTGTCTCTCCTTCTTCATCGCTTTGTCTAAAACTCCAGTGTGAACCTTCCCAGCTGGCCTTGCATGCAGCCTAGTATAGGACATAGATGTTGGGGTTAGAAGAAGAATAGTCTGTAATAAAGGACTTGGCCGTGGTGAAAAATATACAAATTAAGGTGAAATAGGAGTTGAGAGAAGAGGGGTGTGAGGAAGATGCACGATGACAGGCTGACTTAGACCCAGAAAAACGTGGGAGGTCTGAGTTATTCCTGCCGAAATCTGCACTTGTAGGCCTGTGTGTGGCACCTGGTTGAACTCCTTTTGTATACGTGACCTCTGCAAACACAAATACACAAACTCACACTTGCACACAAAAGCCTCAGAGTGTGTGTAAAGCTCACACAAAGACCGGTACACACACACACACACACACACATGCCTCACACGTTTTTATGGAGGAAAAACTTCTCTCTGTCACTGTTTTCATAGCGATGTTTCCCTGCATGTAGGTAAGTAATGTCTGTGACCCGTGGAGCCTGCCCTGCTTAAAGTCATTCAAACTGAGGGCTGCTGACACTGGAATGCTAGCTATGTTTGGGGGGGAAGTGCTCAACAGATTTGTGCATTTATACCAGTGTGCGTGCACAGAGGGTGGTAATGGGGTGAAGTGCCCTTTTCTGTTGCTTTTATCAACCCAGCATGCGTCTTAGTCGTAATGAGGCAGTTTAATGCTTTGGTTTTACCCTACTGTCACACCAAAAGTGTACTTGGGTGTCTCTAATGCCCTTCTGGTTAGCCAAAATGCACCTTTGCTTGACCAAATCGCCCCTGAAGTACCCTTTTATTAGACCCAAGTGTCCTTTCTTTGAACAAAGTGCCCCTGTGTAATTAACAAAAGTGCCCCCTCGGGTCAACCATAGTGTTTCTAAAAAGCCTCAAAGTGCTTCTCTGGCCAGCCAACAGGTGCCCTCTAGTCAGACCTTGTAGTCAACCAAGTGGCCTCAGTGTTCAGCTGGTTGATCGAAGTGTCACAAGTGCCCCTGTGGTGGAACAGTGTTCTTTTGGTCTACCCGAGTGGCGTGCTGGTCGAACCAACATGCCCTGATGGGCGACCAAAGTCCTCATGTGGTTGGCTAAAGTAAACCTATGTGGTCAGCTCAAATTCCCCTTTAGTCGATTAGCATGCGCCAAAGTGCCCCTCTCTGGGTGAATCTAGTGTCCCTCTATACAGTCTGGTCAACCAAAGTGCCCCGCTGGCCAGCCCAAGTGTCTCTTTTAGTCACCCCAAGTGCTTGTCTGGCTACACAACATTTCATCCAAATGCCCCTTTGGTAAGAGAAGAGTGCTCTCTATCTAGCCCTTGACCAGTGCCCTATATCTGTGTCCCTGTGGTCAGGCCACATGACCTTCTGTCCTGTGGTCATCTCAAATACCTCTTTTGTGTACCCTGGAATAAAAAAAAAACTGCATGAGAGAAGACATACTCTCCTTTCTCATTCCCTTTGACCCAGTTATGTTTGAATCTTCATGTTTGAATTCATACAGTTCATGTGGAGGTGACTATTGAAGACCCAGGATCAGATCTCTGCAACATAAAGTGAGAGCTAGGAAAAGTCACAGCTGTGGGTAACCACCCCAAAGACTAAATTAGAGGGTGTTATCCAAATCGAAGTGAAACCTGCCTCGGGGAGTCATACACTGTGGAGTTGAAAGTCCAGCGCTCATCTGCTCATTGATCGGCCCTTATTGCCCTTTCAATCAATCCACTCACTCCCATTCTCATAACACAATTTTCTCTGAAATTAGCTTATTTCTAAAACTGTAGGAGTCGAGATTAGATTTAGGGAGAGGACCAAAGACAGAATGGAAAATTGCTAGAGAAATTTACATATATTGAGTCATATTTTGTATCTAGTGGCCAGGTCTTAGCCCCCTCTCAAATAATATTCTGTACAGTATGTGGGATGTGTAAACAAAAGCAGAAATCAGCTTAGCAAGAACATGACCCTTTGAAGTGGCTGTTTGAGTTAATCTCTATCAAAGAGATAAATTATACACACAGAACTTACACCTTTTAGTTCTTCAAATGAAAATGTCTGCAAATTAGTGTAGCTGGCTTTTTGTTCATTAGCCTTTGATCTGAGGCATTTCAAGCTGAAGTGGGTGCTTAAACATAACAGGAAATCGGGGCAGCTGTGAATCAGACTGGTAAAACAAAATCACTCCGAGCATGGTAAAATTGATCTGAAGCCAATGATCGAAATGACTCATCAGCTCATGTGTCCCTGCTGGATAAATGAGCGGAGACTGTGCATCGGTGGGATCTCGACCTGATGGGGGTAACGGAAAAGGGGGGAGAGAGGGGGGCTGGGGGGGCAGAGATCTGATCTCCCTCTGGGAAGATCTGTGTGAAAATGAAACACACTTTTCAATAAAGCTGGCCTTTAATATGGGGCTTGAAAATAAATGACTTCTGCTGCGGTCAGCCTGAGGAAGAGCCCTCGAAATCAAAATGGAAACATCAAATAACCTGAAGAGAGATTTCAGGGTAGAGCAAGTAAACACACTCTGTAACCCAAATAAACTAGTGAGATATGGAGTGTTGAAGTAGGTAGGTGATACATTTTCATGTAACTTGCATGATTTTCTCTTTATACATGTTGTAAGATCATTGTTAAAAGCAGCAACTAGAATATTATTGCCAACAACTTCTTCACTGTGACCGTTGGACAAGTCAACCAAAGAACCTGTTGATGGTTATCGTAGGCAACTCGACTTGCGTAGTTTCTTGAAGATATTTCATCTTTCATCCAAGAAGCTTCTTCAGTTCTAAACAACTGTGTGGCAGTCAAAGTTATTTATCTCTATAGGATCAGTGGATTGAAAGGCATGTGACCCATTGACAGAGCCCTCCATCCACCTCAAGGTTCAGGTAGAACTGAAAAAGCCTCTTGGATGAGAGCTCTCTTAGAGAAACTAAGCAAATCTAGTTGCCTTAATACTCTTTCAATGGGTACTGTGACCTGGATGACTGAGAATCTTCACAGACTTTAGATTTAAACATAACCATAGCAACAATTGTGTAACAACGGATCTTGCAACTAAATGAACCATATAAATGACGTTAGATTTGAGCACCATCGGCTGGCCACTTAAAAACCTAGTCAACCACATCAAAACGTATTCTTAAAATGTATTTGTCAACCCATAATTTTGGCTTAAAAGGTTTGCAGACCAAGTACCACATTTGTCAGATGTGTTTTATTTCAACTTATGAAAAACTGACGGTGCACAGAAATCTTTTAAATAGACTTCTTTCATTTTTTGTTGGGTTTCCTGTTTTGTTTACACTATGAAAACACACTATATGTATTTGTAGTGTGGGTCTGTTTTACATGATTTGTGCTAGGCTGCTTCGTTCCAATAAAGGGAACTCTTAAAACCCACGTCAAATGTGACAGTGCCCCCAAGCCCAACGCCAGCTCCATAAAAAAAATGGTTTTCCCAGTTGTGGAAGAACTTGACTGGCCTGCACAGCAGCTGGGAGTATACACACATACTGCATGTTGCCTCAAAAGGCAGTACATCTTTTTTTAAATGCTCATATAGTTATAATACAATATACAGCTGTAGATCTTTAATAAATAAATCAATGCAAGTCATATAAATCTTGCCCAATTGCTCACTAATCATTATTTCCAAGTGCTGAATGCGAGTAAATGCAGAATAGAAATGCTTGCACTTTGTATTCCTTCTTGGACCTGATTAAATTACAACATTTAAACCTGACAACGACTCTTATGTGGATTGAAACCTGATTTAATCAAATCCAAGGTGCACTAAATGTGAGTACTCTTCCTTATTTGTATAACAGTGGTTTTCAAAGCTTGGCTCACAATCACAAATTCCTGCACTGCATCTTGTGAGCAACCAGATCATCACGATACTGTCAAACAGCCAACAGAAACCAGCTGACAGGTGTAGCACTGGTGGCATTTAACTGATTGGTAGGACATGTAGTCACAACAATATGTGGTGTGACTGCATATAATGTCATTCCAAAGAAACCTGAAAGCAGTCATCAGCATTTACTGACACATGCTCAGTGGATGTCCGCAGGTGGTTTCCTCATCATCATGCAATAACACAGCCTTGTGATGTTAAACTATACGATTTCACAAATGTAAATAGCTGCACACAAAAAAATGTAACGTACATAGACATATATATTTTGACCTATACCTGCTGGTCTAATTTTAATTTTGTCCTTTTTCCAGTGGAAGTTATCTTAGTCTAGGACAAAACTTTTGATATAACGGCATATTTAAACATCCCCTCACTGAGCTAAATCTAAAATATCACTGCTCCATGTTGGGCACGCATGCATGACTTGTAGATGTTATTACACCATAGCTACTTCACAACTCTCTGCTTCTCCTAATTAGCAGACAGCCTGTGGAGATGTGTGGGGCTGAGGTGACTCTGCATTGGCTGTGGCTGGTAATGATGGATCACAGGCGTCTGTGCCAGCCCAGCAGAGCGGTACAGCCAGGACTCAGTGGAGAGAGAGAGAGAGAGAGAGAGAGAGAGAGAGAGAGAGAGAGAGAGAGAGAGAGAGAGACAGAGAGAGAGACAGAGAGAGAGACAGAGAGAGACAGAGAGAGAGAGAGAGAGAGAGAGACAGAGAGAGAGAGAGAGAGAGAGAGAGAGACAGAGAGAGAGAGAGAGAGAGAGAGAGAGAGAGAGACAGAGAGAGAGAGAGAGCTGCAAAATATCTGCATGTTAGCCGTGGATTCTTGTAATGAGTGAAGGAATCTCCGTTATGATCTCAGACTTCCCGTCATGAGTTGTATAAAATCATAATATACAAGAAAACAATACAGATTTTTATTATTTCCAATAATCTTGATTTAATAACTACCTCAAAGCTGATCAAAGCTCAGTGATGATTTGACAAATTCTTTTTAACTGTTGCACCACAGTGTCGCTCTGAAAAAGTCAAAGATGTCCACAACTAAAGTTGCCAGAGCAAGAGGCGATTTACCTTCTTTGGCCAAGCTGCCCCTCATGGGAAAATAATTTACAATAACTTTTTTACTTATGCTGGTGTGACTGCATAATAATGAGGAGCCCATAATTGCTAAAGTTAAACCAAATTAAATCACCGGCACACTGCAGGGAACGGAGGGCAGCCCAAAGCTTTAAAGGAAATAAACAACCCACATGACACAAACAACTTCTTTGAATTGTAAAGTGAAGCCTATGTGGAAGTGCCAAAAACTGCAGTTCTTTGAATGGCTAGACAGTCTTCATAAGACAGTCTTTATAAGCTCCCATGTTAAAATGTCCAACTTCACAGCAGAAATAAACATGCTTACAGCCTGGTACAAAAAAATGTTTTTTGACTAGCTAATCTGTTAATGACATGCCGCTTTGATTGACAGGTGGGTGTCATTACAGGTGGCTTGTTTGAGCATGCAGCCATCATTTGACCCGCCTTAGATCCGCTAGAAATCCATGTCTTTTAAATTAACCAGGAGGTAGAAGAGGCTGGACTTCCAACATGGCAGCGTCCAAAGCCACCCCACCGAGCTTCGATTATGCAGTCCATTCTTTATACTGTCATTGTTGACTCCTTCCTGACAGTGTTTTTTTGTTGTTTTTTTAAAGTTCTTGTCACACCACAAAGTGGAACAGGGAAGTGCATGTTCTTTTGAAGACAGGTAGTATAGAAGCTTGGTGATAAAATTGCTACAGGAGGACTACTTGAACTTCTCTACCAGGCCAGCAAAGCTTGCAATCAGTTAGTGAGCCAGCTCAGTTGCAGTTTCCAGTTTAATATTTCTAGTTCAAGAGCATTTTCTCTCTTTGAATTGTAGCCAATGTAGTAACGGGTTTTACGGTGTAGGACCCACAGGCACATTCCTCTAATTGAAAATAAAGGCAAATATACTGGCATCAACTTAAACATTGCCTCAGTGAATAGCACATCTAGCTCTATTTATTTGACCTGCTTGAACCTTTTTAACAATAGTGTTTGTGTTGGACTCACAGGATTTAG
The DNA here is from genome assembly GCA_004119915.2 of Collichthys lucidus. Classification (NCBI taxonomy): domain Eukaryota; kingdom Metazoa; phylum Chordata; class Actinopteri; family Sciaenidae; genus Collichthys; species Collichthys lucidus. The sequence goes on from CM014093.1 coordinate 6,360,940, forward strand.
CAAAAACAGAATAAAGAAAATAAGTGTGTGTGTGTGTGTGTGTGTGTGTGTGTGTGTGTGTGTGTGTGTGTGTGTGTGTGTGTGTGTGTGTGTGTGTGTGTGTGCACGAACAACAAAAAGATTCCTAATTAGATAGAGTTATTTGTATTTTGTATTGTGTGCATGCTACATTCAAAAAAAAGAAAATCTGTATTTCACAATCGGTTAGGATTTAAAAAGTCCTGTGGTCCTGTGAGTCTGGCTCTAACCAGTTCACCATGTTTGTCTCTTTGGCTTTAATGCTCATGCAAAACACAGCAGGCAATGTTTTTGGCAGTTACGCTCAATTCCACGTCAGCTTGTGAATTATCTGTGGCTTTTTTTCTTCTCACAGAGGGAAAACGGACCATGAAGGCCTACTTCATGTTTGAAGCTGCATGTTCATGGTTATCACCGCTGTGTTTAAATGTATCATTCATTGTCTGTCACAGCTTGGTAGACCAGTCTGTAGTTTTGGGCTCATCCTTTTCCTCGCATCTTTATAAAAATGAGCTGTCAGCAAAAAATTCATACATGCTCTTGTCAGTCCAAATGTCTATTGTGCGAGAGACAGTCTCTAAATATTCTGCTGGCATCCTTTACTGGGTGCGACTTGACAGAATCTGACATCCACAACTCGACGCGAAAAGTTGTCAAACTTTGATTCTCAACCAAGAAATGCATGGTGTCCTTCATTACTGCCTCTATTGGGGCTTTTTGCCTTGGATTAGTCAAGCTGTGAAGCAGCACATTTGTCCTGAGTCAAGCCTCGATGCTGCTACATCCCCCTGACTTGGCATAGCCCATTCTGCAGTTAATGTAGCTGCCCATCTATCTATTGCTGGATTATATAAATGGAGGGGCTGTCAAGAGAGTATCGCGTGAACGTTAAGCCTTATTTGAAGCTTAATAAATAAGTAGTGGGTTGGATGTGGGAAACCATACTGTATAACCTTTTCTTGTAGTGTTTATTGTATATGCCAAGTTAGGTACATGGTCCGCTGCTCCCAAAACACAGGCAATCAAAACTTCCAGTGGTTCCAGTTGGTAAAGCGTGCCCACCTTCGTCATTGCTTCCTGGAGAGCTGGTAGAATCTGATTGAAGTGGCACCTGATATGAATTTGCAGGATGCAATTTGAGGAACTAGCTTACGTAAGTCTGAACCACTTGGCAGTGGTGGGCTGGGTCTTCTCAAGCTTGCCAACATCATTATTGTCATTGTGAATTATATAATTTGTTTAATTGCTGAACACTTCATTGTTCACTACCTGGGGACTGTGCCAGGTATGTTTGATTCTCTTATTACACACACAGAGATGCTTTTGTTTAGAAGCACTAGGTTTAGAGGAGCTCTTACTGTGTTTTATGCTCATTAAGTAATGGTTAGTGAGTTTTTTTTCCCTTCCTTTTTGATATCAGGTTTAGGGTTACTATTTTGGTTATATACAGCTGGCTTTGTTGTTACAGGAAAGTCCCATCTGCTCCATGATCCTTGCCATGCCTTGTCATTCGAGTACAAGTTGCCAACCCGAGTGCTCATCTCCTCAAGTATTTGTACTGATTTGAGGACCTGTTTTGATCGAGGCTTTGTATTAGACAATCTCAATGTCATTCTTGTATAACTGAAAACTTTTCAACAGGCATATTTTGTATGTTGGCTCATCTGGATTTGGTAATTTTCTATTATACAATGTAATGTGCATTGTAAAATAAGGGAGCACTAAGTGCCTCAATTAGTTCCCTGGCAACAAAGCACTTATTTTCAATGACTTCCAACAATGGATGAAATTCAAGTAGATTTTCATTCTTATATTCTTTCATTGCCTGTAATTACCTGTTTTTAAATGCAGCTGCCCAGCAGACTGCAGTTTTTATATAATACAGAGTTTGTCCATACATTGGCAATCTCCAAAAAAAAAAGAAAAGCTGTTTATACTTTAGTTTGTGACTCAAAGTTATGCCTACAAAAGCACACGATTTCAGCTGGTACACCTGTGAAGGACCATTCAAGGTAGATCAATGTGACATTTCCCACAACAAAAATGAAGCACATTTATTTAAGTGAGGCAGCGGAAAGATATAAGGAGGAAGAAATCACAAAGCAAATTGCTAAGCTCCCAAAGGAAACATCTTTTGTGTCTCTATAGTCAACTCTGCTAGAGCAAAACAACTGCCTGTGAAAAGACATGATACATGTACTGAGTAATTGTAAAACGAAGAAAAAAGACAGAAAACGGGGACAACAGAAGGTGAGGAAGCCAAGGTAACTGTTGCCTTAAGCCTCCAAAAGAGGAAGTCAGTAGGGAAAGGCCAAAAAGTACAGCTGGTTCCTCATTTACTTTTGGCCTGAATACAGCCTCATTAAAGGAGATATCTATCAACTCTTCTCTTCAAGTCTTTGTGCAAGTACACTGCAAATTAATATAAAACATTTTGTGGCTACAGAGAGAGAGAGATGTCCAAAGTCTAATAAGTGTCCTTTTGTTGTGAGGACTAGAAGTTTGAAAATGCTAAATATCTCAGGGATCATCTGGGAAATATGACTATTCTCTTTCTTTACAAAAGATGTAACAACTGCTCAGAGTCAAGAAATTGTGTATTGAAAATATACCTCTACTGAATCAGTGAATTGTTTTTAAACTTTGGTTTAATACAGATTATACAAAAAAAGGGGGGGTTTGTTATCTAAATGTTTTTCATCACTGACTGAACTTTTTTAACAATAAAAATCTGAAAGCTGTTGGTCATTTTGACAGATTTACACAGAGGACGATCTACCGTAACATTAAGTAATTAACATGTAACACTGTCAATAAGCATGGTAGATCACCTTTAGTAGAACCCCATGTCCAGTTGGAGGCCAGTATGCATATTAATGAACTAACTCACACTGGAAAGCTGTATCCCTACATAATCAAAAGTTTCCAGAGTTTCTTCAGAAAGCTCAATCGTTGTGATGTGCTTGATAAATGTTGTGAAGAAAGGGAGACTGATGGTGGAGGATAAGGAACAAGCAGGTTTATCACCGAGTGACAGCTAACGTCAGCTTATGAAAACAATTTAGTTAAATACAAATGTAATGTAACTTCTGTATACTAAATGTTTTTGTAATTGAGTAGGCTCATGATGATCAAAAATATAATTAGATGACAGAATTTTTAGAATCCTGTCTGTCAAAATGACATACAACAGCAAAGCCTAACACAACCTTTGAGCCAGGATAGCTTTCCAGTCTTGGTGGCAAAACTGACAGATATCAGTGGTCTCTCACATCTCTCCACAAGAAAGCCAATAAGTATATGTCCCAAAATGTCAAACTTTTGTCTTTAACAGGAAAATAAGTTTTAAAGTCCATGTAAGTTGTGTGAGAGCAGATAATAGTCTTTTTCCTGTTTAGTATTACTTTTCAACCAACTGCTGTTTTCCCGCAGGGCCTCCGCTTTCTCTCAAGCACCGGGTGCTCGGTATAGTATGTTGCTCTTTTATTTTCATGTGTTTATTACTTTTTAGATCATTTTGCAAAGCAAAATACAGGCTCTCTTTTTATGTATTACTCGTAGGATTATACATATGAGGCGATTGAAAGCTCCAACTGGAAAAATTTTTTCTTTTTCCAGCTTTTGCTCAAGGACACTTCAACAGTGAGAGACACAGTGATTGCTGCAAAGATGAAATGTGTGATTTCAAGTCACAGGATGCCCTCAGGAGCTATCAGATCACCCTGCTTGGTTCTTGGTCTTATTCATTGTCTATATTTCCCTGCACAGAGGTCCATCCCTCACCAGTCCCCTTGAAGACAGATTTAGCTTCTAAAGATGATGTGTTTGTTTAGTTAATCTCCTTTACAATCCCTAAAGCCTTCGTTGGCAAATTGTCAGCAAGGGTTATTGGGTAAATCTGCTAGGGGCTGAATGGAGTGGAACCAGGAGTCACAATTTTTGGTGGAAGGAGGAGGAGGAGGAGGAGAAAAGGTCTCTTGACTAATATCTTTGAAAATGTATCTTTCATGATTAAACTGAATGATTCCAGTCAAGAGTTGAAGACTTTTTTCATCACCTTGGCCCTCAAGAAACCGGGTCATCGATATAAAAATAACAGTATTTCCCATTCCAGCAGAAACTGACACTTTGACATTGACATTTACCTGACAGCAGGAATACATAAAGTGAGTAAATTCCTCGCAGTCCCTGGTTTCTGTCACACAATGGATATGGCTGAGGTGATTCATAGAAAGGTTGAATACAAGCTGGCAGTGATAGCTCAAGGTAATCAGTGTTTCACAGCGCAGGGGTGTCTGGTTTTTGTAACCTTGTCATGAAAAAACAAAAGATTTTCATAATGGACTGACGTGAGTTTGGTTACAGAGAGCAGAACTCAATCTATGCCACCTACAAAGGAGGGTCAGTTTGTGAAACATCAGAGGATTGTCAAATTTCTGTGCTTCCAGCATGACAGCTTATTTTACGGAGCGATGACGAGGAGGTCAAGGCACGGTCAAATGGTGATGATGATGATTACACTCATGGAATTAGTCTCTGCTGTCACCTTTGTGGAAACAAAGGACCAAATTAATCCTGTTGGTCCTCCTTCCTGTTTTCTGCTGTTGAAAAACACATGTGTTTGAATTCTTTGTGCAAAAATATCTTCTTTGTCTGACGTTAATGTGAGAGGACTCCATTATATCTTTTTTTACATGAGAGAATGAGTCTGCACGAAGGCTGAATGAATATTCATCTTTATGCTAAAGTTACAATTTCAAAGAGTGTTCAATCAGCTAAAGTGCAGCACTGTCAACCATATCACGGCCTGATATTAAAACACTGTCAGGCATGACTGACCTGAGGTTTGTAATTAATTGGCCCACTGTATATGGAGCCCCAAAGTGTTCAATATTATATAAAATACATGATAAATATACATTAAATACATTGCAATGTAAATAAAACCAGAAAGCATCGACTTCGAAAGGAGGATATTTACAAAAAACAATACGACAAGATATTTAGCAGTACATTCATTATTTAATATCTTTGTTCTGTTTTCATTTCAATATAGACTGAAGATGATATTGAAGTCATTATTATGAAACGTTATTCTACCACTTTTTTTTTGTTGTTTTGACATCTTATTAGAAGTTTTTACTTGATCTCATATCCTATTTTTTCTCTATTTAATGGCAGATTTAATTTTTCATGGCAGCACAAATTGTTATGTCCAAAATCAGATCTTTTTTCAAATAACTGACCTCTTCAAACAGCCCAAATCCCAAACATATTCAATTTATAAAACAGCAGACAAAACAGCAAATCCTCAAATCTAAGAAACTGCAGACAGAAAATATTTGATATTTTTCCTTAAAAAATGCTTTAGAAGATCAACCAATAAACTGATTTACATTGTTTCAAGACTGATAGTATTACTCTGTGTGTTCTGTTTTAGACCTTGACATTTGGCATTATGCCAATACAAAAGACAGGCGTGGAGGAAGTGTGTGACTTTGACACCCGAGAGTACTGTTCACATTCCGTCTCTTACAACAGTCCGTATTGCACACTCTTCTCGCTAACCAGAAAAACCAATACCCAAACTTATCAAAACCTCAACTAGAATATTGAATATGTGATTTGTTTTTGTCACTTAGATCCTTTAGGAGGGAAAGTGTGAGGATTTGTGCAACTTTTAAGGAGGTAAGTATAGGTTTGAAAAATTCTGACCAAAGCAAGTTATGGTTTTGGATGAGTTGTGCGTGTTTATCCAAGACAGTGAAAACTTTAAATTTAAGAAAAATGCAAAAAGACCCAGACTGCAGTTTACAGCATGTCATCTTTCAGAATAATTATGTGATTTTCTGCAAACATTAAGGCCAGTTCTAAACAATAGTTTGTCCTTGAGAGTCTATTACTGCAGTGAAACAATAAACCCTGCTGCGCTAGCAGAGCCATTAGCTTTGTATTGCCTCTGCTTCTTATTGCCACTTTATGAATATGGTTTGTATTTCATCTGTCAATTTGGTCAATGAATAAAATTACAATATATTGTTTCGCTGCCTCCTGACAAACTGTGATGGAACTCAACTGTTCTGATCTCCATCGGGCTGGGTGATGGCACATGATCATGTGATTTATTCTCTGACATTATGGCTCCATCATATCGCGTGTATAGATGTGGTCATGAATACATACGTTTATTGTATTCTCATGTTGATATGACGTTACATTGTCCCGTGCCTCATCTGAGGGTGTACACATCTCTTGGTTATTACAGATGATGGTATTACCAGTGATGGGAATAACGGCGTTGAAATAAACGGCGTTACTTTTTTCAGTAACGGGTAATCTAACGAGTTACTTCATCTATCGTTGTAACGCCGTTACCGGTACCAACACGCCGTTACCTCGTGTTACTGAACCAACCTACTCGTTTAGAATCTGGCACCTCACTCAACTCGCATACAGGAATGCCTTTTTTTCTCCCTTTGGTAAGGGCGGGATACGTAATGACGATTGGCTAAAGCAGAGATTTCATGTTGAGCCAACCAGAGACACCCGGTGGGCGGGTATACACACAAACCAACACACGGTCGTAGCGCGCACGCACACACACACACACACGCACACACACACACACACAGCATGTCAGATGAGATGGCGAGTCCCGAGGCTGAGTCTAAGACAGCGTTTTCACGGTGGAAGTATAGGCAGTATTTTAACCTTGTCGAGGTAAAAGGTAAAAATGTACATGTTACATGCACACTATGTCTAAGACTGTCTGTTAAGCTAGTGGCCACCGGCATGCCCCACGATAAAGGCAAGCTAGCTAACAAGGAAGGCTGGATTTTTCTGCTTCAGCTTCTAGCCCAAAACTTACCACACAGCAAGAACTCAATAAAATTATAGGGAGGTATGTGGTTGAAAACATGCTGCCATTGAAAGTTTGTTTTAATTTGCAGCATGTCAAGTGTAAAACATGTCATATTGTTTAACTGCTTACATTTGTAAGTAAAGAAAATGCTTGAAGTTCAGTTGTAATTGCGTTGAGGTGCAATACATTAAAACCTGTATGGGTATCTGTTGTTTGCTTTACTCCAAATTATTTGGCACTTTTTTACTTTACTTAAAAAAGTAACGCATTAGTTACTTTCCTGGGTAACTAGTTACTTTTATAGTGTAGTAACTCAGTTAATGTGCCCAACACTGGGTATTACTGATACTGAAATTGTTCATCACTCTCTCCCGTCCACTGGCAGGTGAACGTGCTGTGTCAGAGGCAGCTCTGCACCTAATGGCCATTCCGTGCCTTGCTAAATGACACTTCAGCAGGATGGATTTTTTTCAAGGGCCTTAAATATGGAGGTAGGACACCTTGTTGTGTGAAATGTGATCATTTCTGTTTGTTTACAATGTGCCTTCTCATTCACCCACTCACACACTCATAGCAGCGAGCTATCATGCGAAGCACTGGCCTAAGCATGCAGGAGCAATTTGGAAACCTTGTTCAAAGACACTTTGACATGTAGACAGAAGGAGTCATCCAACCCAACCCATGCAGAGCAGAGGGGGCTTGGGGTGCCAGGACACAAGCAGGACACTGCCACATAGCTCCCCATCACTCCACCATCTCTCTACATCTGCATGTCTGTAAGCCCTTTGTGTGTGTGTGTGGTTGTATTTCAGGCCTATGTATGTAAAACCTGAATGAATAAAGAATTTCCCCATCGAGGGATCAATAACATTAAAATAATCTTCTTCTTCTTCTCATCTTCTTCTAAAATCTGGCATTCTGGCACCTTCCTACGGGGTTGGGTGAAGTTGTTTATTTGTTCTTTATTACATAATACTTATGTGAACCCATCAAAACATTTTATTTCTCTGATTCACCACTCTGTTCTCACACACACACACACACATCCACTGTCTAACCCGTTCAACCTCTGCTGCTCTCTCTTGCCAAGACACTCCTTCAAGGAGGCCACCAGCCACACCAGCAACAAAATCTGCTATAGCAGCAACAGCAGCAGCAGTAGAAACCATTGTAGCTGGAGCATTTGTTGTAAAGAGAGGCGTACCATTTATTGTAGCAGGAGTAGTGCTTCTTGTAGCAGCAATGCACGCAGAGCTGCAGAAGCAAAGCCATGTGTACACAGACTGCATAGTGAAAGTATTGCAGCAGCCGTGGAAATTGTTGTAATATCAGTAGTAGTAGTGTCACACTGATATGCTTGTCAATGTCCTATTGATTGCCTGCCAAATATCAAGAAAGTGGTGGGTCTCATCTTCTCTGAGCCTGCCAGAGGCAGACGCTGAGAGAGGCAAGAAAGTTAGTGCTCTGCTGAGTAATGAGAAACTCCTTATGTCAAAGACTGTTTGGAACAATGAATAATAACCCTCTCCTCTCAAGTGTTTGGGCTTTTGTTTGTGATCACAACATTGACATATCACCACCTTTCAAGCAAGTTGATCCAGCAGTTAAGGAACAAACATTAACCTCTGTGGATGTGAAAATGAAGCCAATGCAGAAATGCCAAAAACTGCAACTCCTCAAACGGCCACTTGTGGCTCACTAGGAGTCTCCATATCTCCATAAGCTTAAATTAGAAGCATGGCCTATTTGGCTGTTAGGTGGGTGGCCTCACAGGTGGCTTGTTTGACAACCATCCTTCATTTAGCAGCTCCATCTCCACCCATGCTCCACGTGTTTGGCAGGCAGGACGACGGTCTCAAGGAAATCTGGCTCTTTAGCCACTGTTCACCAGCTAGTCGCTATCTGTGTCTATTTGGTGCTATGCCCCTAGTGTACAGTGGACTTTTAAAGTGGTTTCTCTGGAAACCGTGCTATGAGCCAAAACTGTAAAGTTGCAGGCCAGACAGCCAGACAATGAGCTGAACCTTACTATGAAGCTCTAAAAAGGCAAGGGAGCCTGATAATTCATCACTATGAGCGAATCCTTTCACGTTGTCACATTGTTTTCACATTCTCGTTTGACACATTGTTATTTTACAAATAGCCACTTTAACCTTGATGAACTGAAACCAACGTCAGAGCAGTGGGCAGTGTTTTATGACGCACCAGAGGACAGCGGGCCGGGCTCCCACCACCCAAATCGAGGCAAATGACACCATGGGAGATGAGTCAAGCTGCTTAGTATAGGCGGAGGCCTGAGCAGCCTGCTATTATACCTACTGGTATACATGGTGGTTGTTAGCAGCTGACACAATGTGTCCCTTGACGTAACATCACTACTTCCTGTGCCATGACAGTTGTTGGTGCTACCAAACCACTATATATATATGGTGACGCTACACTGCCAATTAATGGTATGAGTAATAGGAGTAGTGCGTGTTCAGAGAGAGTCATGGTGTATTGTGTGCTGCCTGTGTGCATGTGTTTGTGTTCACGAATGTGTGCCAGCATGTTTTCACAACCTGTCATTAGCATGTCATCCTATTAGCTGCAGCTTTAATTCAACAAGGAGTGCAAGAGATGAGTCAAGCAATCTGTTTTTGCCTCTGTGACTC